>OW799236.1:24061052-25261052 GCA_941918925.1 Phyto melanocephala | reverse complement strand
AAATTTTTATCATTGATAGATATAAAAAAGCCATTATAAAAATAGAAATAATAAGTATATGTGTATTTGTTTGCACATTAACACAAATTATCTAAATCATCACACATACTTGGGAATACATGTTAGTTAATGGGTATATCGCCAAAAAGTCTAGTGGATTGAAAGAACAAAGTGCATAAAAATAACTGACACACCGCTTGTACCAGTTGTATAGTATGTAACCGTTTTTCTCAACGTGATATCACACAACAAACAAGTAAGTTATTTTGGTTTAATGACATTACGTCATTAATTTTTGTTCCTTGCCTATCGTTTCTATTTTATTAAAATATATTCTAAAATGTTTTGTACCACAAATAAGAACTGCAATGTAAATACCAGTGTTTGATTAATGCTGTTTAATTTGGGGAAAAAATTGTACTTGATTGGTAGGTGACTCTAGGTTTTATTAAGTAACTATTTCCGTTTAATGGCAAAAGCGTCCCGAAACATATCTGCAAAAAAGATAAAACTGCTTAAGTCGACATAAGCTAAAAAATTGTCACATCATTACAATCCCGGAATTCAAAACTACCCACTCTCTGCCAGTAAACTATTTACAAATATATTGCCTACATTTCTTCAAAGAACAGTTTTATTTAGAATAAAAACCTATTTTAACTTATAATTTAGCAAAATATACGAAAATTAATATGTTTTTTAATTTGTATAGTGCAGAATTCATACAAGTCTTAATTTAAAAGGGAATCAATATTTAAAATATAACACTATAATTTAAAAGCTCTTTCCCTGAAAATTTCCAAAAACAGACATGAGCAGCTTATCCTTATTGGATATATTATTGCTCAAAGTTCGCAATGTTGCCACTACACTGCAAGCATTAATCATTAAACTATCATTCTCTATTACTGTTGAGGTGGAAATAGCAATATAGAAACATCAGTGGTTGCCCGAAGTATGACAAACGTCAAACATCAGTCATTAAACCATTTCCGACTCTGTTTTCCGCTTGGAAGTAACCACAGCCACCACGTGCTCTCCGAAGAGATCTCCCCTATAAACAGACTAGAACAAGTTCTAGGGCCTTACGCAATCGTGGAGTACAAGAACAGACTTAATATTATAAAAAGATAAACGATTTCTATAAAAAAGTTCTTTAAGTGAGTTGAAGTGATTTACAAAAAAGGGTGGTATACTTGACTGTTACTAAGTAAAATTCGTTGTTTATTTAATAATTAATACATTTAACAAATAAACATTTACATTTTTTGCTTAGTTTGTTTATTCAATTTTTTTTTTATTTAATTGTAGATCACAACATCTGGTGGTGTCTTTTACCTAAACGAATTTTATGAATATTTATACAAAAATAACATAACTCTTTTCTCGCAAAATATTAAATATTACACTCACTAACAATACAACTTATAAAAAAAAATAAACAAAATGCTCTCCATTCAGCAATTGATAAAAGCACTACGAAAGCTACAAAATAATACTGTAGCTGGTGGGGATTTGGTGAAGAGTATAAAACATGCGGCGATGTGTGTCAATAATACGACCGAAATTAATGCTATCGTACCAGTGGAAACAACAATATTGACGTCACTGAATAATAATGTGAATAAAGGAGATTTGATAACAGCTACGTCATCAATAACTTGTAAATTATCAGAGCAGCAAGAACAAACAAATACCAATAGTAGCGAGAGCAGCAGCGCTATTTATACCAGTACTGATACTTCTAGTCAGCTGCCATTGACGCAGCAAACACAAACACAAAATTATAATGCTAGTCAAAACAAATGTTTTAGTTTGTATTCGTCTCTGAACGCTGACAGTTCAAAAATTGAAAGCAATAAAGAAACAGCTGATTTTACTACGCAGGATTCTGTTTTTGACAAAGCGGCAGTGTGTAATACTATTGCAATCACTTCTCCTCTAGACCAACAAAATCATCTAGTATATCAGAAAAACCATAATAGTCATCATCACTACCACCACCAGCAACAACAGCCACCACAACGTAGCCAACGCATACAGAATTTCATTCAACAGCAAATTTTTCACAATTTCCATACACAACAAACTCGGAATTTAAATACCAAACAGAAGCAAACACAATTTGCCATGTCTTCTTTAGCCGCTGAACCTATGACTCTACAAAAATCAGATGACCAAAATATAAAGGAAGATTGTTATGCCACCACAGACAGTGAATCATCATCGGCAACAGTTTCCTCCTCGTCTTCAGCATCATGCCCCGATAAGAAAGATCAAAAATCTTCAACAGGAAAACCATGTTTTAATACAGGTTTAGCTGATATTTTGCAATTTATGGAGTTAATTGGCAATTTAAAGGTAATTTCATAGTTTTAAAACATTTTCCGTCCGTCCGTGTGCCGTGATACTAGCACAAACACTTTTAGCATTTCAATGGAAATGTGTGCTTCTTAAATCGTCTTTGCCGTACGTGATTTTTTTGGAATTCTTAACAGTGATTTTTAGCAAAATTTCTTTTGGTATTTTGATTTAACTACAGTCACATTTGTTAACAAAATCGATTTTTCCTTTTAGTACTTCAGTGTATGTTTTATTTACTGTTCAGAGTATTTATGTCCAGCACTAAAAACAACAAACAAACATTGAAATGTAAAGTATTTATTTGTATTTATATGTGTGGAATACATTTTGGTACCTTATTTTATGTTTAAACAAAATAATACTGCTAAGTTTAATCGTAAAACAAATATTTAACTACTTTATTTTATTTATTTATTTATTTTATTTATTTATTCATTCCGTAATATAAAGCCTTCGTGGCCAAAATAACAATATTACATAGTAATAAAACCTGAGATACAAAAGTATTATATTATATTAACAAAGATAACAAATAATGAATTAAATAAGCATACAATAGTTATTACCATAATAATTATTATAGTAGATTGAGGGCTCCCCAGCCATAAAAATCTAATCACAATTAAAATTTAATATTAAAATTAAAAGAAGGTCCCATCCAGTAACAATACACATAAACTAAGCCCATGAGACAAGATCTTATTAGGATAAAGAATCAAAGTAATGATGCAAAAGTTTTAACCGAAAAACATTGTTGGAATGTGAAAATATACGCAATGAAGCAGGTAATACATTCCACCATCGTGCAACCCTGACTACATATGCCTTCTCAAACAAAGACGAGTAAATTCTGGGTATAAAAATTTCTTGCTTTTAGTGCTGAACTTCCAAAATAGTTGTGAAATTCCTTAAAATAAATAGTAAATTTAAAGAGATTGTTTTGAAAAACATACCAATTTTATGTGAAGAAGTGTTATACTAATATCAAAATTAAAAAAAAAAACTTGAGTTATTGGTTTCGTTCGTTTACTATTTTTTCGTTAACGTTTATACCATTTTTTTTACTGGATTGTTTACGTTTTACATGGAGATTTGTGTAAACGAACGCAATCCAGTAAAGTTCTGTAAAATATAGTCAATACTTTTAAGTAAACGAAGCAACATATTGGTTTAACTAACTGACAATCTTTTTGTTAATTTGTTACGGTTTCATTGTTGGATTACTTTTTACTGTTGTACATATGTTTGTTGTTCGTAATTTTTATTATAAATCGAACGGACTGAGCTTACTTTTTCTCTTTATATGCCTTCAAAATGTGTTGATTTTGATATTGTATATTTTTAAGAAGTAGGACAATGCAGAATGTATTAAATTGATTTCCTAAATGTCAGTTTCTAGAAAACAAATTTATTATTACTGATTAACTATCCAACACACAGTTGTATGATTCACCCACAGTAAAGGTGACAAAATTCTGCACTACAAAAAAATATTACAACAAAAAAATCTGTTATCTATGCCAAGCTATCACACAAAAGTGTTAAATGCAACTCTGCTCGCTTATGAAAATTTTTTGATCTATTTCAAATCATGGCAAAAAACCTATCACAAATACATTTTTACTTATAATCTACACTATCATGCTTTTTAGGCACACACCATATTTTTTTGACAGATCGAACAAATGAATGAATGGATTAAAAACAAACATCGTAGCTTAACCTATATTTTATGTTAAACGCAATTTTCCTTTATTTTTTCCGACTATTTTTTCCGAATTTGTATGTTGTTATCTGTATTCTACTAGTCAAGCCTTTTCATTTAATACCCATATTGATGGGGTTAAAAAAATTTGTTCCGCCATATTGTTTAGACGCCATCTTGGATTTTATTTTTTTTAAATAATTTACTGTATTCTACTGGTCAATCCCTTTCATTCGATACCAATATTGAGGGGGTCCAAGAAGTTACATTTTAAAATACTAGATTTGACCCATTTATAAATTTATTGTCCGCCATTTTGTAGTGGTAGCTAACATGAATTTTAATTTTTTTAATAGTGCTTATATTACGCTAGTCCAGTTCTTTCAGATAATACCAATATTGACTCTCTCGAGTATCTAGAAGCTGAAAAATTTGATTTTAGTTTGTAAATTTTTGGAATATATATTTAAAAAATAACTTTACCGATTAGACCACGCTTTATCCAAAATTTTTCACGAATGTCTCTAGAGGCATATTATATCTATAAATAGTAGCAAAGGTAAATTATTCGATTTTAATATTGGTGGTAAAATATGGGAAAAAACATGTAGTCATTTTTTTTTTGCTCATATCTCAGAAAGTTATGGGGCGATTGTGCTGAATTTCAATAGCGATTCATTCGCGGATATTTCTAAAAGATTGATACCATACACAGATCTGAGGAACATATAGTTGCTTCTAAAAATTGATTTCAACCAACACACGGACAGACGGTTAAGGCTAAATCAACTATTCTATTCATAAGCTATCAGAAAATATATACTTTATGGGGTCGGATATGAAAATTGTAGAAATTACAAACGGAATGACAAAGCCTTGTCATTCCCTTGTGCACCACAGATGAAGGGTATAAATATACAAAAATTATAGGTATTTACATATGTAGAAAATAAGGAGTGAGCACGAATAAATTGTTGCGTAGTTTAAATTTTGACGTATAAATAGTAAGAGAAAAAAATAATATATTTTTTTACATAGAGTTTGAAGCTAAAGCAGCTAATACACGGTTTGTTTTTACATCTGACTTGTAAAACTCCCCTTGCTAAAGACGTACATATCGCATTACTCTGTAAAACACATGTACTAAGCCATCTGACAGCATTTCAATTAAAGCGTGCTCTAATTTATTCTGACAAGCCACCGGAAATCAGCTGTTGGCAAAAATCTGTGTTGCCAGAAAACAGTCAGCGGCGATTGAGTGTTAAACAATATTTTTGATAGACATAAAAAATTACATATGGATACCAATTTACCAAGTCAGGGGCTCAATTCTCGTTATGTGAAACTGTAAAATGAAAAGTTTTTGTGTGTCATATCATATGGTGTCAGATGTTATAAACATGCTGGGCCAATTCAAAGTGGTTGCATATAAGTCATATTTGTACTATTTCATATTATTTTATGCATGCATAAAATTTTTGTTAGTAATTTCCATACAAAAAAAATAATATGACTTTACACATTTGTTTCCTATGTATAAGAAATTGTTTATGTTATACTTTTAACTATACTGTCTCTCAGAGAGAATTTCTTCGCTTCTCACCTCTCAGAGAAAATATTTTATATTTTCTTCTTTCCTGTATACAGAAAATTCTTAACAGCGTCATCTCTTTGTCTTCTTTCTTGTATTAAATACATAATTTGTTAACAAAAGGTGTTCAAAGCCACTAGTCATATTAATATGAATTATATGACATAGTACAATATGAGAGTTTACTTTGAATTGGCCTGCTGTGTATTAGCTGCTTAAATATCAAAATATGTATGTACATAAAATTATAAATATGACGAATTGTTACAACAAAGCACCTTTTTTAATGGAAAAGTTGTTATGATATGTTTAATTAAAAAAAAAAAAATTATTAAAATTATTAAAATTATTAAATTGATTAAAAAGAGGATATATACGTATTTGTAAACCACATTGTAAATGCTGCAGAAGCAACAAATATACATAAATTAAATAAATAAAATAAATAAATTTTGAACATTTATTATCAAAAAAATTACACTTTAATTGTTAGTTGTTTAATACCGAAACCAAAATCCCATTTTCCTGCAATAATAATTTAAATTAAGGCTAATTCAATATATTTTGATAAAATGCTTCCCCATCAGCTGGGCTGATAATTTTACCTGTTTATTTTCGACTTGTACGTTTGTAACGCTTTAAGCCTAATATATAATATTAGTATACTAATATCGTAGCCTCGTCGACATTTATAACAATTCTTAGTAATCATGTGGTAAATTTTATTAATATCATATAATGTCTTCATTGTGTATAAATTTAGAAAATGATGTTGACAGATAATCAGTTGGTTTTTTGTGTCTTAACGTATGTCCAAACTCCATATATAAACAAGTATGAATGATGTATTTGGTCGTGCCAAATCTGATAATACCTTTCACCATCATGTATACAGGTATAGTGATCACATCGTAACTTAGCCCAGATTTCTAATTTAATGTTATACGCCAATGCTATCTTTGATTTTGGTCAAACTCTTTCACTTGACACCAATATTGTGAAAATAATTACTATATTTTAATTTTGATATTCATCTTGGATTTTAACTTTTTCAAGCCTTTCATTCAATACTAATATTGAGGTGATTGGAGTGGGTATATTTTAAATAAATAGCAGTGACCATCATGGATTTTAAATTTTGTATACAGTGTATTATATTCTGCTAGTCAAGCCCTTGCACTATTAATTAAAAAATTCCGAAAAAGTAATTCACTACTACAAACATTTTTTGCTGGGAGTAAAAGCAAATTGTTTGTTGTTTTTATACCCTTCACCTGTGGTGCACAAGGGTATATATAGCTTTGTCATTCCGTTTGTAATTACTACAATTTTCATTTCTGACCGCATAAAGTATATATTTTCTGAAAGCTTATGAATAGGGGAGTCGATTAAGCCCTGACCGTCTGTCCGTCTGCCAGTGTGTTGGTTGAAATCGACTTTTAGAAGCAACTATATGTTCCTTAGATCTGTATATGGTATCAATCTCTTGAATATATTCAGGAATGAATCGCTATTGAAATTCAGCACAATCGCCCCATAACTTTCTGAGATATGAGCAAAAAACAACGACCACCTCGTTTTTTTCACAATTACAACAACAACCTACATACATATTGGTTAAAGTAAACGTGGCATCGGATTCCAGCTGAGCCAAAAAAATTTTATTTTATTTTATTTAATATATTATTTATATTTTTTTTTAATTTTTATAAAAAAGTTTTTAAACAATTTTTTAAAATTTTTTTTTTTTTTAAATTTTTTTTTTGTAATTTTTTTTGGTATTTTTTTACATGTACATACATATGTACATACGTATTTTATATGAGATGATTGGTGATACAAGCAATTGTTATTGCATGACTACACGTTGTGAAGGGTATATAAGATTCGGCACGGCCGAATATAGCACTGTTACTTGTTTTCAATTGTTGTAGGACTTCTAAAATCACAAATCAATCACATCAACCACATTCAAAAACAAAAGTAAGAAGTGTTTTTTCTACGACGTTTTTAACTCCATAGTGTTCAACTGTAAAGCTAGCTGTTAACTAATGAAGTGTGTAAGACTTGTTGGGAAATTTGTTTTCAAAATTTGCAATCTGTTCGCCAAACATAAAAAATAGTTCGTTGAGTTTACGGTGTGCAGGTGATATATGAACGATTCATATACTATGGATCGATTCATGACCACATTTACTCTTTTGGTTGATATTTATCTATTCTGATCATCAGCTAGGGTTGTTCATAAGACTGGAAAAGTCGGGCAAAATGGAACCGCCAGGATGGTGTTCATAAGACGCAGTCGCGGAGGCCATATGCCAAAAATTAATTTCACATAATAAATGTCATAAAATTTACGATCTAATAAAGCCAACAATTTGACATTTAACTCTTTTTCTTAACGTACGGAGTGAATTTTATCATATTTTGCTTCCACAAAATCTAAACAAATTTGTATTTTAGCGTAAACTTAGTGATTTACTTATACATATATTTTTTTCTGTCCTAAGTGTCGCATTGTAATAATATCATTATTTTTAAACATTTTGCTAAACAATACAATAATTTTCATAAATATTAAAATGTTTATTTAGAAAATTATGACATTATGTCAATACTACACTTGCACTACACTTGTGAATACACCAATTATGTTAATTTTTTTTTTGCAATATTTACTTTTCGTATACGATTTATAATATGCCGTATTAAAATTTATGATAAAATATAGTCACAATTATTCATGATAACTCTTAATAAACTTGTAGAAACTAATATTATACAATATTGTTGTCAAAACAAAAGAAAAAAAGCTACGTTTTGTTAAGTACCCAGCCTGCAAAATTGTCCGACATATGTAAGATGTCTGTAAGAAATGTATACAAATAAGTAAGAATACTTATTGTAAAATATTGTAAGACTTTTGACCGAAAAACATATGAATTAGTTGACACTAATTCTGACAGTCATGTGGGAAATTCTGAATTTTCTACCGACGTATCTGTTAAAACAGAAATTTGATCGAAAAAGCGATTTCGATATATTGTGCGACATTCCTACATATTTCTTATAGAAATCTGAAAGAATATTCCATAATATTCTTAAAAAAAAATCTCATATGAATCAAATAAAATTAATTTTGTCTTTAATATTTTTTATTTAATTAATTTATTATTATTAAAATATACATAATGATTGGTAAATACTATATTGTTATTTTAATATTTAAAAGAATTCTTTTAACTATTTAGTTTAAGGCATATCCATAACGTATAAGCATTGCGGCAACAAACACAACAATTAAAAAACACATGCATTTTTTCTTGTATATATGCCGGCATATGTCACACAATTTTTTTATTTTTAAAACGTTTTAACCAACTGAATCTGCTAATTATTTTTTGTATAATAAAAATTAAGAAAATTAAGTTTGACAAATGCAGGCAGGGGCCGAATTACGGCATTCGATATCGATCGAAATTTAACACGAATGATCGAGTTCGCTGTGCTCTAGGTAAAGAGATTCTAATAAGAATTTTCAAATTTCGATCACGTTCGAATGCCGTAATTCGGCCCCAGACTTTGAGAAAGGTTAGTTACGCTGATAAATTGTATATAAAAAAAAGAGAGCCTGCTGACTGGATACGAGTACCTTATTAATCTACCACGATTTAGTTTTTCTTATAATAAATTTATTTTTAATTTTTCTATTTTTTATTTAATTTTTACTATTTCTTCTTTAACTATTATTATTTATTTTTTAATCACTTATTGAATTATTTGTTTTATTTTAAACGATTTAGCTACTTTCATATATTTATTTTTAAAATTTTAATCTAACTTTTTAACCAAAAATTTCAAGTAAAAGGTATAAAGCAATTTTTACAAACAACAAAGACAAAATGGAGTAAAGAAATTTGACGAATATGTACGAAATCGGCCTGAAATCTAGTATACATGTCTTACATCAAATTTCCCAGACATGTCTAACAGAAATCTGTACAAAATATCCGAAAAAAACAATCAGATACTTGTCTGATTCAGTCATTGTGGTACTGTTTTGCAGGCTGGGTATTTACTTATTCATTTCGATATTTATGCAAACAATTATTTTCACTGTAAAATATAAATTTTTTTATTTTCTCATTTTTGTTCTTTTAACTCTCCTTCGATACTTGTATTTTGTTATATACAGGGTTGACCAACTTGAACTGACTGATTTAGAAAGCTTATTTTTTTTGTTCACTTTTTTAATAAATTAATTAGTAAATCATAACATATAATTTCATTTTTAAAGACATTTTGCAGAACATTGTGTAATCCTGGAAAACTGGTTGGCCACTCAAAATTAGTATTTATTTTCTGGTAATCATTAAGTTTGTTTTTCTCTCGATATGAGCTGTAGTTAAATTTTGATGGAACCATGTGTCACGTTTATTGAAAAATACTGTTTCTATACCATCAGTTAACTTGAAATGTCTAATTGTTATTGATCCTGGGATTTCCGATACACCAAATTTGGTAGCTCTGTTTATTTACATATCCATTTACAGGCGTTTTTTCGGTATTCTAACAATTCATCGTCCGGAAAAATATTAAAAATCAAAAATTTTTACACGTTCTTGCACTGACATTATAAAATTAAAAAAATCAATCATTTATTCCAAGTTGGCCCACCCTGTAGTACACACATATGTATTTGTGTTTAAATCTTTCTGTCTACAAGGCGTAATATTATAATAAGTATTATTTTTTGCTTAGATTTTAAAAGCAAAAGTAATAAAATTTTCTAAACAAAATACAAAAAATGTGTGTATGTTAGAAAGCTTCAATGAACGTAATAAACAAATGCTAACAAAATCATAATAAAATATGTACATACATATATATGTATCATATATGTATGTACATATGTTAATAAATACAAATTTTTTTTAAATTTTATTAAAATAAAATTAAAAATAAAATAAAGGTCATTTGAGTGAAAAATTTTGATTTTAAGTTATGACACTTAAATTACCACTAATACAATAAAAGTGTTTATGAAAGAAACTATTGCTCTTTTCCACACGTTTTATATTGACAAATTAGAAATTTTTAAGTAACTGTAATCAGTATTTAGGGTAAATAGTTTTGAAATATTAAGTAATGATTTTTTTTCTTTTGGCAGTATAATTTATAATTATGAGTTTTTGACCACAATGAGTGAATTTCTTTTCTGTCTGTTGTTTGTGTAATGATTATATTTATTATAAAATAAAAAAAAATATAATATAAATTAACGTTATATTAATTTTTTGTTGGATATAGTTTGATTATTAAGCCTATGATGATAACATGTGCTCTATCCTAGCCGCTGCACAGTGGTTGCTTTTGAAGAAAAAATGGTAACAAATATGTAACTTCTAAACTTCTATCTGAATTATATAAAACAAACTATGGCTCATAGCAGAGTACCAAATCTTCAACCAATTATTGAATTTTGAGACACCCTGTATCAGCACAGGGTAACTCGGGTTTAAAATACCTTAAGAGACTTGTATATCTTGTAAATGTGAACCGATTTTAATGATTTTTTGCTCGTGATAAATCCCGATTAAAGAAAACATGCTTACAGTGTAATGCTTATAGTTTTTAAGTAAATTGAGTTTCAAATATTTTAGAGTTTCATCCCTTTTCTTTTGATTTTGAACCCGTAGTTTATTTTTGGTATTTCAAAGTTATTTTTTGGAATGCCTTTTTTAATGGGCAATAAAGTAGTATAATTTTATTTTTAGTAGT
Organism: Phyto melanocephala; assembly: GCA_941918925.1. Taxonomy (NCBI): domain Eukaryota; kingdom Metazoa; phylum Arthropoda; class Insecta; order Diptera; family Rhinophoridae; genus Phyto; species Phyto melanocephala. The sequence goes on along the minus strand of OW799236.1, from coordinate 25,249,611 downwards.
TTACAGTTCAGCGTTAAAAATTTGTAATTTTAAAATTGAAAAACTAAAAAAAGTTTTAATTTTTTGCCAAAAAGGGTTTCTTCTTTCTATTTAATATTTTGACCTTTTCCCTAATGAAAAACTTTGGTAATTCTCTTAGATGTAATTTTAAGGCCTTTTGTGCACCCTACATTGTTTGAAAGTTACAAATTAAAGAAAAAAAATGACTTCAAACTGATTTTTATTCTCTTTTTTTTTAATTTTAATTATGGATTAATATGTTTTTAATTTTTAGTAAGCTTACCTATACATCTTACACATAAATATGCCCGGGGAGAGGCAATTTAAGAAAAAATATAACTTTTGATAGCAACAGTTTTTGTTAAAAAAAAAACGTTACTGAACTTTAATTTAAATATTTATAAAATTTAAAATGAACTTGAAATGTATTTTAGTTCAAAATTCAAAAAATTTTTTTTTATGAATATAAGCCTTCATTTTTTAAGTTCCTTGGTCTTTGGGTGTTATCAAATTTTGCCAGAGTATTTCTTATACACAAGGTTTGTTTGGTATTGAAAATGGGCTAAATCGGTATATTAGGTTTATATCTGGTAATGCGAGAGTATGTCAAAAAAACAATGCTCTTCCTACATTGCTAAGGACATTGACGTAGAGCGCTAAAATTTTATAAATGTATTTCTTGAGTAATAAAAATATTTTTCTCAGAAAATTGATCAAATCTATACATTAGAAAAGGTGTTAGAGATCCAAATGTACGAAAATGTGTACCGCACAGTGTCTTTTTCGGTCTATTTAAAATTTAAAACGTAATAAAACTAACAAAATTATTTGTATGATTCTGAAATTTTGCAAACATTACTTTTTGATCACAAGATTTGTAATAACGGAAAATTAAAGTGACATTCCCACATTAACACGCACCTCCCATATAACGCTTTGTCTTTCATATAATTTCTCTATGGGCAAAAATCTTGGAAGATAAAAGGACTCTATATTGAAATATATAATTTGATTTTATCAGTTGAAACTACTTTAACACGCCTATTTAAACGCCCATTTCTCACATAATTTACTGATAATGAAAAATGTCATAAAGGTCATAAAACCGACAGAATTATATGTATTAGAAGATGAAATTTCGCATATATAGCTTTTTGGTAAATTGTATTATGCTAGAAAATAAAAGTGAGCAGCACACTTTAACGCCCAGCTCCCATATAACGCTGTATCTTAAATTCATATTATTTCTATATGGAGAAACATCTAAAAAAAAAGAAATCTGTAGTGGATAAATTAATTAATGTCATGGGAATCTAAAGTTCTATATTATACTTGAAAAAAATTTATGGATTAAATGCCAGACACGGCCACTTTACGGACATCTAATAAAATATGGCTGTTATAAATGTGTTGAATTTTTCAGTATAATTTTTATCGCCTCTTGTTCCAGTTAACAGCACAATTCTAAGTACATACCAAGGCATATCCACAAGGTACTCGTATCCAATCAGCTGACTGTTTTTTTTATATACATTTTATAAGCGTTACCAAGGCATATTCGTACAGGTATATGCAACGGCGAGTTGATACAACAAAGCAACTTTTTAAGGGGATTTTTTCTGTCAACATCTAATTTTCCATTCCTGTATTAATAAATGGAATCAAGGAGAATTCAACAAATTTAGACGTTGTGTCTCCCCATCATCATGTGCTGATAATTTCACCTGTATGAATTCGCCTCGAGCGTTACCAACTTTTTTAAAAGTCTTGCCTGCAGTTGTCAAACTTCATTTTTTAAATTTTATACAATAAATAATTCGCAATTTCAATTGGTTTAAAACGTTTTAAAAAATACAAAATCATTTATAAAAAGTTTTCGCTTCAAAGTTTTTTAAAAATTATTGAAATAAAAGAAGAAAATAAAAAAGTTGTTGTGTTTGTTGCCGCGATGCATATACATAGATACCTTATGGATATGCCTTGGAACATACAAAATAAAAAATTTTATTTAACCATTTTTCTTTACCGGATTATTATAAAGTTTCTTACACCTATGTACATTAGTATTTAAAATTAGTACACAATTAATATATCAATTGTTATCAATTATATTATTATAAACGTAGGAAGTGCCATGCCCACACAAAATCAATATTAATTTTTAACTCCCTCTAGCTACCTAATCGTAGAACATTGTAGCAATATTTTAGGTACCATTTTGAGGCTAAATATAAGAAAATAAATTAATGATAAATCGAACTCAAACAAATAAAATTAATACATATTTTAGTATACATACTGGGCCAATTCAAAGTGGTTGCATATCAGTCGTATTTGTACTATTTCATATTATTTTATGCATGCTTAAAATTTTTGTTAGTAATTTCCATACAAAAAAAATAATATGACTTTACACATTTGTTTCCTATGTATAAGAAATTGTTTATGTTATACTTTTAACCATACTGTCTCTCAGAGAGAATTTCTTCGCTTCTCACCTCTCAGAGAGAATATTTTCTATTTTCTTCTTTCCTGTATACATACAATTTTTAACAGCGTCATCTCTTTGTCTTCTTTCTTGTATTAAATACATAATTTGTTAACAAAAGGTGTTCAAAAACACTAGTCATATTAATATGATTTATATGTCATAGTACAATATGAGAGTCTACTTTGAATTGGCCCACTATGTACAAAAAAATAAATTTTATGGTACTACACAAAATTGGTTAAATTTAGTATAATTAGCAAAAACTACTTTGACACGCCTACTAACGCCCACTTCTCATATAATTTACTGTTAATTTAGCATAAACGAATATAATGCTCTTATGTGCTATTTTAGGCTTTGTTTTTCATCGAACGATTTTCAATTTACGTTACAGTTGTATTCTGTTTCATTTTTTATACCCTTCACACAGTGAAAAAGGGTATATATAGGTTTGTCATTCCGTGTGAAATTTCTACAATTTTCATTTCCGACCCCATAAAATATATATTTTTTGAAAGCTTATGAATAGGGGAGTCGATTAAGCCCTGTCAGTCTGTCAGTCTGTCCGTCTGTCCGTGTGTATGTTGAAATCAACTTTTTGAAGCCCCCCGACATAGGTTGGACCAGGGTAAGGTACTAAAATATCAGAAATATTCGGGAGTAGATCGGTATTGAAAATCAGAAACATCGGTACATAAACAACTGATATATGAGCAAAAACCCACGACCACCTCGATTTTTTTTCACAAAAACAACATTACAACAACAACATACATACATACAAACGTGTATACTGGTTAGAGAAAACGTGGCATCGAATCCCAGCTGAGCAAAAAAAAATTTTTTTTTAATTTTTTTTTTATTTTTTTTTATTTTTTATTTAATATATTATTTATATTTTAATTTTTTTTTTATTTTTTTTTTGTTTTATATATAATAATTATAATTATATATGTATAATAATTTTTTTTAAATTTTTATTTTTTTATTTTTTTTAAAATTTTTTTTTTAAATTTTTTTCAATTTTTTTTTTCGTTTTTTTAACATACATACGTGAATTTATAATTTTACAATGGGATGTTTTTATATATGTATGTACGTATTTCATATGGGATGAATGGTGACACAAACTACTGTTATTTCATGACTACACGTTGTGAAGGGTATATAAGATTCGGCACGGCCGAATATAGCGCTCTTACTTGTTTTTCTTCTATTTATCTATTTTTTCCTTATGTACAATTTTATGGCATTTACTCAGTCAAGGTCAAGATCATTGTCACTACTTATTAAGTCAACTAGTGTTTGTTTATTTATTTATTTTGTTTATGGATTTTCTTTTAGTATTTTGTATTAAATACTTTTATGCACTAAAAACATCAATAAAAAGCGCTTTCCTTTTGCCATTTGTACTGTATTTGTTGTTTAACTATTTTTGTTATTTTAGTTTTGTTTAGGTTAAAGAAAAATATATGTGTCTTATATATATGTATGTATATGTATATATATGCAGTTGGAAATTTTGACAGAAACTTAAGAAATCCTTGTACATTCACATCCTTGAAGAGTTATTAATAGGAAGCATTCAGAACTTTACAACTTACAAAACTTGCAAATATTAAATTTATTTGATCGATAAATTATTTGTTAATAAGATATTAAATTTTTGGGGTGTATTGGTATACATAACAAATAAATTATTGTTATATTTCTGTTTGTTATTTTTGGTAAACATTAAAAAGGTATAATAAACTATTAAAGGAGTATACGAAGGATACTAACAAAGTTTTGAAATTTATTTAGTTTTTTCTTAATGCGTTTGGCTTGTCATCAAATAATTAATTTTGAAATAATTTTTAAAAATTTTTCATGCAATATTTGTTTGCTTTTTTAAATTTTACCTCATGTCTTAAACAAAGCCACTACATATATGTATGTACTTTTAGTTATTAAATAAATTTTTTTTAATTACTTTTTAATTTTCTAAGCTTTTCCTTCGAAACAAAATGTTTCTCTCACAAATATTTTACTAAAGTTTTATTTACATGATTTTTAACTGATGAAAAATTCTATTTAGTTGCAATAAAACTTATCTATTAAACAAAACCTCTGTAAATATTACTGTTTCTAACTACATATGTATGTAACTAAAACTTGTTATAATTTATTGTCCGCTTTATACTTTCATAGTCATTGTCACGATATGAATATACTTTTGTTTGATGTCACATTTTTACGGCAATTCTATAAATGCAATTCATGTTAGAAATTGCAATTGTAAAAAATAACACAAAAATTGCGGATGTTGATATTCCCGAATACGAATATTCAGTTAAAAATTTAACTTCGTGGTGGGATTTTGACAACTTAATTGCTGTATAAGTTTATTATGGTTTACATCTATCAGCTTTATAAATAGAATAAAAAAATCAAAATTTTTGTTTATATCTTTTTGACTCTACACAAATTCTAATTGATTAGACCCACATAATTTTCAATATTTAGTAGGCCATATTTCATTAAGAAGAAAATATTTTTTTTTATCAATGGATAAGGTATTTCATTGATCTAATGAAGATATTAAATAATATATAAAAAGTCAAAAACAGAGGTTATTTAGCTCAATTTTTTAAACAATTAAAAATTTATATTTACATTTATTTGATGACGCTTAATCTGCAATTTAAAACTTTTTGGCAATTATTTAATGTTCGTAATCGTAATCGATTACATACAATATATAGTTTTATTCGCCCTTTAAATATTCCTGTCATGCAATTGCAAACAAAATTTTACGAAACTACAAAAGGTTGCACAAAGCAATGTTTTGGAAAACTACAAAGGAAAGCTTTAACTCCAATGGAAATAGGAAAAATTCGTAGCTTTTTGTCAAAATCAATCTTCTGAATATCAAAATTTAAATCGGAAGCTAGCATACAAGAAAAGTTTTCATCAGTACGAATAGCGGTCGTTAACTGTGAATTCTTATGTCCTTTGCTTTTCTGAAAATTTTTTCACTTTCAGCCCTTTTTAGTACAATTTTTTTTGTGCACTGAGATTCTTTTTAAAGATAAATTTAGACATTACCAAAATTAAGTGAATATTCTCTAGTATTTCGAAATATCATTTTTTCAATATTATTTGGTGTAAAACTACTGAACTTTTAGTTAGTTTTAAAATATACTACAATGTATTTATTGCAGTTAATATGTAAAAGGCTGGTAAAGTAGTTACCAGATATATGTATATGGATACTTCCCCTACAAACCATTTTTTCGTTGATAATAGTTTTAGCAACCATTAAACAAACGATTAATTTTTTCTTCGAATAAAAACTTCCCCCCAAACGCGTTAACTGGATCCGCGCTTGTGCTGCAGAGACAGAAGAGGAGTTTTTTTTTATTATTTAGATAAATATAGAAGAATTTTATTTGTAAGAATATTATTTTGTGCAAGAGATATTTTTTTATTTTTTTAATATTAAATTAAGATTTACTTTCTTTTTATTTTTTTAATTGTTTGTTTAAAGTGATTGTAATTGTACTAAAATATAACAAAACAAATATTTTAAAATATTTTTTAAAATGCTTTTACCTTAAATAAGTGTAATCAAATGACAAAAAAATAAATAAATTATACAGTCAAATCCCGATAATTCGTACCCCTATAAATCGTAATTCCCGATAATTCGTAATAAACAGTCGGTCCCTTGAAAAAATCTCGTTAATTCGTAAAATTTCCATACATTTTGGTTCCCTTGCTAATTCGTAATATAGAAAGTGCAGACGACGACAATGATGACAACAACGACGTTCTCTTAATGACGAATAAAGATGCTAATTGGCAATTAAGAAATTAAGATTTTATGTCTTCAATCAAACTGTGGACGAAACATTTTTAATTCATTAATAAAAATAGAAAATATCTTGAAACGAGGTTTAAAACTAAAATCAAAAATAAATAAATAAAAAAAATATTTAAATTTATTTTATCAAATGTTATTTACATTATGAATTTTTTCATAGATAATCGCAAAAAATATTCACAAAAAAAAAAACATTTACAAACTATTTTTTTTATAAAAGACAAAAAGACATTAAAGTTTTGTCAAAAAACCTTTTAGATCTAGATTTACTATCCGCCAATAATAGCTACATATAAACTAAAAGAAAAATTTCTACACTAAAGAACATGGCTTATTTAAGTCGTCTGTCTATCTGTGGAATTTAACCTTTATTTTTCAGTAGAAAAATAAAATTTTACTACAATGCTATTAGTAATATATATTTTGTACTTTGCAATATCGTTCTTATTTGTTTATTTATGTCTTAAATAAATATTTTAATACTTTACTTAAAAAATAATTTGTTATCTCATATTCAATACTAAAAATTGCCAAGTTTACGTTATCTAACAATTTTTGATGAAATTAATGAACTCACGTGAGTAAAAAACAATTTCTTTAACAAACAAATTATATTTATGTACACTTATACATATATAAATTAATTGGAATGTATTTATTTAATTAAGTAGCATATAAAAGGTATTCACGTCACCTATTTGATTTTTGTGAAAGTGCAAAAATTTTTACAAAATTTTTTTATTTAAATACAAAATAAAAATATAAAAAAATTTGTTTATGGAAATGTTTTTACTTTGTAGGTAAATAATACATAAAATGTATTCGCGTCACACATTTTAGTCATGTTTTGTTGTATGTTAAAAAAGTCTTAACATATTTTTACTACTACTGCGGTATTCATAAAAAGTATTTTAGGTTTATCCAAGGCATATTTATTCATCAGGTAGTCTTGATTATTCAGCTGATTATTTTTTCTTCACTTATTTTAAATTTCGGCTGTCAAAGTCCATAGATAAAAAACAATTTCTATCTTCTCTCATTTCAAATGCCAAATTTCATATTCAAAAATATAAACAAAAATTTTATTTTTTAACTGCGGTTACCTGATGAATTAACATGCCTGGGTTTATCATAATTTCAAATGGTTAAATAATTTTATTTTTAAAAATCTCTGTAAAATAAAATCACCAGGATTTTTTAGATTTTTTCTGAATCCATTTGAAACATTTTTTTCACTTCGCTTACATACAAGTCTTCTGTTTAACACCTATTAAATAGTATGCAGTTAAGTCATTTATGGGCTGATAATGATGATTTCTGAAAAGGGAATTTTCAGAGTATAGCTCTAAATACATAGACGACAACAGACTTCACAACTTCACGGCTTCAAATACTGCTCTGAGGTCAGCTTCATAATTATTTTGAAGACAGCAACAACATAATAATCAGCTGATGTGTATTTTAGCAATACCAATTTCAGGGATGCCGCATATATATTTTATAATGAATAAAATTAAAGTTTTTGGTAAAAAAATGTTATAATATCACGAAAAACTATAAAAACACATAAATTTATTTCTTTATTGTATTTTTTAATGTTCTTTTATGTTTAATATTAAAAATAAGTTTTTGTTCTTATTTTTCCAATTTAATATAAATAATGACAACACTATATTTGTTTATTGCTGCCCGTCAAAATAGAAAATAGCCTAAGTTGCCAGCAGCAGCAAATGCTGTTATGCAGTCGTGCTGCTGTGCTGCCGTCAAAATAATCGTTTTCATTTAAACACATGGATTTTATTTTTGACATATTGCTGCTTGCTGTCTGCTGTCGTCTATGTGTTTAGAGCTTATTACTAACATTTATGTGCTACAAGCATCTTTCAAAGCTATTTTGGGGCAAAAAAATAAAAAAAAACAACAATTTATCGGGAAGCTGAGCTAAATAGATTTTTGTTTGCTGGAAAACAAAAATAGTATTTAATGAAAGTGGTTCTTATATCTCAGTTATTTATATGGAAATTATGTTATGTTAAGACCATAACTGACAATTATATGGTAAAACTGTGACTAAAATCTAATTGGAAAATCGAAAGTATTAATCTTTAATTGACAATTTTTTTCCAAAAATTTTTTTCGTTGATATCTTTATAGGTAATTAACCCATTGAACCAAGATTTTCTGGAAATGTTGTAAAGTGAATATATATTATATATACGTAACAAACGTTTTAAGAAGTTCAATAGAAGCTGCATAATCTAAATTTGTTTTGTTGCAAAACAAAGAAAATCGTGTTCTTTCACTCATATTTTAAATCGTAATGTGTCCATAGTCTGAAGTATACGTGGGAGCTTAAAAAAGTTGATTTAAACATATATAAGGACAGAAAGATTTAGCACAACTGCCCTACAACTTTCTGAGATATAAATAAACAAACATGACTGCTTCCGTTTTTCCCTTATTTTCACCACAAACATTAAAATTTTTTAGCCCTTGGATAATTTATAGATACGTTTGTAACTATTTATAGAAATAAGATATAGATATATATATTTTATATTCGTGAAAAATTATGGACATCTCCGTCACTTATCGGCAAAGTTATAGGCAAAAATTATTTGGAAAATATATTTATGTTTTTAAATATATCAAATTCAATCTCCTACATAATTTAAGACACCGAATTATTAGCCGTGGTCTCAACAGTTTTTTCTATAAAAAAAAATTAAAAAATCGGTTTTATACAAACTGAGATATAAGCACCAAAATACAACTTCTTCGGTGATTTTCCAGAAATTTACAAAAAAAAACCGATTTTTTCAGTTTTTATACAACCGAGAGAGCAGATTGGTATCAAATGAAAGGACTTGTCTAGCGCAATATAATACACCATGAAAAAATTTTAATTCCATGTTGGCCCCTTCTACAAAATGGCGGTCAATAAATGTATCATACCTAGTATATCAAAATGTACCCACTTGATCCCCCACAATATTGGTGTCAAATTAAAGGGCTTGACCAGTAGAATACAGTAAACTATAAAAAGTGTAGAATCCAAGATGGCGTCTGAAAAAAATGGGGGATTTTTTTTAAATATTTTTTTAAATGAAAGGACTTGGCTAGTAGAATACAGTTAACTTTGTAAAAATTATAAATTCAAAAATGGAAACGAAAATAATAAAGAAAATGACTTATAAAATGAAATCTGAAATCTAGGCTAAACTAGGTTATTATCAGATTCGGCACGGCCGAATATAGTTCTCTTGTTTTAGCAGGTGTCCCGAATACATTTATTTATCTTATAAATATACTTATACATTGTCTTTAGAACAATGTATGTAGATACACACATACATACGTATTTATTTTATGAGAATAGCAAAGAAATGTTGGACGTATTTCAAAGAAATCTAAACCATTTAAAAAGGTGTACAATAAAAGCGAATATAAAAACAAATTTGGTGAATTTACAAGTTGTGTAATTTGTCGTACTTTTATAATTTTACAAAATTTTACGATTGACTTACAACATCATACAAACCTTTTAATCATTTTCAAATATTATATGACATTAATATTTTCATAAAGCCTTTTTTGAGAACATAATTTCTATTCAACAACTTCAGGGTCCCTTATTATATCTTTTATGAAAGACTTTTTCAAGTTTGTTATTTTTTTGAATTTCTAAAAGGTTTTCAAAATAATTATGAAATTTTAAACACTTTTGTTTTTACTTAGTTGATGATAAATTTACAATTTAGTTGAATTATATTTAATTTTGTCAATTAGCCTTTAAACAAATAAATATAAATTATAATTGCAATCGAATGTATGTACATATGTAGTAGATGTATTTGCTTTGTTAGCAATTCCTTCTATTTAATCAGGGATGTCAAGTAATTAAAAAAAGAGACATTGAACAATTAAAAAGTTTATAATAAAATTGACTTATCAATTGTCAACACAATAGTTTAAAATATAAACAAATTGCAAATACTTTGTATGTTTCCGCACGTGTTATAATTAAATAAAAAAAAATACATATGAAAACAAAAACAAACAAAAAATAGGTCTTGAGAATTTTCAACTCATTACATATTAGTGGCGGCTAAATGGGTATTGATCTAATTAAGATAATTGAACGAAACAACTACAACTAAACTACATAAACAACTAAACATACTGTAAATGTACGTATTTATGTGCAAAAATGCATATGGAAATAATCCCAATACTAAAACTTATAATAATCAAATATACATGTTTATTTACATAATTTCAAGTAATTATTTATTCAATTATTTTGTTTATTCTAGCATACAAAGCGTACTGGATGGGTATTACGCGATGTCAATGATTGCGAATCAATTTCGGGTCATATGTATCGCATGAGCATTTTAACATTCTTATTGGATGGATCAGAGGGTTTAAATCAAATTAGATGCATGGAATTGGCTTTGGTACATGATTTGGCCGAAAGTCTAGTCGGTGATATAACACCCTTTTGTGGAGTGTCGAAAGAGGAAAAGAAAAATATGGAACTTAAGGCCATGGAAGACATATGCAAATTGATTGAACCAAGAGGCAAACGTATGATGGAATTATTTGAAGTAAGTGTTAATTGCTGTTTAATTTTTTAACGCTCAGAATTAATTTTGTAATATTTTTACTTTTGGATTTTGAGTGTTCTGTTAGGGAACCAGAGAACTTAGGGGGAAAAAAACTTAAAAGAAATCGTTTAATATAAATTACTGTATGTTATCGAAGAATATTTTAACTAAGTTTTCTATTTATAAAAAGTATTTTATAACGGCCATACTCATGAATTTATCAAAATTGTATAAAATGAAGTTTTTATGAAAATTTGATTAAGTGAAGCTTTAATCAACCTAAAAATTATTATATGCGGGTAAATCTATAGGTATTAATTGTCTTTAATTAAAAAGAATAAAATAAAAAATACTCAAGAAATTTTTACATTCACACAATCGGTTTCGATATTTATGAAAGTTTTGTAAAACAAATTTTGTATTAAAAATATACTGCTATATATTTATAAAAATTATTTAAGGTTAATTGAATACTTTTTTGATAAATTTCTGTACAACATTTCGTTGCCTTACTTCCTCAACCTCGTATCTTAATAAATAAAATTTTTCAGTAGAGGCAAAAAAACGGTTCATCTTTTTATACTTCAGTGTTTGATCAAAAGTTTAAATGCAATTATTAAGGAATTGATTGTATTTATGTAAATAAGTAGCAAAAATATACTAATCTTTTTTTAGTTAAAGCATAAAACAATCGTTTGATATGAAAAAGTCAAAACCGTATTTTTTAAGATACGAGGTTGAGGAAGTAAGGCATCGATTTGTCATCTGTCTGCCTTTAATAAATTTCAAATATATTTTTTTTGAATACGACAGTTATTTTATAAACCTTTTTGACAAATTAAAATAACATATGAGTATTTATTTAATTTTTTAACAAAATCTTTGCATTTCTATTATAGTAAATTATGAATAGAATATATAAACTCACTATTTATAATTTTCTACTGAATGAAAATTTTCCTAACATATTTGTATTTGAAACTCGATTCAATACATACATACATATGTTGAAAAAAAAAAAAATTAAACAAACTTTATACTAAAATGTAATTTTTTTTTAATATAAATCACTGCAACAAAATTTTTATAAATTCTTAATCTTTAAACCTTAAAAATATTTTTTTAATGTTTAATTTTTTTCGAACTTAATTTCGAATTTTCGAACATAGAAAATATTTATTCATATATTAAAATATGTAAAAAAAATAACCGTTCTTTAAATTTTCAAAATTTTTTATATGTTCGAAATTCGTAAAAGCTTTAATTCTAACAAAAATTTTACATATTCCTAACCTATAGACTGCAATTAATTAAATCAAAAAAATATTTATTGAATTTTTTTTCGAATAATTTTTTTTTCCAATATATTTTGCTTTACAAATTTAATTAATAAAAAAATTTTTGTTTAATCTGCATTTCTTAAATAATTATATTATTTTTTTTTTACATCAGTTGAAACTTTATAAAGATGTGAAAACTATTATTTCTTTATTAACATTTAACTTTGTTCATATTCTGATAAAATTTTCTACCTTCGAATGTTGATAATTAAAAAAAATTTAATCTAAAACCAAAATTCTTTTATCTTAATAACATTTTTATTTATTAAATAAGTTTTATTTATTAATGATTTTTTTTTATTTATTCGCCTGTGTTCTGCATTCCAAATGAAATCAAATCACTCGGAAGTGCCATGAAATTGTTATAAAAAATAACACTACAATGGCAATTCTGAGTGAGATTACAGGAGATTATTTTATGCCTTTCGAACATTGAAACAATTATATTACTATTTATTATTAATATCCTCAATGCTCCAAGGTCAGTCGATATTGAAAAATTCAATTTCGATTAACTATGTAGATAGCTATTTAATGAATATGTAAATATAGAAAGTTAATTCAACTATTTTACATTTTGCAGGAGTACGAGCATGGCGAAAGTGCTGAATCTAGATTTGTAAAAGATTTGGACCGATTGGACATGGTGATGCAAGCATTTGAATATGAAAAGAGAGACGATTGTCTACTCAAACATCAGGAATTTTTCGATTCTACCGAAGGCAAATTCAATCATCCATTTGTTAAGAAATTAGTTAATGAAATCTATGAGCAACGCAATAAAATGGCTAAAGCCAAAGGAGCTGTTCCCCCACCCAAAATTGAAGTTCCAAATATGGATGCACCAACGCCTCCAAAGACATCAGCTTTAACAACAAATGGTCATTGTGCTAAAGAAGACGCATCTAACGAAAATACTAATGAGGCAGCAAAATTAAGTTGATAAAATGGAGGCCTTTATTTATATTAATAAACTGCATAGAAATTAGTAAAAATGCCAGAAGACGAGAGAGGTGGATTTTAAAAACGGTTTAGTGTGATTCTAGTTATTTGTTTAGCTATTATTATTTTAAGACTAGTTAGTAGTGGATAAATTCTACACACTTACCTACACCTAACATTAATAATTAAGTTAATCTGAAAAAAAGAACATTACTTAATAAAACAATTTTATCAATGTAATTATTAAGTCAAGTTTTTTAATTACATTTTATTGAAATATGTATCACATATTTTTATTATTTCTTTTTTGTTTTTTTTTTTTTAACATTTTAAACTTCAATATATTATTTTGATTATAAGATGGCTTAAAACAAACCAAGGTTGTTGATGCTGATTTTTTCAGAAGAATTAATAAAAAAGTTAATTTTAATTATTTTAAAGCAAAATGTAATAAGGTATTAAAATTTTCGTTTAGTAAATTTATATAAAAAGATTTCAGTTAAATTGTTAAATAACTAAAAGATTCTCGAGATTAAAATTTTGCACTCTCTTATTATTTAAAATAGATATTTGCTATTACAATGAATTCGTGCTTTGTAATTTTATTAAAGTTTTCAGTTTTACAAGAAAGATTTATTATATGATTTATTAAAAATTTTTTTAAGTTTAAAAATTATCGAATTTTTAAGTAAATCTATTTATTTCCTTTGCCAAGAATTGAAAAGTAGCCATCCACCCCATAATAAAAAAAAATTAACAAATATTATTTATTTTATTTAAATCAATTGGACCTTAGTTGCGTTGCCGGATGGCAAGAAACAGCTATTAATTTAATTTTTGTAAGTTAGTTATACTGGCAACCGTAAAGTCAAAGTCGCCATTTGAAAGCTTAACTGAAGATTGGGTCCTATCCATTATTCTACCTTAAATTGTTTTGAATTTTTTTTAGAAATTTATTTTTTAATCCTTTTTAATAAATTTCTCTTTCAATACTTAAAATTTCATTTAATTATGGCAAAACACTCAATGTTCTACTTTATTTTATTTTTAATTTTTTAAATTAATTTTTTATTTTTTTATTATCAAAATTGTTTTCATTGGTATTTTATTAAACAAAACATCACTAAATTGTAACTACAAAAGTACAACAACAACTTACCTTATAAAGTCATTTACAATTTAGTGTTGTTTTCTTTGTAAAAAGCAACTATTATATTTATTTGTTAAAGAAAGAAAGAAAACGTCGAAAGATCTTCTTGATCTTATTTGTGTTAAATTAGCTTTAGTTACTCAAAAAACAACTAAAATTTTAACTTAAGTTTTTTTTTTCTTAAAAAAATTATATTTTAAAATATTTTGACAAAATTTAACAATCCATATTTAAATTAAAAAAAAAATAAATAATTGCAATAATAAAAACACTGGACAAAATGTCTTCAAACACCAAAACTATGTTTTATTCAATACCTGGTTTCATTAAAAGGCTCTTTGTTTTGTGTAAATTTTAAAATTTTATTGCAAATATTGTTTTTAATAGTATACATACTAAATAGTGTAAATTTGGTATGAGAGGTTCTTTGTGACCAGTTATAAATTCTGTAAATAATGAGAAAACAATTTTATTTTTATTCTACATTTAAGAAATATTTGAATTTACCTTTTATAATTTGAAATTGATTGTCTTTGCTATTGGTCTGGTAGGCATGTTGTTGGTTATTTTTGGTCTTGCCTAGAATGATTTTTACAAAATAATTTCGATTAGATTAAAGGTTAAAATTTAAAAATTTTAAAAAATATCTTTTTATACAGTTGTTTCCATTAAAACTGCGATTTTTATGCTCTGTTATGTTTACACTCACTAGCTTCACATTAATTTTTATATCAATACAATTCTCGTAATTTTTTTATAATATAAAATTAAACTGCCCGTTCAACGATGTCGAAAGAAAACCCAAGCGAAATTTCATTCGTACAAATACGTTGAAAACAAAAACAAATTTTTAGTTTTTGTTGTTGTTTTCAATATAATTGTAGGAATGAAATTTCGCTTGGGTTTTCTTTCGACATCGTTGAACAGGCAGAAATAGTTTGATCTGTCAGTATAAAGAGGATCCCGAGGCAATCTCAAAGGGATTGTAGGCGTAGTTTAGTAGGGTTTAAAATTTTAGCTTCGTAGATTTTGTATGAAAAAAGTAAAACCAAGGGGACTCCACTAGAAGGGGTTTTATCACTATGTAATTCGATTCGAAAGGAAACGTTTTCGATTTACAATGTATTAAGCATACAAATTCGAAAAAAGTTATTTTCGAATTACGGATTACCGTAATTGTTGTGGCTACTAACGGTTATTGTTATAGAATGACGTAGTTGTGCTGGTCAGGAGAAGATTTTATCCAACGAATAGTGAGGTATTGCAATCGGTACTGGTAGAAGGCTGAGATATCAGTCTTTACCAGGAAAGAGTCAAGAAAGGATTAAATGACCTATATGTATGCAGGAACTCTAGATAATAGTTTGCGCGGTCAAACTTACTACTGTACTGAGTAAAATTTCGACAGATTGACACCTACGGCTGTTTAGCAGAACGAAACTTTGTTCTAGATACGACACTAAACTTTTCGCTCTGAAACTATAAGTCAGGTGATTAGCAATAAAGAGTACTTTGAGAAAAAGAATCGGGCGTTTGGCGTGATTCGCATTCGGGGCACTCTGGCATTTAGATTAAAATAAGGCAAGTGAGTTTGCTAAGATACATAATCAACAAACCAGACTATCTGTAACCGCTCTTTGATTTTGAAGTTATGGCTGAAATAACTATTTTGGAAAAATCAGTTTTTTCGAGAGACTCAATCTTAATGTTGAACTTAATCTGATGTTTTAGTTATAAAAAATCACTTCGGAGTATAGCAGGCAACGTAAGGTATTGTTAGACTTCGGGTCACTCTGGTATTAGTAAAAACGAAGCGGTTGACAGGTTGGCACGTAGAGGTTCTGAGATGGAGACTACATTGCCTGTCACCTTAGGATACTCTCCAATATAAAAATTCTACAGCAGGTCTGAGATACATTAAAGGGAACTCGCAACCTCAACTGGGCGAACGGTGCAGGTTAAATGGTTACAAAAATCTCAATCGACTTCTGCCGTTTCTGCAAAGATAAAAGGAAGGAGGAAGATATGGTAGAAACTTTACTCTGTTACTGCCTTGGATTTATAACTATCACTTTTTTTCTTTTTATGTATTTCGATGTCATAATATAAAAAGGACGTATCTCGATTTTTTTTTTTCAAAATTGCGATTTTAGCGTTTTCTGGCAGTCCACTTACAAGAACATCACCCCTGAAAAAACTTTTTAAGCCATGGTTGAAAATAATGGATTAATAACCACATTAAAAAGCCCGAACTCATTCCATTCTATTATGTTTTATTAAGTTTTTTCCTTCTTCTGTAAAGAAATAGGAAATCTAGATACGCTTTCTTTATATTAATCCACCGATTTGTATTCATATTAGTCGTTTCTTGACTTTCATCCTTCTATTCTCTCTCTCTGATAGGATAATCACAACGAGCCTAGTGGTCTATGGGTGGAGCAGCTGACACAACGGCCGACTTCCTAAACGCAAGTTGCAATGCATATTTACAACGCATACACTTCGTAAACGCATATGTAAACTTTCTAGCAATGTCCAATGTTCCTAATCGTTTGGCAACTCATTTTACTAAGTATTAGCTGTCAAAATCGCGCATAATTTTTATTTTGTATGCAAACATTTGAGCTGCAATGGCTGAGTTAGTATTTTCTTTGTTTATTTTTAATAAATTATTTATAGTTGATAGAGTTTATTTAAATCACAGACTAATAATTTAAATAATCAAACACTTTATATTGCAGAGACAAAAAGTGGATCCATGAGCGTTCCTAAATGCCGATAAAATGCAAAAAAAATTTCTGCAACACAAGGTTGCACTTAAGACATGTTTAGCATTGCATACGCATTTTTTTAAATTATGAATTGCAACTTGCGTTTAGGAAGTCGGCCAACCTTATCTTGTTTTCAGGTGATTAAATGTTTCTTTTTTCCGATTTTAGCAAATATTTTAATTTAAATTTGAAACACTCGTATGCCATCTACCTCGGAATTCCGTCATCTGGTTAACGTTTGCAAACATCACGTATATTGTTAAATTTGTAAGCAATAAATAACACTTATTTAAATTTAAAAATTTAAATAAAAAAATAGAATATCAATTTAACATAAATTTACATATTTTGCACCTCGTTTTCGAAGTTTTCTAAATATGGATATAATATTTCGCATTTCTTAGAAATTATTCTAACTTCCTCTGTATAAAAAGTTTTGATAGGCATAACTTCTTAGGACTAAGGACAAACTCTCTTTATTTCTCATAGCCTCCATACAAAATTAAAATATGCTCATTTGAATAGAATTAAATATAAACACATATCTGTGACAATAAGGAAAAAACTGCCTATGTCTTTTTTTAAGTTTTTCAGGAAAGCACTTTTAAATTTTTGAGATTTTTTATATGAATTGATTCCATTTAAACTAAAGACTATTATATTAATTCGGTGCTGTACAAATTAAAGAGCGTTTTAGCTTTTGTACATCTGTTTAAATTATAAGTTAAAATAAGTGATTATTCCAAATGATATTGTTTATTAAAACAAAGTTTTTACGCTATAAGTTCCTGTCATATTTTCCAAAATGGTTGAAAAGTCGCATAACGGTAGTTTTAAGTTGCAGGATTACAACAGTGTGATTATCTTAATTTTTTGCTTATGTCGACTTAAACAGTTATTAATTATTGCCACAGATTTTATATTAACGCAAATGTGAAAAAGTACCGAAATTCGCGGTCATTTATTTATGTTATATCTAGCCCCAAAAATTCCCTTAACGCTTCTATATAAAATTGGTAAACATATTTGTGTCCGAGTGAAAGGAAATTGGTAGAATTTTGTCATTACAGTTTTGTTGATAACAAAGCTATGACAATTTCACTCTAGATAATAGTTATTTTGCCGATGAATTACACAGCTGTTAGTTGCTAGTTGCCATATGTAATACGTGATTTGGCAACTGGCAACGCAACTAAGGCCACTACTTACGATAAACTGTTATTTTCTGTTCCATTTTGCCCAACATATTTTTGGCCACACATTTATATTCACCGAAATCTTTGGATTTGGTAGGACGTATAGACAAACGCATAACAATTTTATAAATATTATTATGTACAACGGTTTCGTAGGAACCACCCTGTAAATATTCCTTATCCTTAAGCCAATAATTAACGGAAGTAGGATGAGATTCTGAAGTGCACTCCAGAATAATTTTTTGGCCAAAGTCCACATAGATGGTGTCATAACGAGTCCATATAAAGGGTGCAACTGAAGAGAAATTAAATAATTAGACATTTTAAATAAAATTGATTTTAAATTTTACATACAATTAACTATCAACGATATTCGTTTACTAACGGTGGGCGGTACACCATTCGAGGCTATACACAAATAAGCACCCATTGTCTCTCTAGACACTTTATATAACGTTAAATTTTGTCCCTCCGTACTGTAGATATGGCGACCATGCTCTGTATACAAGGGTGTATCTTTTTCTTTCCGCCATGTTATTATGGGGGCTGGCAAACCTGTAGCTGTACAAGTTAAACTTAAATTTTGGCCATTTTCCACCACCACATCCTTGCTAGTTTGGTAGTCTATTATATCGGGCGGTACAACAACATCCAAATAACCTACTTGCGATTTCATGGGATCGGTGTTTATCTGACACATATACCAACCACGATCAGATTCTTTAACATCACGTATTCGCAGTTGCCAGATACGATACTCTGTATGACTGATACTAATGCGATGATTTTTAGTTATCACATGATTTTGTATGCTCAGTATAGTTTGGGTATCCACACGCAACCAGGCTATCTAAGTAATAACGGGAGAGGGAAATTTAAACGAATATTTCACAAATCAACAGTTTATTTTTAAATTTAAAACAAAAATATTGTTCACTACCTTAAACGTCAATAAATCATGCACGGCACACGTTAATATACCATCACGTCCAACCGGAACTGTTACATTATTTATGGGGCCACTAAATTTTGGATCAGCTAAAAAGGTGCAAAATATGTAGACAAATTATATTAAAACAATTAGATTTCATTATTTTGTGCAAATTGCTGTAAAATTGTAGTAAAATAATAATTTTCTAGCACCTTATTCATATAAGCAACACATTGCCTGTGTTATTAAATTTAATAAGCCTTTAACACAAACAATTGAAAGAAAAAGCCTTTCAGCATTTAGCCTGTTACATTTAAGGGCTGTTAACAGTTTTACAAAGTTTTATAGTTTTTAAGTTAGTTTTATGCTAGTAAGTACTACAATAGGACAATAGTTTCTTTTTATATTTCAACTAGCCTCGAAGAAATTCCCATCGGTCAACTTGAATTTTTGATACAGTACCGCACAATTTAGTAGCAGTAAATTACCATGATTTACAAAAAATATGTTCTACTTTTTTATATTTTTTATATGCTGTGGTGCCAAGCATACAATATTCATTTCTGACCCCATAAAGATTATATTTTCTTTAAGCTTAAAGATATGTCCGTCTGTCCGTGTATATATTAAAATTAACCTTTGGAAGACCCCACATGTTACACAGATCTGTATGTGGTGTCATTTTCTTGAAAATATCCGGGAATGAATCGCTATTAAAACTCATCATGATTGCCATTCAACTTTCAGAAATATTTTTACCACACACGATATGCCTCTAGGGATATTTTTTAAAAATATTAAATGTTAAATTTTGGATAAATCAGTTACTAGCTGACAAAGTTATAGACAAAAATAATTTTAAAAATAAATATATACAGTCGAAATTCCCTATAGTGAATCTTCACGGGGACAGACAATTATTTCACTATATGGAAATTTCATTATACAGGAATATTTTTGTTTGTTTATTTTTTATTTATTTAAAATAATCAGAAATCAAAAAAGTTCGTACTACATCAAGTGAAGAGGAAACGTGTTCTAATGTAGGTGACGTTTTATCAATATTTGCCATTACTTCACCATCCAGTTTCTCTTCATCGTCATCTGATATAATCTGCTGTAATCCACGACTTTCTAAAACACTGCTTAGAATATCTTCATCGGACGGAATATATATTTTTTTTCTTGATGTCCCTTCTTCAACTTTATTAATTACTAATACCTTTTTTTAAGAGAAATACTACTCCGGTGCGTAATTTTTGTTCACTGAACTCGGTCAACTGATGTTAAAAGGCAAATCATTAACTTTTTTGTTTTTATTTTCATATTTTGGGAGTCCCAAAAATATTACTTATTTTCTTTATAGTGTAAAGTAAAGCTGCTAAAAATAGTTCATTATGTGGAGACAAAAACAGACGTAAAGTGTATTTTTGTTTCCAAAATTTTGTTCATAGTAAAGAAAGATTAACTGAATGGAAATTCATTATACGGAGATTGAAATATATTGAAAGTGGAACGAAAACGCTGTGTTCTTAAGGAAGTTCGACTGTTTATTTTTAGAATATATTAAGTTATTAAAGCGCCTTATTTTTTTCTGGACATGCTAAAGACACGAAAATACAAGCCATAGTCTTAAAAATTACTGCCGAGAAAAACTGACACATCTGTTTGAAACTAACGGAGATATAGGCACAAAAATACGAATGCCACTGTGTTTTTTTTTTAAATTTACAAAAAAAAAAATCGTATTTTTCGCAGCTTCTGGACAAAAAAAAAGGACGATATTAGAGTTACAAGAAAGGGCTTGACTTGCAGAATATAGGAAACTTAAACATTTAAAATCCAAGATATCCGTCATTGCAAAATGGCACACAATTAATTTATATGGTTCAAATACAGAAATTAAAAATCTACCCATTCAACCCCCTCAACATTGGTATTAAACGAAATGTAGAATACAGTAAATA
Source organism: Phyto melanocephala (assembly GCA_941918925.1). Taxonomy (NCBI): domain Eukaryota; kingdom Metazoa; phylum Arthropoda; class Insecta; order Diptera; family Rhinophoridae; genus Phyto; species Phyto melanocephala. Next base: position 25,228,348 of record OW799236.1, on the reverse strand, counting down.
ATAATAAAATTTAAATCCAATATGGCGTTCGAAATAAAATGGCGGTTTTGTCTATTTCAAACACCAGCAATATTTGTATCAAATGAAAGGGATTGAGCACTTCCAAACAGCAAATTATAAAAAAATTAAAATCCATAATGACGTCTCAAACAAGATGGGGAATAAGTTTTTTCTCAACACATCACTGGGCATCAAATGAAAATGCTTTACTACTAGAATACAGCTAACTAAGTAAAAAGTAAAATCGAAGATGGCGTCGGATATATATTAAAGCAACATGTTATATAATATTATATCTAAGTTTAGCTACGATGTGGTGAAGGGTATGATCAGTATCGGCATGGCTGAATATAGGATTCTTACTTGTTTAAAATATTTTCTTTTAATTTTTTTTTTTTAACTTATTTCATATCTTTTTGTACTAGGTTTCTCTAGCCGATGGTCTGTTAAAAAAAACGATTATTTTCACGCTACTTTATAGGTTGTGTGTAGTATAAGGAAAGTCTCAAAATTTACACACGATTAAAATTTATCTCCGTTTGTGTGGTAAAATGTTTTACAAATAAAACAACAGATATTTAAGGGTTAAGAAAATATAGCAAATCCTGAAAGTATAAAGCATTTTTATTGTTGAATAATAATTTCGTCAACTCTGAAGGCAGTAAACTTCAAATAATGTTAAAACATTGCGTGAAAGTGCTGGTGAAATTCCAGTAACACTGATTTAGCCTCGTGGACTAGAAGGATATGTATACATTCAAGTGAAGTAGTGAATATCAATGTTAGTGATTAAAGCATTTTCACAAAGCACAACAAAGAATAATTGACTGAAGCATACGCACAAAGAAAAACAATTGTTACGATTTGATCACGATGGTCATATATTGTCTGTAACAATGATTTGTTATGGAAAGCAAGTAATAGTTAGTTTTATTTTCTGTTATCAATTATTTCGTCACAATAGTTTAAGGGCATTTTGCGTTTAAGATGACGATATGTTGTTCACAGTTAGCACATACATATAATTTCCTAAACTAAAGCAGTAATGTATGGCAAAAATTGTAAAACTGTTTGTTTATTGTTTAATGGTTACTCTCACTGTAAAGCATAGTAAATAGCGCTACTGTATGGCAGTGAGTAAAAATGTATTAATTTGCTAACAAGATGCAACCATAAACGACTCCCATATTCACTACATTTTGCTACATATTCACTGCGCTAAAATAAGAACTTAAGAGTATATGCTGCTTAGTGGGACATATCAAACAAATATCATGCAGTACATGTTCTGTAAGCTTAGGCTCTGTGGCGTTTCCTAAAAAATTGGCTTACGAAAAGCAATAAATTTTGCTGGGACTCATCTTTATGTGATTTCTTAATACTTTCCTTACAAATTGTTATTTTCAAATAATAAGTTATAGGAATTTACTCCTCATTTTTGAAAAACCGGTTTTCCTGTTTTTACACGTAAACCGTTTTAAGAAAACGGTTTTTGTTTTATTTAAATATTACTTTTTTTATTGTACAAAATTTAGAGAATTTTAAAAATCAGTCTTTAAAACTGAAATCAATCCAATAAATCTGTGGCTTGGAGCTAAAAGGGTCAATGTCACTTTTTTGCGTTTTTGAGTTAATCATTGCATTATATTTGTTTTCTAGCTCTTTTTCATTATGGTAAAACAGCTAAAGTCATACTTAACCCAGAACAGCTTCATAAATAAAATGCTGGCCAATGTCACTATAAAAGCATCTATAAAAGTTAAAGTTCAATTCCAATTTTCTCAAAAGTAAATATTTTGACATTGGCCCTTTTAGCTCCAAGCCACAGAAATAAACTTCTACTGGTCAAGCTCATTAATTTGATACTAATATTGAGAGGCTTGTGAGGGATATATTTGTAGATTTGATACATGGATATAATTTTATTGAACGCCATTTTGTAGAGGCGCAAATTATGGATTTAAAATTTTTTTTATTAGTGTTTTATATGCTGAAAGTCAAGCCATTTAATTTGATATTCATTTCGACTCTCTTAGTTGTAAAGAGCTGAAAAAATTCGATTTTCATTCAGTTTATCAAAAACATCAAAATAGTTGTATTTTGGTGCTTATATCTCAGTTAGTTTCAAACCGATTTGTAAATTTTTCTCAGGATTAATTTCCGAGGCCATGGTTTGCAATTTGGGGTCTCTAGCGCGTCAAAAAATTATCTATGAGTTTAAGAAACTTGATATATTTAAAGACAATTTATATTTTTTTGAATAATGTTTGTCTATAACTTTTTAGTGACCGGGTTTTACGAATAGCGCTTGAGGTATATCGTACCTATAAATAATATCAAGCGTGTCTATAACAATATCCTAGTGATACAAATTTACGGCCATATGTATAAAAGCTTATAACAGGCTTATAAGTCGTTTTTAAGCAAAATTCACTATTGTTGCATTCATAAACCATTAATAGACTTATAAACCTTTTATAAACCATTTATAAAATCAAAAATTTTATTGTTTGATTTACCCTTCTTTAAACCAAAAATAAGGCGACATTTCATGCACAATTCGCGTTAAAAAAATTTTTTCAAGAAATTTTGCAAAAAAAATTTAAGAAAAAGTAATTGAAATATTAAAATTGATCAGATTAACACATTTCGACATATAGATAAGTGCAATTTATACAAAAGAAAATAATAAATTTAACATATTTTAAATTAAATAAAATTAAAAAAATTATAATAGTGATGTAAGAAAAACGTAAACAAACTCGAATACTTTTCTTATTGTTATTAACAAAATAGGTAAATAATTAATATTTGTATTATAATTTTTGCTCAAAAATTTTCATATACCAAAGTTATATACTTTTGATTTTTTTCGATGCTGTTTTTGTGCTTTAATTTTATAAAAAAATGTTACTTTTACTTGATACCCGGGTAAATCTTATAGTAGTTATAAGCACCACTAACAATAAAATGACAACTAAATATAAAAAGCGTTGCCATACATACTAATAAAATCACTACAAACATTTAATAACTATAAAAGGTTTATTGTACGTTTCTAAATACAAATTCTTATTAGTGGTTTATAACACAAAAAGCGTTTAATAACTATTGTACACTATAACCATAAAATAACTATTTTTTATGCATATAGCCGTTAATTTTTTTGTGGTAAAAATATTGGATGTAACAGAGGCAGTCGTGTTTATTTGCAGATAACTCAAAAACAAAGAGGACAATTGTGCTGGATAACGATTCACATCTAAATATTTTAAAACGAGTGATATCACTACATACATTTCTTTGCAACATGTGATGGCTAATAAAAGTTGATTTAAACCAACACATGGACAGACGGACTTTTCGATTTCCCTGTTCATAAACTTTCAGAAAATATATTACAGCTGTCCAAATTGAAAGCATTAGGTTAATGAAAATTACTACAGTAAGATGATTCGAAGCTTTTTGTGGTGGAAAATTGATAATTAAGACGTAGGGAGTATGTGATCTTAATAGGATAGTGCCACTTGCCACGCATCAAGAGAAACAATGGATTTTCTGAAAAAAAGTATGAAAGTCACATTAGTTTTCATAGAGGACAAATGAATTCGCCACCAAAATCGTACGATTTGACTCCTTCAGACCATTTTTTTGAGGACTTTTTTGAAATCGGAAGTGTAGAGCAATAATCCCACAATAGTGCAAGAGCTAAAAACAACAAACAGGGGTCAAATTACGGCATTTGAACATGATCGAAATTTAAAAATTCTTATTAGAATGTCTATACCCAAAGCACAGCGAACTCGATTGCTCTAGTAAGATTTCGATCGTGATCGAATCCTGTAATTTGGACCCAGTTATCAACCACTGACAACAGTTTAATCAAAAACATAGCTGAGAATTTTGATAAAAGATTGGAAGCCAGTAGGATGGGTGTGAGTAGGGTGGTCTTGTAAATTGACCGACATAATTTTTAATTTTTACTCGGAACCTATTTGTAATAAACTAAAACAAAAATATTTTTAATATCTCAAACTAAAAACTTTTTTTTATTATAATGATACCTCCAATTTTGACACCCTTTACTCTATGGGGTAAAAAAACAAAATACACTCTGCACACACTATGAGGGAAAAGTTGCGTAATTATCGGGTGTGCTGGAGACGGAAGTTTTTTCTTAAGAGAGTTTAAAAATTTGTAATACATAAATTATTTATATGGAAAAGGACATATTTATTTAAGGGCTTTTCAATAATGTCAAAAAGTTCGAGATATAAAAACCGGTTACTCAAATAATTTGAGACATAACAACCGGTTACTCTAATAATTCGAAAACCGACAAATTGAAAAGATGGGTTTAAAAAAACTACAAAAATGTAAAAAAAAATTGTTATAAACTAATTAAGTAACCGGTTTTAATAACTCTTTAAATACACATTAAAATACAACGGATATAAAAAGATTAAAAACATTTTCATTTTATAAATTAAACTCTTTTATTTAGAAATTCATGGAAAACAAAGTCTGCACATCTAGAATTTGTGAAACTAATTAAAAGCTTGTCTTTTCTAAAAATTTTGAATTTTATAGACATGATCTGCAAGTTGTAATTTTTTAATTTGTTAACCTTAACGCAATTAATACAATTTTATTTTCCTTGCAAGATTTGAGTAAAAAGAAAGTACTATAAAATAAATTGAGATGGCTGCAGAAAAGTTACATTAAATACTAAACATTTTTATTTGTCTAATTCCTTAATTGCGGCCACAAAACATTGCCAGTGACAAAACTTATACATTTATGTGTAAACAAGTAAGCTGAATGTGTTTAAACCACTTGCCTCAAATTTTTCATTACTTTAAAGTATAAACTCACTTAGCTTAATTAAGTAAGGGATGCAAAATATTAATTTTAAAAATTACAAAAAATATTCCATCAACATCTATTTATAATAACTTTGTTTCAAAAGCCACATGGCCTTATTTAAAAGTTAGCCCAAAAATATTAAAATTATTATTAGCGCTTAATAAAAAAAAAATACATTAAACAGATTCTAAGTTATTAAACGTATTTAGAATTATATTTAAAATTAATTTCATCACAAAAATGACCAATAAATTAAGAGATTAACAGTTAAATTCACACACTTTATAACTTTGGTCAAAAAGGAATGAACCTTTGGAGAAAAATATGTGTGCTCAACAAAAAAAAAATTGTTTAGCCGTAAAATACTACAAACACTTGTATACTTTTTTTTCGTTTACTAAGGGATTTAAGGAAGGATGTAAAAAAAAAACAAAATTAAAATGCAGTGTGGTATCAAATAAAAACAATTCGTAGTGTATAGTATAGTGTATATACCCTCCATCTCAATTATAATTTGTATATCTGTTTAAGAACAAAGTACTTATACAGCATAAATTTTATAATTTTATCAAAATTTGTATTGCTTTCGGTCGACTCACTCGTAACTAATCTAGTTGTTAATAATTTTTTAAACCAAAAATATAATTTTATTCTAACCAAGGCATATTCATAAAGTGTATACAACGAGATAACAAGCAAAACACATGCATTTTGTTTTCGTCTTAACGTCCGCATATGTATGTCACACATATTTTTATACCCTTCACACAAAAGTGAAAAAGGGTATATATAGGTTTGTCATTCCGTGTGAAATTTCTACAATTTTCATTTCCGACCCTCTAAAGTATATATTTTCTGAAAGCGTATGAATAGGGGAGTCGATTAAGCTCTGTCCGTCTGTCCGTGTGTATGTTGAAATCAACTTTTTGAAGCCACCCGATATCGCTTGGACCCGGGTGAGGTATTAAAATATCAGAAATATTCGGGAGTAGAACAGTATTGAAAATCAGAAACATCGGTATATAAACAACTGAGATATGAGCAAAAACCCACGACCACCTCGATTTTTTATTCACAAAAACAACATTACAACAACAACATACATACATACAAACGTGTATACTGGTTAGAGAAAACGTGGCATCGAATTCCAGCTGAGCCAAAAAAAATGTTTTTTATTGTTTATATAATATATTATTTATATTTTTATTATTTTTTTTTTAAATTTTTTTTTAAATTTTTTTTTTATTTTTTTTTGTTTTATATTTATTATATATATTTTAATTATTTTTTTTAAATTTTTTTTTAAGATTTTTATTTTTTATTTTTTATTAAACATACATACGTAAATTTATAATTTTACAATGGGATGTTTTTATATATGTATGATTTTTATATGTATGTACGTATTTTATATGGGATGAATGGTGATACAAACTACTGTTATTGCATGACTACACGTTGTGAAGGGTATATAAGATTCGGCACGGCCGAATATAGGCCTCTTACTTCTTTAATTTCAATAATTTTTAAGAAACTTCAATACAAGAACTTTCTATTCTCGGTTTTATATTTTTTGAAAGGTTTCAAATAAATTGAAACTGCAAATTATTTTTTGTAGAATAAACAAAAAAAAAAAATAAATAAGTTTGAAAGAAGCAAACCTTTTATTAAAAAAAAGTTGGTAAGTCTGATTAATTGTATATAAAATAAAACAATCAGCTGATTGGATACGAGTACCTTATAAATATGCCTTGATTCTAACTATTTATTTATTTTTTTATTTACTTATTTTGACTTGAATTTCTTTCTAACACCATTTTTGTGTGAAAGACTAAACACGATTTTCTTTCACTTATTTAAAGGTGTTTTCTGTAGAAAAATTTTAATAGAAATAAACCAAAAAGATCCACAGAAACTAATCTAGATAATGCAACTAATATAATTGATGTTATGTCACCTTAAAGACGAAATAACCTATCTGCAGTTTTCAAAAGTTTACAGGAAAGGTAAAAAAAAGTTATAAAATTGGAACTATTTGCAATATTGAAACGAAAAAAAAAATATTTTGATTAAAATGAAACCAGAAATATATACTGGTTGAGAAAATATTGTTTTTCTAAACACAGCTTATATTTTGTTACTTAGGTTATTTGAAATTGTAAAAATATGAAACCAAATAACATATCAGCAGTATTAATTAGTATGAATAAATAACAATTTCTGTATACATATGAATATTATATACCTACATTTAATAACAAAAGTTATAGTTTCTTTTACTGGTTTAAGCTTAAGTTTGTTTAAATTACACTGTGCAGAAAAATTCAACTTCTATCGTGATTTTTGATGTTTTATTTTTATTTAGTGCGTAACGGTCCTCTAGGTATAAAAACTGTCAAAATTCAAATTCGATGGATAAAGATTTTTAAGAACAGTTATAAGTGTTTTTATATAGAAATTAGTTTTTGTTTATTTTAATGTTAATGATTTAATAAAAAATTATTTTACTAAATTAAAAAAAAAATAAATAAATAAATTAAATAAATAGTTACTTAGGTTATTTGGTTTCAGAAAAATGTACACTTGCTGATAGGTTATTTGGTAATAACTTGGTCATTTGTAATATTAGATGTTTAAAATCTTTCACACATATGCGTTATGATAAAGGGAATAAGAATCCACAAAAAACTCAATTTTATAATTTTTGCAGATAGGTTATTAAGTCTTTAAGATGACATTATGTTACATAGAGTAAAAAAAGAAATGAAAAAACACGGTAAAACTCCATAAGCAAAAAATCTAAAAAAACGACGAATTATTTAACATTTATTCCTTTGTTTTTGTATGTGTTTTCTGCAAGCAAAATTTTTTTTGTTACCTTATTTCGAAAATTCCTAATTCTCAAAAATCTTAAAAAAAACCTTTGCTACTTCGTATTTATTGTGGCCTACCCCTTAGTTATAAAAAGAATATCTAAAGTAAAATAATTAAATAAAAAGTTTGCTTTTTTGCATAATAATATTTGATTTATTATACAAAATTTGCAGGTTAGAAAAATAAATAAAAAACCTTGCTGTTTTTTAAATGTTGTATTTATTGTAGAATTACCACAGCCTAATAATTGAATTTACCTTGAAAGCTATATTCCGCCGTACCAAATCTGATAATACCCATCACCAAATTGTACATAGGTTTAGTGACTACATTTAAGCATAGTGTAGATTTCAGATTTAACATTAAACTCCATTTTGCTTTGTTATTTCCGCCACCATCTTTGATTTTGACGTTTTAAATAGTTAATTATATTCTACTGGTCAAGCCATTTCATTTGATATCAATATTGTTGGGGTTCAAGGGTACAAAGTCGTTATTACTATATTTGACACAAATATCCATAATTTTCAGAGTATCCGCCGGGAAGGTATAAATTTTTGTTTGTTTAAAATTTTTGGTTAAAAAGAAGAATGCATTTTATATTGATTAATGTTTCTTTATTTAATGTCGGCGATTACGTATGTAATACAATATCAGATAAATGTCCGCTTCTGTTATCCTCACAAATGCGATCCCTTTTAAGCACATTTTTCATTACATTTCACACATTTCACGCGGCATATCATTAATTTCACCAGTAATATTTAGTTTGAATTGCTCCAGCGTTTCTGGCTTGTTTGCATAAACCTTGATTTTCAGATATCCCTACAAAGAGAAGTCCGAAACAGTCAAATCAGGCAACCGTAGAGGCCAATCAATATCACCATTACTTTAAAAAACTTGTTGTGGAAAGTGGTCTCGTAGTATTTCCATTGTAATCCTGGCTTTATGCGATGTGGTAGCGTCTTGTTGAAACCACATGTTAGTCAAGCCCAAAGCATGCAATTGTGGCGTTAAAAAGTTTTCAATCCTATCACGATATCGCTGCCCATTGACAGTTACCCTTACGCCATTTTCAGTTTCAAAGAAAAAGGTCTAATGATTTCTTCTGACCAAATTGTATACCAGGCTGTCACTTTTAATGGATGCAAAGGTGAATGATGAATAGGTAGGTAGGTAGGTAGGTAGGTAAAGCTGGTGCAAAGTTACCCTCACACTCTCACCCGGAGATCATTACGGTCCATTGTGACGCCTTAATATAGAAATAGAGAGAAGAATAGAATAAGTTGGAATATAAGAGAAAGAAAAGCAAACCAGTCCAGAGTCTCTGGCGGGAATCGAACCCTCAACCCCCTAAACTGGCAGCCCAGCCCACTACTGACTAGTCAACCAGGGCACCCTAAGTGATGAATAACTTGAGGGTTTCCCGTTGCCCAGAACTGACGATTCTGTTTACTGACATATCCATTCAAATGAAAATGTGCCACTTCACTCATTATGATTTTTTAATAAAAATCGGGGTTGTCATGGGCGAGCTGTAACATTCTATTGGAATATGTACGGCGGCAAAAATGGCCTTCTGGAAGAAGCTCTTGTGTAAACTGAATTTTAATTGGAAACAAATGTAAATCTTTGTGCAAATTTGTGGCCAAAAATGTTCTTTGAAGACCAAGCTTCTGGGCATGGCGTAGAATTGAGATTGATTGAATGTTTTAAATACTTTCTTGAACAGCAGTAATGTTTTCAGCCGATCTTGCAGTACATTGTGGTCTATGCTTGGGCCTATCAGCTACAGTCCCTCTTTCTTCGAAATCATTCACTACACGATAAATCGTCTTGATGGCACGTTGTTTAAATAAAATATTCTTTAAACTCATAATCGAGTAAATAAAAAATAGTGTTGACAACACTGCTTATTCGTAAAAACGGACAGAACTTAAAACTTTATCAGGTTTGTCCGCAACGCAACGTCAAATTTACAAACTGGTACCTATTTACACATAAATTCCTAAAGCCATTTATGTTACGAACCGTTTTGGCCCAGTGAGGTTTCCGACTAGCTTGTTCGTGGCGATAGCTCAGGCAGGTTCCAACCCTCTCACTGGCCACGCATCCGCTCATAAAACAAAATGAAAATACAACAAACTACTACTACATCAAATACTACACAAACTCCACCACAAGAAGAATTCACGAGAGTCAGGTGTTTACTCCCGTTTTGCCCACCCAACCATGTCGCAGCAGCATCAGCGAACGAATCAGCTAATTCGAAACTTGTGAGTTTACGTAACAGTAACGAGGTCTTTAGAATAATCAATGCCTCGTAATGATGACTTTGATCTTGGAATTTTAAAATATATAACTACATGTCAATGAAGGGTCACCTTGTAAATTTACAAAAATGTTTTTGCAATGTTTGCGCAACCAAAAAAAAAAAGTTTAACCAAACAGCACGATGACAGTACTTAAAGTTACTGCCTTTAATTTATTTGCGGGTTTTATTTTCTTTGACAGCGTTTTTGCCGGAAGTTAAAGTCGTGTTTTGTTTACATCCTTTATGCTTATAAATATTTTGAAATTTCCTCATTGCATTTATAGTAAAATCGCAGAACTTAATTCATAAATTTGAGACGCCTTCTCTTTTAAAAACATTAGATACTTTGTAATGTGTTAAATACAATGGGCCAATTCAAAGTGGTTGCATAGCAGTCATATTTGTACTATTTCATATTATTTTATGCATGCATAAAATTTTTGTTAGTGATTTCCATACAAAAAAAAATAATATGACTTTACACATTTGTTTCCTATGTATAAGAAATTGTTTATGTTATACTTTTAACCATACTGTCTCTCAGAGAGAATTTCTTCGCTTCTCAACTCTCAGAGAGAATATTTTCTATTTTCTTCTTTCCTGTATACATACAATTTTTAACCGCGTCATCTTTTTGTCTTCTTTCTTGTATTAAATACATAATTTGTTAATAAAAGGTGTTCAAAGTCACTAGTCATATTAATATGAATTATATGACATAGTACAATATGAGAGTCTACTTTGAATTGGCCCAATGTGTAAATTTGTACCGCTCTTATGGTTAACCCTAAAATATTTGAAAAGGATGGTTTTGGATATCATGCTATTAACAAATTATAATTTATTTTTGTACACACTCATAAGCTGCAATAGAATTTATGTTGTTAAATATATGATCCCAAATTACCATCTATTATACGTTGGCATTGTTGCAACAATACTCCTAAATGGTAAAGTTATTTAAATGTTTTAAATAGTTTTTTGATGCAGTACCCCTTTTGCAGACTTTATACATGTAATTTATTTTCACTTACATACATACGTTTCGTAAATATAAAAATTGTCAAATATTTATTTGCTGTTGGTTGTATGAAGTCGTTTTTTGCTGTTTGTTTCTCTTAATAATTATACATATTTGAAAAAGTTTGAATTTCTTAAGTCTAGACAGAGGGTAGTATGTTATAATATGCATACCGGGCGCCAAACAGTTATTTAAACAGTTAGAAAACACCTACTGGAAAATATTTATACTATAATGTTTGTTGTTTAAAGAGAGATGGAAATCTCCGAAAAAATGTCATTTGGCTTCAGTAAAAATAAGGCATGCCAAAGAGGGGAAAAAACACCTGTATACCGGCAAAGTTGTGGAGATCAGTTTTGGGTCACCTTTATTTTTGCAAATAACACAAATAATCAGTTAAACAAAACATTCTATGTGTACGTACAAAACGAATTAAGACTTAAACAAATTTTTAACAACTCTAAAGTCTTTAACAAACGATTTAAGTAATTAAATACATTTTTTATTAATCTTCGTTTTTACTTATTTAACACTTTATAAAATGCAAAATATTTTTCACTTTAATTTTACACAAAAAAAAAAACGCAGCAAAATATACAAATTTATTATTTTCAAATTGCTCTTTGAACGGAAGTTATTAAACGGTCTACAAAAAAATGGAGAGAAAAAAAACTTTTAAGTATGTGTTGTTGAACTTCCGTTTACGTTTAGGCGGTAGAAGAAAAAAATTTTGGTTAAATGTTGATACAATGTAACAAAATGAACAGGATGAAACTGTGGTATATCACTTGATTGCCTGTAAACATGATTTATTTACAAAGAAAACATTTATATAGAAAAAATATCGGCAGTGTCAAAGTTAAGTTAATAAGATGTAAGAAAAAAATTTTAGGTTGAAACATACCTTAAATATTCTACAATGGGTCAAGAGAACAAAAATATGTTTAAAAAGGATTAAAAGGAAAATTAATTTTAAAATTAAAAAAAATCATTTATCATTTATTTATAAGATGATCCTATTCGATTGTGCTTAATGATATGTTAAACTATATATCGCTTATTTACTTTAATAATGTCATAACTCAAAAAATATAGTGACGAGTAAAATATCTCTGAAAGTTCCTATAATTTTTCCAATAATAAAATCTGACTAAATCAAGTAAAAGAGATTTATGTTTTACATAAATTATTACAAATATTTTTTAAAGACTATTTTGATATTGAATTATAAAAAAAACTTTATTAAATTAATTTTCATACCAACTTTTAATGTTTTAAAGACAATTTTTATTAATTTATATCCGACTTGAGTTCATTTATTATACCCTTCACACAAAAGTGAAAAAGGGTATATACAGGTTTGTCATTCCGTTTGAAATTTCTACAATTTTTATTTCCGACCCCATAAAGTATATATTTTCTGAAAGCTTATGAATAGGGGATTCGATTAAGCGTTGCCAGTCTGTCCGTGTGTATGTTGGAATCAACTTTCTGAAGCCCCCCCGACATCGCCTAGACTTGCGTATTATTAGGAATTAAAATATCAGAAATATTCGGGAGCAGATTGGTGTTGAAAATCAGAAAAATCGGTACATAAACAACTGAGATATAAGGAAAAAAATTAGGACCACCCCGCTTTTTTTTACAACAACAACATACAACATATACATACAAACGTGGTATACTGGCCAGAGTGAACGTGGCATCGAATCCCAGCTGAGCCAAACAATATTTTATTTCTTTTTATTTTTTTGCATTTTTATATAATTTTTGTTTTTTTTTTATATAATTTTTGTTTTTTTTATATAATTTTTGTTTTTTTTTATATAATTTTTGTTTTTATTAATTTTTTTTATTTTCTTTATTTTTTTTTATTTTTTATATTTTTTTTATAATTATTATTTTTTTTCATTTTATTTTTTTTTTATGTTTGATGAATGTTGATACAAACAATTGTAAGTGCATGACTACACGTTGTGAAGGGTATATAAGATTCGGCACGGCCGAATATAGCACTATTACCTATTTTTAATTCTGCTATATGAAGAGATTAATTTTTTCTATTTGTGCTAATGAAAGAATAAGCTGAAAAAGTAGGTTTTATCCCGACACCAGCCGAGTGGAATGCATTTTCGAAACCAGCTACGGTTTCATCATCAGCACTCCTTGATCGGAATGTTTAGTGTTGGATGTAAATATTAACTATTTAACTCACAAGTTTTAGTGAAATAGAAAACTTAAATCAAACATATCATTTCTATTCATATTTACTGTCGTAGTGAGTGAGAACAAAATTTAGCACAACTTAAAACTTTTATTATCACTTTTTTTTTAATTTTTCCATTCACTATGTTATTAAATATTATTATTAAATTAAATATTTAAATTAAATTATTAAATATTAAATAATATAAACTGTTAATTAAGAAAATTTTATTCATCAAATAGTCTTGATTCGTCAGCTGATTATTTTTTTCTTCACTTATTTTGAACTTCAGCTGTCAAAGTCCATAGATAAAAAATATTTAACTATCAGGATCGTAGAATTTTACACCTTTAGACTATTTTTTCGGCATGTTTTTTGAATTTTAATATTAAATGTTGCATGAATTTGACACCTTTAGACTATTTTCGGCATGTTTTTAGAATTATAATAATTATATTTTAAATATTGCATCATGTTCACTTTGAAAACAATCAAATTAATTTCATCCCACAGTTCATGACAATTGACAGACAAATATAACATTTGGCAGTTAAATTTTTTTCTCTATTTATTTACAATTTTTGTTCGTTTTGTTTTAAAATTGTCTCTGAGAAATGGCTAGAATTGTTGATTGTTTTTTTCTTATTGCTACTCACTGTTTATTTTTTTGCATTTTATAGCTGGAAGTAGACAATATCGACTTCCGTTTGATTTGCTATTAAAAAACAAATGCAGACACAGTTGCATTTCAGAGACATGCAAACATAAATACACAGGAAAGCCACTTTCAATTTTATTTTCCTAAATGCAGAAATAAATATTACATACATACAAAAATGTGAACATACCCTGTAGGAGAAATATCGGCAATTTTCTTAAAGGTACTAGTACAATTACTACAACAGCAAACACTAGTGAAAACGGGGTTAGAGTTTTTATAGAAAAATAAATACTAATGCTAATGAGTAGTACTGGTACTTGAAAAGCACCACTTGTAGATTGATAGAATATTTCTCTGACAAAATAATGTTTCAGGTATTTGAGTTGTAATACAGGTTTTGTTTGTAAAAAATCTTGAATTATAATCTTTAGCACCTAATTAGGTCCAAGTGTACTAGTAGCAGTACTATTATACGCCTACCACCAATTTACTGGTGCTTTTCCAAGTACACTCAATGCCAATTGAAGCATTAAGAGAGTAGAAGAACGTTTAAAGTTGAGAACTGGTACTGATGATTTTTATACTTGTATAATACTAGTAATACGCCTGCTCCATTTCCTACAGGGTATTTTTGGTATAAATATAATAGAAATGAGGAGAAACAAGAGGAAAATTAATATACAAACTTAATGAAATAAATGAACACACATACATACTCATATTGCATTTTTAGAGAAAACATGAATATTTGATTATTATCACTAACATTTAAATTACCTATAATATGACATGTTAGTAATAAAAACAAATAAAATTTGATAGTAAATATATTTATGAAGAAATGTACATATGTATATGAATGAATTTGTAAAAAGGTCATTTACTCAGCGGTAAAAGTTATATTAAAAATATATTTTATATTTCAGGCCTTCTGGAAGCTGAATTTACACCTTGTTTTAGATTTGTAATCGCATTCTACCCTCCCTGCCCTTAACAGCCATTTAGAAGGCCTCTGAACTCCCTTTTGAATATCCAAGAGTCATTCTAAGTCCCCTTTTGAAAAAAAGGAAGTTTGTATTTTTTAATTTTTTTATACTTAGTTTACACAATGAAATTTTAAAACCGTTACTAAAACCATTTAGAATTAAAAGAACAAAAAATAAAAAAAAACTTAAAGAAAATGCATTCAAAAATAAATACGAATTCAATTAGTTGTGTTTCAAGATTCTAAAGAATGAGTTTAACAGTGTTAAACTAAAAACAGGAAAAAAAATATTTATAAAAAATACGTAAAGTGTTTAATAATTAAAAAAAGGAAAAAATTTTATGAAAAGTTAAGATTAATAAAGTCTTTTAACAGGTTTTCATACAAGGGGTTCCAAAGGGTCCTTCATTAGAAAATCTTCTAGATGCTCCGTTTTTAGAAGCGAGTGTAAAAGCCTTTGTCCGAACACGTGTAAAAAATAAATGAGTAAGGGACGTTTGCTAAATAAGACGTTTTATAAGGCCTGCGTACTTTGTAGTGCTCAGTAGTTTCGTTATGCAAAAAAGTTGTTGGGGTTATTATGTAAAAAATTCAGGCTTAGTTTAAAGAAGTTCATTTGGTATGTTTTTGTATTTTATGGAAACTATTCGCTTTTTTGCCATCATTCGAGAATCTAGACCATTCTGAGGGTGTTGAAATGACCCCCTCCAGAATTTGAAAAAAATAGCTAATTATATTTAATAATAATATAAAGTTAACTAAATTTAAGATTTTGCTTCAGAAAAAATTTTTAAGCTTTTAAGTGTAAAGGTCTAATTACAATAGCGGAAATCACCCTTCATTGTAAACAGTTCATACAAATGTTGCAGATCTTGCAAGTCTCTATTTTGAAATAAGTAAGCGCTAATTTTATTTCCACCAGTATCAGGTTAATCATCACCGTACTTGCTGCTAAAAAATGAAGCAGAAAGTAAGCGAGAAATATAAGAAAAGTTTAAATTAAAGTAAATTGTTCTTCTTTTATTTTACTGGTAATATAATAAGCAGTACGGTAAGCGAATGAATTATTCACTGCTTACAAAATGAATTAAATTTTTAGTGGGCTTTTTCTTTTTTTTTTTATTTAAATTATATAGAAAGTCTTATAAATGGATATTTTTAAAAGGATAAGTAGCTGTTGTAAAGGGGCCATGTTTATTTGGAGAGATCAATTAAATGTGTTTTTTATTCAGGTTAATTACCTTAACAAGTTATATAGTGAAGCAGCTCGTCAAAGTCATGAAACAATAATGTCAAACGAGTTTTTCACTGATCTTTACTAATAAGCTGTAGCCCTAAATATAACATAATCCTGGCCACCATCCAAATTATTCTATTGGAAACTAAATTTCTTGGATTCCACACACCTTGAAAAGTCACTGTGATAATTCGAACATTATCATACTCCATACAGAATAAAATATGTAAAAAAAATTTCATTCATGTAAGGTATCATACAGCTTATTTGTGATCTTATTGAAAAAAAACTTATTACAGACAGTGAACTAATATATATTGTTATATCTATACCTTTTGTAAACGTTGTATTTTTTTAAATAAACTGGGATTTCTTTTATTGCAAATAAAAATCGGCACTCATAAAATTCTTGATATAAAAGTTTATTTATTGAAACACATTCAAATAATATAACATTTTAATTTAATTTGTTACAAATTTACATAATAGTTAATAATATGTACTAGTACAACAACTACAACTTACTGTAGTTTCCTTATATTGTGATACCGGATTGAGCATTTTTTAAACAATATAAACTTTAGAAACAGTTGTTTTACAGGTATTTCTAAAGTATGCTACAAAGTTTAAATTATTTATAATTTAAAGTCGCTAAAGTCGAGCAATAGAATCTAAACTAGACTTAGGTAGGTAGAACGGCTGTTGTGCAGCTCACTTGGGTCCATTATATTGACCTTTGTGATACCTGGGGACATATTACGGCATTCGAACGTGATAGTAATTTTAAAAAATTCTTATTAGAATCTCTATACCTAAAGTACAGCGAACTCGATCGTTCGAGTAAAATTTAGATCGTGATCGAGTGCCGTAATTTGACTCCTGAATAGAAAAGTAAAAATAGGATAGAAAGCAGAAAGTGAAGCAGAGAAGTCCAGAGTCTCTGGCGGATAGGAATTAAAATGTAAATTAAATAAATTTTATTATATTTTTATATTAGGCTATAAGTTCTATGTGATAATGACAGAATATCTAGGAAAAGTTAGTTATCCGATACTAGCTGAGTGGAATGCATTTTCGAAAC
Source organism: Phyto melanocephala (assembly GCA_941918925.1). Classification (NCBI taxonomy): domain Eukaryota; kingdom Metazoa; phylum Arthropoda; class Insecta; order Diptera; family Rhinophoridae; genus Phyto; species Phyto melanocephala. The sequence goes on along the minus strand of OW799236.1, from coordinate 25,211,100 downwards.
CAGCCACTGTTTCATCATCAGCACTCTTTTGATCAGAACTACAAATGTTGTGTGTAAATATCAACTATTTAACTCAGTATTTTACTGAAAATTGAAACATAGAATTATTTGTTCTAATTGATTCATGTCTTTCAAATAACATTGAGTTAGTACGAAATTTACCAACATCTGTTTTTCCTGTATTCTTTTTGCACGTCATTACCACAAGTAATTAATTGTTGCCTTTAGCTACAGATCTACAGATGTCGCTAAAGCAATTTTTGCAATTATGCAGTTGCATTATATGTCACATGTGTTCTAAACAAGATGGTATTAGTTGAACAATGTTTTTATTTTTACACCAAGCCCAGTGTTTGTTTCATTAAATTTTAATTAAACTACTAAACTTAAAATACAATTAAACTAATTCTGCAACAATTTATTGTTTAATTGTAAAAATGTGTATAAAAATATAAGCTTTATGTAATTGGTGGTATTTTTTATTATTTATAATTTAATAAAATATTGAACCCATTAAATTATGTTGATATCAATTATTATTTTGAATGATATTGTGCATTAAAAAAATATAAGCCATACGTTTTTAAACTATAACTGTAATATTCCAAAATAATTAAACATTTTTTCAATTGCAAACATTGAATTGTGTTACTATTCCATCTCTTGATTAATTTGACTTAGGCAGTCTTCACTCACAAGTGTATAGCCCTATTAGAATAGGCAGTTTTATTTGAAACCGGTTAAGAGAATATCTCTAAAAAATAACTGTGTTATTAAAACTTTAATCATTGTATGCTATTTTAAACACATTTATGGTTCACAAAAATAGAAATATTAATTTTATTTAAACAATTCTAATATTTTTTGTAAATAAGTTTTATTTATTGCTTTTTCTTCTGCAATTTTCTATATGACCACACAACATAAACTATATCACTTACAATTATTTAATTCCGTTATTGTGGCCATTAATTCCATAAAATATTGTAAAAAAATTAAAAATCCTTTTAATAATTTCATTACAATTCCACAACGCTAAACAATAAAATATTTTAGAATTTTCCCGCTTTGAGCAATAAAAAGTATATTTAACACCGAACTTGAAAAACAACCACACACTTGAACTAAACGAGCCAGACTGGTAAAAGAGTCTAGATAAATAACTTAAACAACTTTAAATTTGGTAAAGACAACAAGAAATAAAATTTCAAATATTAGAATATTTGAAGGTGTAATTTTAACAGCATAAGAAAAAACTACGAAGAACAGAAACCGCCAAATGGCAAAATTCTAACAAAATGTTGTTGTTTTTGTGTTTACAATAAATTGCATGACTGTAATAAGCCACTAGTAGTTGTAGTTGTCGTTGTTATTGTCCTGCAGAACGAAGGCAAACAAGTAAGGATGAAGATGCTTCTTTTAAACAGCGCATGTTTGTTGTAATAAAATTTGTAGAATAAGGATATAAAGAAATATTTTAACTTTGGCCCAAAAAAATAGTCCTCTAGAGATTTAAAGCGTGTTATTTTGTAAAGAAATTGCAATTTATATTAAACCGGTACAACTGAATGATTTTTCATTCATAACAAAATGTACATAGTTATGTATGTAGTTCTTTTGATTTAGTTTTAAATTTAATTTTTATATTTTAGTCGCGTGCACATGTGGTTGTTTTCATATTCTTGTTCATTTCTCTTTATTACTGCTGAAAGTGTGTGTTGAAGTTGGCGATGACGGTTGAGCTTAAACATGACCATTTTCATGCTTTAGCTATTTTTATGATGTGAAATCTAACATAAATAAAAAAAAAACTAATTATTTCCTTGTTAACACATTCTTCTCGTGCAGTAAATTTTTATTTTATTTTTGTTTTTATGTAAATCACCTTTTGAAATTTGTTACTAGAATTCACTTTTCCTTCAACCTTTATAAGTTGTGCTCCAAAATTAAGGATGTTTTTGAATGGTTTTTATGCTTATAAAGCATAAAAGTTTGACATTTTGGCTTCTTGTATGCTTGAAAGTACCTTGTCAGCAAATATATGTAAGTAAAATAGTAGTTAGCAAATAGTCACTAATTTCAATCTTCTATGCGTGCACCTAATTATTTAGGTGTTAATAACTTAGTAGTTTTTACTTATGTTTTAGGGAAAAACATGTTAGTTACATATATGTATGTACCTGATCGTGCATATCAAGCCTATATAAACTATTTTAGAAAACCATTGGAGATTCATTCTAAATTTTTAATTAAAATACTGCTTTGTAAAAACTGTGTCGAGTCTTTGCGTTAACAAAAAAAAGAAACTACTACATATTACAAACGTCAAATAAAAAGAATAAAAAACATTTACGATTGCTATATTCAGCTTTGCCGATTCTGATAATACTTTACTTAACTTTACACCGTCATGAATAGGTATAATGACTTTATCGTAGCGTAGCCTAGATTTCAAATTTTATGTTATAAGCCATTTTGCTTTATGACTTCTGTTGCCATATTTAATTTTGAATTTTTACTTAGTTAATGGATTTTTACTAAAAGCCATTTTGCCTTATAATTCCCGACGCCATATTTAATTTTGAATTTTAAAATAGTTAGTTGATTTCTACTAGTCATGGTGTTTTAGTTAACACCCATATTTATGAGGATAAGAACAAAAATATTATCTGCCATATTGTTATTTTGGATACCAATATTATGGGTGTGGAAAGGGACAAAACAATAATTAATATTTGATCTATACATCCGCCATTTTATTTAGGAAGCAACCTTTGATTTTAGGTTTTTAATTACTTATTGTATTCTACTGGCCAAGTTCTTTCGTTTGATACCAATATTAAGGGGGCTTAAGTAGGTACATTTTGAATTACTAGATTTGACGTTTATGTATATTGATTGTACGCCATTTTGTAGTGGCGACCATTTTGGATATAGTTCTTAATATTCTCTATTTTGCTATTCAAGTTCTTTTTTTTGATACTCATGTTATTTCTCTCTTGTCAAGAAGCTGAAAAACAAACGATTTTCGTTTGTCAATTATAGGAAAAACACCAAAGCAGTTGTATTTTTCTGCTTATATCTCAGTTAGTTTTAAACCGATTTGCCATATTTTTTAGCAGTAATTTTTGAGATTACATTTTGTATTTTGGTTTGATATATAAAAAAAAAATATATGTTTTTTATTATTATTATTTTTGTCTATAACTTTGTTGGTTAGCAATCAATTTATTTAAAAAAATTCAAGAATATCTCTAGAGCCATATCACACCTATAGTAGCAAACGTTTCTATTAATTAACCTACGGCTAAGAATTTTCATTTTCGTGGTAGAATTATGGGAAAACAAGTAACAGTGCTATATTCGGCTTTGCCGAATCTTATATACCCTTCATATCGTGTAGTCATGCAATAAAAATTGTTTGTATCACCATTTATCTCATATCAAATACGTTTACGTATGTGTTTCTAAAAAAAAAAATTAAAAAAATATTAAAAACAAAAAAAAAATAAAAAAATAAAAAAATGACAAAAAAAAATTTAAAAAAATAAAAATTATATATAAAAAGAAAATAATGAAAATATATAAATAATATATGAAATAAAAAAAAATTTTTTTTGGCTCAGCTGGGAATTGATGTCACGTTTACTCTAACCAGTACATATGAATGCTGTTGTTGTAATTGTGAAAAAACGAGGTGGTCGTGGTTTTTTGCTTATTACTCTGAAAGTTATAGGGCGATTGTGCTGAATTTCAATAGCGATTCATTCCCGGATATTTCCAAGAGATTGATACCATACACAGATCTGAGGAACATATAGTTACTTCTAAAAGTTGATTTCAACCAACATTGACGTACAGAAAATCATGGCTCAATCGACTCCCCTGATCATAAGCTTTCAAAAAATATATACTATATGGATATGAAATGAAAATTGTAAAAAAAACAACGAAAAGACAAAGCTACATATATATATACCCTTGGCACCACAGGTGGAGGGTAAAACAAAGTCATGTTTATTTGCTTATATCTCAAAACTTAAGGGACGATTGTGTTCGTTTGTAATAGCGATTTCTTCTCGAATATTTTCTGTAATATGTAAAGTCTTGTAAAAGTTCATTTTAAACAATTGTCGAATAAACGGACATAAATTAAATAAATTATGGGATTGAAATAGATTATTGCAGGCATGGAAAATAAAATAATTAAATTATATTTATATACCCTTGGCACCTTGAAGGGTAGAAAATACAGGAAATTCAAAAAGTTATTGGCACCCAAAAAATTAATAATCATGGTTCTATATCGGTCGCCGTTGATGATAACATTTCCCAGTAAAAAAAATTAAAAGTAGTGCAAAGCGAATTACATTTTCAAGACTTCTAAATCAATTCTGTAAAAGCATTAATTTTAAATGACTTCCTAAATGTGAAATAATTTGTCATAAATGATGTGCTTAAAAATAAATGCAACATCATGCTAAAGTTCTTAAACAATTCATGTAAACAAACAAATTCAACTCATGAAACATCCGATGCTTCTCATCAAATATGCATGAGTTCTAAATATGTACTTAGAATGGAGTGCAGTTTATTATTGTTTTCATGTAAACACATGATCTCCAATGACACGCTAATGTTAAAATCATTAGTGTTTTCACCTAAATTTAATCACTTCGTCACCAGTTGAACCACTGCAAATTTTTGTCATACGTTTTTTTGCTGGGTTTTAACGGTGTCATTTTTAAAGACATGTCTTTTTGTTGAACAAAATATTAAAAATATTGATGTTAATTACAGGCGTTAGTCAATTACATATCTGTCGAATAATTTAAAATCTTTTTTTTTGCTTTTGTGTATTATTTAGATTCAAAATTGTTTGCAGGGTATGAGTAAGTATGAAGGTGTTTATGAATGAGTGTCTTATAAACTAAGTGAGTGTGTTAGTATCATTTGACCTTTTATTGCATCTTCCCTCAATTATGCTTTAAAAGTTTTACACAAAAAAATTATAAATCTTTCAATTGCTAGAAGAGGAAAGTACCTCATAAAATTAGCATCGGATTTTTAATACAAAACATATTAGAAATACATCCTTTCAATAGTATTCGAAAACAATGAGGCTAAAGAATTGAGTTTAATCTTAAAAATTTTCTGATAAAAAAATCTTAAATCACTTCTGAAGTTATCCTTCCCCTGACAAAAATATATTTATTTTGCTATTACTTCTTCAACTTTAAACAAACACTTTGTTTTCAATTGTATTTGTATTTATATTCTTCAACAATTAAGTTGGGAGCAACTTTTACTCATCATCAACATCGCCGTCATTAAAACATAAGTAATAAAAGGTAAAAATAATATATGATTATATTTATGTTATAAAAATACACACATGGGAATTTATTTGACTTTTTATGCTTAATATGCAATTTTCTTTTTCAAACATGTTTACTAAGGTAAATTTTGGGGCAATTTCTGTAATTAATTAAAAACAAATATGGGAAACAATTCAATTTGAATGGTGTTGATATTGTTTGTCTGAGATTTGGTAAAGAAATGGTGTAAGGGAAAGTGGGATACTTGAGGAGAGAAATTCTTTATTTTGAGAGGTTTTTTAAGCTGGCGGTAGCGCAAAATTTTCTCTTTGACTTGTTTAGAAATTTTTATACCTTTCACCTGTAGCGCCAAGAGTATATTTAGCTTTGTCAGTAAGTTTGTAATTTCTACAATAAAAATTTCCAATCACTTAAAAAAAAAAAAACTTATGACTAGGAGATATTTGTATGTATTCTTATCTTTTGCAAATATCCGGATATGAATCGCTATTGAAATCTAGCGGAATCACCCTATAAATTTCTGAGATATAAGCAAATAAACAAGACATCCTCTTTATTTTTTAAAACAAATCATAAATTTTCAGCCCTAGACTAATTAATAGACACATTGGGTACTTTTTGTAGTATGATATGCCTTTAAGGCTATTTGCATATTGGACAAATCTATACTATACTACTATACGGTTACTAATCGGCAAAGTTATGAGCACAAATATTTTGTGAAAATATATACTTATTGTAAATGCATCAAGTTAATAAAGCTCGTTATATATAAACATGTTCAAGACGCCACTGTACAAGCTGTTGTCTCGAAAATTTTGGACAAATCGGTTACTAATCGGCAAAGTTATGGGAACAAATATTTTGTAAAATTATATAATTTTTGTAAATGTATCAAGTTAATACAGTTCGTTATACATGAACATGTTCAAGACACCAATGTAGAGGCTGTTTTCTCAAAAATTATTGCTGAGAAAAACTAACAAAACGGTTTTTTTTAAAGTTTACAAACGAAAATCGATTTTTTTAGCTTCCAATAAGCTATATAAGCAAATTTAAAATCATGACGACTGCCATATTAATAAATTTTTGTATTGAAAAAATTTGGAAATGAAAATGTACCCACTTCAATCATTCTAATATCAAATGGATCCAAGATGGCGTATGGGTCAAACAGAGAATTTATGGGCTTGTAGCCTTAAACATCCGCAATATTGGTATCAAATCAAAGGGCTTGACCAGTAAAAAAAAATGGTTTCTAAAACAAAATGGCGGAATTTTTCTCTTAAACCTATTAATATGGGCATTCGGTTGGAAAATTTTCCGGATTAGACGCGTTTTTATTATGGGAGTTTTCGAATAAAGCCTAGTATTTTGTTCAATATTTCATACGAACTGTTGTCAAACTCCATACAAAAAAAATTCTTAACAAATACTTATGGAATAATGTTGTCTAATAAGTAATCATGTAAAAAACATATAAAATGTTTCTATCAACATTCAAGCAACATTTTATTTCGTATGAAAGAATATAAACATTAGTTATTTGAAAAAGGGTACTCACAAATTGTGGAAACGATGCAAATGATTTCAAAAATGCACTATTTTTTTTTATCATGACAGCAAAAGAAGCATTTGCAGTTGGCTTCACTTTAATTCATTTGCACTATAAAAAGCTTGAGCAAAATTGGCTGTGAATTTATATGCTCAGAATCTAATAAGTGACAACTGCTGTTTTTGACATTTCGACCGCCATTAATTTTATGTAAAAGAAAACTAAAATAACAAGAAATTTCTTATAGTAATAATAAAATTTAAAAAAATAAATTCTTTAAAAAAATATATATATACATATAATGAATAAACAAAATTTTGGTGAAGAATCTTCTTTAAGCAAATACAAATATATATTTCGGATTAAAAAAGAACGTTCACGATCTGCCGTAATATGCACAGCAAATTTGCAATCTTGGTTCAATCGTGAGTACTCTCAAAGAAAGAGCTGATTAATTTTTTTTTATTTGTTTAATTAAAAGAAATATTATTGTATGTCAAATTTATTGTGTGAAATAACTAAAGTTGCTCAATATATTTCACAAATTGAAACATAATACTAGTCTTAACTTGATATTTTTTTTAGTTTTTTAATATTAATATTAATATTAAAGCAACATTAATATTAAAGCAACATTTTCTGAAGAAAGTTTTTGTGGTGGATGGAATACTTCTCTTAGCTCTTGTTAAAGGGTTTTGGAACATAAGAACGATTACAAATTTTAATTCTTCAATATGTTATATGAAGAAAAGCGTAAAAAACTTTGATTTTTCAAGCTGTTTTAATCAATAAGTAATTGCCTTTTGTACTGAAATATTTTTGGAATTTTGGAAAAAAAATTTATAATGTGTTTTGCCTATTTGAAAAATTTTAAAAATTTATATGTCTAAGTGATCATATCGTAGGTTGGTTTAAAAATCATTCCACTTTTGTAATATCAGAATAATTTTTCAGATTAACAATAGTATTTTCAAACATTGTAAAAAAATATTTTTTTTTTTGAAAAATATGTTTCTATGATCTTAGCAAATAAAGACAAAAGAAATATTGAATGTATGAGCTCAACTCATGATCAAGTGGTGCAATTTAGGTGAAACATGCATGATTTTTACATAAACGTGTAATTGGAGAGCTTGTGTTTATATAAATATAGTAACAAAATTCACTTAATTCTCATAAGTGCTCTTTGCATAGAATATGAAAAGAAACCCATGTTTCATTTACATGAATTGTTTAAGATTTTTTACACACATTTTCATGTATTTAGAAGCACATTATTAAAGGCTAACTATTTTGGATTTGGAGAAGGCATTCCTTATGACTCCTCTTGCAATTATAAATAAGAAGTCATGAAAAATGTTATTCGTATTGAACTAGTGCAGAATTTTTTTTCTAGAATTAGTTAATATATTGTGGCTAAAAGAAATAACTGCCTAAGTCGACATAAGCTAAAAGTAAACTAATAACACCATTGAAATCACGAAGTTCAAAATTAAATGCAGGTTAAATTTCAATTATTTTGGAGAAATTTACAAGAAGTTATAGAGTAAAAATTTTTTGCTTATATTTTTTTTAACCAATAAATTAATTTTAATTATAAACTGGAATATAATTAAATATTAAATAAATTTACTAATATATACAAAAACCAATATGCTCTTAAGTTTATTCAGGGTGAATTTCAGACTTTTTTTTCAAAGGAAATAAATTTATAAAAATCAATTAGAAATTTAAAAGCGTTTTCCTAAAAAAGTATAAAAAGAGACATAAGCAATTTTTCTTAATTGCCACAGGGTTTTTTTTTTTTGGTAAACTTATTTAACGATACTACTTTTTCACTGACAGCCATCGTTTTGTTAAAAGCTTCAAGCACTTTGTACTTCCGGTTGTTTTATTTGATAACAACTTTTTACAAAAGTTTGTAAGTAAAAGCTTATCGATATAAAGCTCCTAAATCCTTTGCTAATAATTTAGAAAATAATTCTCAATAGTATTACTGTTATATGGAAAAAATTATTAAAGGTTTTTAAATCAAATTTTTACGGAATATTAGTTTAATAAAATCTCTATTTACGTTTGATAATATTTTCGCATATAACAGTACATTTTTGCTATTGTGAAAAACATATAAATGCATACATATTCCTCTTTTTTGCATTAAATATTTGTTAAAAGCTGAATATTTTCTTTGTTATTTGAATAAAATTATTTGTGCTGCCAATTCCATTTAAAAAAAAATTTAATCATATGTATGATATCTATAGAGGAAAGTAAAAAAGCTCGCATTATTTATAAACATCACACTTTCGACATGATTAAAAAACATTTTTATTTTAAATTAAACAAACTGTCAAATACAATAAGCATATATAAATACATTTTCATACAAACACATACACGAATATTTAATATCCTACCTTACATACGAGCGAGTATCTGTACTTATAAAAAAATATGTATATGAAAGTATGCAAATAATACGTTTATACATACACTGATTTATGTTTAATAATTGTTTTTTGTTAAATAAAAAATCCTTTATTTTCATACATGTCCTGTTGATAGACAATATTAAAACTTACAGACTTATTATTTAATTAATGTCTTAAATCAATTAATTTTTTAAAAACTTAAGTCATTCAAATGAGTTTAAAAAACTTTTTAGGATGCTATGCTTATTTAATAAATAAACAGCCTTAAGGTATGCTTTAATTATCTTTATTAGCTTAATGATTTGTTAATACCATGGGGGGGGGTAAGAGGCTTAAGTAAAAATTTTTTATATATTGGAAAAGTACGTTTTTTCTTATATTTTCAGAAGCACAGGTACGAGAATTATTATATAAGAACAATACATATTTCAAAATCGATGTATAATGCTTTAAAAACTTTAATAAAACTGTAAAAACTGTGGCTAGAGTGGGAAAATCTTAGATGAAAAATCTTGATTTTCATATATAAACTGCTAGAGACATGAAATTTGAAAAGTGGGTTCCCGCTTTGATATATAAGGGACATTCGAACGTTAATGAAATATAAAAGATAAAATCGTTCAAGTTATGTTTGCGTAACTTGAAATAGCATTATAATCTAATCAACAAATAAGCTGACAGGTTTCTGGTGCTTTTTTGATTTTCGACCTCTTACAAAAAAGGTCAAAAATATATGTGATCAAATTTTAATTGCGTGGAAAAATATAAATAGGATTTCGCTTTTTTTTAAATTCACAACGATAATAACGCGAAGTCGTTGGCAAACTCATCATCACACATCCTAAATGCGTTGTTTGTGTTGTAAATATTTTTATTTTTGTTGTTAATACTAAGTCTACCTTTTACCTCGATAACTACGCAGACGAAGTCGCGGGCACAAGCTAGTTTGAAAATAAAAATGAAAAGTCAAAACTTGCAACAAAAATAAAGAACAACTCGTTTAAGCTTAAAAGGAACCAAAAAGTACCAAAAGTACAAGTGGGAGATACCGGTAAATATATTTATTTCTAATTAGATTTGCCGATTCGAATACAATTTTTAAAAGTTATAAAATATTATGTAATTTAGTGACGCCTGAAACACATTCATAAAGAGATGGTAAGTTTTGGTACATATTTTTTTGGTACTTTTTAGAACATATATGTTTTTATGTAAAAAGGAGTAAATTTATTTGCTTTTATTCATGTCTATTAAAATATATTTTTTTTAAAGAGATATTTTAATATTTAAGTCTTGGAATTTGTACATTGATACGGGAAATCCAAAAACATATTTTTTTTTCTATTTTAATGGTACTTTTTGTATTTTCTAAATTTGTGAAATTAGAATTGTAAAATTAAGGACTGTGGATCAATGTTAAGATTGAAAATGATATTTTTGGGACACAAAAAGTATATTTTCTAAGTGTATTAGCTAAGTTTATGAATCTAGAATTTTAAAATTAGGCACTTTTGAAGTTGATATTAAGAAGAAAGAGCACTACCAATTTTGTGTAAATAGTACTTTTATAAAATGTATTATTTTATAATTAACTTCTATGCTATCAATTAATTTGCTTAGATTTAGTCCTACACTTCAATGTTGTATTTTTATGGAAACTGGAGACTATGAAATGTTTGCTAGAGGTAGTTAAAAAATAATATTTACTTGATGTAGGGCTCATTCTAATTTTAAAATAATACAAATAATGTTTGAGCTCAACAAAAGATAACCCATTATAAAGTTTTTTTATGATATGAATTTAAGATAAAACATTTATGGGTGCGTTTCACATTTTCTAGCATTGTTGTATAATCAACCAGAAAGCTATATGTGCGAAATTTCATAATAATTCTTGTTTTGTCTGTTTTATGAGCTTTTAAGTTTTATTAATCGTAATTTTTATAAAAAGTAAATGTAAAAGTAGGCGTGTCAAAGTAATTTCTGCTAATGAACTTAACATTGATATTTCAATATAGAGTTCAGTATTCTCTTAAAATTGAGTAATTATATGATATTAGTATAAATCGTTATATGGAAAGTAAGTGTTTATGTGGGCGTGTCACTTTCACTTGCTCGCAATATAATAACATTGTTTGGAAAGCTATATATGCAAAATTTCATCACCATGCAACTAATTCTGTTGATTTTACATACTTTTAAATTTCAGTGACAGTAGAATATGTGAGAAATGGGCGTTAAAGTAGAAGAGTCAAAGTAGTTTCCGCTAATAAATTGATCTTAGATATTTCAATACAATCTATATATATATAAGTGAAACTCTGTGTGTGTGTGTGTGTAAAACCGATCGGGCTCAAACTTTGGTAAGTTGTTGTACACATACTAGGGAGTGTTTATGGGTGAAAAAAAGTGGGCGGGTCTACGCCCATAAATAATTAGTTATCACTTTAAGCTACTTGCACATGACCGATTTTTCTGAAACTTTGCACACATATCGAGCTCTCATGACTTAAAAATTTCGTAATTAGAAAAGTGGGCGGGGCCACACCCATAAAAAAGTTTTAATATTGAGGTACTTGCACTGGACTGATTTTTCTGAAACTTTGTACACATATTGAGCTGTTATGATTTTACAATTTCTTGATTAGAAAAGTGGGCAGGGCCACGCCCATAAAAAAAATTATAATTTTGAGGTACTTGCACTGGACCGATTCTTCTCAAACTTTGTACACATATTGAGCTGTTATGACTTTACAAGTTCGTGATTAGAAAAGTGGGAAGTGCCACGCCCATAAAACAAATTATAATTTTTAGGTTTTTGCACTTGATATTCAATTAAAATTCAGAATGTATTTTGATTCATTAAGGGGCGTAGCAACGCGCGGCGGGCTTTTCTAGTATCCTTTTTTTTTAACTCTATGTCCATAAAGAAATAATAATTATTTATAAAAAGCGTTATATGGGATGTGGGCGTAAAAGTGACCGTATCACGATATTCTCGTTATTAGAAATCTATTGACCAAAATGCAATGTTTCATGAAAATGATATGGTCTTCCAAAAAAGAACTTTTCTACATTTTTTGTGGTGCTTTTTGTATCTATGAATATAGAATTCTGCAAATAGCAACTTTTAATCGAAGTTGAGTTAGAAAATGGATAGAATATTTTATGGCATCTTTGACTTAAAAATTGGAAACTAATCCTGGCTGAGATAGAATATGATAAAAGGAGATTGAGAAATATTATTTTATTAAATAAGAAAATTGATAACAAGTATTGAGATAATTATTAAACAAACAAGGCTTAAATAGTTTTTCTGAGCTGTGTTCTTACAGTAGTTTTGTATTTAAAAGAAAACTCTGAGTATTGAGAAAATATTTAAAATTGCACTAACAAAGTAGAGAGTGTATTTTTAGTTGTTATATAATGCAAGTTAAATCACAGACATAACGGTGTAAGACTTTACGATTTTTACAAATTACTTTTTTAATTTTTAAGGCACTTTTCGAATTTTTGTCATATCACAATTATTAAAAAAGGCTTTTAATATATGTTCTTGATTGAGTTTTATGGCTGTTTGAACAAAATAAAATGGGGGAAAATATAAAGATGGTGTGATAAAAAAATTAATATGTTTTAATTTGCAATTTATTTGTGCAAATTGCACATGGAAATATTTATAAAATTTGACCAAACTTTTAACCATTGTTCTTATAATTCACGGTTACATTTTATTTTTTTTTAAAGAAAGAAACAGAATGAGAAATAAGAGGGAAATGCAAGCACAATACTTTGAAAATACGTCTTAACTCGTGTCGTAGCAATTTCATTATACAACACGCCACATATTTACAGGTTTGTTTGACCAAACTTTTATTTTATGTAGGTTTGATATTTATGGGCTGTTAAAAGGTTTACAAAACGACTAAGAAGCAAATATTTCGTTTCTTATTTTTTTCTACATAAAAAGCAATACTAGGAAAATCCTCCAATCAAAAAAAAAAAAAATAAATCTCACTAATCTATTTGCACTGATGTAGTTACTCAGTTCTTTAAATATCAAAAAGACAATTTTGGCATAATGGTAAATAAGTAGGTCATAATAAACAACATATTGTGTAATTCAATCGAATATTTTATTAACCGCAATAAAAAGAAAAAAAAAACAAAATCATTTATAGTAAAAAAAAATTAATTTCAGAATTGAAATACTCTTGCATTTCTCCCGTTTTAATCGCACTGACTGTTAAATTATGAATCTGTGTATATAATTTATCCAAGTTTATTTTATATTTTTTATGCAATACAAGTGCAGATAATTAGTTTAATTAAAATGACAAATAAATATTAATCGCTTTGATTTTTTTTCATACTTTTTAGTTTTTTGCAAATATTTTTTAACCTTTAACATTGTATCATTTTTCATATCTTTTTTTACTGACCAGAAAAAAAAATTTATTGCAATTTTTTAATCAAAACGTTTTCAAGTGTGAATATTTTGTTTTAATAAAAAACTCTTGCATATTTTATTTTAATCAACTATATTTATACAAAATGTAGACACATTGAATAACATAGTGTTAATTAAAATATTAAGTTATAATTGAAAAAAAAAAATCAATAAAATATCTAACAAGGTTAAGCTTAACTAAATAAAATGGGGATACCAGAAACACGTAAAGTGCTACTACAAATAACAAATTTTAACAAAAAAATAATTCACATTTATTATTTTATATTATAGCAAAATTTTAAGTTGAACTTGCGATTAGTTTAAAAATTAATAGTTTAATTTGAAGAAATCTTAAAAAGTATCACACATATCCAGATATTTTAAAGAAATAAATGTTAAAATATTTCTTTAAAAGAAAAAAACCCCATTTTAAGTTAAGTTTTGTATTGAATATATATTAAGCTTTTTGTCAACCACCTGCTCAAAATGGAGTAGCCATTAAAAAAAATGGTAATTTTATGGTACTAAAATTGAACATAAATATATAGGCAAGTGCTGTTCAAGAGTAATGGTATTAAATACAGTTTGCAACATGTTTACGTAACCTGTAATTTTTTGTTATTGGTTGCATAGTGTGTAGTCATGACTATGGTTAATTTCTTGCTGCAATCTAGGTTTTAAAATTTATTAAAAAATTTTTTTTTTATATTTTCTGGTTGCATTAGTAATGGTTGCATAATGTGCATCGTTGTTTATTGTTGTTTCTGTGTACATGTATGATTTGCCTAATGAAAAACATGGTGGTTGCTTAAATGAGTGTTGGGTAAATTAAAAGGAAAAACAAATTTAATAATTGTTGAATGCTTAAGTATTTAGCAATGTAGCACTTATAGTTTAGTAGGTGGTTGCAGTGTGTGTATTGAAATATTCAACGTGATAGATAATAAACGTGTTGCAAAACAGGTTGCAAAGTGTGTACATACAACAAAGACAATGTCAGATGGCAATGGAATCTTTCTGATAGTATGACCAATCTATCACCATTTATGTATTTTCTAAAAGCTTACGTCTGGGAAATTTGAGAAATTTCCAACTGTCCGTGTGTTGGTTGAAATCAACTTTAAGAAGCCCCTATATATTGCAAAGATCTATATGTAGTATTAATACTTTGCAAAAAGCTGGCAATGAATGTGTATAACTAAGATACTAAAACACAAGCCGTAGTCTCGAAATCTATTACTGAGAAAATGTGAAAACTTTGTTGGCAACTTACTGAGATTTAAGCACAAAAATATAACTACTTCGGTGTTTTTTTTTTTAATTTGCAAACGCACTAAGAACCACCACTTGATTAGTTACATTGTATCCTCGGATTTGAGGTAGGTTTAGTAGGTGAACCCGAGACACTAGTGATTATTGTAGAATGTGCCGAAGATTGTAGATCTATAAGAGTAATTCGATAGTTAAAGATTTTATGAAAAATTAAAAAAATAGAGCATTTTGGATTCATTATGGTATTAGAATTAAGTGAGTGGTGATCTTGTGAGGACTTAGATATATATTTTTTTAATGTTTCTTCTATACTATTAATTAAACTTATTTTTTATACCATATCTTTTTTATTTATTTTTTTTTAAAGAAATGCACAAAAAACCTTAAAGGTTGCTAAGTGTAGAGGTGGGAAGTGATCTTTAATTTTTTCTGAATGCTCCATTTTTATACCCTTCACACAGTGAAAAAGGGTATATATAGGTTTGTCATTCCGTGTGAAATTTCTACAATTTTCATTTCCGACCCCATAAAGTATATATTTTCTGAAAGCTTATGAATAGGAAAGTCGATTAAGCTCTGTCAGTCTGTCAGTCTGTCCGTCTGACCGTCTGTCCGTGTGTATGTTGAAATCAACTTTTTGAAGCCCTCCGACATCGCTGGGACCCGGGTGAGGTATTAAAATATCAGAAATATTCGGGAGTAGATCGCTATTGAAAATCAGAAACATCGGTAGATAAACAACTGAGATATGAGCAAAAACCCACGACCACCTCGATTTTTTTTTCACAAAAACAACATTACAACAACAACATACATACATACAAACGTGTATACTGGTTAGAGAAAACGTGGCATCGAATCCCAGCTGAGCCAAAAAAAATTTTTTTTTATATTTTAAAAATTTTTTTTTTAATTTTTTTTTTTTTAAATTTTTTTTTTATTTTTTTTTTATTTTTTATTTAATATATTATTTATATTTTAATTATTTTTTTTTTTAATTTTTTTTTTTATTTTTTTTTGTTTTATATAATTTATATATATTTTAATTATTTTTAAAAAAATTTTTTTTTAATTTTTTTTAATTTTTTTTTACAATTTTGTTTTAAAATTTTTTTTTTTATTTTTTTTTTAACATACATACGTAAATTTATAATTTTACAATGGGATGTTTTTATATATGTATATTTTTTATATGTATGTACGTATTTCATATGAGATGAATGGTGATACAAACTACTGTTATTACATGACTACACGTTGTGAAGGGTATATAAGATTCGGCACGGCCGAATATAGCGCTCTTACTTGTTTTTAATTTAGTTTTATATTACTAACCCTAGAGTACGAACATTCGGCTTTTTGTCGAGCACATCTTTAGTATTACTATTTTTCTTTCTATTAAGAGCGTCGATCGTGCTTACATTTTGTATAGCGTTAGTTGCTGAGTTGCCTTTGGTATGAGCAGATTTAATATATAAGGGGTTACAAAGTCCAATAAGATCGATTTTGTAAAAAGAAATTATCTTAATTCATAAAAAAGCTTAAAAAAATCGTTAGTTGCAACGGATGTACAATATTGTTACGTTTATACCATTTATAAATTGTTACGTTTATACCATTTAAATAGCCCTTGAGTTCTTTTATTGCAATTAAAACCACTTGAAATTCGTTATAAAATTAAGAGCACTTTATTTACTTAAACACACTCAGATATTGTTTTATAACACTTTACTTATTTCACTTATTGTTGTACACTTTTATTATCAAACTCACTTTGATACGCGCTTTACAAGCTCTACTGTTATACTGATCATGTTAGCTGAACAACACAGCTATTTATATTAACATAGTGGTGTTCGGTAACATTCGACAAAGTTCTCGTATGTACACACTAGTACGTTCGAAAACCGTTACATTTAAATTACGACGTAATGTTTATGTTAAGTAATATGCAGGAATAATTAAAGTGCCTAAGAGTATGCTACACATAACATCATGTTCAAACAACCAGCGAAATAAACTAATACAAACAAAACTACAGTAACTTAAACTACTACAACTAAAAAAATTATAATGTAAATTAAGCTTTTTAAAAATAAATCTGTAACAATATAGTTAGTATTCTAGGGTTAAATAAAGTCAGCAGCTGTAATGAATTATAAGACCAACACCATTTAAGTTATAATTTTTATTAAAAATTTTTTTTTTTGTTTACTGGATGACCATTGCAATAAAAAAAAACACTAATTTATTTGATTGATTAAAGGAAACTTTTAAAACTTTTTTACATATGAGAGGTATTTATGACAGATTATTAATACAGTCTTGCGATTCCCTCAGTATATTTAAAATAAGAAATTGTATGTTTCGAAAATAGTTTGTTGTGTTTTTTTTATATATATTTTAAGTTTAAAGTTATAAATATTTTGCGTTTTAAAAATTTTCTATTAACCTAATTAAGTTCCGTTAAAAATTCATCTCACTTTTACGCGTGCATATTTAAAACTATTTCATGCATCATTAATATTAAAAAAAAAAACTATAATCATACTCATTCAAGAGCACTGCATTTTTAACTTAGTGTTAGTGCTATGGGTGTCATTGTCACTTTATATAACATGAAAATATGCCATACTACTGAAGAAGGGAAAATAGTAAAGAAAAATTTACATAAAAAAGTTAAAATATGTTTATTAACCTGGACTACTAATTAAATTATACAATTCATTAAAAACTTAAGTTTTTGCCATTATGTAATTTAAGTAGTGATTAAAAGCAAAGCAAAAAACAAAAAAATTAAATTAAAAGAAAAATAATAGTCAAAAGAATGAGGAGAAACTAACTTTGGAATGGAGTTTAGAAAAGGAATTAGTTTAAGATTAAATTTCTATATAAACTTAATATTTACTGAAAAATTGTCCAATAAGTATTTATCTATGACATTTTTTTTGTGTAGATTTAGGACAAGTTCATTTATTTAATTTGATGTAGTTCATTAATGTTGTAATTTGTCATTGTGTGAGCAAATGTAAGGGTTCATGTATGCATGTGCATACATCCAGTAACAATGACAACTAAATTAAACAAAATTAAAGTTTGTTTTATTGTTCTAAAATTTCTAAAATGAAAATACATAGTGGATTTCCTATAACTGTTTACCAGCACAGTAATCTAAAAAGCCAAGTGAACGAGTTCTATCAACTCAACCTGCTTTTCAATTCACCTACTCATTCATCCATCTATTCATTTGTGTTATAGCCAAACGTCTATCTAAGCTTATATCTAACTACATAATACATATACATATATGTGTGTATGAATGTATTAGTTGAACTATCCAACCACAATTTAACATCATCGTCATCCAAGTATTGTTCGAATCGAGCATGGCTTTTACTTGTACGAGTGCTTGTAGTGGTATATATCAATTCGAGTTAGTGTAGCTATTTCTATGACTTTTTTCATTTTCGATAGTTTTGGTACATTATTTGTATTGGCTACAAGTAACAAAATACTAAATTGTAAAAAACGTGACAAACATACTAAGAGACACATGTTCATTTGGAACTTGGCTTTTTGTTTTTGTGTTAATTTTTTTTTTGGTAAAATAATGTCAACATAATATAAAAACAAACAAAATCTTCTTCCATAATCTACTCGTTCCAAATTGCTATCAAATACTCTCTATAGCAGTTTCAATTGAGTTTAAGCAGTAGCTGGTGTTTGGTAAAGTGAGTTGATGCATTTTAGTATGAAATAGATTTTCCTTTGATTTTATTTGTGGTAAAGGTTGGTTGATTTAAGTACGAAGGAATTTTTTTAAGCTTTGAAATAATTAAATTTATATTTAGTTGGAATTTCGAGTTAAAAAAAATTTGCATAACACTTTTTAAATACTAGACGTATGAGTAATTTTTTAAATTTAATAATAATCATACGCTTAGTAGTGCAAACATGTTGACGTAACAAGCAAGAATACAAGATGTCAAATAAGTAATTTGCGAGGGGTTCAACTAATGGTAAAGTGATTTAATTTAGATAAAAATACTAACGAATTCAACATTTAAGTTTTACTGGATATTATGTGTTTACATGAATATATTAATTAACTGCACTCCGTTCTTATAAGTGCAAAGCACTTAAGTATTTATGATAAAAAGCAATCAATAATACATAAATTAATATTGTGTTTGTTTTCATTAATTGTTTAGGATATTTTAGGATTTTAACATTAAGAGTTTTTTAGAATTAATGATTTTGTACTATTGAATTGGAAGTCTTGAAAATGTAATTCACTTTTTTTGCTGGTTAGTTTAATGATCTGAAGACAATCATACTGTTACGTTTATACCTTTTATAAACGTTGGCTTATTTCCTTTTTAAAAACTTTGAGTTCTTTTATTGCAATCAAAAACAGTTGAAATTATTTATAAAATTAAGAGCACTTTATTTACTTAAACACACTCAGATATTGTTTTATAACACTTTACTTATTTCACTTATCGTTATACACTTTTATTATCAAACTCACTTTGATACGCGCTTTACAAGATCTACTGTTATACAGATCATGTTAGCTGTTTTGTTCGTAGTAACATAGTTGTGTTCGGTAACATTCGACAAAGTTCTCGTATGTACACACTAGTACATTCGAAAACTGTTACATTTAAATTACGACGTAATGTTAATGTTAAGTAATATACAGGAATAATTAAAGTGCCTTAAAGTATGCTGCACATAATAACTCACATCATATTCGAACACCCAGCGAAATAAACTAATACAAATAAAACTACAGTAACTTAAACTACTACAACGAAAAAAAAAAAATGTAAATTAAGCTATTTAAAAATAAATCTGTAACAATACCTTGATCCATCACTGATTCCATTTTTAAAACTTGCTGTAATTTAAAGTCAATCCGACGAACGAAAAAACAAGCATATTCTATTAACATCAACGTGTGATACTTAGACAGACATCAGAATCTTAATCCTGCCAAACCTGAGCAACATCATTAAGATGGTAGTATATTTACTTCCTTCTCATCGTAACAACTTTTGGACAATACCTTTGAAATAGGAGCGGGAAAGTTGCATAAGAGCCCTCGCTCAAATGTTGATCATGTAAGGCAACATTTTTTTTTATATTTCACAAGTAGCATTTTTCGCAAACCACCCAATTTGTGCACATCAACCAGTGCTATTCAACCAGTGGCTTGCAGTAAAGAAGTGGTCAAAAACTCAATCTCCGCCGAGTATAAAAGAGTTAAATTTTTCGTTAGTTTTCCCGCAATTCATTTTCTAGACACTCCTGGGTACTCATCTGTCCTGGGTACTCAACAGTGACTTAAAACCTCATTTGGCGATGTCCGGAATTTTATAGTATAAATGGAAGTTGTGTAAACACCCGCTAGCTACTTAATAGTAGCTTGACTGTCAATGAAGATACAAATACGGGTATAATCCATGTATACCTTGAATTATCCTAGCCAGCTTACTTTTCTTTACCAAACATGTTGCTGTTATTATCATTTAGCAATATTATTGATGTATTAGCTACTTTAGTTGAAAATTCTTGAAATTTAGTTTTGAAAAGTCAAGTTAATTTTGAAAATAAAGATCTAAGTAAAGACGAAAAGTTAAGATATTGCTGGTAGATAATATTGTAGTTTCAGTATCCTTACTTTCCCAGTACTCTTAACAGGAAAGACTTTCTTATAAAACTGAAGTTAAGTACCTATGCGAAAATGGTTTAATGCATATTGTGTAGTTTATTACAAAAGTTAAGTTAAACATCTATGGAATACATTACACATTAAAACTCAAAGTCTATCATATTTTTGTATAAATTAAATAAGTAAATTAAACAACTTTATTTTTGTATTAATTTAATAAAGAGATAAATTTATTCAAGCCACTTTATAACACGAACATTAAACAACCTTACAAGTATTTATAATTTAATAATTAAAATACTATATGAAATGTTTGAACAATAAAATAACGCAAAGGAAAATCAATAATAAATATAACAACAAAAATATATGGGAATAAGTATAAGAACTCATCATATCGTATGATTAATATTAATTTTTTAATAAATATTTTTAATATCACTCATATACAGTGCATGAAATTATATCTGTTATTTATGTATAGGCACTTTCATGTGTAGAAATGTATGCGTTTACGCTTTTGCATAAGTGTGTATCATATGGATAATAATAAATAAATTTTCAGTTTTATTAAATCCTCATTCTCGTTTTTAATCTTAATTTATTAACACTATTAAAAAATCAGCAAAATACTTTATTTATTTCATTCATTTTTACTCTTTACTTATGTAAAATACAAAAACAATAGCAGCGACATACACAATAATTGCAGTTACCGTAGCAGTAATAATAACAACAAAAATATGATGCCAGATTGTAATATTATGCGTACGAATGAGCAGTTGTTGTTTTAAAAGTGATGCTAATTTAGCAGATGATTTTGGTTAAATCTCTTTAATTATACTATTTTCTCAAGATGATTTATTTAAAGTAATGAATTTGTTGAAAATTAACTTTAAATAAAGAATTTATGGAAACTTGTATATGAGAGGAATAAGTCTAGGTAAAATTAAACTTAACACAAAATGTTGTGTTATAAAGTTTAGTTTAAAACATAGGTGCCCCTTTCATCAAACAATTGTTTTTATTCCCAACTCTTCTATATTTTTACTCTTTAATTTAGTCGTCCATGAAACAGCGACGAGTGCACATGTTTAGCGGCTGCGTTTATATTTATTCAAACACAGTCCGTAAAATATTATAATGGAATTAAAAAAAATATTTTATTTAAAAAAAATAAAATTTTATACTGAAAATTTATTGAAAATTTTCTATTTTAACAAGTAGAAAAATAATAAATTCAATGTTTACTGCATTTATATTATTTTTTTACACCCAAAAAAATTTCTTGTATTAAACTTTAATGGAAATCTTTACGCTTATTTTTTCTTTAACCTAAAAAATTCAGTGTGAACTGCATTATTTTACATTTTAAAAATCCAAAACAATTTTTTGTGACTAAATTTTGATAAAAATCTATGAGCTTGCTTTTTCAAAGCACTGTACTTTAAATTTCTCTCATACGGTTGCACAGCTTTTTTGGGCATCTATGGTTTAAAAGCAAAAAATTTAATAAATATTTTCAATAAAAAATTTGATTTGACTCTAAATAAACAATTAAAAAAAATTTTTTTTAACACAGAATCAAAGACTTTTACTCTATGAAGAGCAAAATTAAAGGGTTTTGTTTTTTTTAAATTTTATACTAAAATATTCTTAGTTTTTAAGAAATTATCTCCAAAGGTATGCTTAGACTATAATACAAGTAGTAAGATTTTGAATATATTTTGTAGAAGCAAAATTTGATGAAATTCGTTATGTTTGTAAGAAAAGCAGGGCAAAAGTAGGATGAAGATTTTTTACACTATTAGTGTAAAGAAGGTTTAAAGTAGAATGATGATGAGAAAAGATAAATAAACTAAGAACGTGACTTACACAACAACTTATAATCGCGCATATTAAAAATAATAAAAAAATGTATTTTATTATTTTTCCATCGTCTTTGAATGTGTTCGATGAATAGGACTACCAATCAGATGAAAGTGAGCCTTGATTAAGTGGGAAAAGTGCTCGATAATTGGGTTAATCGAATTCGTTCCTGCAGAAGAAGTCGTGGAGGCCATTTGAATGACGTTTTATTTAGAATTTAATTGTATAGATTCTACTTCACATTAAACAAAACAACTTTTGAGTTTCCCCAACAATAAGTATATTTTTCTTTTAAAACAAACCATATCACTCTTATTGGAAAACCTTTTAGAATAATATTAAGTTAGGTTAAAAAGGAGGAGCACTTTAAAACCTTAACCATTAACAGGTATACACGTACGTAAAATTGGCATGCTGTGTGCTCTATCGAAACGCAGTTTCTCTAATAAAAACCATAATCTCAATTCCGTTAATACATCGAATAGGTCGATAACCCAGTCCCCTTTATATCATTCCTTGGGGATTTATTCAATTTAAATTTCTTAGATATTCCAATTTTGACTTAATATGCTTTGATTTTGATAAAGTTAATTTTTCAAAAGCTTAACCTCTTCCTCACATGCTCTACATGTCGTTTCATTTATTAGTCCCAAGCAAGCAGGTGAGTTCTCATCTGAATGTAACCTGTTTTTAATATCCTAAATACCGAGCAACTTAGTTGAATAATTTTTACTACCTAATTGTATGCTCATCACTTTATGACATCAGTATTTTCTCATTTTCTAATGTGGTGCTCGATCTCCCATTTATTAAGTTCATTTTTAAACCACTGAAAGGGTTTAACATTTTTCTGTAGTCTGTAGCATTTAAAAATGATGCCATTTAGGATAGTTTGTCTGCTTTTTTTCTGGTTATGCTGTGTTAGCTTGGTATTCATATTATCTTAAGACATTCACAATTCGCATGCGAGTTTATCTCGCTATTGAATTGTAGAAATTTTCGGGATTCAATCTTTTCGTTCATTGGTGACTGATAACTGCCTCTTTGAAATCCTGTCACATATTACCTCTGTGATATTTTCTATCGGTAAGATATCGATTAATTTTTGATATTTGCTGTTATGGTCCCTTATCAGCCATTTTCCTATTGAAATTAATCTAGTAGCGGTCAAGGCTGCTTTATATTGTACCAGTATTTCGTACTGTAAATTTGAGAGTATATTTTCAATAGTCAATGTTGATATGGTTCTAGAGTTGTGGTTGTAGAATTACACTATGGAACAATATCAGGTTAGCAAAAGTTAGGTCGTTTGAATTTGTTCCACAGTGTTATTAGCACATCCTAATGTGTTTGATATAATACCTATAAAATACACCCTATAATCTTATGAAATACTCCATTTTTAAAAACGATTTAACAAATGACAAATACGTCAAATTTTCATCTATATTTTCTCTGAAATTTCCTTTTGCTGATTACAATTTGCTTTTACAGTATTCTACTAAGTGCATTCTAAATGAGTTTTCGACAGGTCGTGTATTATAATCAGAACTACTCTTAGTTAAATTTAATTATATAAAATTCATGTTGGAAGATTAATCAGGATACATAGATGTCGCGGCTAGCTTAGATGAAGCACATTAAGGAGCTCTAATAAGGCTAATGTTGGCAACAGTCTGCACAGTTGTGCCTTTTTTACTATGCAGAATTAACGGTTTATATACGCAAATCAGTAGCCTTTCGTAAGTAATAAAATTTAATATTAATTTCTGATGATCTTACCATCTTGGACCCTCTAGAAAAACAATGCGTTCGCAAATAATTTTCTTCAACAAGTCGATTAGTTGGTGCGAACTATAGCATATGGTGCCTTTCTATATTTAAAGCATATTATTAATCATATTCTGTTTTCCGAAGATGGTAAAAATTTTTTCATAGTAAATTTTAAATAAATAATGACCACTGATTTCATCGACGCCTTAAGCGCACAAAACTGTAGTTTTTTTGTTAACAAAATAACTATCAAGAATATCCTAACAAAATGCTATAAATGTTGCGCTTGGCAACTCTCTGAACTGAACCATAATGTTTGAAGTAAATCTCCTCACAGAAAATAATGTTACCAGATAAAAGCTCTAAAAGTTACGTATTATAATTTAGCGGTTAAGGACATTAAAAAAAGAACATTATATTGTCCACACTGTTGCACTGATTGGTAAATATACATACGTATGGCATAAAAAAATAACAAGCTATTTGTAATCGATTTCTCAGTTTATTGCTGTTTGCAATTATTGTGGTTATTATTTTACACTTGTAAACACACATTCACATATTTTATATGAAACTATTTAACGTGTACAAACGCACATACATTTATGTACTTGTAAACATGCCAAATTGTAGACTGCAGTATAAAAAAACTAATTTAAATCGCGAGCCATAAAAAAGCAGTATTAGGGTACAGTAGCCAACATAAATATACAAGAATTATTTTTCATTAAAATTGTAGTAAGAGTAAATTTGATTAAAATTTGTAAACAATACATTTTATTGAATTAATTATCTAACATTTTCTGATGGCCAGCGAAATAAATTTAAAAAAAAATTTACATTAATTTTTCCTTTACTATATAACTGCAGTTCTCAGTAATAAAGCCATATGACAAAACACTTACACGTACGAGTGTGTAAGTGAGTGTGTTTGCGTGTTTTAATATGTATGGGTATGAATATTTTCACAATTAAAATATATACGTAATAGTATTACCGCATGTAGACATACACTATTTACACGTTGCTCACTGCCACAGTTATTTGTTAATTAAGCTACAAAACTGCACTTATCACCTGAATACCCGTGGCAATAAACACTCGCCCATCTACAAACAAATACTTCTGTACTGTTTAAGTTGATGGAGAGGGTATGAATGAAATAATTTTTCAAGAGCATAGTAAAAGGCATCAACATAATTTTCGTTTTTATTTATGGTAGTTTAAAATTAAGATTAATTATTAAACAATTTTTAAGAGATTAAAATTTTTGCTTTAAACAAATATTTAAGACAAACTTATTCAAGTTAATGACATAATTTTTCCTTTTATTTTAAATATATTTTGCAGAAATTTTTTTAAATTATTTAAACGATTTTTTATTATGAGAAACTTCTCATATTATAGAATATTAGGTGGTGAGGTCCTAAACTTGTATCTAGAAAATTGTTGAGAATTACTCAAATTTTTCTAGAGTCTCTCTTGTTGTATTTGTGAACATGAGCATGAGGTATTTAAATATCTATTTTTCTAAAACTTGGCATGTAATTTACAAACTGTGCAATATTACAAATAGATATGTCTACTAGTGTTTACTTTAAAGCCAATTAAATAAGACATCCTAAAACAGTTTGGTGGATAGATGTATGATCAATAGAGGTTCAAATGAATGAAATAATGCATTCAGAGTACCTTTGAGCTAAAATATTGTGACAAATTGTAGTGCTTGTTGTGAATACAATTACTTTAAATTCAACTCTCATACCCTCCTTTACAAATGAATAAGAAAACTTCACCGAAGTAAACATAATATATCGAAACATTGAGCGATACTTGCAGTTAATTCTTCAGTAAATTTTTCTTCCAAAAACAATATTTAACTGCTGAAGTTTTTGAAACTCCAAAATCTTTAGGATAATCTTAGCTTAAGGGTGTGGTTTTAATTACTTAAAAGTTTTTTTTATTTTACTTTGCTTTTTTTTCCATCATTTTGTAAAGAAAGCTTTAAGAAAATTACACGAACAAAATAAACAATCAAACAACTGAAACAATGGAATTTCGTTTTTTAAGCCAACAATTATTATTAAGCCAACAAATAGCATGCACAGTGTTGTTAATTAGATTTGTGGATTACGTCCACAGCGTCAACTATAAATAATTTGGTAGAAAATCGTCTTTAACGTGAGTATTTAAGAACGCCTATTGTCTTAGCAGAACCCATACCAAAAACACTGTTCACTGCTCATAATAAAGAGCATATACTAGAGAGCGTACAATATAGTCTTACATTATTAACAAGGCAACTTTTGATACAAAATAGGCTTTCACGGCGGTCGCTACAGAAAGGGTGTCAAAATTTGAGGTATAATTTTAATTTTAATAAAACAAATCAAGTTTTTTGAGATATTAAAAATATTTATATATTAGTTTATTACAACTAATTTCCAGTTAAACCAAAAATTAATGTTTGTCAAGTGAAAAGCCAAAAATTACCAAAATTCTCAATCACGTTTTTAAAGTGTTGCTTTATGCTTTTGAACTGTTACGTGATTATTGCTTTTATTATTTTCAAAAATGTAAAAAAAAATTGCTCCTGATTTGTGGCAAGTTGCATATAAACCTCTTCTAATTCATAAATTTTCTGCTTCAAAAAGCTTTGGATCATCCCCTCGTAGAGATTTTCATTGACCATTGATACTTTTGGATACCCTTTATAAGACTTGATTCCATATAAAATCCAACTTGTGTTAAAATTAAACACATATTGTTGACTATGCTATTTCGTACCATGAAAAAGCAGAGGAAGAGATATTTTATTCATGATTTGATAATGCAGCTCATGGCTTTGTCAACAGAAAATTTTCCGAAATTGTGCTACGGAGAATCTAAGAACAGTTAATCAGTGAGATTTTAGTCCATTTAGGTTTAATGTTTGGAATGGTATATTGTCCGAAAGGTAATTGGCGCACTTAAAACACTTTTTTAACAAGAACATAGCTCAGGTATTTCAATGGCTTTATTAACGAACATATTCGGCGATTTTAACTGATCTTTAAGAATACTAAATTTAAAAGCGCTGATAGAAGTATAAAAATAGTGTATATTAACAAACGAAGAACCAAAAAACTTTCGAAATTATATCATAGGCAATACTCCCAAAATGTTGTTAAAAGTTGTGGTATATTTTGGTATGCTTATACTTTTTACAAACGTTGGCTTGTTTCCTTCAAATTTATTTGATTGAAAAGGAAAAAAAATACACTAAAAATTTAAGGTACTTTATTAATGTTTTCCAATTTTAGTTTGATATACACACAACGCACTTTGTTGTACTAATATACCAGCGGCGGTTATGAAACACTTTAAACTAGCACTGGCATAATTATTATGAATATTAATGCTCTACAAGTTTTAATATTAATAATACTATAATGTTCTAGAACTATAATCGGTAACGCAGTATTTGACAATAAGTATGATCTACAATACATGGCTATAAAAAATAAATTATTCAAATTGTATAAAAAAAAATTAACCCTTATTAGCACATAAGTATCTTGTCTGTGATCAGATTAAAACTATAACAATATACATGCGAAGCCAAAAGTGGAAACCACTTACAGGATATCATTTTTCAATTATAAAAATATAAATTATACACTGTATTTAAAAAAAATATTTATAAAAATAAAAAAAATTAATAGTTATAAGTGATCTAAACCATAGGCATAGCACATTTTGCGCCTCTATATATTTAAAACATTTTGTTTTTGCATGTTTGCGTGCATGGAAATAACGAGAAGAAAATGTAATATTATTGCGAAAGAATTTAAAGACTAGGTAGAATTAGTTGTGTAGATGACCAATCAAAAGTTGAAATATTATTTTATTTTTATTCATATATTTTTGTTGCAATAAAAAACATTTCTGTAGGTCAAAACAATAAAACAAAAACCATATAAAACTTTTAAAAATATAACTAAAAAAAGAAATCAAAAATTTTAATTTTAAAAACCACCCATCAAGTATTAAATTTTTGGTCGTATAAATATAATAAACGAAATAATTTTAAAAATTTCATAAAGTTTGTTCTTTTCCTATAAAATAAACTTTAGCTGTCGTTTACAATGCATATACTATGTGATTAAGTGCGGTAAACTTTTAATCTCTTTAAGTTTGTGTTTTAAAATAAAGCCGTTTTGTTTTTATAGACTTTTTTTGTTGCTGGCCTCTCATGGTCATCTTATTGTGTGAAAAATTGTTCGTATTGTATTACTTGCCAGTATCTACTTACTACATGTGTTGTTAAACTTTTTTACTGTTTCTAGGGTGAGAGGTTGATGGATAAAGTGGAAGTAAAACAATTCTTTTAACTTTAAAGTGCCACAGGTCAATATGGTTAAACGTGTTCAATTAGCTACTTTAAAGTACTTAATAACAACATAAAAAACTTTTTTGATTTAAATTTGAAAGTTTATTTTAATAATAAACTGTTTAAAAATTCAGGAATTTTAATATATTTTAGGGTGTATGAGGAATATTTTATGAGTTTGTATTAAATATCACTCATACGTACAGTAGCTTCGAATTTAAAAGCAGTTATTGATATAAATTCAATATTTAAAGATTTATTTTTTGAGAAAATTTTTAAATATATAATTGAACATATGTATTTCATTTATTATATTTTTCTTTATAAAGTTGATCTCTTTCTGTCACACGCAATATTTTATATAAAGAAATTTAATGGGGTACAATTGGTAGACCATGTTCTTAAGCCCATTTGTCACTTATAAATAGTATACATTAACACAATTCGGCATTTGTTTATACATGATAAACCAAGTTGGACAAACTGATTAATATAACATTTTTATTTTGGACTTTTTTAAATTAAAACTATTTCTATTTTCTTAAACTAAGAGTCGAAAATGACACCACTTTAATGGCTTCTGTCCTCATGTTGGCTTTAAAATAATTTTTTAGGCCATTTTATATAATACTGTGCAAAGTTTTTGCCACCAAGTCTGTGTGAATATTTTTTATTTCCTAATTATTTTGCGGTTTGATGGCATAAGCTCATTCTCTCAAAAAATCTAACAAAATTCAGTTGGCATTAAGTTTGGCTAGTTAGAGGCATAGTTAACTTAAATTCTTTGATTATGAAAAAGCATTTTAACTATCGTCATTGTCTCTTTTATTGAGCTGTTGTTCTATCTTTCTCTAATCATATTTCGCTTAAAACAATAATTTCACACCAAATAGTGCAATTAAGAGAGTAATATTGCCGCTAAGAACTACTCTAGGTTACACATACCAAAAATTTTAAGGTTCCGTTTAGGTATAATTATATAATTTCCATTTAATAAATATACGCTTTTAAGTACATATTAAGATGATTTAAATGTTTTCTGCTAGGCATATTCCATAGCCGTTGTGGAGCATTTTAGGCAACAATAATTATTAAGTCATTTTATATGAAAAAAATTTAAGGATCTTGTTTTAGAATTTTTCGTCGCACAGTGAAACAAAATGTAATTTTTTCGCGAGGAAAATTCATATTTTCATAACTACAACAATAAGACTTACTAAATTTGATGTGGATAACTCCTAGAACAAACTTCATGTTCTGACGAAATTTTGGTGGTATAGGTAGTGGCGTACGGGTACGCCCCATAAAAAGTAGGTATTGATTTTCCTATATTTGCAAAATTATTATAGTGAGATAAATTAGTTTTGATATGGATAACTTAATAAACAAACTGTTCCAATATAATCTTGGAGGTAAACTAGCTTGTTTCTAATAATTTAAATATATTGCATTGAAACATATCAAATAATATTTAAAATGGGAAAAAATTCATACTTTTTGCGTTTCCAATATATATATTCTCCAAAGTGTGTTTGGACACCCAAAAATTTTAACAATATTTAATAAAAGAAATATATTTAAATTTAAAGTAAAAAATTAGATTACAAATAAAAAATGAATTAATTATTGTATATATTTTTAAGTCGAAAATCTTTGGTTACACTCAAAAAGCTTTTGGCCGAAAGGAAATTTAATAAAAGAAAATTAAATCTTCAAACCTAAATACAAAATTTAAACTTCACTTGCTGGTTAACCTTTATGCTTTAAGACCAGATACCAAAGAATAACGGATATCTTACCGATGGAAAATATTACGGAATGAACATGTGATAAAATCCCGATGAGATATGAGTGTACTAACTGCATTACCATAATACCGGCAGAGGGAGAATGAGATGAGATAATCAGGATAGGAAACACCCATAGAATCGATCTTTATACAGACGGTTCAAAGATTGGTGACCAAACTGGAATGGGCTTATACGACATAAGCCGAAATAGAAGCAAATACTTCCGTCTACCAGATCACAACACTATTTTTCAGGCTGAGATCATGGCGATTACGGAAGGAACTAAATGGATAAAGGAAACGAATAGCGAAACCCCGATTCGTATCTTTACGGATAGCCAATCAGTGATTAAGACATTGAGAAAGGAGAAAGTTGAATCCCGGAACGTTTTGCATATGAGATAAACTCATATGCAAATTGTGAACATCTGGAGATAATATAGATACCAAGCCTACACGGGCTGATTGGAAACGAGAAAGCCGACAAATTGTCCAAAATGGGAGCTCTTCTGAGTACTATAACTTTGGAGAACGCCAAACCCCTTAAACGATTTAAGGATGAACTTAAACGTTGGGCAATGGAGGAACATGTCAGAAAATGGCAAGGCACTGATGTCGGTAAGGTGAACACTATGGGGTGACCCAAATCTTGGGAAATCAAAAGAGATTCTGAGACTAATTAGACCTACTTTTAGGAAATTACAGGTCATACAGAGTTGAGAACCCATCTAGCTCGCATCAGATTATCTGAAGAGACAACATGTAGAGCATGCAAGGAAGAGGATGAGACTTTGGTACACTATCTCTGTCATTGTTTGGGCATATTAGACGCAAGAATTTTACAGTGGATACTATGCCGAACTTGGAATACCTGGGGAACTCGAACTGGAGATCCATAAGGAGTTACATTGAGGGGACTGGGTTCTTCGACTAGTCCGTTATTTATGGGAAATTATGTTTATGGTTTTTGTTTGGGAATTCTGTTTTCCACATGCAGCGCACAACATGCCAACTGGGCATAAGTGCATACCTGTCATGGGTTTGGGCTTTTAATGCCCCTCCTTTTCAACCTAAGCTAACCTTTATGCTGATCACTACCTATAGAGAAAAAAAAATTGAAATTTTACTACTTATATCATATCACCTCTACTGTCTTTTAATTTTCGAATACTCTACTAATAAGGTAAGCATATCATTTCTTGCCATTAGTAATAAAAGAAAAGAAATAACAATTCCCCTTTCTTTTATCCCAATAAACCTATAATTATAGTTATTCTAATTGAGTGATTATAATTATGTCTCTTTTTAGCTTGGCCCATAAATCACTCCTATTACATTTGCCAAGCTAGAATTAAAATACTGTTCCAAAGTATTTCAAATATTAAATACAAAAGCATGTCTAAAAATAATAATTGTTACTAACCCAGCAAAAAAATGTTGCACTAGTTCAATATGAACAACATTTCACATGATTTCTAATTCATTAGTGCACTAAAGTGAATTTTATCAATATATTCATATAAACACCTGCTCTTCAATGACACGTTTATGTAAGAATCATGCATGTTTCTCCTAAATTAAACCACTTCATCATGAGTTAAACTCATGCAACTATTTCTTTTGCATGCCTTTTTTGCTGGAAATTAAAGTAAACCAT
Source organism: Phyto melanocephala (assembly GCA_941918925.1). Lineage (NCBI taxonomy): Eukaryota > Metazoa > Arthropoda > Insecta > Diptera > Rhinophoridae > Phyto > Phyto melanocephala. The sequence goes on along the minus strand of OW799236.1, from coordinate 25,178,912 downwards.
TTCAAAAAATACCTGATGATTGTGGTGGCATAATTAGATTTATTACTTGAGGTAAATAAGATTTAATTACGTAAACTTTTGTAAAACTGTAAACTTTAGTTTAGTTTATCAAACATTCAAATACGCTCTTTGCTTGGCTACAATTGATCGTCCAGAGATAATATCAAATTGAATTAATTTTTACATACTTTTAGTATGATGCCATTATAGAATTTTATAAAATTCTACCTAAATCTTGTACTACGTTCAGTATTTTATGTGAATTGCTGTCAAGTCAGTCTCCATATGTACAATGTCATATGAACCATTTATGCAATAATGTCGCTTAAGTAGTACTATGTTTAAAACGTGAAAAATATATATAACACTTTTTTATCAACATTCAAATAACATTCTGTTTCATATGAAACTCAATGCAAAGACTGTGAACTTATTTTATTTGCTCAATTTAAAATAATTTTGTATGACAGGTTCTGCCGCCGGGGAGATAATATATAATAACATGGCGGATTTTCCACGCCATGGTATTATTGCTAGTCCGAGATATAGAGGTGTTAATAACACCTCTGATTTTGTATTAACTCCTTTATAAAGAGGGTAGTAAGACTTAAATGGCTATAGAGAGTATGAGTTCAGTGAAGGTAATCTGGGAGCTGCATCGCAAGTTCATAGCGCAAAGATCCACTCTCAATGAGGAGTAACATCAATAAATTTACTTCATATTTAAATTAGTTTGGGAGATAATGAAAATTATAGAAATTTTGAACGGAATGACAAATGAATATGTATAGCCGTGGTACTAAAGGTTAAGGATATGAAAAATTATTTTTCACCACATTTTACTTCTTTCTTTCTCTTCTTGTGACTAACTGCCTGTTCAACGATGTCGAAAGAAAACCCAAGCGAAATTTTATTCGTACAAATACGTTGAAAACAAAAACAAATTATTAGTTTTTGTTGTTGTTTTCAATATATTTGTACGAATGAAATTTCGCTTGGGTTTTCTTTCGACATCGTTGAACAGGCAGTATATCTTATCTTCATATTTTCACAACCAACAGATATCATAAATACAATAAACCTTGGTTAGCTTCAACTCCATAACTTCTTATTCTACTCAATCTAGCTTAGGTCAATTTATTTAAACTGGGTAATGGATTTCTATTAAATTGAACACTACTGATAAAAATATTTTTATATGCTTACGACAGCAAATATATTTCAAGGATAAGTTAAGGCTGTGGTTTTAATTATTGTATATTAAAAAATTTTAATTTTTATATTTTATTTAACAAACCAAATAATATGCTGTAATTTATAAAACAAAACATATATTGTAAATTCTAAATTTGAATCTAAGAAGATATAGTGAGCAATTAAATCGAAAATTATTAGTGTCTACTTAGTATACAGTATCCAAACTACTTGCTTTGAAAAATATTAAAGTAAAATAAATTGAAAATAACAAGTTTAGTTTTAGAAACTGAATTTTTAGTGTTGTTTAATGAGTTGTCTGTAATTGCCGATTTAATTAGATCAATAGTTGCCTTCTTTTCTCGATTTTAAAATATTTCTTGTTCTTTTCTAAAACCTTAAATGAACCATCATACGGTTTATGCAAAGTTTTTTTTTATATATTACACCTAGAGAAACATATTTAAGTAAGTCCTAAAAAAACATATTGAAAAATTTAATTGAAAATGAAAATTAAATAATTAGTATTTACACAGTATTCACACAGGTATATTAACATTATTATTTTTATTGTACCTAAGTTAACATTTTAAGTAGTTCTTCAAATCCCTTCGAAAAAAGTGTGCTGTTATTTAGAAAAAGTTATTTATGTTAAAAATTAATGTTTAAAAATAATCCCTGCATTGACTCTACAAATATGAAGAGAACTCTTGTGTTTTTTGCAAAAATAAAAACAATATGAATGAGATAGTGCAGTTTGACATTTCATGTCTGTTTTATGAAGGATTGTTTAAAACTATGAAAACAAACACATGCACTTTAAGAAGCTTAAAAAAATCTTTGAACACACATTCAGCAATATTCTGCTGCATATACATATAAAACTAATTTAAGAAAATACAGTGTTAGAAGAAGAACTAGTTTTAACTTTATAAGTGTGATATTTTGTAGTACTAGTTTTGTGAGTCTGTACATATGTATTAGTAACGTAAACAAATACATTGCTATTTTGAAATGAGAGCACATAAATGATAATGTAATGGTAGTACTTTTTATATATTTGGTATATGTTTCATTAAAATTTTTTAAAAATTCCTTAAAGGTTAACGAAAAAAAGACTTTTTTTAGAAATTATGACAAAGCATGACAGCTACACGCAAAGAAAAATCATGGTTACGACGGTCACATTATAGTTTCTATAACAATATTTGGTTGTGAAAAACAAGTAATAGTTATTTTTGTTTCATTTCATCATATATTTTGTTACGATAATCAAGCATTTGTTTGAACTGTATCATTTAATATTTACTTTTCGTAGAAATTTCGATATAGTTGTCGTTTAAAAATAATAATAAAAATTTAAAAGTTTGAGATGTCATAAAAAATGTAAAAAAGTATTTTTAAATTGGTAAGTACAATCAATATGTGTATGTTACAGCAAAAGATAATAATTTGACGTAAAAAAGCAAAGATTGTCGATTTCAATTGTAGTCATATATATGATTATTGAATGATACTTAAATTAAACATAATAATTATAACTGGTAACCATTAGATGTTTTAACTATGCTGCTCTTCGATTATGGTTACCACAACCATATTTTTTCTTTGCGTGTAGTTTTACAGTTATTAATATCAGAAGTCCCGTAAATTATTAGTCGTTACTTTAAGATTATTTTAGGTAGTAATGAGTTTTGAAGGCAATGTTCAACATTGTCTAGTAAAACCCTAAGTAAAAATACCCTTATACCATTACAAGTTATTTAAACATGTTGTGGTGATTTTTTTATCAATCGATTAACGATAGCAGCAGAACATTAGAATAAAGGTCATATATCTAATAAAAACAAATTTAAGTGTAGATGTATAAGTCAACTGGTGATCAATTGTCATTGCCGCATTCCCAATAAAAATATTTAACAAACAAAAAAAAAACGAAGAAGTTTAAATAATTAATAATGCCAAATATATCAAATGAAAAAATTAATTTGAACTAATTTAATTTGAATATCCTAGAAGATGGATTAGGTGGATTAATGGTAGAAAATTTAGATATTCGACTTCTATCAATGCTGATAATAATGTTATAATAGCTAATGATATCGGTGCGATGCAAAATATGAATAAAAATCTGAAAGAGTACTGCAGCATTTGGGATTTGAAAGAAAATTTGAATAAATCAGAAATTCTAGTATTTAGAAATGGAAGCATACCTAGAAATGAAGAAAAATGGGTTCTCAATGGTATAGAAGTTAAAATCGTTTCAGTATTTAATTATCTTGTTGTTGTTTTTATTTCAAAGCTAAAATTTAATAAACATATTGAAAAGAGAAACACACAGGCTAAAAATGCAATAAGTTTACCGTGAAAAGGTTTATTGAATAAACCTAAAAATTAAACTTAAAAATTAATTGGCAAATTACATAGCAGTATGCAGGTTAATACAATCATATGCAGCCTAGGTTTGTGGCTTCAGCCTTTTTGAAGAAGTGGATGAAGTTGATATTTATAACGTGTATTTGTTGTCAGCTGGTATAGCTTGGGTGTGTCCAGAGTTTACTTATGGATCCACAAACCTTAAGTAATAACACAGTTGTTTTACCCTTTCAGCAGGTTTTTAATAATTATTTCTTTTATTAAATTTTCAAATTAACAATTACAATAGCAAAATATAAACGATAATTAATATTCAATCCACTTGCATTATATATTCGGCTATTCCCAAAATACCCTCTTCTTGGGTTTCAGGCAATCGGACTCAGTATGATGAGACAGCCTACCAGCGTTTCGGGATGATTCGGTGATCTTACAATTTTCTACAATAATTAACAATCGATTGAATAGCATTGAAGTATTTAAGTAGTTAAGTTAAGCATTTCGGATAATAGTTAACAATCGGTTACAATACTTATTAATTAACAATCCCGTGAATACTCGGGTAATAAACAAGAAATAATTAACAATACAGAAATTTTATTATATACAGTTTGCTGCTTTTAATCATTAAAATTATTAAAATTAATTTGAAATTACTCTACGTAGTTGGTACTTTTCTTACTTCTGCAAAAAATGCTCTTTTAAACATACATCCATTAAACTGCTGCTATTTTTATGCCATTAGAAAAACTAGTAGATGTAACAAACTGTAAGGCTATAAAGTGTATCAACATACAGACAGACAGACAGACAGACAGACAGACGGGCTGGTTGGCAATCATAGTTGAGCTTGTACTTATAACATCATAAATAAATATGATGAAGTGCAATGCTAAATTATACTTGATTTTGTGGTGCCTGTTAATATTATTACTATCACTGCTACAACCACAACAATAACAAAAAATAATAAAAATATCCCTACTAAACCCACAGTTTTTGTAACTATTGTTGCTGTTGCTGATATTACTTATACTACTAAGATAACCAACTTAATACAGATACATGCATATATATACATACAATTGTGTGTATATGTATGTACGTAGAGAAAATGTTGACTATCCCTGTAGATAACGCCACTAATCTATGCAGGCATGTAAAGTGTACGCCGTAATGGACTAGGACTAGTCAAAAAGTTACCCAAAGGTATGGATAAAACATGATCGATTCGATTTATCATTACGATGTACTACGGCTGGACTATTTAATCCATAGGAGTAGTCTTAGAACTACTTTTTATTACTACTCCTTGGAGCACCTTTATACACCTCTTCACTGTTGCCATTTCAGCTATTTTCTCGTCAAATCTAGCGATTTTTAAAATTTTTTTCCGGGAAAAAATATGATTTAGCTATTAGCGGGAAATCTAGCGATTTTTGCGATGTTGGATTTTAACTTGTTTTAAATACATTTGATGTAAATATTCTTAAAGAGTAGCTACCAATTTATTTGTAAGGCGAATGATATACACAATACACTTTTTTATACAGATTTTGGCATCAGAAAGCTAAAAAAACATACATTAAAATTTAAAACCCAATTTTATCGTGCAAAGTTTATAGTTCAAAAATTTTTTGGTAAAAAGATGTTAAATAAACGTTTCTTTTTTTATTTAGATGAGTTTGTAAATTATACACAAAAATTGAATTTTTTATTTTGTCGAACTTTTCTGTTTTTTTTAAACTAATATTTAGTTTTTAATCAGGCTTAAGTACACAAAAAATCATTTAAAAATTTCTTGCAAGAAATTCGAAATATTTCAAAAAAGAACTAATATAATCCAAAATTTGTGCATTGTTAAGCCATTAAAAGTTTAAGTTAATTCAAGATTAAAAAGACGATACAAAAGGATATTGATGCAGGTGCTCCTTGTGTGCAAAATTGTACAAATAAAAATACAAGTCAACTGCATCGGTGAGAGGGTTATATTTGAGATAATTTAATTTTGAAGAAGGCTTCATTAGTAACTCAACATACGTCAATGAATTCAATTGATCACCTTAGTGATTTATGTAAAAAAGATTTCGATAGAACGAATGAAAACCGTATTTATAGAACCAAATGCTTAGCGATAAATAAAAATATTTTAGTGACCCATCTCTTAATGGAACTTAGAAACGATGTATCTAGGTATAGTGTATTAGAAGATAAATCAATAGACGCTTGTATCAACAAGTTATTAGGCATGTTTTTTAAAAACTAAGAACCTACGTGGTACATAAATCTAAAATAAATATTTTTTTTCAGTACGGAAAAACAACAAATTGTGTTAACATTTCTAAGCTTGGTTAAAGTGGCCGATGCGATAGCTTCAATTACGATTTATTTAAATCAGCATTAACAGACTAGATTACAATTTTACATATGAAAGCGAGAATCTAGAGAATTGGCTTTAGACTTTTAGTGAATAAATCCCAAAATATTTTTAAATAGGAGTTAAGTATGCATATTATATATATAACGTAATTAGCAACACTTAATAAACGTTATTTTTTTGAATTGATATATAACGTACGTATTTTTTCACATACCGTCATAAATATGTAAATTATGTATTAAAATGTAGCTAATAAAAGCTGTAATAAAAATGACTGTACGTTTTTTTTTCTTTCATTGTTTAAGAAAAACTTAGCGATAAAACGCTAAATTTTCCGTGCAATATAAAAAATCGACGAAAACTTGGCTATTTTTTTGTTAAATTTATGCAAGAATTTGAAAAAAAATAAATATTGGCGATTTATCGCTAAAATTTTGAAAATTTTTAATTTTTAGCTATTTTCTAGCTATTTTCCTACTTATTTTTGCGATATTTTTTGGGAAAAAGTTGTCAAGAGGTGACCTCTTGACAACACTATACCTAATCGTTAACACACGAACACTTGCCGCTTAACTACAAACTCTTGTTTGAAAAAGATATAGACCATGACTGCATAACATAGGACCATATTGAAAGTAGTCCTATTCAGCTCTAACGGACCACGTAGTCTAGTATTATCTGCAGGGATTATATAAAAAATTAAAATCAGAAGTTGCTGTGCTGCCACATGAGTTTGTGGTAGTGCATAGTGCGGCACTATAATAATGCAACAACTGTTGAGCTAGTATGTGAAATTTTTTTTTATGATTTTGTTGGTTGACTGCATTTCATTGCTTGAAGAGAGATAAATCTAGTTTTTTTTATGACGACAATATGGTAAAAAATCTGTTATATTATCAAGAAGCAGCAGAGATGGTAACAATCTTTTTACCCAAGTCGACAATATAATCTTAAAGGCAAATGCTAAAGGAATTTAAGTGTATGTGTGATGTTTATAACTGTGGAGTGCCTTTTACTTCACATACTTACATGATATATATATTTTTATTTACTTACTACATAGCAGCTGTTGATATGACAACATTCATAAATTTCCACACATACAAACAGTAACTCATAATGCATTTGATCTTTTACAAACGCAAAGAATAATGAATATTTAATATTGTTAAATCCCACTTTTCTTTTTTAATACTTTTTCAAATGCCACTTTTCTTTTTTAATATTTTTTTTTCAATTCTTTTCTGTGTGTATTTTTGTTTTGTTTAAATAGATACCAGCATTTAGGGTTTTATTGCAGGGCAATGGGTTAATTGTTTATATGTGCGTGGTAAAGTGCATGTGTAATATATGTTAACACATTTTTATGATATTCTTTAGGGTTTTACTATAAAAAGATTTTTAAAACAAATGAAAAAAAAAATTATTGTAAGTTGTAGGTGATGAAAAAAAGTTCTTGAAGCAAAATCTATATAAATAAGAATCAAATTCTGCCGTACTCATCTAGACTTGCTACAATTAAGTTGCCAACGAATTATGCTTAATGTAACTTTTATGGTGAATTTATTAAATGGTTCTGTTAATTCTGAATTTTTGCTGAGTAATATCAACTTTAATGTTCCACTTAGAGCTACTCGGAATTTTACTCCTCTCCTTACCCACTAAGGAGAATATCGAAAAACTATACTGATCTTTATTGTTTCATTGATTTTTCTGTAAATGTTAATATAAATAAACGTAATTTTATTCTGTTCTTAAATGTTTGTAATACGTTAAGTTTTTTTCTTGCATGTATTTTTCTTTTTTGGTCTGTAAGGATTTATAATCTATAGACTTTTATAAAAAAAATAAATAAATAAAATGTCATCGATTTTGCTAAATATAAAATGTCGTAACCTAATTTAGGTTTTTATGAAAAAATTGACCACGCCCACTTTTTTAAATTTATCTAAAGTCGTAGAACAGCTGGCCTGAATTTTATAGTTTTTTTTTAACTTTCACAGTAATCCAATTTCAGTTTTTAGAGAAACTAAATTGTTAAATTTTTTTAATATATTTACAATAGATTCACATTGAGGAGATTTTCTTAGTGATCCAATTTAAGCTTTTAGGAAAACCGAATTGACTATTTTTTTATTAATGGACAATGGAAACACATTGAGGAGATTTTTTTTGGAAATTTTAAATGAAAGTGTATCTTGAATCACTAGAATAAACAATTAAAACTTTTACAGATTGAGAACGATCTTGAAGGTTTTAAGCTGCTTTAAAATCTGAATCACTTTTAGAATTATATCCTCAGAACAAGTTGACACCGACAATTCATAAAATATTGTCACATGGCAAAAATATAATTGAATATCAAACTTTGTCAGTTGTACTCTCTGAACAAGCACAGAAGTCCCTAAACAAATCTTAAAAAAATATGGATTGCTAAAAACTTTCATATCATCAAGGTTGACCTAAGAGGTCCAAGATCCAACTCGTCCAATTATTAAAGACACGCGATCACATAGCAAGGCGTAGATTCAATGAATGGGCCCAAATCAAGGTTGACTTTGATCCCGATTTTTATATGAGAATTATTTTTAGCGATGAATCACACTTTTGTTTGAGTAAACACGTCAGTAAACAAAACTGGCGTTTTGGAGTGATGCTAATCCTCAAGTGTATGTTGAAATACCGTTTCACCCAAATATACTGAGTGTTTGGTGGGTTATATGGGCTGGTGGAATCATTGTTCCGAACTTGTTTAAAAACGATGTTGATCACAACGCTGCAGTCAAGGGTGAATGTCATTTGCTAAGCCGAAACAAGACATCTAATTCGAAGAATTAGTCTCGATGGCTTAATATATCAGTTTTCTATTATTTTATAAAAAGGAAAAAATTTAATAAACCTTAAAAAAATGAAATGAGTTCGGACTTCTTTATTTGGCTATAAATCCATTTTTTTCAGACATGACCAACAATATTTTTCAAGGGTGATGTGTTTGTAAGTAGACTACGTTTAGCCCGAGATTAAAAAAAATCCAAATACGCCATTTTTATATTAAGGGGCTATTGTTCGATAAGTTGAGTATTACGGAATTATTAATTTTTAACTTGAGCTACTTTTTTTTTTTATATGTTTTTTTTTAAATCATCAATCTTAAAGCAATGAAGCTGATGTTGTATTTAAAATAATAAAATGTTTTTTAAAATAGCATTAAATTTTTTTTTTTCTAAAATAAAAATTAATTAAGAATCGGTTTTTTATTATTTTCTAGTTTTTTTAAGTTCAGAGTTAACAAGTACAAAATTTCCATACAAAGTTACTTAACGTTGAATATACTGCCAAGTTTAAATTTCTTTTAATTTTTTCCTCTCAACTACTGTAATTTTAAACACTTTGAAAGCTCTATTTACTCATCCCTGCAGATAATATTAGACTATGTGGTTCGTTTTAGCTAAATGGACTACTTACAACATGCAGTCATTAACCATATCATTTTTAAAAAAGACACCAGTTCAACGATAAGTGCTCGTGTTTTAAAGATTACATATATTGTTGTCAAGACGTGTATAATGGTCGTGTAGGTGCTCAATCGGGTAGTGACAGAGAGTAGTTTTGAGACTACTCCAATAGGTTATATGGTCCAGCCCTAGGACATTGTAATGTTAAATCGACCACGTTTTTTTCCATACATTTTGGTGATCTTTGGATTAGTCCTGTCCATTCCAGAGTATACTTTACATGCGTGTATGGACTAGTCGCATTATCTGTAGGGATTTTATGGCTCAGTTACTATATGTATATACAAATATGCATACATTAACACTCTGATATTGACTCATACTTGTAAGTATATAACAGTTCTGCTTGTTACTGTCTTATATTAAATTTAAATTGTATTATTTTGATTTTCTTAAATTTGATCATATTCTGCCATATAAATATCTAGATACGATAGTATTTATGTAGTACTTGTATTTGTATATATGTATATATGTGTGTTTGTATTAAGAAGAGTAAATCCTTTTGAAAATTGCTTTTTCTACTGCTAATACTATTGCTGCAACAAAAAAAAAAAAAAAAATAGACAAAATTCGTTTAGTACCAAATTAGCTAGAAAGCTTTTATTAAGTTTTGCAATAAGTATGTAGATACTTTTGTCTACAAATATTGCAAAATTTGTATTTTATTTTTTTGGAAGAATAAAAGAAAAATTCAATAGGAATATCTAACATCTATTCATGATTTGCTTGCATTTATTGGAACTCTAAGCAGTGATTCACTATGTTACCCTACATAAGCGTTTTTTTTCAGAATAAAATAAATATTAAGTAGGAATATATAATATTTATCCATGTTCTGCTTGCATTTATTGTAATAATATAAGCAACTCAATTCTTTAGGACGTTCTATGCACCAAATAGTTCCCGTTGTTTAAAATCATTGGACGTTACCTAAAATTTTGTTAATCTCAGACTGGTGTAAGGCTGTTTGTTTTACGCCACTAGTTTTACTTCTTATATTTCCTTTAAGTTTTGTAATGGCATCAACTAAAGTATTTTTGACGGTCAGAAAATTTTAGTTGTACATTGAAATATATAGTCCTTTCAGACCTCCTAGTTCTAGTTGTTTGAATATTTGGCAACTGCAAAATTAATTGGCAGTTGTTTCTTATGATAAAGAGTGTTAATCTCCGCAGGAACTAAAACAACTTACTTCTTTCCTTTCTTGAATCTTAATAACGATTAATTTTATTTTCTTATATTATCTCCTTATATACTACAATTCTTATCACTAACCAATAATATTATATTTTCTTACATACTAGAAACCTTATCACTAAACTCAACATACTTAGTAACCCTTTGTCCATCGTAAGCAAACAGTTCTTTTGGATTATCCGTACTCTGTTAATGACTGTTTACTTAGGCTAGACCAACGGGTACACTACAATTATTTGTTTGTTTAGGCTATTGTTTGCTTAGGCTATTGTTTGTTTACACTACGTTTTCACAAATGTGTATTTACTCGTTATGACAATAATAAATAATTTAGTTTATACAATCTTAACATTCTGGCGGCCTTGAAAGATTGTAATTGGTTTATAAAATCTTAACATTCTGGCGGCCTTGAAAGATTGTAATCTTTCAACAAGTTATATCCTAGCTAATATTTACATATATAAAAAAAAAATCTAATTGTATTATTGATGACGGAATATCTTTTATGTTAAAAGAATTATACTAACCTAGGTAGAGCAACGGCTGCGGGCAAATAATTTGATAATATTACGCACAGCTTTCTTAATATGTAAACGACTGCAACAATAATCACACAGATTATTATGATTGTTGTAATGCTGATCCCATAATGTGTTAGATGATGAACGCCTAATCGAGTGTTCAGTCCGAATAAGTTGGTCGTTGTTGGAATGTCCGGTATTTTGTATATTTCCATTTCACCATCAATTTTAATGTGAGCAATGGATGGTATGGAGCTCGAGATGTTAATTATTGGAAAAACATAGCTTAACTCCGCATAAAATAACTCATGGGCCCAAAGATTCACTTCAGTTGACTCGAGGTGACACTGAGCGTGTAATTTTAAAATACCAGCACCTTGTATAATGACAGGATGACTTTTATCGTAACCTATTACATCTGCTGATGTATCTTCCTTAACAGAAAATACCCATGAATTTGCGGTGTGCATTTGTTGCCAATAGTTCTGAAACCTTTTTATTTCTATTTTACAACTGTTTGGAATTTCCTTTGCTTTTAAGAAGAGTTCCACCTCGCAACCAGTTTCACCTCTAGTATTAAACATTGGATGAATCTGATAGCATAATATCAACCGATTCATCTTTTGGCAATGACCAAATTCGTTATCATTTAACTTGTAGTATGAATTTCATCGATCGTTCATCGATCAGGATATATCTATCAGCTGTATGAATTTCTATCGATAACCCGCCGTGTAGAATGGGATACGTATAAACTTCGTACGCTTCAATAATCTCATTGTTGATTAATGGCAAGCGTATATTAAACAAGATGAAATCTTTCGTTGTTCTTGTTGATACTTGTGCCACCTTGGCTAGTTCAATAGGATTTTCTGCAGGAAGACGCAACTTCTTGCTTATCGTTTTCTTTATGATTTCAATTTGTTGCTTAAATTTCTTCACAGGCAAAATTCGGTGAATAACATTGCCTTTCAGATTTAAAATTACCTCAATTACATCTTCTTGGATTTCCTCAAATATTTTTACCGACGTCATAATGTTTGTTATAGCACTAATTCGAGCTGCTTCGTCTTTTGTCTCATGTATTTCGACCTCCAATGACTTTATTGACTCGCTCAGCTTTACAATATTTTTGAAAACAACCTTGTTTTCCTTCTTAATTACATCCATTGTTATATCCTGAACAGATGAAATCTTTTGAACGATATTCCGTAGGTCTAGATTATCTTCCGAGCTTTCTTTCAGTTTCTTCGACATTTCTTCGGCATGCTCTTCGTCCATTAAACCGAATAATGCATGATGAATACTACCCACAAACGGCAAAAGAGATCGGGCTGTACGACTTGGAACTGAAGACATTATTAATTCATGCCTGTTTAAGATTCGATCATACAGATTATGTAGATTTTGTCCTGCTGATGATGCAAATATTTGGGCTGTTTTTCTTAGGTTCTCAAGCGTATTCATGGCTTCATCTAGGGATATTTTGGCAGTCATATATTCAGATATGTTGACGTGTACTAATATATTCCAAGAGTTAGTTGACAACCCTACCGTGCCTACCTTCTCAAAAAATATGCCTGTATTATTACTAAATCTTTTTATATCATATTGCGCATTAACAGGATTAAGTATTGCTAACATTGATAACAACATTACTAACATATTTTTATTTTTTAATCTGTTAGTGGCTTTATTTTTCTTATTATTAATATCAGTACTTATCTTATCATTATTATCTACATTTAAACAATCTACATTTTCTTTTTTATTTTTTACCCTAGTAGCACCTGCTATATCATATTCTACATTATCAGTGGGAAAAGGACAAACATTGTGGATTGACCTTTTGGTCTCCCCATTGCTGGTTCTTACGTCCACCATTCTGCATAGCCCATCCGATCCTAATATGGTTCGGATGATCCTCCCCCGCCTCCAGCACATGGGAGGAATGTTGTCTTCCTTTAAAAGTACTAACGTTCCCGGTTTAATATTTTCTTTGGGTTTGTTCCATTTATACCTTTTTTGTAATTCGGATAAATATTCCAAAGACCAACGTCTCCAGAAGTCTTCCATGTTGGCTTGAACTGATTTCCAATGCTCTCGTATATTATGGTAGCATTGGTTATTTGATGAATCATTAAAACTGGTCAATGATTCACCAATTAGAAAATGTCCCGGAGTTAAAACATGCAAGTCATTAGGATCATTGGACAAAGGAGTCAATGGTCGTGAATTTAAGATTGCTTCTATTTGTGTCATAAGAGTGTATAATTCTTCGTATGTCATTATCCCTTCTGTTACTTTATGAAAGTGTTTTTTCACGGATTTGACGGTAGCTTCCCATAAACCTCCTACATGAGGTGATCTTGCTGGTATGGTAAGCCATTCAATTCCATTATTTTCACAGAAAGTATCTAAATTCTTATTGTGATTAGATTCAGTAAATAGCTGATAAATTCTATTAAGGCTGTTGGCAGCACCTACAAAATTTGTTGCATTGTCTGAATATATTTTTTGTGGGCAACCTCGTCTAGCAACAAATCTTTTTAAAGCACCTATAAACGCCGCTGAGGTTAAATCTGAAACTACTTCTAAATGTACTGCTTTTGTCGCAAAGCAAACAAATACACATACATATGCTTTGTCCGTCTTTTTTCCTCTTATTTTGTAATGAATCGTAATGGGACCTAGAAAATCAATTCCTGCATTTAAAAACGGACGAGTCCTTCTAACTCGATCCTCTGGTAAGTTTCCCATCAACTGATGTAACTGTCTTGAGCCTTTTCTAAAACACCTGTAACATTTGTTCACTATTTTTATAACTAGTTGCCTTCCTCGTAATGGCCAAAAACGTTGTCTGGTTATCGTTAATAGTCCTTGCGGACCTACATGTAGATGTTCTGTATGTAGATGTTCTATTAATAATCTCACAATATTGTCTTTGTACGGTAAAACAACTGGATGTTTAGCTTCATATGCCAAGGCACTATTTTCTAACCTACCTCCTACTCTTATTAACTCTTGATTATCTAGAAATGGACATAATGTTGTAAGTTTTGATGATTTTGGCAGGCTTTTTTTCATTTTTAAAGCTCTTATTTCGTCTTTAAAGTGTTCCCTTTGAATATCTTTTAAAATTACTTTTAATGCTTCTTTTTTGTAAAATAAAAATGGTTCAGATTTCTGTTTTCTACTTAAATGTATAAATTTTAGAACATATGCTATGATATTTTGAAGGCAATTAAATTTGTTCCTATGATTGATTTTGCTATATAAAGATTCTACCTCTTTTATTAGCAAAACATTTAGTCCTCTTTTTTGCTCTGGAATTATTGGTTCCAAAATAAATGAAGAGAAATACGGCTCGGTTTTCTGTAAAAATTTAGGACCTTTGAACCAGAATTCGTTTTGAATTAATTGCTCTGCCATTAGTCCTCTTGATACAAGATCAGCTGGATTTTCCTCTGACCTCACATGTTTCCAATATTCTATATCGGTATTAGCCTGTATGAAACTGACTCTGTTAGATACAAACAATTGCAAACGTGCTGGATCCAATCTTAACCAGCTTAAAACTATTGTAGAATCAGTATAAAAATAAATATTTTTAAATTTTATTTTAAGACTCTCAACCACTACTTTCATTAATTCTGTTAATAATACACTGGCACATAATTCCAAACGTGGAAGTGTAACTATTTTTATTGGAGCAACTCTTGATTTTGATGCTGCCAAATATGAATGTATTTTCCCATTACTATCGATTGACCTTATATAAATTGCTGCACCGTAAGCCTTCATTGATGCATCACAAAAGCCATGTAGTTCTATTTGTATTGGTTTGACACCAATAAAATGTCTCGGTATTGTTATTTTATTCAAATATTTAAAACTATTTCTTATAGTTCTCCATTTGTTGCCGATTTCTTCCGGCACTCTTTCATCCCAATTAATTTTTAATTTCCATAATTCCTGCAATAATATTTTTGTACTCACCATGATAGGTCCAACCAATCCTAACGGGTCAAATAGCCTTGAAATTTCTGCCAATATTGATCTTTTTGAAACGGCTTCCTCTGTCACCCATTTACAGTTTATTCTTAGTTCGTCTGTATTTGGATTCCATATTATACCTAAAGCTTTAATAGAATTTGAAATTTCTGATTTAATATTAAGATTTTCTACTATATATTTTTCATTTACTCCTTTTACAATTGACCTATCATTGGTGCACCACTTTCTTAAGGGCATACCAAATTCGAGCAATATGTTGTCTAAATTTTTTCTCAGTAGTGTAACCTTTTCTAAACAATCTCCTACAGTCATTACATCATCCATATAAAAATCGTTTTTTATGATTACACATTCTTCAGGAAATTGATTTGATTTCCAATCTGCAATCTTTTGTAGGCATTTAACCGCCAAATACGGGGCAGATGCCGTACCATAAGTTAAAGTTTTGAGAGCATATGTTCTTACTTCCTCTGTTGGATTCCAGCGCCAGAATATTAACTGATATTTTTTATCGGTTTCTGATACCCAAATTTGCCTGTACATTTTTTCTATATCTGCCGAAAAAACATATCGATGTTTCCTAAATCTCAGTAAAATATTGAACAAGTTCTCCTGACTTTTAGGACCCGTATGCAAAATATCATTCAATGAGACATTGGTTGTAGTTTTGCATGATGCATCAAACACCACTCTCAATTTTGTAGTTATGCTTTCAGGTCTTATTATACAATGATGTGGTAAATAATACGTGTTGCTTATAAAATTTGTACTGCTTAATAATTCCATATGCCCCATGTCTAAGTATTGTCTCATAAACTCACTATACTGTTGCTTCAATTCTGGACTTTTGCCCAATTTTCTTTCTAAAGCAAAAAATCTTCTTTTAGCTATAAAGCTAGAATTGCCCAACTTACTCATATGGTATTTAAAAGGTAATGCTACTTGAAACTTACCATCTGCCAATCTTTTGACATTTTGATTAAATAATTTTTCACACTGTTTTTCAGTGGCTGTCAAATTATTTATTTTTGGTACTTCTTCTAGTTCCCAAAATTTTTCTAATACACTTTCGCACGTTGTGTTTACTGTAACCTTTTTAGTTCCACTAGTATTATCCAATTTTGTCATACTATAAGCTACCCAACCTAATTTTGTATTTTGTAATTTGGTTTTTGTTGTTTTGTCTTGTAGCTTACCATTGCATATGAGATCAAATACAAATTGGTTTGATAGAAGTAAATCAATTCCTCTTGGTGTATTATATTCAGGATCTGCTAATTTTATATCGGCAGGAAAAGTTCCTGCTAACATTCTTGAATTTGGTACATCAGACACAATCTTATTCATTACTACTGCATTAAGGAAAGTTTTGTAGTTAGATACTTTTGACCTTATGTTTATGCCAATTTGTTCTTGTACCGATGATTTTTTCATTTGTAAACCTTCAATCTTTCTATTTATTTTAGTAATATCAGGCAAATTTAATTTGTTCTTAAATTCTTTTGTTATGATATTTAACTGAGAACCATTATCTAACAATACGCGACAATCTACCCATTTATTATCCCCTGTTTTTACCTGGACAATTGCTGTAGATAAGAAAACATAATCATCATTATTATCTTCATTATCACTATTCACTAAAATTGTTTTCTGTTGGGACTTTTCTTCATGGATAAGAGTGTTATGATCATGTTTGCATATTCTGCACTTAAAATCACTAAAACATTTTTTTGTAAAATGACCTGGGGAAAGACATCTGTGACACAGTTTAAAATTCTTTACTTTCTCCAATCTATCTTTTATAGATAGATTTCTAAATTTAGCGCATTTAAATAAATTATGACCTATAGAGCATCCCAAAACACATTTCGTATTAATTACCTTTAAAAATTTTGAAGAACGTTCCTCTCTTCGATCTTCTGGTCTTTTGGAATTATAAAATTCTTTTTGATTAATTGGACGAAAATTATTTGTGTCATCCTCCCCTTTTGTAAATTGCTGACTTGCATCCAAAGAATATTGAACTTGTTGCAAGAACTCAATCAATTTCTCCACCTTTGGCAAATCTCGAGATGAGCCCAAGTATTGTTCAAATTGGATTCTCATTTGATCATCCAATTTTCGTTGCAATATAAAACATATTAAGGACTGATACATTTCCGTTGGGTCAATTTTTACCACATTCAGTGCTTGTAGACTTTCGTTGACTACATCCAAAAAATTTCTAACACTTTTAGAGTTACACCTCACTGAAGGAGCGTCAAGGATAGATTTAAAATAAATTGAAGTAGTCGCTCTATTATTGGAATAGTATTTATTCAATATATCCCAAGCTATATCAAAATTTTCTTCTCTGGAGGGTAATTTAGCTATTTTCCTTATCGACTCTCCACCTAATTTTGATTTTAATATACACATCTTTTGTGTTTTCGAAATTGGTTGAGCTATAATTAGTTGCTCAAACAATTCTCTAAATGTATCCCATTCCGTAACCTTTCCATCAAATTGTGGTATGTCAATTGATGGCACTGTAAATGGAAGGGTTTTCAAGTTTTTTCCAATATCTGGAATCTCCTGGTATGAATCACGCAGTGAGTAAAAAACTTCAGTCAACTCATCATTAGGAAATTCTCCAATATATTCAAAGAACACCTTTTCTTTCAGTCCAAACCTTTTCTTATTTTCATACTCCACTTTTCTAGCAAATTCTTTCATTTCATCTTCCCCCTGAGATCTAAAATTTTGCGTCTGCATTTTCGAACCAGAAGCAATTTGCTGCTGTGCTCCTTCCTGCATTATTTTTTTTTTAAATTGCTGATACAATCCTTCAAAACTTTCTGAAGTTTCTTGCACCTTCTTTACAAAATCTGTTTTAAAATAACTATTTCGTTCTAACGTTGCAGAAGGTGGTCGAAGCTCTTTGTCGTTTTTATTAAATTCTGCAATTACAAATTTAAACGATTCTCTTAATTTGCTAACTTCATTTTTACGTTCCTGCTCATTAACATTGCTTTGAAACAAAGCGCTTAGAGAATTATAAAGGGTCGCAATTTTTTGCCCTAACTTCTCCTGACACTGGATAAGCTCAACCGGATTCATTATTCACAATCACCCACTAGCACTTGTTATATTTAAAACAAAATTATTATCTTATTTTATACTTACGGTTGACAATATTTGTTTGGTTTGAACAAAATTATTATTTTTTTAGCACTCGTCCTTCAAATCACGTCGGGGTCACCAAAATGTTAATCTCCGCAGGAACTAAAACAACTTACTTCTTTCCTTTCTTGAATCTTAATAACGATTAATTTTATTTTCTTATATTATCTCCTTATATACTACAATTCTTATCACTAACCAATAATATTATATTTTCTTACATACTAGAAACCTTATCACTAAACTCAACATACTTAGTAACCCTTTGTCCATCGTAAGCAAACAGTTCTTTTGGATTATCCGTACTCTGTTAATGACTGTTTACTTAGGCTAGACCAACGGGTACACTACAATTATTTGTTTGTTTAGGCTATTGTTTGCTTAGGCTATTGTTTGTTTACACTACGTTTTCACAAATGTGTGTTTACTCGTTATGACAATAATAAATAATTTAGTTTATACAATCTTAACATTCTGGCGGCCTTGAAAGATTGTAATTGGTTTATAAAATCTTAACAAAGAGAGATATAGAAATCTACAATGAAATAAAAAAAAAGTGAATTTGTTAAATTAAATTGAAATTTTATTTATTCGAAAGATAATCTTCTAGAATTTTAATTAAAATATGACTTCTGGCATATGACTGCCATGACGGGCTCGGACGTAGTTGGATTTAAAGGTTCAAATGTTATAAGACTTTTTCTAACATTTGTGGCCGTATATCGGCAATAAAGCATCACTCACTGCTCCTCCATTGTAATGGGTTGATTTTATTTTTTTTCGTTGTGTAATTCAAGTTTACCAATAATAAAGAGCATCGTTAACGATGATACTTATCGGACCACAGTTTTCTTCCTAGTTACCAACCTTTACCAAAAATGATACCAGTTTATAACTAATAAATAAGAAAACCATGAAGATTTAATGTTTGTAGTAATGCGAGTCGGCGGGACCCATATTTGCAGCTATGTTCAGTGGTTGGGGAGGTTCTTGACCTGCATCTACAAACTACACCATTACAATATTTTTCTTGTTACAGAGTCCCTTAAAATAATATTGACCAAAAATTAATTCCTTAACACTAATACTATAACTCAATAGTTATCAAAATTGTATTTCATGTTTCGGAGGTGGATATGCTTGTGTAAATTTTCTAAAGGGTAGAAGATGGTAAACCCCTGTGCTCAAAACCCACCCATCCTTGTCCTGTATTGCACGATACTCGATTACAGGACCCAAATATATAGTTGATTTCACTTACCCAAGGGAGAAGTCTTTATGTAATTTATTTACTCATAATTTCTTTTTTATTTTTTCTTTTATAAAAATTTCAATAAAAATTCATTTTTTCTATCTAATATGGGTTATCTATACATAGCTTGAATTCACTCGTTCTTTAAACTATATTACTTTGATTTTCTAAATTATTAATAACAATTTTAATAATATATAAAAATTTTCACTTATAAACTGGTTGTATTTATCACGACGAAATCTATTTTAATTGGCTATACATAGGGTGCAAAATATATAACTAACTGATATTACATCTACGCGGATATAGGGCAACAAACAACTACAAAACCGAATTGCAAAAAAAAAATTATCAAATTTTTTACTTTATTTTACATATAACTCTCTTTTCCTTTCTGCTGTAAATGACTAAATTTTTTCTCTATTTATTAATATATTGTTTTGTTTTCGTTTATTCTTATAGTGAGTTTTAATTGTGATCTTTAGTTTCTTAACTCTGTAAAGTTATTCTTTTCTCTTTTTTTTTTTTTTTTTTTTGATTTTTCTTCTTGTTCAATATTAGTTATTGATACGTTGTTATTGCTGTTTTAAAAGTTTTTTATATATACATACTTACATTAATATATTTTCTCCCTTTGGTTTTATTTATTTACTTATTATTTTTTTGTTTTATTATTTTGTTGTTTTAGTTTTACATAAGGACATTTCCCTTCTTTTATTTTTTTTAACGAATTATTTAGGTTTATTCATTCTATTGGCCAAACTAGATTTGAAAACAAATTTAAAAAGATAAAACAGAGAAAATATATATGTATATATATATATATATATATATGTATGTATGTGTATGTATGTATAAATGAAACCAAATTGATACAAGTACATATAATTTTTTTATGTATGTACTTAAGTATATATAATTTTTTTTTCTCTCGTTGGTGATCATATACATAAGTTAACAACTTAAAAAAAAAAAAAGTATATTAGTTCAAGGCAATGCTCTTTAACCAGTAAGAATTAGAATATAATTCTATTTTACCTCCAATAAAAACTCTAGGCAAAATAATTATGTTACTTCATGATGACTTGAACTAATATGACTTTATCAAATGAACAAATTAAAAATAATGACTTACGGACAGCAATGATGAAAGGCCTTCCAATGTTCTGCTTTCGTTGTCAGCTACGCTTTTGGTGTTGTAAGAGAATAAATATGTATATAATTGTAAATATATATAGACAATATAATTTTGGTATGTTTTATCTATATTTTAATTTGCTTGTACGGTTTCTTTTTCTTTTTGATATGATCACTTTTTGTTTCGATATTTAACTGTTCCGAATTGAAAAAAAAAATTTATATATGAATGTACTATTTTTGCTTTTGCTTGGTTAATGAAGCTATCGGAAATTTAATAAATTTGTATATTACCGCGAATAAAATAAGTCTTTAGATATGATTATTATATACTATATATGTACATATATTATTTTCTTATTATTCGACCATATTTATCGGTAATCATTCACAAGGGATTTTTAATGTTAACACACAAAACTCACTATAATTATTTTACTATTACAAAATCGTTTTTTTCTATTATATATTTTTCTTTTTTATGATTGGTTTTACTGGTAATTAATTGTGATGTCACGTAAACAAAACACTGTGACGTTAATAAATGCTTATATGTGATAAAAACCTAGTTTTACTTCCTTATATGATAAAAAGTTTCTCTCTTTTTTTTTCTTCACACTTTTAACCACAGTTTCTAATATTTAATAATTTCACTAACTTTTCATATCTTAGTTTCGATAATTATTTTCTTTCTTTTTAAATTATACTTAAACACGTTATTCTTTATTTGTTCCTTCCTTTTGGGGAATAATATATCGAGTTGGGTATTTTATCCAAAGTTCCCTCAAGACTGATGGCATGCAATGATAATAATTTATATGAAGCTAGGTTTCTCTGTTTTACTTTGTGCGAGCTTTCGTGTAAATTCCTGAACTAGAGTACTACTGACGAAAAAAATTGATATCTGCGAAAGTAATGTTGTTGTTTAAATTTTGCTCATAACTAAAATTTTATTTTTATTTTGCATTACCTTTGGGTTGACTCAACGAAATCGTATATTTTATTATTATATAATTTCTCTTTTCAATTGGCCTTTTAATAATGATTATGTATAATAATTTATAGACTTCGTCCTAATAACCTTCTCCGTAGCTCACCTATAGAAAATTTCTTTCCTTAGTGTAATTCTCAGATTCAGAACAAAAAAAAGAACTGCAACCTAGTTGGGGTTGGTAAATGTTTTCTAGTAGAAAAATTTTGTTTTATTTTTAATCCTACCACTATTTTTATTCCTTTTCTAAAAAAATCCTACGATGATGACGCTTACAATAATTGGCCTTTTGGTTCCTGTTTACGTGAGGCAAAAATTGGTGTGAAAATCTGAAACAAAAGTTTGGATTTTTTATAAGTTTAAAACGCTGGCCAACTATTTTATAAAAATTGAATTATTTACTATCACATGGTTTCTGTTCCTTACCAAAACTTCGATCTTGTCACGCCAACAGTCTCTACGGAAAAGAATGATGGCGATCAAACTATAGCTCCTCCTAGCTTATTGAAATTAAAAATGAGGTAATTTTCCCATGACCTTAAAATGTTATTGAATTTTCAGCTTTACTCGTTACTTTACTACATTATCAGTCTGTCATTCTATACAAAATCTAAGTTGGTAACTCGCTATAATAATATTCTCTAGAATAATGCAACTTAAACATGAAGATAACACAGTATAAAGGTTAATATTTTTACGTTAATTTAAATCTAATATTTTCCAAAATAAGTTTATCATATATTTATTATCTTTTAAATGAAATTTCTCAGGCTATTAAAATGTAGGTGAAATAAAATATAAAAAAAAATTTCTACACAAAGGTCGCACATTACACCATGTAGTTAATTGTTTAGTGTTATGAGTGTATTAGAGTATACGACTGTTGGCTAATGACTTCACATATCCCCACAGAAAATGGTCTAGCGGCGTTTAATCGCACGATAAATTGCACGGAAGCCAATTCACAAGTTCAAAACAAGAACCTATGCGATTCTTTTAATAAATAAATTATAGCACAATGTGTATGACATGGTACGCAATATTGTTACAGGCATAGCTCCTGCATATCATAGCTGTTCAATTGATAAAAAAATTCAGTAATCTTGTCTCTAGCGGTTACCGTTGACTGTGAACAGCATATATTTTAAAGAAGAACGGACTAATGATTCCACTAGCTCAAAAAGCATCTGATTGTATCGATGTCTTAACATACTTACATTTGAGAAGTATCATCACTCCAAATACGGCATTTTTGTTTACTGACATGACCATTTAAATAATTGTGAGCTTAATCGCTAAACAAAATCCATTTGTGAAACAACGGCAATGTTGTTTAGGGCCAATTTACCGAATCTACGCCTTGCTGTTCATGCGTAAGTCTATTCATGTTAAAATGACAAACCAAACTCAACATAAATCACGTGATAAATGACAAAAAAATGTTACAAAAATGTTGCCAACTTAAGGTTCTATACCTCTATAAAAACACCCAGTATATGAGAGGATTATTCTGCTATTTTCAGTCTGTTGATGTGTTCTGTAGTACTAGTTTTCAGCGTTTCATATCCCACTTATCTGCAGAGAGTTCTGTAAGATTAAATTCCAGAAAAGAAGAAGAAGTAAATTATGTTCTTAAGCGACTAATAGATTTAAAGATATAACCTATATATAGAAGTGTAGACTTTGATGTCACCACTAACTGTGGCAACAGGTAAACGAATTTCAACCAAAATTTCAGGGTGCGTTGGGATGGTCTGTAGATGATTTATGTGAAGCTTGCATGAAGTCGGCTCAGTGGTTCCGGAGACATAGCATTTAGATTTTTCTATAAATTCCTATTCCAATGTCAACAAAATGCCCTCCATTTTCTATATTATGATTTTTTATTGTCACTTGAAAAGTTACCAAATGTCAAATGTGTACAATGGCAGTCAGTATTTCTAATTGAAACTGGAAATGGGAAGAAGGGTGAGTAATACCCTCAATTGTAATAAATACAATGCAAAACAATTTATTTATCCAGCAAAGCGGTCCCGGTTCTGCTAGTTGTTATTAATTGTCTACTTCTAGAAAATATTTGAGCATTTCTTCTTACGAAAAGTTTTTAATTAACTCTCTCTTAAAGATAAAATTATTAATAAAGGGAATTTTTAATATGATTTGTAATTAAAAGAGTCTTATATAAATTTACTTTATAATAATATACTTTTAGGTCTTTCTTTAAAAGTTTATTTACCAGCTTATTTTAATTTGGCAGAATACTTTGTTAAAATGAGAAAAAAAAAACACATTTTAGTCTCGATTGGTGTTTGAGAACTAAAGTTCAAAATAAGTGAAGAAAAACATCAACTGACAAATGAATTAATAAGAACAATAAATATGTCTTGAGTTCTGCCTTTCAATGTAATATATTATTAATTTTCGCTATTTGAAGAGAGTTTTCAATAAAAGCCTTTCTACAGTTTTTGTAAAGATATTTATTCGTCCAGTGAAGCCTTTGATAAATTTCCACATTTATTTATTATCTCATTTTCATATATTTTAAAATTTTCAGAAAATTTTCGATAAAAAAACAAGCATAAATAAACCCTTCCACAACAGAAAAAATTGGGAATTACTTCCTTATGATTACAGATTTCATGTGTCTTTTCATGTATTTTTATTTGTTGGACTTATTTTTTTTAAAAACTATATTTGTCTACTTTTATTATAATTCCCATATTCTACTTGAAAGCGAACAAAATTTACTTGATATTCTTCTTAGCAATAGTTGAGAAAACGAATCAATGAGACGAAAAAATAAAATAAACTCTAGGATATAGAAAAAACCTCAATAACACTTAAGATTTTACTTATATTTTCTTCTTGTTTTCTTCGTGTAGATTTTATTTGGAAAAATTTCTTTAAAAGTTGATTTTCTAGAGAACCAACACTCAGTCAGTCCTATTCATGACAGCAATTGTCGTTGAAGAAACAAAAGCGTTGGTAAAAAACAGTCTAATAAAATGTTACAAATGAAAATCATTACATTTCTACCTTACGATGTCATTGTATAGTCATGATTTTTATAGCAAAGTCAATGTTCCAAAAGAGAATGAGGGGGGAAAAGAAATTACTATAAAAGTAATAAAAGACATAAGAAAAAAATTGCATGTCTTAGAGAGAAATCAGAAGAAGACAAAAACTTTATCTTTGTTTTTAATCCCTAGCGAAGGCGAATACTTGTGAAAGAATTAAATCGTTATTTTAGGTGAAAAGGTTATTTCAAATTTTAGTAGTTACAACAGAAAATTAAAATTTTATGTGAGTAATGTTGATATGTTCATCCTTCTATTATAGAACGTAAAAATTTTAAAATTCGGTATTTTTGTGTTAAAGAAGTTATTAGTTGCTTATGCACAGATGCATAAGGACACCATGGAGGTGTGGCATAAAGTTTTTTGTATATACATTGACGTTCCTAAGCCTTTTTTCTGGGGACCAAAAACTGAATACATTTTTAAATATTAAGCAGACGATGAAATCATTAAGATTTATAACTCAAAATCTTGTAAACTGAAAACATTAAAAAAGGACTCCTGGGAACAACCACTGTAGAATTTCAAATCAAAATGGATTCATACAAATTTATCAAGTTCGCAATTGTCAAAAAAGTGAAAAACTAAAGTGATGGTTTAAGAATGCAAAGTAAATGTTAAAAAAACAATTCTAAATACCAAAAATATGGCTTGTATTTTTTAGAAATCCTAAGTAGCGGAGTTCACCCCTCGTTGTAAACAAATCATGCAAATGTTGCAGATCTTGCAAGTCTAGTATATATTCCATTGCAAATGTTGCTTTTGAAAATTTCTAATTGTTTTAAGTATTGGAAATAAGTGCTTGTGCGGGAAATGTAATTTAAGTGTACATTGTTTTTGTGGTGTTGCGAACTTTAGAACAGATACTAGACTTGCAAGATCTACAACATTTGCATGATCTCTTTACAACGAAGGGTGATTTCCGCTAATGTCATAATATCCTAAAATTTAAAAGAAAAAATAAATAAATAAAATTTATTTTATGGTTGACTAGCAAAATAATCGATACTTCGCTGTCACACTTCTTAATATTTGTTGAATACTCAAGTTCTTTTCTTTTACTTTTAATCAATATTTTGTTAAATTTATGATTAATCATTTAATTTTATTTAGAAAAATTGTGAAGACATGTTGGTGATTATCTTCCATTTTAACGAGGAGCAATGCATTTAACTAAGTTCCCTAATTTTAAAATTAAAATATGTAAAAATGTCTAGAAAAACGTTAAAAGTTACTTTCAGTCCTACTCTATAATTTTCAAAACCAACTTGGATTAATAGTATCTCATCTCATAATTTTATGCATATTCTGAAGCACAAAAATTACAAAAAGTACCATAAACATAATAAAACGTACGTTTTTGGTCGCTCATAATATTATCAGTCTCAGCTCAAAAGTATCAAAAGTATCTAATTTAAGGAATCTATGTTCGATAACGTAGAAACTATAAAACGTATAATAGAAGCGCGAAAATGTGCCTTTATGGTCGCTTATAAAAATTTGATTCTCACCTGGGATAAATAGTCCCTTATATCGAAATTATAAATTCATAAACGTATAAAATAGAAAAACTTCAATACCATAGAACTGCGAAAAAGAACCTTTTTGGCTACTCAAGCATTTTCCTCGGATCATTAGTCTGTAATGTCAAAATCTAGCTTCACAATAGTATAAAGTACAAAAGTGGCATTAGAATGCTAAAAAGTACTTTCTGCGCCACCCGATATATGTTCACGGCCGTATGAATAAAAATTATAACAGGCTTACTTAATAGATATATAATTAATAGACTTATAAACCTTTTATAAACCATTTACAGAATCAAATTGATAATAAATGTGCTAAATTTATGTATATTTGTAGCTCTTGCGTCATTAGTAATATGCTTAAAACACTTATATCCTTTTTTTAAACAAATTTTAATATATATGATATGTCTAAACAACTTTTCCATCCCTGATGTACGAATTGGCCTTGACATAAAACAAATAAATTTTGTAAAAAAAATTTAAGAAAAAGTAATTTAAATATTAAAATGGATGCGATTAACACAATTCGACGTGTAGATAAGTGCAATTTACACAAAAGAAAATAATAAAATTTAACATATTTTATAGCGCCGCTATATTTATGTATTCATTTATGTTGTTTTGTTTTATATTTTGTTTGTGTAATTATTATTTCTTTTAATATTGAAAACTATTAACCCTTTATGGAGCAAGGTCCTTAAATTTCCCAATTCTTCAAACAATAGATAGTAAATGGTGTATAATTAACATAAAAAATATTAAAAAATTTTTGCTTTTAAATTCAGTATTTATTTTTGCCAAAAAACTTTTTGTTGCAGTTATGCAACATTGCGCCAACTGTGCAAAAAATTTACGGTAATATTACGACAAATGAAAATTTTTAAAGCAGTTGTTTTGCTTATTATAACATAAACCTATTCCACATTTTTCGCAGCTTGTTTGCGTATAGCCTTTGCAGTATGGAAATTTGCAACGCATTCGCTTATCCAACCAAATAGTCCAGTGCCCGTATTGGTCCAACCGCACATCTTTCGGAGGAACGTGTTAAGCCGGTCCTTTCTTCTTTTTGTTTTGAATAAGACTTTCGACATCAGTTTTACGCTTAGAACGGTTTACTGTTTTGTATTTGCATAACGTCTCTGCTAAAGCTACTCTGAATTCAGCTAAGCTTAGGGTTTTACTGGTACTACCTTTTCCAGAATTTATTCTAGATTTAAAAGCCATGAATTGCACATAGCCATGTCTAAGAAATGATAAAATATTCTCAGATACCAACGTTTACTGCGAAGTTTTATTTTATAGTGGCCCATGACAGAGTCTAAAAGATCGAAACCACCCATATGTCGGTTATACTCTGCTACCACAAAAGGACGATCAGCATTTGGTCATTATTCAGATGCCACATCTAGATCCGTTGCAGCAATAACGTTCTGAGTATTAATATCTGCATCTGGTAAGGTGCTGATAGAATTAACTTCATTTGGAAAATCAGATGGCAACTCTATTTCATCATCAGAACTTTCAGACACATTCGGCTCATAGTTATATGTTGGATCGACGGCATCGTCGTCGTCAGAGAAGTCAAGGCCATCTCACTGTCTTCCTATTCCTCTAATATATTTTCCAGATCCTGGGTGGTCAAGTTATGGAATTTACGACTCATTTTGATTCCGCGTTACTAACATTCATATAAAAAAAATTGTTGAAAAAATATGTATCACACCGCGCAATGTTGCATATATGCAACAATAGAAAATTATTGTTAGAAGCAAAAAATATAGATTTTGTAAAGAAAACCAACATTAATTATTGAAGTTAATCTTATTATCTTTAAGCCACGTAAATTTCACCAGTTAAATCTTAGTATTTTACCAAATAATTACTTTTTCTATATAAAGCCGAACAGCGCGAAACAGGTTTGTATACGTTTGGCACTGGAATAACACACTTACACAAGTGTTACTTTTAAGTAAATAAATTTATTACTTCACCGTTAGAATGCTTTGTTTTTGATGTGCAACACTGCCCAAAGTCAGCTATTTACTTTTTGTTATTTTTTTATTTCCATTTAAATGGTATGTTGCAGATTTGCAACATGGCTCCATAAAGGGTTAACTAAAATTTATTTAACGGTCAATCATTTAAAATCATTTTATTTTCAAATAACCGATTATTTTTGTATTAAATGCAACACTGTGTGATAAATAACACCTGTGTACAGTTTTGAAGCCATATGTAACTTTAATTACCATGTATTTCGTTTTGTTATTATATTCGTATGTTAGTTGTAGATAAGAATTAATTTTAATAAACTATTCTGAATTTAGCTTTCAAGCAGAACAGACCTTCTCGGCATTTTATTATTTTGTAACATAAATGTTAAAAATAATAAATTAAAACAACTAACCCTTGTGGACATTAAAGGCCCTTGTGGACGTTGTTAGTCTGTAAACCGAAGCTGACCCCAAGTGTCTCTTCAGTTTCAGACCATAATTAAATAAAAGCATAAATTAATAATATAGCCCCCGGCTACAATTTTAAATTAAATAAATCTAAAAAAAATATAATAGTGATGTAAGAAAAACGTAAACAAACTTGTAACCCGAATACTTTTCTTATCGTTATTAATAAAATAAATAGGTAAATTATTAATGTTTGGACTATAATTTTTGCTCAAACTTTTTCATATACCAAAGTTATATACTTTTTTTCGACGTTCTCTTTGTGCTTTAATTTTATAAAAAAAATGTTACCTTTCCTTGATAACCGGGTAATCTTATAGTAGTTATGCGCATCACTGACAATAACATGACAACTAAATATAAAAAGAGTTGCCATGCATAGTAATAAAATCACTACAAACATGTAGTAACTATAAAAGTATTATTGTACGTTTATAAATACAAATTCTTATTAGTGGTTTATAATGTAAAAAGCATTTTATAACTATAGTACACTATAACCATAAAATGACAATTTTTTATGCAAATGGCCGTCAGTCTTTACTTCGATTTAAATTGAATTTTAAAATCTTGATTCATATTGGGTCGACTATATTATATACCTATATAAACATACCTACTGGGTTTCCTCATATATTTTAAACCTCCACTTAAATCATAATATACAATAAGAAAAAAAAATATTAGTTGATATGTGGGTCAAATAAAGTATTTTAAGAAACCCGTTCAACTCGCTTAGTATTGGTATCAAATGAAAGGGAATTACCAGTATTACTAAAAGTTAGAATTAAAGATGGCGTCACAGATAATATGGCAGGGTTTCCTCATATATTTTAAACCTCCACTTGAATCAAAATATACAATAGAAGAAGAGATTAGTTGATGTGTGGGCCAAAAAAAGTATTTTAAGAAACCTGTTCAACTCCCTTAGTATTGGTATTAAATTAAAGGGCATTACCAGTATTACTGAAAGGTTAACGGATATATGGGTTAAATATAGTATTTATTGTTGTCCCCTTCAACGTCCACAATAAAGGTGTCAAATGAGAGGGCTTGAACAGTAGAATACAGTAAACTATAAAAACTTTAAAATTCTAAGATGGCGTCTGAAAGAAAATTGCGGATATTAGTTTTTTTAAGCCCATAATATGGACATCAAATAAATGGGCTTGACTAGTAGAATACAGTTGAGTAGGAAAGGGGAATGCAGGAAGCTACCTCCAATACCTACACTCGGAGACCAATATGGTCATTGTGTTTAGAATTCAAAGATGGCGCAGAAAATAATTAAACAAAATTGAACACAATTTAATTTTGAAGTCTAGGTTCTACTATTATTAGAATATAAACGAATATATTTCTTCAATTTATTTTTTTGCTACTCTGATTTTATGTTTGTGCACCTTGTACACTGTGTCGCCATTTTTAGTCCCATTATAACATTCCACCTAAAAATTTTATTATAAAAAAGTGCTTCTTAAATCGCTTGCCTTTTGCTTACCTGCTTCCAAAAGTGGTTCTTGAAGACATTATTCTTAAATGCGATGGCTTACTTTGTAGGTCTATGTTTTAGTAAACGCTAATTTCATTCCTTTTAGGAACAGCTAATCATACCTTCTCCTTACGAACTGCTGCAATAGGTAGCAGCATGTAAGAGAGAAATATAAAAAAATTGCTCCACAAAAAGCCCGCCAATAAAATAACACCCAGGAAACAATCCCCAATGAAGTAAACCCCAAAAAATTCGAAATAAAACCCAGAAACAGTGAATGAAGTAACATTGAAAAAAAAAATGAAATAAACCCCAAAGCGAAAACAAAACAACCCTCAATATTTGGGAGTTATTTTATATGAAAAATCTTCCAATGATGAAGATGAAATAACCCCCAATGAAATAAACCCCATCAGCAACAAAAATGAAATTATGCCCAAAACGCATAAAAAGAGTCAGTTTCATGAAGGATTTCATGAAGTCCAGTGCAGTTATTTTCCCTGGCTCCACGAAAAGTCCCCTAATGAAATAACGCCCAGGAAACAATCCCCAATGAAGTAAACCCCAAAAAATTGGGATAACACCCAAAAACAGTGAATGAAATAACATCCAAAAATAAATGAAATAAACCCCAAAGCGAACACGAAACAACCCCCAATATTTGGGAGTTATTTCATATGAAATAACTCCCAATGATGAAAATGAAATAACCCCCAATGAAATAAACCCCATCAGCAACAAAAATGAAATTATGCCCAAAATTCATAAAAAGGGTCAGATTCATTAAGGATTTCATGAAGTCAATATGGACCAACAGCAAAATCGCAAATTTATTGATGTGTGGAGGCCCGCAGCGTCTTCTTCATAATAAGGATATATGCAACTTCGAAAGTGTGCCAGCATTTAAAATCAATTTTTTTTGGTGAAAGAACATACAAAGCTCGTTTAATAGTGACTACTTTTGGTTTTGTAAATGAACTAAGTCAAGTGCAGTAAATTTCCCTTATACGATGGAAGCAATATCAGATCAGCCACCAACGAGCTATCCTAAGACTTTACGAATGGCTTCAAAATCCAACTCATGGGAGACGTTATTATAGTTACAATATTTTAAAGAAGGCAGTAATTTTCTGTAATGGAGATGTGAGGAAGTATGGACAAAGAATTGTTTAATATTTCCAATATATTTATTTTTGAAACCCAACTACCAAAAAATTATTTTCATGTACATACATAAATAACAAACTTAATACATTATACGGAAGAAATGGTAAAAAAAACAAAATGGTTGCTCATGAAATCAAAATGGAGAAAATATACGTTGTATGTACAAATGCTGTCAGTTAGTTACATTTTGTTATTATGTACCTCCTCACTGCTTGGCAGAAGTGGAACCAACAACCGATTACTTTTGATTTAGGGAAAACAATCATTATTGCCGTCCGTAGACTTATTTCGTAGTCTGTCACGAAGGTCGCACCATTCAAATCCAGAACGTTATCATTTATGTATTTAAAAAGATATTGTAATATATTCACAAGCTAAAAGTTTTCTTGTAAAAGGCCTATTTTTATATAATTTATTTACAAACACACCCAAAAACAAAAGCTTTAAAAATGAAATAACCCCCGAATACAAAATGAAGGAACACCCAAATTATACACGCTATGAAACAAGCCCCGAATTTAAAAATTTGTTGGGTGTTATTTCATTGGAGATTATTTCATAATTTGAAAGCCCCAAATGAGAAATGAAATAATTTCCAAAAAAAAAAATGAAAGACGGCCCAAAAAATTGGGAGTTATTTCATATGAAATAACATCCAAAAATGTATGAAAAAAATTTGGGGAATATTTAATTTTTCGTTTGGGCGTTATTTCATTGGGGGGCTTTTCGTGGAGCCTTTTCCCTTATACGATGGATGCAATTTCAGATCAGCCACCAACGAGCTATCCTAAAACTCATGGGAGACGTTATTATAGTTACAATATTGTAAAGAAGGCAGTAATTTTCTGTAATGGAGATTTGAGGAAATATGGACAAAGAGTTGTTTAATATTTCTAATATATTTATTTTTGCAACCCAACTACCAAAAAATTATTTTCATGTACATACACAAATAATAAACTTATTACATTATACGTAAGAAAAGGTAAAAAAAAATGGTTTATTATGAAATCAAGATGGAGAAAATATACGTTGTATGTATAAATGCTGCCAGTTGGTTACACATTGTTCCTTTGTACCTCCTCACTGCTTGGCAGAAGTGGAACCAACAACCGTCCGTAGACTAATTTCGTAGTCTGTCACGAATGTCGCACCATCCAAATCCAGAACGTTATCATTTATGTATTTGAAAAGATATTGTAATATAACCACAGGCTAAAAGTTTTCTTGTAAAAGGCCTATTTTTATATAATTTATTTACAAACACCCCCAAAAACCAACAGCTTTAAAAATGAAATAACCTCTGAATACAAAATGAAATATCACCCAAATTATACACGCTATGAAACAAGCCCCGAATTTTAAAAATTTGTTGGGTGTTATTTCATTGAAGATTATTTCATAATTTGAAAACCTAAAATCAGAAATGAAATAATTTCCAAAAAAAAATAAAAAACGGCTCCAAAAAATTTGGAGTTATTTCATATGAAATAACACCCAAAAATGTATTAAAAAAATTTGGAGAATATTTCATTTCTCGTTTAAGCGTTATTTCATTAGTAATGCCTTTTTTTAGTGCTTTCAAGAAATATTTTAAATTTAAGCTTTGTTTTTTTCAAAATCTTTTTTTTTATATACCTTTACTTCACTTAAATTGGCTTAATGAAAGCTCACATGCATTTAATTAAGGCGGTTTTAAGTTTCGATCAGTGCAAAATGCATTCTTTACATAACTGCTTTTAAAAGTAAAAACTTCAAAAATAAATGAAAACTTGTATACCTTAACGAAGTTAAACTTAAATCGTACAGTACGTACACATTTGTAGACAGTCACAAAAAGCAATAAAAAACATTTGCTTTTTTACCAACAATCGAACAAAATTGTCGCAACAAATGTTGTAAAATTCAAAATCGATTTTCAAACGGTGGCGTAAATGTAGCAAAAACTGTTATTGTTTAACAATGTCGATAATGAGGAGAATGACAACAAAGACAACAACATCGGCGGCGACGATGACAGAGATAAAGATTTATTTAAGTTTATTTTATTTCTTTGCGTTTTTCTCGCAATCTCTTGCACAGTTTAAATGTTTTACACATGCACTGGATGCTTAGTAATGCTCAAAATGGAAAGAGTAAAAAAGTAAAAATATGTTTTTTTTTTATTACTGCTACATATTTGTCTTGACATGTCGTTTTGTATTTGCCACAAACTTAGCGCAATCGACGGTTTGGTGATAAGTTTGTAACGTTTAAGTGAACTGATAAATTAAGTTTAAGCGAAATTAAATTAAAGCCTTTTATTAGTCATTAATTAAGAAATTGTTTTAAACAATTTATTTAATTTAAATAAATAATTTTAAATAATATAGAAATCTCAAATATTTAGCGGATTGTTTTTGTATTGAGTTACTACAGGTAGGTGCAAGTGCAGCACATTTTCTATTCGGACTTACCTTCCTCGACAATCATTTTGGGTTTTTTTACTTTTAAGAGTTTTCTTCTATGAGGAGTCTTTTTCTTACCTTCTTTGGTGGCTTTCCCTTATGTTTTTGTAACAGTCAAACAAATCTGGTGTGTGTGTGTGTGTTATGTATTTGAAATTCGTTCATTTGTTCGTTATTAAATTGCTAACGTTGTTTTTACGTGACAAACATTATGAATGCAATGCATGATTCTTCCTTTTTTGCCTGTAGCTACTATTTTGTCTTATCTTATTTATACATACATACACACATGTTCAATTGTACACAAACAATATTCTTAGCTTTTAAAATACCTGGTAAATGTTTCCAAATCGAGTTGTGATTCCAAAACTTTTTCATATTATTCATAATTCTACTTTGAAAATAGATAGTGACTTAAACAATTTACATTTAATTCATAATTTTGAGAAAATATTTAATAAAAAAAAATATATTTGATTTTATGTAAAAAAATATTTTTAAGACAATAAGAATTTAGTTTGGCCAATTTCTTTTAAATAAATTACGCCTCCCTGTAAAATAAACTGTATTTTTTTTTTAATATGGCAGCACTAAAGCAAATACCGACTATTTTTAGCAAATTAACTACATCTGTCAGACTTCTGACCGCCTGATCTGATAGAAAAAGCAGGGGAAATTCTGATTTATTATACGACATTTGTATGGATTTCTGACAGATTTCTGAAAGTTTGTCGGATGCAATTCTAACCGATTAATCGTACAGATTTCTTAAAGATATCTAAAATATTTAATAAAATAAAACTGAGTTTTAAGTAATATTTTTTTATTAATTTAATTTATTATTTAATTGCATATATTTATATACATTGTTTATATGCTAGATTTATTTATTTATTTATTTAATTCAATAGATTACAAACCTATAGGCCTAATTAATCAAGAAATAACATGGCTTTTAAACAATTTAAAAATAATTAGTTTTATAATACTACGTTACTATGTTACACTTACATATATGTATAAAATACATTATTAAAAACAACCCTCCTTTTCTTTGCACAGACACTAAAGTCAGAAATATGTATATATATACTATTTGATCATACAACTTGTTTAAGTACTTTTACGTAACAGCACCAGTTTTATTCACAAAAATTTTCTAGAAATATTTCTAAAAGCCGAAACTGACTTATAAATTTCGTTCAAAAAAAAAGTTCTTTTAAATATTTTAAGCTAACTGGAAAATCCAAATACGCCTTTTTTCCTATATTACTTACTAGCATTTAACCCGCTACTTTGATAGCGTAGTTCTTATTGAATACTCAAGTTTTATTTATAATTATTAACAATTTTTGGTTTAAATTATGAAAATTTGTATCTCTGATTCAATTTACTTAGAAAAATAAAAAGTAGAGTAAGGATATATCGGGCATATATTTCCTAACCAGAAGCAAGAACAATGCTACTGAGCTTCAAAAATTAAGATTCCTAATTTGCAAAAATGATCCTAAAAATAATAAAAGTAACATTTTTTCCTTCACTAATACTTCCACTTGGTTTATTATTACCTCCATTCAGAATTCTATGTATACAAAATATATAAAAATAAGTAAGAGCACTATATTCGGCTGTGCCGAATCTTTTATACCCACCACCAATTTTGTGTACATTTAAAGCACAATATTTATTATTTTGTTAATCGCTATGGAATAATCTCTTTATAATAAAATATGTATCACTTTCTTTGTAGAGGGATGTTAAATTTTAAGGGCCCATGTTGAAGGTGTTGAAGGTCTGTCAATTTGTTTTCTGCATTTCACTTGTCATTTCTCAATTTCAAACTTACTCAAATTGATCCGTGAAAAGATACGCAAATGAGCAACGCTTTAAAGTTATTCAGGTTTTTTATAAAAATGGGCGTTCGAATCAAAATGCATTTTGTGCACTTCGTGATTATTTTGGTCAACATAATCATTCAACTTCGTCCACAATCGGGAGAATTGTAACAAATATTTAAATTTCTGCAAAACAGGTCTGTATAAAATGTTAGAAAATCTGTGAAAGCCTTCTTAGTTCGCTGAATGGGAACTACTGCTCGTTTTTGCGATAGTGTGGCAAAAGACCAGTCAACCTCGCCTCATCATCATGCCCAACAATTGAGCATCAACATTGTCATTGAAAATTTGGACCATCAGATAGAGGAGTGGCGCCAAGGATGATACAAGGATACATAATTGAACCATACAAATATTATCATTACAAAAAGAAATGATAATAATTTCCTAAATATTTTCTGTTTTATTCAAATTCAACATAAAATTTAACCACCCTTTATAACTGCGATATGCTACTAAAATGCTTTTGTAAATGTAGTCTTTCAATGAAAGTGGGCGTTAAAGTAATCGTGTCAATAAAGTTTCTGCTAATAAATACAACTTAGATATTTCAATATAGTCCTTTATTTTCCTAAAAACTTTGTCAATAGAGAAATTACATGAATTTAAGATAAACCGTTATGGGAGGTGGGCGTTAAAGTGAGCTTGTTACCTAAACTTTTTGGCACAACGACTACATTGATTAGAAGGATATACGAAGCAAATTTGATCATCACACTTCTAATTTTGGCGGTTTTATGAGCTTTTAAATTTCATTAACGGTAGATAACGTGAAAAGTGGGCGTTATAGTAGGCGTGTCAAAGTTTTTTTGCTAATGAGTACAACTTAGGTGTTTCAATATAGCCCTTTGTTATTCCAAAATCTTTATTAATAGAGAAATTATATGAATTTTAGGTAAAACGTTATAGATGAGGTGGGCGTAAAAGTGGGCGTGGCACATTGATTTTCCGTTACAAAAAAGCGTCTCACCAAAAAGCAAAGTGTGCAAAATTTCAGATTCGTACATCCAATATTGTTGCTTTTATGACGTTTTTGTTTTTAAATATACCGAAAAATACACTGTGCGGTATAAATTTTCGTACATTTTGATCGATAACTCCTCTCCTAATGCATACATTTTGATAATATTGGGGAGAAAATATTGTTTTTACTCAGGAAATATATATTCGAAGTTTCATGAGTCTACGTTAATGCGTTTGGACACAATTCCATTTTATTCGATGTTTGAAGGACACGGTTTTTTCGACCTACTCTTGCTTTTCGAGCTATAACTCCCTTCCTAATATTCCGATTTAGCCCATTTTCAATACCAAACAAACCTTGTCTACAAGAAAGATTCTGGCAAAATTTGAGCTCCCTAGCTTTTTCGGTGCGACCTCTATCGTGCTTTCAACAGACGGACAGACGGACAGACGGACGGACATAGCTAGATCGTAATCAAATCAAACCCTGATTCAGAATATATATACTTTATGGGGTCTAAAATGGATATTTCGATGTGTTACAAACGGAATGACAAAATGAATATACCCCCACCATTTTTTTGGTGGCGGGTATAAAAATGAGAAAACATAATTTTGGTCGTCCATAATATTAGTAGTTAGACCTCGGATCAAAGAACAATAATTTTAATCTGTGTTTATAAATGTAAAAATACAAAGAGTACAACAAAAATGCGTAAAGGGTTTTTTATGTATCCAATATCATTTTAATTCTCAACTTGAATCAATAACCCTTTATTTCACAATTTAAGCTTTATAAACGTAAAAAATACAAAAAGTCCCATTAAAATTCAGAAAAGTACCTTCTTGGTCGCCCATAACATTTTTAGTCGCAATTTGTATCAATAGTCACTAATTTCGAAATTCTAGCTTCTAAAACGTAGAAAATACAAAAAAGTACCATAAAAATTCAAAAAAGTACCTTTTTGGTCGCCCATAACATTTTTAGTCTCACCTGGAATCAATAGTCCTTGATTGTACAATCCTATCTTCATAAACGTAGCAAATACAAAGAGTAAAGTAAATTTTTACTAAATTACATAATTTTTTATGTCTGGTGGTATCCCAAATAAAAATTTTGTGAAAATTGGTCGTTTAATTAGGAATTACATACATTTTCCGGAATTTCCCCTTTTTGGTACCTTTTTTGTCCGCAAAAAAGTTTCCAAAAAGTTCACCTAAATAATTGTCCATATTCTATTAGGAAATAATAATTGTGAAATTTTGTTCCATTGAATAATATAAGAAAAGTTTATTTTAAAAAAAGTACCAAAAAAAGAGAAAATTTTTACCCCTTATACATATGAATTTGAAAAAAGTGCAGAATTTTTATTAGTATTTTTTTCCTAGCTTTATGCGTTTGAAAGTTACATAGGGTACCAAAAAAGTACCAAATTATAGTTTTTACCCGTTTTTTCCCCTTAGGGGTTGAAAACACAAAAAAAAGTCAGACACCTATCAGCTTATTTTTTGTGCAAATTACAATACTTTTTTAGTTTAATTTGTATCATTTTTAGTTTAGCAGATATAAGATTACCGATTTTACCCGTTTTTACCCTGTTTTACCCCCTTACAGTACGAATTTCCAAAACTCCCTTCTTAGTGGAGCTATACATTGAGAGAGGAATCGATTGTCCGAATTTGATGTCGCTAGCTCTTTGCGCTTGGGCTGTGCCATGATGAATCAGTCAGTCAGTCACGTTCAAGGCATATCCATAAGGTATATGCAACGGCGAATTGATACAACAAAGCAACTTTTCATGAGATGTTTTATCAATTCGTATATCAGGGTTGGAAAAGTTGTTTTTACATATTAAATATAATAAAATTTGATTAAAAAAGGTTATAATTGTTTGAAAAACATTATTAATGACGCAAAAGCAACAAATATACATAAATTTAGCACACGTAAGTTAATTGTTGAATACAGAATTTAAAATCACATTTCCCTTCCCTTTATTAATAAGGCAAATTCAACCAATTTTGACATAAAGTCTCCCCATCAGCTGGGCTGATAATTTCACCTGTATGAATTCGCCTTGGTCACGTTACTCTTTTATATATATAGATAAGCTTTTTTAATTTTAAAATTTATTTTGTTGCACTTTATGACTTAAATAAACAATATGTAAAACAAATAAAACCAAATTACAACTATTGACCGCTAATTTTTGAATAACAAAATTGGTAAAGGCAAAAAATTCCATTTTAATTTGTAAAGAAAAAAAAAAGCAAAAAATCCTAAAGAAAAGGAATAAAAACAACTTCCACATTTCTGTACGAAATCTATCAGACATGTCGTACATTAAATTTCCCAGACATGTCTTACAGAAATATATACGAAATGTCCGTAAAGAATGTCAGATATTTGTAAGTCTTGTCTGATTCAGACATTGTCGTACTATTGTGTAAGCTGGGTAGTTCTTTAAAAGCAAAGTGGCAACGACAAACGAATAGTAAGCAATTCCTTTATACTGTAGAAAATATGGTAACTTTTATTTTATAAACCTCACGTTAAAAGTTAAAGCTAGAGTGATCTTCCCTTTAACATATCGGACACATTTAGTTTAAGTGAAGTTATAACGAAAAAATAGTTATCTGTCCGATAAAATCTTAACTTTAGTTATCGGTAAGTTATAATAATGTCCCTAAAAGTATTTAAAATATTGTATGATTCAGAGAATATGCAACTTGAAGTTGCTAAGCTATCTTCCCTGTAAAAAAAATTATACAAAAACCCTAAATTCATATATATTTTTTAATTCTCTAAATAATTCGTTTCAATTTTAACTTATCTAATAATTTCGGAACTTAACTAATTATATTAATCTAATTCCAAATTGTCCTCTGTATTTTTTTAATATTGAATATATATTTATGGGAAGAGTACAATATGTTTTTTTAGTGCCTTATAATTTTTATTAATACGTATTGGAGCCAAGTTGACACATATAAACGGTTTCATTCTGGGTTGGTTTTCTAACACATATCTTTACAATTAATAAATTTTAGGCATTTCAGATATTTATATTGGCACATTAAATTCAGGCACTCTGAAAATACTTTCAATGACTGTAAAATTCGTTCCTATTCTTAGAATATTTTCGACAACATAAAATAAATAGAAGGCCCCTCAGGATATGCATTAAAAAAAAATACCTAAAATTTAAATATTACTTCTTTACATAGTGACCAAATTAAATATTTCTAAAAGATTGGATTGTAAAATTTGATTTAAACCAACACATGTACAGACGGACAGATGGACATAATACAATCGATTACCTTATTCAAAAGCTTTCAATAATAAAATTAAGATTATAAACGGGACGAAAATACTGTATGTGCCAAAGTAAAGGATATAAAAACAGCCTAAATTTATGGGAAATCCCCTAACCTGGCAACACTGTTCAAGACGCTGTCTATTGTGCGGTGCTCGCTCTTTTCATAAAGAAATATTTGCTGTATTTTTCTATGTATAAAACATTTATTTTAATTATTTTATTTTATTTATAAAAACTTGTAGCATTTTTCGTCACATTTACCTTTATTTAGTGGTATGGAATCACTGCCCAAAAGGAAGTTATTCTACTTTGTTTCCTATTTCGCAAATTGTTATGGTTTTTATGCTTTCTATAACTGTCTCCAAACATTGTTTTCTTTCCTGTATTACCGTTTTTCCTGATAAGATTGTTCTAATTAATGTTTGAAGCCTAGTCAGATTATCACTTTGTGGTTGTCCAAATATTTGTTTAGCATATTAAATATTCATTGTGGTAGTTGTGATGTGATGTGGTGTGTATGTGGGTTTTTGGTTTTAGATTAAATTCGATTTAACTGATTGAACATGCAACGTAAATTGTGTTTTACTAAGGGAATAGAAATAAAAAAAATTATATACGAAATGTTTTTATAGAAATTAGCGCTACTAAATGTACGCTGGCTAGAAACAGGAAATTATTTGCTAATGGAAATTTTAATTTGCCTCTGACAAAGTTTGCTTATAAAGAAGATAAAGGCTTCTACGGTATCATTGTAACCGGTGAAAAAATAAAGTAAAACAATAATGATATAAAATTTTGTCACATTCTAGAAGCTTTTTAGCAAAACTTAATGGAAACTTTGTATGACAACATTGTGACTACAATGAAATACACGGATTAATTTTTGTTTACACAGAATGAAAGGAAGGATGTTGTGTAAAATTTGTGGTTTAAATAATTCACACCAACTTTGCAGTTATGATTTTCCATACAAGAAAAACAAAACTCATACTTATCAATCTATAAATGTATAAAATAAATATATTTAAAGTTTTAAGGTTATTATGCGCATAACCTGTGGTGCCAAGGGTATATAAAGAAGCCCCCACATATTGCACAAATCTGTATATGGTATCAGAGAGTATTTGGGAATAAATCGCTATTCCGCGTAAGAACCACAAGTTGCTGAAAATTAAAAAGCCAATTATCAATGTTAATTGCATCCCATTAGATTTGCAGTCCGGTGTGGTATTACATCTAAATATATTACTAAGACATTCTTCTTCGAAAGTGAAGATGGAAGTCCTGTAATCGTAAATGGAGAACGGTATCGGTTGATGATAGAAGAATTTTTAGGAAATGAAAATAGATATAAGATATAGATACACTGTCCAAGACACAATAGCACTATACTAAGTATAGACAAATTTCCTTTTTGTATATTTTATAATCTGAAACGAAAAATATGTAAACGAAAAATAAATTAAATTATTAAACACACGGTGACTTTTAGTCCACCCCATACTTGGTTACCCGGGTGTAAATTATTACCAAATCAATGTAATAATTTTGTCTACTGTTGGGCATTCTGTTTTAATATTTTCATATTTATTCATAAATTAAGAATCGGTGCTAGGTTCGAAATTTGAAGGCCACTGATAGGAGAATTAGACCAGGACTAATAAAGCATTGAGGAGCAGAAAAGACTGCAGAGTTTAGTATTGTGGCCAGGGCAAGTTATGCTGGGGGCCTTGATAGGATTTGTATTAGGGCCACAATTGGGATAATTACAGGACAATGTCCAGTAGGGGCTAGGATCGGCAGAACGCCATAGAGTTAAGTGGTAAGGTAAACAATTCCACGATGAATTGAGTGATGTCTGGTGGAATATACTAAAGAATATTAATGGATTCATAATGAGGATCGGGATGCTAGTAGAAAGACATGTTAGATTCAAGGGAAACCTATACTATGATATATCAATATTCTTATTGAAGTACTCTTTCAGAATATATGATAATTTACAAAAGATCTCAAAATCATAGTTAACAGTTATTTCTAAACAAAAAAATTTAAGTTTGGTTTTAACTGTTTAAATGAGAGTCTTATATTCCGTCAGAAAATTAAGCACATTTCGTTTATTTTCGGATTTTTTCAGTACATTTTTTATTAATTTCATCTGAATAACTTAATATATATAGTGCTTGATGTAAATATGCATTTATTTGCTTGATATAACGAACATATTTTTTAATTGATTTGAACGTAGATCACTCAACACCAATTTAAGTTCAAGGAATGCTTTTCCACTATTACCTTGGTTGCAGGAAAATACTCTACATTGTTTTAAATTTTTTTCCCAGAACTCAAAAAGAGATTTGAAAATCGTGAAGGGTCCTAGAGATGAGTCACAGATTTCAATGTTCATAAATTAAGTTTTATTTTATGACGGCTTATTAAAATTAATTTGTTTAAAAATTTATTTTACTTTTTTACGTTTAACAATAACTGTATTAGATTGAATATTTAACTTGTTTTGACTTCTACATAACTCATCTGGTAAATATTCCTTAGCTGAAAATTTATTTATTTATTTTGTTTTAATTTTTGCGGTATAACTATTAGTTTTATATAAAATATTTGGTTTAATTTTTTTCTGATTAAATACTACAGTTTTTTAATGAATATTTATTAAATGAAAAATGCCATAATTTATCACTAACGATGACAAATGTTTGTTTAAATCTACATAATATTGCAAAAAAAGCAACAATAATATATTTTCATAATAAAATTGTAAATTTTTTTTTTGTAAAAATTTCATAGTGTATAAGTTTTTCTCTCGGCACCACATGATGTATAAGTTATTTGTTTAGTTCTATTTCTCTTTCTCTCTCTCTATCTCTCTTATTTCTTTTGCAAATCAGCAACCAACCTACATGTCGTATGAGTATTATTTATTATGGTATGACTAACACTACTAAAAGTTTTTTTTAGATGTTACAATGTATTTATTGTAAAAAATCAAGATTTATGTTTGCATTTGTTGGACTTTGTTAGTTTTTTTTGCTGTTCGTCAAAAATATACATAAATTCACGAAAATCATCAATTTAAATTAGTTTAAATTTAAATAATAAAACATGTTGATGTTTTCTTCCACACAGAAGTCCGTTAGTTATATTATGATACATTGTTTTATATAGAGTTTCCTTTTGGTAGCCTTTCATTTGATAAATTTTAATTTCATCTAATATGTTACATTACAACAATATCCATCATTTTTTTGGATGTTTCTGTTTATACGTAATTTTGTGTGAAAAATATAAAATATTTTGCAATGTCCAGAAAAACCAGTAAACAATTTTTTTTGAAAGTTCAGAAGAAAAATACTTGCTATCAGGGAAGCATGTAGGATTTTGAATGACAGGAATATCCACGGGAGTATTGGTGTTTTTGTCGACAGACAGGCGGCACTCTTGTCTCTCAGGTCATACATTACTATGTCTAATCTAGTTGGCAAATCTAATGGCAATTTAGTTGTGTGAAAATTTAATGGAATTAAAATTGTCAGTCTAACTATTACAAATACAATATGGGAAAACTGGTACCTTCTGGTGGTCGAATAGTACAAGTCGAATTAATACCTTTGTGTAATGTCATTTAATTCTATATTTTCCTAGTTGAGGCAAAATTTGCAACGTCCGAGGCTTTATTACGAATCTTCTGGACCATACTATGATTATAGCCGATTATATTACGGGCGTTTAGGGTCATATTATGATTTTATACTTAGAATTCATTTGCGAATATATGGTTTAATGTTATAAATAAATTTTTGTTAATACTTAAATTAAACATATTATGATCACTTACAACTGCTATATTGCTTGGCTGTAACTATACAATCCAATAATGGCACGTTAATCTTAGATTATGGTTACCTCAAACATATATTTTTGTGCGTATAAATACGACCGCATAATCTTCTACAACATCACAAGTAAGAGTGCCGAATCTTATATACCCTTCACAATGTGTAGTCATGCAATAATAGTAGTTTGTATCACCATTCATCCCATATGAAAGACGTACATACATATATAAAAACATCCCATTGTAAAATTTTAAATTTACGTATGTATGTTAAAAAAAAAAAAAATAAAAAAAAAATTAAAAAACAATTAAAAACAATTAAAAAAAAAATTATTAAAAAAATTTAAAAAAAAAAAATTAAAAAATAATAATTAAAATATAAATAATAAATATAAAACAAAAAAAAAAATTAAAAAAAATTATGATAAAAATATAAATAATATATAAAATAAAAAATAAAAAAATAATTCTTTTTGGCTCAGCGGGGATTCGATGCCAAGTTTACGTATGTATCTATGTTGTTGCTGTTGTAATGTTGTTTTTGTGAAAAAAAAACGAGGTGATCGTGGTTTTTTTTCATATCTCAGTTGTTTATGTACCGATGTTTCTGATTTTCAATACCGATCTACTCCCGAATATTTCTGATATTTTAATTACTCACCCGGTTCCAGGCAATATCGGGGGCTTCAAAAAGTTGATTTCAACATACATACCATAAACCATTAGGCGACATAGTAAAACAATATATTTTATATAATTTATTTTTAACATTTTATCACTTGTTTTAAATATTTCTTTAATTTTGTATATTTTTTTTTTACTTTTTATGTCATTAATATTAAAAATTTATTTA
This sequence comes from Phyto melanocephala, assembly GCA_941918925.1. Taxonomy (NCBI): domain Eukaryota; kingdom Metazoa; phylum Arthropoda; class Insecta; order Diptera; family Rhinophoridae; genus Phyto; species Phyto melanocephala. The sequence goes on along the minus strand of OW799236.1, from coordinate 25,134,100 downwards.
ACGAGAAGAAGAACATCTAAAAATAAATTATGATTAACAACTAACATAGTTTGATTGCTTTGTAATCATACTGTTGTTTTAGTGATCATTTAATGGTTATTTTGTAATATTAAATGGCTTCGGATGTAATGTTCTTATTTGGTAGAGACATAATCATACTATTTTGTCAAGATAATTTTGTTAATCATGCTGTTTTTTTCAAAAAACTCAAGCATTAAATCATAAAATTATTACAAATGCTTGATTACTTTGATGATATAAATGATAAAAAAAAATAAAATTCTCATTGAAACTGAGGTTGAGTTTGCATAACAAAATAAGTTCATCATTAACTCAAGTGGGTAAAAAGTGCAGTTTTGAAATGTATTGCCCTACTATTCGTTTGAGTATTAGAGGGAAGTTGGCGCCAAAGGCTTATAGCGTTGTGAAAAAAGTGTATTTTTGTAAAATCTTTTTTAAAACAAAAGGTGTTAATTCTGTTGCCTCTGTCAGACCTTGAAAAAATTAATCTTTTGTACAAGTACTCAAGCTGTTTTGTGTAAATAACTTTATGAGAAAACAGCAAGGTTCGAAATTTCAACTGGCCATTAAGAGGCATACTGCATATCTGTCTTGAGTATTGCAAGTGTCTTCACCGCTTACTTCGATCAAACTCATATCCGGCAATATTATTGTACGTTACATTTAGCCTTCGCATAATAAAGGCGTCACAACTAGCGAAATATTCAACTACATACAAAAGGCTTGGCAAAATATAGCTCTTGGCAAGTAATATACGAATATCGGAAGGTGTGTCATATCGCAACATACATAGATTTCTCAACATGGAAGAGGTTCTCCCATAAAAAAAATTTATATGAATAGACCAAACTAATTTCTTGTTGAAAATTATACCTAGATTCCTAGCAGTTTTGTCTATTCTAAATACTTATGGAATTACCAATCCAAATTGGAGGCAAAGTATTTATTAGTATTATCATAGCCTTTGACTTTTTTGCATTAAAAGAGAGCCCATTGGCTGATGCCCATTCTTTAATACTGTCAAGATTATGGATAAATTTTGTAATGCAATTATTGATATCAAATGGCTTACAACATAAAAAAAGTTATACATCATCTGCATACATATGCACTTTAAAACCTGAGTCGGGTGGGTAAATCATTTGAATGCAAATGTTTATATTTTTTAAATAATACAAATAATATTGCAGTTGAATTTGTTTTTATTTTAAAAGGGTATATACAATTCGGCAATAGATGTTCTTGCTTATTTTATTCACTTTCGTTTATGAACTGTGTGTCCATACAAACGAGTAGTTAAATTAAATTTCTGACATTAATATACGTCAGTTAGGCCATAAATGATGTATGACTTTTTATATTTAATAAAGATTAATAATAAAATATGTGCTAGTTACTAAGAAAATAGATTTATTACACAGTTAAATTTCTTATTTGTTCTGCGGGTATTATGGTTGTACTATTAAAAGAACAACACATACACACACACTAATTTAAAATATGGCATCTTTATTCAAGCTTTCTTTTACTTTCCTTTATAAATAATTAATTAATTTATTGTTTAGTTAATTTGTAATCTCATTTGTTTTTAATAATGGTTTAAGTAAAAGCGAGAGAATTATTAACAAATCAATATGTTTTAATTAGTTTTAATGTTTCTATTGCACTATTTATTCAAGCATAAAAGGTTTGACTTTGTAATATCGAACCTTAACAACTGTTGTTTTTATTAAGAAAAATAAGTAATTCTTTTATTTAAATAAACCACTATGTTTTTCATTAAACGTTACAAATTCCTGTAGCGATATATATACCATTTGTCTTTCCTTTTTCCTATATTTTACAATTACTAATAATTTCCTTTGTTGGTGTGTGTGTTGGCTAAAGTAAGTATGTATGTTTAGTTGTGTGTGCTTGTAATCCTCCATATTTTACGCTGTTAAAACGTTTCTTGTACCACTAAACGTGCTGGTGTGGCAATGCAATTTACTGCAAGTTAACGCAAAACGATTTAAGAAAAGAAATAAAAAAACCCGATTAAAAGAAATCAAATTGTTTGCAAGGAAGAAAATATAGTAAACGGTAAATTTCTATCGTTTCTTTTAACAACACACATAGCACACTTATCCATAAGCAATTTAAATGCTTAGAAAATAGATGAGAAAAATAGTTTCCTTTTTGTATGCAGCAAGCTTTTTTTTCTTTATCCAGGGTTAATTTGCTTTTGATGATCGTTGTATCCACCATAGAAATTGTAGATTTAAAAGCAGTGATAAATATATTTCCCCTTTAATTTTTTTTTTGCTTTTTTCCTTGCAGTTGTATCAGTTGTTCATTTATGCTGTATGAGTGGTTGTGTTGGTTTATATGTTTTCTGTTTGTTAAAGAAATCTTGTTCTTTTTACTGCTTTACAGCAGTTGCTACTACATACAAGATTGTGGAAATTCGATTATTTATTACGGTATACACAGAATTATATGGAATTTCCTGGCTGCAAAAGCAAAAACTTAAATTGAAAGGAAACCTCCAATTATGCCATACATATTTTCTTGTTAAATGAATACTATTGCAAAAAAAAAACTTGCAAGTTTTTGAAAATTATTAAGCTGTTGTGCAATAATTGGCAACGGGTTTTAGTTGACAGATAAAGTAGAGGGAAATAAAATAAGTTGAAATTATTGTTCTACAGGGCTAGTATGTATTTGAAATTGGTACTTCAAATTGATTTTATAAAATAATTTAAAATTCCTTAAAAAATGAAATCTGTAGTTTTCAAGGGCAACCACGTACACATGTCTTAGAATCAAATTTTTCAGGAGGGCCACAAAACGGTTTCATATAAAACAACGGGTTAGGTATTAAACTTTTTAAACTTTTTTTTACCATTTATGCCAATAAAGATCTTAAAATTTTCTTATGAAAATCTCAGACAAATATCATTTCAAAATTAGATCATAGCGAGTACCACAATAAACAAAGTGGTATGAAGACTAAATGTGTGTGCAGACAAAGCAGCGTATATCAACATACTTAGGTTGTACACAAGTAATTATAATTATTCTATTTCTAGTAAACTGAAAAAAATTAACAGAAAATAACTTTCAAATGTGTTCAGAAATAACAACGTACATATGTGGTTGTGTATTTTTCTAAAAAATAAAATAATTTGCCATTAAGCACACATAGTCAACATATTGCGTTAATGCTGAACGCTTTGTGAATATACATATATAGAAGTTACGTTGTTATGCCATCAAAAAAAATCGGAATAGGTCCATCTTATTTTAGAATTTTTTAAAACCAAGTAAAGGGCATTTAAAATCAAGCAATATGGCATTATCAACACGTTGACAGCCAAGGCCATTTTCAGAAAACTGGCCAAAAATTACATTTTGATTTTTTCACATTATATTACTAAAAACTCTATTTCTAGATGATAGGCATCATGAAAAAGCAAATATGATGTTTATTTTAGGAGAAAAAGGACCTACGAATTATCTCGTAATTGACTTCTGTGACAGAAATCGCTACGCAGAAGCCAAATACGAGTTAATTCGTAGGTCCTTCTTCTCTTAAAAAAACATAATTTTTGCTTCCTATAATATTTTGTTTTATAGTTAGTATAATTTATTATAATTTTATTATTATTTTCTTTCTTTTTAGATTTATAAACATTCTCCAAATTTATTGTTATAATTATCAAGAACCCAAAATGTATAAGAAAAGGTCACTGAATCAAAGTGAAATTGAGTAAAACGCAAATCTAAGTGATTCAGAATATGACGGAATTTTCAGCGATGATAGTAACGACATGTATGAGCATGTTTCTGTATGCAAATGGAAATACAAACGAGAAGTCCTCACCATTTCAAACATGCATGCTGTTAAATTGGTAGAGGTACCCAATCGCAATGGAAAAATTTACATGAAACCGAATATAGTTCGAGATTACAATAATGGAATGTCTGGCATAGACCGATCAGATCAAATGATTTCGTACTACTCATCTCTAAGAAAGACTATTAGATGGCCAAAAAAGGTTTCGCTACATATTATAGAGATATATATATACAAAATGCTCACGGAGTTTTTCAAAAAGTAATTTCATCTAAATTAAAACTGATAAAGTTCAGAGAAGAATTAGTCTTCGCGTTGATTGGAGATTTTCAACCAGTTAAAAAAAAAAATAGAAGTCAAGAGCTCCATTATTTAGAGTGTTTACCACCAACGGAAAAAAAACAGCGTCCGACAAAGCCATGTCGTGTATGTACCCAAGCAAAAAAACGCCGAGAAACGCGTTACTTCTGTCCAGCCTGTGAAGAGAAGCCAGCCCTTTGTGTGGAAAATTGTTTTAAAAACTACCACAAATAATAAAATATTACTTTATTTCTATATTTGAGTTAATTTTTCCATTATATTTATTGAACGAATTTTTACATAATATTAAATGAATTTTTCCTTAATTTTTTTTTAATAAATGTTCAGCTCACGCAAGCCAAAACTATTTTTTTTCCTTCTCCCAGAAGCCATTTATCGATACTAGCACCGATATAATACGGTTTTACTCGTAACTACACAAAAAGTGGCAGTATTAGACGATACGATACGATAGAACTCGTAGTTGGCTTCCTGGAAGGGAAATCGATCTACGAGTTATCTCGTAGTTGGCAGTCAACGTGTTAACTCAAAATCATAAAAAATGAACATACGCGGTTGACCATGAAAACCACAGAAATTTCATTCCCAGTTTTTAAATTTCTTGTCATACCGAGTCGCTTTAGCAAATGACAATAGACGCTTACTAGAAATGTTAATGCATACAACAAACAGATCATTAAATAAATCGAGTTATTAAGTATAACTGACTTTCTCTAGGCGAAAAAAGTCTATGTGTCTTGTGATATCGCAAGCAAACATGCTAGTGCGTACTACAATTGTGTGGTTACATTTCTAATTTCAGTTGGTTAATAGGGATACAACATCATAAAAACATCGTGGTTTGAAAACATCGATGTTTTTATATCTATATATATATATATAAGAGTGAAACTCTGCCTGTGTGTGTGTGTTTTAGTTATAGACTCCGAAACTTTGGCAAGTTGTTGTACACATTCCAGGGAGTGTTTATAGCTGGTAAAAAGTGGGCGGAGTTACGTCTATAAAAAAAAGTATTCATATTTAGCTCCTTGCACTAGATCGATTTCTCTGAAACTTTGCACAGATATTGAACTCTCATTACTATAAAATTTCGTGATTAGAAAAAATAAATAAATTTTAACTTCTTAAATTCCACCGATTTTTCTAAAACTTTGAACACATATTTAACTGTCATGACTATAAAATTTCGTGATTAGAAAAAATGGGCAGTGTCACGCTCATAAAAAAGTTATAATTTTTGGCTTTTTGCACTTGATATTCAATTTAAATTCAGAATGCATTTTTATTCATTAAGGGGCATAGCAACGCGTGCCGGGCTTGGCTAGTAAACAATAATAAATAACTAACGAAAAACTTCGCATTACATACAATCATACACATGAAAAAGTATACAAATATACTTACCAACTACAACAAAAACCCAAAAATTTTTTACTGTCATATAAAACATTGCCTACTTTTGTTGTTTTTTTTTAATAGAGTTTTGTTGTGGTAATCTCAATAAAAAACAATCTCAGCCTCTAATGTTTCGAAAGTGTGGACTTTTAATACCAAAATGTTTAAAACCATTAATATAAAATTGATACTTAATCCGAGTCCATGGGACATGTAGGGGCTTCAAGGCTCTCACGGATGAACAGACGAATACAATTAAATCGAGAATTTATGTACCTTATGAGCTGGCAAACAAATGCCGTAGAAATTACAAATGGAATGACAAACTTGTATACCCTTTTAAGCCCTCGTATGAAGAGCATAAAAATACAATAAGAACAAGTAAAAATTATATTTTTTATGTTGCTTTTAGGAACTTGGATGGTATTGGATTCTATAAAAAATTTAGAAAAGCTTTTGAAATTGAGTCTTAAGGAAAAATAATCAGATTAATTTTTTTTGTCATTCAGAAATAGCAGGTAAGTTAGGTTTTTCAAGGAATTTAAAGTTGATTTAGTTAATTATGTTAAATTAAATTCGAATCAATGTTAATTTCATAGAATGCGAAACTGCTGCTTATGCGGTGACAATACAATAACAAAATGCTATTACTTAGTATTCCTTAAAAGTAAAAACTAACGTACGTGGTTAAAATCTCTATTTTTGCAAATTTATTACGAACTATAATTGCGTCGACCATCATATCGGCGTAAATTAATGTTACTCATGATTGCCTTACGCTCTGCAGCAGCACAGCGGAAACTAAAAAAACTTTTCAATCAAATAAAATGGCAAGATTACTTATTATATACAATCCTTGTAATCCTTGGTATTTAAAGGAGTGTTTACCCGTTTAGTTAAACGATGTACGCTGTTTACTTGGTTTCTATATTTTTTCTTAGCCTTAATCAAATATATTGACTGCAACCTGGTATTTATATTGGGGTCTCTTTCTCTCCGCTGCAATTGTTAAGAAAAATGTAAGCTATGTCCGTATGTATGTATTTGATTTACATTTCTTTATATATTTTTCTTTCGCTTTAACAAAAAACACTGTTTCTGGTTATAAACTATTTCATTTGTATATAATTGTAACATAATGCAAAACATGACAGCCATAGAAAATGTAACAATAAGTTTGTGTTCTTAAACCGGGAAAATAATATACAAGGAAGAGATATCTCGTAACTTTTTTTACTCTGTTGGGCTAGATTTAAATCCAGCTGTCATTTTGGTAAATAGTTCATGGCACAATCTGTGGCTATAGTGTAAAGAATATACATTGTAGTGTAGAAAAATAGTTTAATCTGCAAATGCTTTAAACTAGCAAAACTAAAGCAAAAAAACATTGAAAGGTTTCTAACTAAAAAGTGTAGAGAACCAAGCTGATCGGCTAAAAAAAATCGCCAGTAGATTTTACTTTTGTCATGCCGCCGCTGGCTTGCATCGACTAAAAACCTGAGCTTAATTATAGCCGCAGATTATCTAGACTACGCTGGTAAAAATTTAATGTTTAATGTAGAACTAATGTCATTAGTTCTTGAGATAAAATATTAAAGTTTCCCTTGGAAGAAGGCTTTTTATTTACGCATTACTTAAATTTATAACAATATGTCGTAATTCTTATGCATTACTTGGTGTCAGTTCTTGTGCTGTGAAAATAAAAGTTAAAGATTTTTGTGTCCTGTATCATATGGTGCTGTCAAATATGCACAAGAACTAATTTTTCTGTTCTTCAGAACGAGTATTGAGCCCGTGTTTTTGTCGACACTCATTTGGAAACAGAATAAATTATAAAAATTTATTGTTGCATTTAGAAAGACGTCAAAGTGTTAATAGTATAGAAATAAAAAAAAAATTTATTTTTCCAATACAGTTTTCTGTTGTTGTTCTGCATATTTTTTATAAAAAAGAGGCACCTAGATTAAAAATACTTTCAGGAATCCGTTTCTATTTTACTTAATTTTAAATTTCATTAAATAAAGAAAAATTTTACGTAAAAAAGCATTAGTATTATTTTTGTAAACAATTTTATTTGGAAAATATCCTCTAAATTTCTTGATCTTTTTGAATTGATAATATTTGATTGTTATTTAAGCTTGAGATCAACTTGTTTGTTTTTTTTATAAAAAATTATTTATTAGAAACCAATATTTCGCTACCAAACAATGGGTAGCTTCTTCAGGGTAAATATGTATACAAATTTATTTATTTATTTATGTGTACTTAATAAAAATAAAAATAACAAGTAAGAGCACTATATTCGGCTGTGCCGAATCTTTTATACCCACCACCAATTTTGTGTACATTTAAAGTACATTATTTATTATTTTGTTAATCACTATTTAATAATATCTTTAAAATAAAATATGTATCACTTTCTTTGTAGAGGGTGGTTAAATTTTAAGGGCCCATGTTGAAGGTGAGCCACACAAACAACAAGTTTTTTTTTGCATTTTATTTGACCTTTCTCAATCTCAGACTAACTTAATTTGAACAGTGAAAAAGAACGCAAATGAGCAACGCGTTAAAGTTATTCAGGTTTTTTATAAAAATGGGCGTTTAAATCAAAATGCATTTTGTGCACTTCGTAATTCTTTTGATCAACATAATCGTTCAAATTCGTCCACAATCGGGAGAATTGTAAAATATATTTAAATTTCTGCAAAACAGGTCTGTATAAAATGTTAGAAAATCTGTGAATGCCTTCTTAGTTCGTTGAATGGGAACCATTGCTGTTTTTTGCGATAGTGTGGCAAAACAATTGAGCATCAACATTGTCATTGAAAATTTGGACAATCAGATAGAGGAAAGGCGCCAAGGATGGGGGGGGGGCATTTGGCCGATATTTTGTTAAATACATAATTGAACCATACAAATATTATCATTACAAAAAGAAATAATAATAATTTCCTAATTTCAATATAGCCCATTATTATTCCAAAATATTTGTTAATAGAGAAATTATATGAATTTTAGGTAAAACGTTATATGTGAGGTGGGCGTAAAAGTGGGCGTGGCACCTTAATTTTTTTACACAGTAATGACATTGGCTAGAAGGATATACGTAGCAAATTTGATCATCATACCTCTAATTTTAGCGGTTTAATGAGCTTTTAAATTTCATTAACGGTATATAACGTGAAAAGTGGGCGTTATAGTAGGCGTGTCAAAGTTGTTTTTGCGACTGAGTACAACTTAGATGTTTCAATATAGCCCTTTATTATTCCAAAATCTTTGTTAATAGAGAAATTATATGAATTTTAGTTAAAACGTTATATGGGAGGTGGGCGTAAAAGTGAGCGTGGCACCCTAATTTTTTGGCACAGTAATGATATTGCCTAGAGGGATATACCTAGCAAATTTTATCATCATACCTCTAATTTTGGCGGTTTTATGAGCATTTAAATTTCATTAACGGTAGATAACGTAAAAAGTGGGCGTTATAGTAGGCGTGTCAAAGTTGTTTTTGCGAATGAGTACATTTTAGATGTTTCAATATAGCCCTTTATTATTCCAAAATCTTTGTTAATAGAGAAATTATATGAATTTTAGTTAAAACGTTATATGGGAGGTGGGCGTAAAAGTAGGCGTGGCACCTTTATTTTTTTACACAGTAATGACATTGGCTGGAAGGATATACGTAGCAAATTTGATCATCATACCTCTAATTTTAGCGGTTTAATGAGCTTTTAAATTTCATTAACGGTATATAACGTGAAAAGTGGGCGTTATAGTAGGCGTGTCAAAGTTGTTTTTGCGAATGAGTACAACTTAGATGTTTCAACGTAGCCCTTTATTATTCCAAAATCTTTGTTAATAGAGAAATTATATGAATTTTAGTTAAAACGTTATATGGGAGGTGGACGTAAAAGTGGGCGTGGCACCTTAATTTTTTTACACAGTAATGACATTGGCTAGAAGGATATACGTAGCAAATTTGATCATCATACCTCTAATTTTAGCGGTTTAATGAGCTTTTAAATTTCATTAACGGTATATAACGTGAAAAGTGGGCGTTATAGTAGGCGTGTCAAAGTTGTTTTTGCGAATGAGTACAACTTAAATGTTTCAACATAGCCCTTTATTATTCCAAAATCTTTGTTAATAGAGAAATTATATGAATTTTAGTTAAAACGTTATATGGGAGGTGGGCGTAAAAGTGGGCGTGGCACCCTAATTTTTTGGCACAGTAATGATACTGCCTAGAGGGATATACCTAGCAAATTTTATCATCATACCTCTAATTTTGGCGGTTTTATGAGCATTTAAATTTCATTAACGGTATATAACGTGAAAAGTGGGCGTTATAGTAGGCGTGTCAAAGTTGTTTTTGCGAATGAGTACAACTTGGATGTTTCAATATAGCCCTTTATTATTCCAAAATCTTTGTTAATAGAGAAATTATATGAATTTTAGTTAAAACGTTATATGGGAGGTGGGCGTAAAAGTGGGCGTGGCACCTTAATTTTTTTACACAGTAAAGACATTGGCTAGAAGGATATACGTAGCAAATTTGATCATCACCTCTAATTTTAGCGGTTTAATGAGCTTTTAAATTTCATTAACGGTATATAACGTGATAAGTGGGCGTTATAGTAGGCGTGTCAAAGTTATTTTTGCGAATGAGTACAACTTAGATGTTTCAATATAGCCCTTTATTATTCCAAAATCTTTGTTAATAGAGAAATTATATGAATTTTAGTTAAAATGTTATATGGGAGGTGGGCGTAAAAGTGGGCGTGGCACCTTAATTTTTTTACACAGTAATGACATTGGCTAGAAGGATATACGTAGCAAATTTGATCATCATACCTCTAATTTTAGCGGTTTAATGAGCTTTTAAATTTCATTAACGGTATATAACGTGATAAGTGGGCGTTATAGTAGGCGTGTCAAAGTTATTTTTGCGATTGAGTACAACTTAGATGTTTCAATATAGCCCTTTATTATTCCAAAATCTTTGTTAATAGAGAAATTATATGAATTTTAGTTAAAACGTTATATGGGAGGTGGGCGTAAAAGTGGGCGTGGCACCCTAATTTTTTGGCACAGTAATGATATTGCCTAGAGGGATATACCTAGCAAATTTTATCATCATACCTCTAATTTGGCGGTTTTATGAGCATTTAAATTTCATTAACGGTATATAACGTGAAAAGTGGGCGTTATAGTAGGCGTGTCAAAGTTGTTTTTGCGAATGAGAACAACTTATATGTTTCAATATAGCCCTTTATTATTCCAAAATCTTTGTTAATAGAGAAATTATATGAATTTTAGTTAAAACGTTATATGGGAGGTGGGCGTAAAAGTGAGCGTGGCACCCTAATTTTTTGGCACAGTAATGATATTGCCTAGAGGGATATACCTAGCAAATTTTATCATCATACCTCTAATTTTGGCGGTTTTATGAGCATTTAAATTTCATTAACGGTAGATAACGTAAAAAGTGGGCGTTATAGTAGGCGTGTCAAAGTTATTTTTGCTAATGAGTACTACCTAGATGTTTCAATATAGTCCTTTTTTATTCCAAAATCTATATTAATAGAGAAATTATATGAATTTTGGTTAAAACGTTATATGGGAGGTGGGCGTAAAAGTGGGCGTGGCACATTGATTTTCCGTTAGAACAAAGCATTTGACCAAAAAGCCATGTGTGCAAAATTTCAGGGTCGTACATCCAATTTTGTTGCTTTTATGACGTTTTTGTTTTTAAATATACCGAAAAATACACTGTGCGGTATAAATTTTCGTACATTTTGATCGATAACTCCTTTCCTAATGCATAGATTTAGATCATTTTCGGGGACAGATATTGTTTTTACTAAGGAAATATATATTCGAAGTTTCATGAGTCTACGTTAATGCGTTTGGACACAATTCCATTTTATTCGATGTTCGAAGGACAGGGTTTTTTCGACCTACTCTTGCTTTTCGAGCTATAACTCTCTTCCTAATATTCCGATTTAGCCCATTTTCAATACCAAACAAACCTTGTCTATAAGAAAGATTCTGGCAAAATTTGAGCCCCCTAGCTTTTTCGGTGCGACCTCTATCGTGCTTTCAACAGACGGACAGACGGACAGACGGACGGACATAGCTAGATCGTCATCAAATCAAACCCTGAGTCAGAATATATATACTTTATGGGGTCTAAAATGGATATTTCGATGTGTTACAAACGGAATGACAAAATGAATATACCCCCACCATTTTTTTGGTGGCGGGTATAAAAATCAGATATTATCATTATTATTTTGATAAAGCCGAAATTTAAGTCGACACCGACAAATATTACGTGTCTTACCATCGCCGACGTTTGCATCATACCGGCTTTGTTCTCTGAAAGAGTGTTCTTAAATTAACTATGAATTATAATTATGTAGGATATTGATTTTTTATTAGTTTTTTATTTTATAAAGTATATAGAATGCTGTACAAAACAACACTCCCAAGGAATTAACTTCACGACTTCGTTGGCTTGAAACATAGTTTGAACAAAATTTTCAATCACCACTTTGCATAAATTTAGCTGAATTTCTATGAAGAGTGGAACTTTTTTCTTTAGTTCACAGCTGTTTGGCATATATATTTAACTTCAAGTAAACTAATAAAAAGAAATCCAACTGTATTAAGTCACATAATATAGAAGCCAGATTTTGATTATATAAACGAAAAAGTATATGATCAGGATTTGTCTTTAGTTTAACGAACTGCATGACATGTAACGCAGTCTTATAAATATCATCCTGTCAGTTACATAATTATTATCTAGTTTAGGTAAAACAAAATTTCATGTTACGATATCAAACACAGTATCTGGTTGAACAGCATCATGGTAAAACAAATCCAATGAATCATTAAATCATTTTTTTTTGTATGTGAATTGACTATGGTGTTTAAAGATAAAAGTGTGTTTCAATGATTGTTGTGATTTTCTTCGATAAATCGTATTCCACTTAATTTTCGATAATTCACTTAACGTAGTATTTTTTCTATGTATTTAAATAATGCTTAAGTTTCTTAAATTTAATTTGCATAGAGACTCTGATTTTTAGAAACTTTAATTCCGCAGTGTCGAATTAATGTTTTGTTACTACATCAGCACTCTCCAGTTTCTTTTTATTATAAACATTTGAATGGCTGGTTTTTCCACGACCAGCGATTTAAGCATCACCAATTTTTCTAGGTTCCTTGAATTAAATAATTACTCTCATTGCACTTAACGAAATTTTTATAAATATATTCATGTAGAAGACATATCAAAGCAAATCTCTTCCAGGTCCCTTTTCGACCCCCTTCGTTACCCAGAGATTACAAGATTACCCCAATCTCACTAAGTCCCGTGCCGTCCCAGGCGTTTGCTCTAGACTTTTGTGACTTGACATTGCAGCCTGATGATTATCTACAATCCACATCACAGAGTCCTTTGTAATCGCTAGCATCTGCCCCAGACTAATTTCTCCCATAACACTCACATCCAACGTGTGCCTGCCAGTATTACTAAGTCTATTGCCAGCCATTGCCGGACATACGCATACCACATGCGTCGTGGTCTCAGCAGTCTCAAGGCACATTCTGAAAACATCATCCTACAAAACCCCGGTGCTGTGCAGATGATATTTGAAGTTGCCATGACCTTTGACCAAAGCAGTTATCTAGCTAAGGGTTCTCCGATTATATCCGAGTACCCTGACTGAATTTCTGCCAAGGGGCCTTTCGAGCACAATTTTTTAAATAACTTAACAATTTTGTTTAATTTTATAGTATGATGAATGTGTTCAACGTGCGTAGTGAAAGTTTGTTCGGTTTAGAAGTGGTGATTTTCACTTGGAATATAAAGATCTCCCAGGCCAGCCAAAAATGTTTGAAGACCAAGAATTTTAGGTTTCTTTACCAACAGTTTGCGAATGTAATCGAAACTATTTAAGCAACTTCGCAATGCTTGCGATCAGCAGGATTCATCTTAAAGCAGGGAAATTAGGCATCATACGAATAGAGGCCGAGAGATCTTGGAAGACACATTGCATGTCCCAAATTAAACTTGAACAATTAAAATCACCGTATCATTACATTATACTTGAAGAAGAATGAACCCTTTTCTTTAGCCCAAAGCGTAAGAGATCATATATGTAGCCCTGCTGACCAGCTAAATCAATCGTCACCGAATCCAAATATTCACAGAGCTAAGGTAATACTCTATATTTGGTGATATTAAAAGATTTTAGTCTCTTATGAGCTGCTGCAATCTAGCCGGACTATCATTGAAATCCTATGTATTAGTTGAAAAATGCCTAGAGTGTGCGCCCAAACAATACTCGGCTACATGTTTTAAAATCAATTAAAAACTTTTTATTGTATGTAGAAAGGAGTGGTCAGGAAGGCGATTTATTGTTCAGACCTTGCTCCATTCAACTACTACTTATTAGTTTCGATTGAAATAGAACGTTGTCCCTGGGATATGCTTCACTCCAGAATAAACTATCCAAAATTGGCTTGATTCTTTCTTGGCGTCAACAGATGAGCAGTTCTTTTGGCACGCAATCCATACGTTGATAGAAAGATAGGAATAGGTCATAGCAAACAATCGCAAATACTTTTCATAAATTTATACTGTACAAATGTTTAAAAATAAAAGCTTAAAGTTTGAAAATAATTCCGCAGTTTTAAAGTTGTATAACTAATACGAAAACATGTTCTTTTGTAATGCTCCATACTGTTAAACTATTATTAAGGGTTTTCAGTAAATTTTATTCTATAGTTCATTGTGTAATGTCACAATAAAGCGATATTATACCGACATTAAGCCCGGGAAATTGATTAGGCATAATCATTTTTGTCTTGATTTAAAGAGCATAAATACTTGCTAGTTTAAGATGCTGCTGATTATTCGGATAAAAACTAAAATTTTTGAAAAAGCTTCTTATACAAAACGATTTGATTAAGAGATCTAGGAGTTGTGGGTTCTGGTTGTTGCTTTTCTGGACTTTAACAGGCTCAAACATGACTAAAGCATTCAGTAATGAGTAAGGAATTATTTCTAGGGATATTTATGGCTTTGTTTTAAGACAATAGGCACACTATATTTGAATTACTATTCGTTAATCATAAAGAAAAGATTGTAAAATCGAAGGTATGTTTTAGTTCTCCTATTAACGAAATTGTGTGCTAAATATTAATCTTCCATATTAGTATGTGATTTATCTCAAAATTTCTATACAAAATTGCTTTTACAAAGTTTTAATAAGATTTAAAATTTCTATTTGCATATGATGGTAAGCTAATTTTTTTTTCTGTCTATAAAACGCTTTTACATTACTTTTATCGTTTTCTTTTCGATATTTTAATTACAGACATTATTTGAACATTTATTATTTACTCTTTACTTAACCTCATCACTTACCCATTTCCTCACAAATGTTAATCTACTAATTACTTTTTATTGGAAAAATCACATTAACAAACCAAAGTATTTCTGCTTCCTTTGATTCACTTCAGTTTTACCCTTGAAATTATTAATGCTTAAAATGTACTTAGAAATTTATTTATTTATCCTTTAACCTTTTTTTTCGAATTTTTTACACTCCTTCTCTTTTTTTACTGTTTTTGTAATCCTTTTCTATAATGCTAATTAGTAGTAAATTTACATTTATTAAAAACTTTTTATCGTCTTGTGTTGTTGTTCTTTTCTTCATGTTGTTTTTGTTGTTATTCTGTTGGAAAAAATAGGGAAATATGCCTGAAAGTATTAATTTGTTAATTAACATAAAGGCTCAGTAGAAAGAAACATAAAAAAGTGAAAAAAAAAATCAAAAAGTTTTTTTTTACCGAGACTGCTGACGATATTTTCCTTTTAAACTTGCGGTTATATTGTGTTAAAGTGTTAAAATTAATCATGGTAAGTTGTTTTTACAAGCTACTCTTTAAATGGGTAGTATGTTTAGGTGATGAAAGTCTTGTTAACATAAAGAGTTTAGATTGCTTACGGATCTAACAGAGGATCGATCAGTAAATTTTTAAAATAAAAATTTAAAAATAAATTTATTAAATAAATTATTATTAAATAGAAAATTAATTAAAATAACGTTGTTATATTATATCCTGTATTTCCTATAATAAACATAGGGTCAAAACTAAGATCTTCCAATCGTCACTAGCAATATATTTTATTTGCTCCAGCTGAAATTCTTATTTCAGTATCCAACTGTCTACTTCAAGTATAAATTGGCCTTCCTATACATCGTTGCCCCTAGGGATGCCAGACAATAGGCATTCAGCTAATGTATTTAGGTGACTTTCTAAACGTATGACCAATTCAGAGCCTCTTACGTCTACGTTTGGATGGGTAATTGGTGGATGCTATTCCAAAGATTTATGTTACATATTTTTTTAGGCCAGAATATAAGTAACAATTTTCGTAGTCATCTGTTTAAAAATACTTGAATGCTGTAGATGTCTTTGGGTGTAGTATTCCAAGACTCACTGCCTTATAGCAATATAGACTTTACGTTGGAGTTAAGGACTCTCAGTTTGGTGTTGGTAGATAGCTAGGTTGATCGCCATAAAGGATTAAGCTTAGCGAAAGCCCGTATCGAATTTTCCAATCTGGTTTTCACTTCTTGAGATGAGTCACCGCTTGTTATAATAGTGCAACCCAAATAACAAAAAGAAGTTACATCTTCCACAGGTTGGTGCCGTAAAAGAAAAGGCTGTATAATAAATGCATTTATGAGCAATGTCTTTGTATTTTTGAGGCTAATTTTTAGTCTCACTATTAAGGTCATTTCCTTTATTGTATATAGTTTATCTTGCATGTCAGAGTATCAGTGATCAGGAGGGTAAATATCGTCTGCATAATTAAGGTCTTCTAAGCATCGCTGCAGTTCCTCGTTTATGCCTCTATTGGTAGGTGTTGTATTTGCCAACATGACGTCAAAAACAACGATCTTCTTGACTGCATTTATGGCGCCATTTGTATTTTCGTGCAGTATTCGGCAATGAGCCCCACAGCAAAGACTCCGTATGAGCTCTATTATTTTCTCCGTCACATCCTCGCAACGCCGCCCATAATGCTGTATGTGTGAGAGTATCAAAAAATTTTTCGAAGTCAATTAACGTTAAGCAAAGAGAAGAGTGCCATTCCACGGATTGCTCTATGAATATTTTTAGGCTATTTGCGTAGTTTACACAGAATATTACAGTACGAAATGCTGCTTGTCTTATTGCAACTCACCGCGCAATGTTGTGGATAATCTTTAGTTTATAATGCTTTCAATTATGTTACATAGCAACGTTTTCCCTCCCCAGTTATGGCATTTAATGAGATCGTCACTCTATATGGCTCTTTAGCAATTACTCCTTCTTTTATACCAGCGGACATGTAACCAGAGTTTTAGAATTTTTGGATAATAGGGAGAAGTAACTGTACGCTGATGTTGGAAGATAATTTAAGGAGCTCAGCTGATATATAATCATTGTCAGGGGATTTATTGGGTTTTAATGTTTTTAAGGCCCCAACAAATTTAGTAAGATCCTAACATAGAATCTGTATGTCATTTCTTACATAGAGGGTGGCATATTGACAGGGTGGTGGATCATTTATTACGGAACTTTATAATATTTTGCTGCAATAACTTGTCCACATTTCCCGCTGTTCTTGTTAATACGTTGTGATACTTCCATCTGCCCTACATATTAAGCGGTTTGATGGCGAATGATGTGGTATAGCGTTAGTTGTCAGTTGTATAGCGGCTTTATGGAGATCCCTGCTACGATTAATTTTGGCAGCAGCTTGCAATTTAATTGAAACATTATTTATCCACTTACGCTTGTCTTGCATTGAGCTGCGATTAATCATATGATTAAAATTTTTGTGACTCTATTGTAAATGATTAGATTTTAGAAAAAACGTTAATAATATATAATATATAATATATAATAAATATTTTAATAATTTTTTATTATATATTCATATATATAGAGTAGGAAACATGGTTCACATTGGAAATTTAATAATTTTTTATTATTAAAAAATTGTTCAACAAAATTTTTTCCATTCAAAATTTGTCTTTAAACAGAAAATTTATCATACATTTTGTATATAGAGAAAATTTATTGAAATTAAAAAAAAATTTAATTTTTTTCTATAAATTACTTCTATGTGTACAATGATGCTTAATACTAGAAGCGTGCTCTTATTGGTGACTTAAACTTTTTTAACCTTTTGACACTTTTACTTATAAACAAAAAAATAAAATAAAACAAAACAAAGCAAACTGATAGCAAAATTAAATGAAAATTTATTACTTCGCCTTTTTGGTTTTTAAATTTTTTTTCAAGTTCATTTGAATTTTGAATTTGAAACTTTCAAAAGCTATTAGTTTAATTGTTAACGAACTACCAAGTGCTATTGGATTCAATCAGGGTTGGAAAATAAAAATTTTGTTCGGTATAAATATTTTTTTATCTTATATTTAGCGTTTGGAAATAACGGAGTATATGTCTGTGAATTTTGGCCAACACATCTTCGGACTGATCAAGTCGAGATAGGAAAATTTTCGGTAGGATTATGGTTCACAACGTCCTCTGCTCTGATCAGTAATAAAAAACATAAAAAGTAAACTAATATCGTAACGAATTACACATATATCGGGGTTTCATTTTGTGACGATCTAGCTATGTCCGTCCGTCTGTTGAAAGCACGATAGAAGTCGGACCGAAAAAGCTAAGAGGCTTAAATTTAGCGGGAATATTTTCTATGCACAAGTTTTGTTTGGTATTGGAAATGGGCTGAATCGAATTATTAGGAAGCAAGTTATAGCTCGTAATGAAAGAGTAGGTCAAAGAGGACATGGTTTCCTCTCAACATCGAATAAAATGCAATTGTTTCCAAACGCATTAACGTAGAGCCATGAAACTTCAAAGTTCTGAAATATCATATAATGAGTTTTTTTGCATGGGAGATATCACTTCACCTGATTCGATAATAACGATTTCTGGTTGGAATAAGCCAAATGAGGTAGAAGAAAAATACAAAAAGTTTTAAAATCAAAGGTTTAATAGTTAAAGAATATGAAGAGTTGAAAATGTCACGCTTATTGTTATTTTTCATCTAATTTAAACTCTACTGTGAAAGTTACTAATATAATGATATTATAATGCACGAATTTTAAAGGCTTTAGGCATTCAAGTATTCAGGATTTGCTGCAAAAGTTTTAAATTGTGTATGGAGATGGGTGTCACCTATTACTTTTAAAGAAAAAATGTCCCTTACATTCTCAAGCCTCATAGATTAGTAAAAAAAAAAAATAAAAATTCTTTATCCTTTCAGATAAATTAAAAAAAAGTGGGCTTAAAAGTAGGAGTGGTCAATTTTTCTTTGCGTAAAAACCTAACATAAATTAAAAAAAAATATGAAACTAAATCACACTGACTAAAGATTTGTGCAATCTTTTTATATTATATTTATTTCTTGTAGCTCTATGCCAAGGCTTTTTAAATAAGCACAATATTGATCGAAATTTTTTTAAATACTAAAACATACCAATTGATATTAATGTATTTGAACAATTAGCTTAGTGCCTTTTTTGTTTCATTAAACAATGGGTGCATTTTTTTGCGCCACAAATGTACGCAGCATAAACTACGCTCTTACTAAAACATATAGTGGTGACTACTACTTGCAAGCCAGCGTAGTAAGTACTTGCCTCTGATGAGATTGCCGTGTTAAAAGGGTTTAGAAGCCAAATTTTAAGTAGCAAAGAACTGTGTTTTAATATTGAACTTTCAACTCATTATTTTGTAATGAGAATTTTTAAAGTATTTTTAAGCTCATGGTATTTTTTTTACATTAAGTTTTTTGTTAAAGTGTTTTTTAGATGTGTTTTAATGGTTAAGGTATAAACGTTTCCATCCCTGATGCTACATTTTTTATTTTCAAAGAAGGAAAGAGTAAAAGCTAGAACAAAAGTCTGGGACATTATACAAAATTTTAATTTTTTTTTTGTAGAATAATATCAGAAAGTTATTCTTCAAAGTTAGTTTTTTGTGAGGACCTTTGTTAACAGCAATTAATAACATGTTAATGAAGGATTTTAGTATTTGATCCACTTGATTTAAAGATTTTTTAATATTTAAATGTTAAATGAATTACTTAAAGATTATTTAAAGAGGGATCATAAATTGTTAAAACCAGATTTTTATGCTTTTGAACTTTAAAAAAGCTGTGAGCTTAAATACATAATTACTTGTAAAGACTAACCTAGCGTTTACACATGCCATTAACAGTTCGAAAAACTCAATACACTCACAATTTGTTGCTAATACACCCACGATTTGTCCAATGGCATCATCCGTGGCAGCTAATTTGGCATACGAATAGAAATGTAACAACTGCATGCCATTAAATGATAAAACGATAAACAATGTAATCCTGTTAAAAATTTAATTTTACTGGATTATTGTAAAACTGTAACTAAAATTTTAACTTGTTAAATGTTTTATTCATATTGCATTTCTAAATGCAAGTTTATCAATTATTAACAAATAGTATTAACAGTATTGACAATACTGTTAAATAAATGTGAACTGCTTCTCCAAAACTTTGCCTGCATGATGAACTCGGTAATTCTATGTTAAAAACAAAAGAAAAAGTCAATATGATGATAAAAGTTAGCCATATAGATATTTTAAAATCAATATTAATATCCCACTTTGTGGGGAATGTATTTTCAAAACAAGCTACGGTTTCATCACCAGCACTTTTTTGATTAGAACTACAAGTGCTGTGTTAAAATATTAACAATTTAACTCAGTATTATATTATATCAAAGTTTATTTTAGGAAGCTTTAATATTAAAATAATTTGTTTATTACCTCTGCCAAATTTTACTTAATCTAAAAAAAATTTTCTTTTGTTTTTACACAAATATACAAACAAATCCTTACTACTTCCTTCCTATTTTAAAAGAAAATATATATTTATTTCTAAACTGCATAATTTCTCGCATTGGCATAAGGACTCAAAACTTATATAATATTAATTTCTAACATTCATAATCCGCAGGAACAACAATAAAATAAAACGTTTTTTTTCGCATAATTTTTCACCACATAAAACTTAACTTCTTGTAAAGATTTCTTCTTGAATGTGCGTTTCTTTTTTGTTGCTGTAAGCTATATAATTTAAGCACGAGTTGCTGCTAAAGATCTCTTGCTTTATTTGTTTATTCAAGCTAAATAATACTTAAATGTCAAAATGTAATCCTCGTATCAACAAACGAGTAAATTATGCGCAAATCTTTTGTGCTTTTTTGTTGGATGTGTTTTCATTTATATATTTTTTGTTTGTCAACAGTACAAAAGTACCAAAAGTTTTTTTTCCGTTCAATTTTCAAGATTCTCAATGAAGTTGGTGTCATGCATAACAATAAACAAAACTTTTCTTTTCTATTTTGTATATATGTACGTCTGTCTATTTATCTTGCTGTCTCTGCTTTGCAACTTTTGGAAATATTTTGGTGTTGCTCCGTTTTTTTCTTGCCATTGTCTCTTCATAACATTCGCACAACTTTTTCATAATAATATTGTGGTTAAGCTTAAAAAAAGGATAATATAATTTATAAATATTATTTGTGTGTTGTTGTTGTTGTTCTTAAGCAGTATAAAAGTTTTGTAATAAAATTATGAGTGTTAATAACCGCAGGGCATTAGCAAGCGACCGAATGAGAGAAAATAAATGAATGATAAAGTTTTTCCTCTTCTTTTAGTTTTTACTTATATTAATATTCCTAAAAGTATTAACAACATTTACATTAGTAACAAGTACTTTGATTATATTATAATAAACTTAAATTAATTCTCTTAACATTTTACTCTATTAAATGTTGGTAACATTTGTATTTCTATAACTGTATGGTGTTATGTTTAAATTGAAAATTTAGCGTTAATTACTTGTATAGGAACAACATATAGAGAAGAGTCTGTAATAAGCTTTTTATCTTTTTCGCATTGAAAAATTTGATTAAATTTAACATAAAATATGTTGTGATCAGTCAATTGCGTTGATCAGAAAACTTTACAAGAATAATTCTAAAGTTATTAATTTTAACGATCTTGATCACCACGAACAAGTCAGTATCGCGACCGATTAGTATATTCCTAAATCCTTTGCAAATAATAGCTAAGACCATATATCGTACATGTCACGGTTATCATTAATCTAAAGTGCTCTTCAGTGACGGTGATGACGTCAAAAAGTATTTTTTTTTAAATACGGATGTCGCAGGCCTTAAAAAACTCATGTTTTTTCTCAATACAAAATGTCACTTAATGAACTTAGTATAGGTTAGAGTATTATTTTATATGGTAGTTCTATTCGCTCAAAACAGCAATCCATTGCCAAATTGTCGTTCATATTATAAAACATTTGTTGCAAATATTTTGTATTGAAGATGCAATGTGAAATGCAAAGGAAGAAGGTATCTCTTCGTCTATGTCTTTTATATACAAAATTAATGGTTAAACAAGTAAGAGTGCTATATTCGGCCGTGCCGATTCTGATAATACCCTTCACCATCATGTACAAAGGTATAATCCTACATAGTACGTTAACCTATATTTCATGTTATACACCATTTTTCTTTATTATTTCCTACGCCATCCTCGATTTTGAATTTTTACGTAGCTAACTGTATTCTACTAGTCAAACCCTTTCATTTGATACCCATATTGGTGGGATTAAAAAAATTTATTTCGCCATTTTGTTTTAGACGCTATCTTGGATTTTAAATATTTTAATAATTTACTGTTTTCTACTGGTCAAGGCCTTTCATTCAATACCAATATTGAGGGGCTTCAAGAAGTTACATTTTAAAATACCAGATTTGACCCATATATAAATTAATTGTCCACCATTTTGTAGTGGCGGCCAACATATAGTTTAATTTTTTATAGTGCTTTTATTGCGCTAGTCAACTTCTTTCAGATGATACCAATATTGACTTTCTCGGTTGTCTAGAAGCTGAACAAAATGATTTTAATTTGAACATTTTTAGAGTATATCCCTATATAAAAAATGTTTGTCTATAAGTTTACCGATTAGAGCATGCTTTATCAAAAATTTTTCACAAATATCTCTAGAGGCGTATAATATCAACAAATAGTTGCGAAGGTACCTATAAATTATTCTCTGACTGATTTTAGTTTTGGTGGTAAAAATATGAGAAAAATTAAAGGCAGTCGTGTTTATTTGTTCATATCTCAGAAAGTTATGAAGTGATTATGTTGAACTTCAATAGCAATTCGTTCCTAGATATTTCCAAAAGATTGATACCATATACAGATCTGAGGTGCTTACTGTTACCAGTTGATTTAAACCAGCACACGGACAGACGGACATGGCATAATCTCCTCCTCTACTCATAAGCTTTCAGAAAATATAAACTTCATGGAGTCGGAAATGAAAATTGTAGAATTTACAAAGGGTATAACAAGAAATTTTATTTAAGTCAGATATAATCCAGTATATACGAAAGGAATTTATGGTCACAAGACCACACCACTTGTCAGATAAAATCTAACATAGGTAACACACCCAACCTTTAGCCATATTATTTCCCAATGGATCATTGATACTTTATGAAGATGTCTTGCACAGATCAGTTAGTTTATGATGAATTTAAGATCTAGATATTTTAATAGATAATCCCCTGTCCACGTCGCTAAAAAGTAATACGAGACGACTTGCATGATGTCCTACCACACACTGACCTTTTAATCATGCCAGCAACCTTGAAATATCTCTCCGAATATTAAACAAAAGTTTCAGTTACGTGCTGCAATTTTAATGAAAGTAGGACCAGGTCAATCTAGCAACACTACATTCATCAAGGTAATGCCACTTTATTTCAGTAAAGAAAGTCTTTAAAGAGTCTACTTTTAATGGTTTCCAGTGTAGTTTCAAGTAATTAATACAATTAGTATCTATCACTTGTTTGCTTTTAAATTTTTTTAAGCAATAACTTAATCTTAAGTGATGACAGAAAGTCAACCCAGCCTTTACAAAACCTTTCTTTGTTAACTTACCACCTGGAATAAGTAGTGTAAAAGTATAATGACAGAATTACCGCTTGACTTTCAGCACTCATTTAAGTGTTTTTCTAGTTAAAAAAAAATCAAATTGTTATTATAAGGAATCGAAAAAAAAAATAGTGAAAAGCTTGGACTAATACCGCCAAAATATTTTCTGAAAACCCCGCACCGAATCCTTTTATTAACGATAGCACCATTAATTTAGCCAAGAATCTTTAAAGGCGATCAGGCTTTCGTAGGATTTATAAATAGGCTTCATTAAAAATACGAATAAATAACGAAGATATCTAACACCCGATGTTTTTTCGAATATTTATTGAATTGGTCATGGGTCTAAAAAATATCTCTCCGCTGGTTTTTAATTTAATTCTGCCCTGGTATCCTTAAACAGAGATATATAAGATGGATTAAGCTAAATTACACACAGAATGTCTAACCCTTTGATATGATGGTTATAATAAACTGAAAATAACAAACGGGCTATTAGAGTACATTAAAACAAAAAATAACAAAAATAGTTTAGATTCATTTCTAAAGTTCATACACATTTTAACTGCTTAACATATTTTCAGCACTCAGACGCACACATAATTCTAAACATTTTTAACATGTTACAGTTGAGTGGCTTTAATATAAAACATCAACCAAAGCAAAAGTATTACAAACTAGCATTT
The DNA here is from genome assembly GCA_941918925.1 of Phyto melanocephala. NCBI lineage: Eukaryota > Metazoa > Arthropoda > Insecta > Diptera > Rhinophoridae > Phyto > Phyto melanocephala. Next base: position 25,109,722 of record OW799236.1, on the reverse strand, counting down.
CCTGTTCTATGCAAAAAATCTAAAAAATGTAAATAAACTAAACTGAACACACACACACAAACACACACTTGAGCATTAATAAAGTAAAACAATTTTGACATGCTGTTATGAGATCCATTCAAACATTTAAACAAAGTTAAATTTTTTGGAAAATTTGTTTAAATTCTTTTTTCAAATGTTTTTGTCATCCTGTAATAAACTGTAGATTTAAGTATTAAGGCACACCCTTTTAAAGTTTTTTTTTTTAGTATAAAAATGACTTTAAACTAAAAACATTTTAGCTGCCGAAAAAGTGCTTACGAAATGAAATGTAAGTATTTTGGGCGATTTGAAATTTATGATAATTTTTTCAGCTGCCGTCAAAATTTAAATAAGATATTGGGCATTAGTTTAGCTATTTGGTTTCAAATAAGAAAATAAATGTTTTTCTTTTATTCACTACATTTTTTCTACAATTTTTAAATAACAATTGAATGGTTTTTAGCAAACAATAATACCAACAATACGAGCACTAAAACTGTACACATACATTTGCATAAAAATCGTTAAAAAAAAAAGAAACTGAAGATTTAAAAGTACATTTTAGAGAAATACTTAAGTAGAGTGGATAGAAAGTTGGACAGAACTAAGAATGAAATCTACATATTTTCTTTATTCTACTTTAATATACTTTGTTTGTGTTGGCACTTAAATAAAAGCTGAACAAAAAATATAATAATGTTTTAAATGTTAAGAAAAATACCATTTGGTGTGTGTGATAATAAAATAAAATCTTATATACTTACTTACAGGCGAAAAGCACTCACTTCAAACAATTCGCAAAAAAAAAAATTAAATGACATGAAAAGAAAATATGCATTGAGAAATACTTTTTAATACGCATTCGAACAATTGTATGACAAAAAAAATCAATTGTTTGGTAAATACGAAATAAGTAGACAAAATAGTTGTGGAAATCATATTTACAAAAGATGTTTTATCAGAAAAATAACAACAACAAAAAATATAAATAAAATAAAAAAAAAGGTCTAACAGATATTGGTAGGCAAAAGGATTCTAAAAACTCTCTCGAAGAACGCCAACTTCTTCCATTAGAAAAGTACTCATAAAGTTAAATACTCTGATTCTTTAGTTCGCAGAGCCTGGGTTGAAGATATAAAAGGTCCGATAAAGTTCCACATCGCAATGCAGTTCAGAATTTCAAGGCAAAAGAACGAGTAAAAAAATTAAGGTATAATTTAATAAAAATGAAAAATTAAACAAAATCGAAAATTGTGACAGGCCTAACAAAATTGTTCGAATGGAATCGTTGACGTAGATGGACCATTATTCAAAGGGAGAGCTACCGATCCATTTAATAAAATAAATAGTAAAATATATTAAATGTCTTGTGTGAATAATAAAATTCAGGGATAAAGTTAGAAAAGATAAATAATTTCGCAAAGAATTATTTAAAGGTTTATCATCCATAACAAAATTAGAAAATTTTGTTACAAACAACTTTTTCTTGATTGTAGTGTTGAGGTTCTCTGCACTTAAATATATGGCATATCGAGTCTGGTATAAAATTTACTAACATCCCAATAAAGAAAGGTGCTTCTGGAATTACTTACTTAAACCGGCTACAATACTAACAAGTAAGAGCACTATATTCGGCTGTGCCGAATCTTTTATACCCACCACCAATTTTGTGTATATTTAAAGCACAATATTTATTATTTTGTTAATCATTATGAAATAATCTCTTTATAATAAAATATGTATCACTTTCTTTGTAGAGGGTGGTTAAATTTCAAGGGTCCATGTTGAAGGTGAACTACACCTAGTCTTTAAATTTGTTTTCTGCATTTCATTTGACATTTCTCAATCTCAAACTTACTCAATTTGATCCGTGGAAAGATACGCAAATGAGCAACGCTTTAAAGTTATTCAGGTTTTCTATAAAAATGGGCGTTCAAATCAAAATGCATTTTGGGCAGTTCGTAAATCTTTTGATCAACATAATCGTTCAAATTAGTCCACAATGGGGAGAATTGTAAAAAATATTTAAATTTCTGCAAAACAGGTCTGTATAAAATGTTAGAAAATCTGTGAATGCCTTCTTAGTTCGTTGAATAGGAACCTCTGCTGGTTTTCGCGATAGTGTGGCAAAAGAGCAGTCAACCTCGTCTCACCATCATGCCCAACAATTGAGCATCAACATTGTCATTGAAAATTTGGACCATCAGATAGAGGAGTGGCGCCAAGGATGGGGGGGCCATTTGGCCGATATTTTGTTAAATACATAATTGAACCATACAAATATTATCATTACAAAAAGAAATGATAATAATTTCCTAAATATTTTCTGTTTTATTCAAATTCAACATAAAATTTAACCACCCTTTATAACTGCGATATGCTACTAAAATGCTTTTGTAAGTGTGTAAGTGTAGTCTTTCAATGAAAGTGGGCGTTAAAGTAGGCGTGTCAATAAAGTTTTTGCTAATAAATAGAACTTAGATATTTCAATATAGTCCTTTATTTTCCCAAAAACTTTGTCAATAGAGAAATTACATGAATTTAAGATAAACCGTTATATGGGAGGTAGGCGTTAATGTGGGCGTGTCACCTAAAAATTTTGGCACAACAATTATATTGGTTAGAAGGATATACGTTATTTTTGCTAATGAGTACAACTTAGATGTTTCAACATAGTCCTTTATTATTCCGAAATCTTTACTAATAGAGCAATTATATGAATTTTAGGTAAAACGTTATGTGGGAGGTGGGCGTAAAAGTGGGCGTGGCACATTGATCTTCCTTTAAAAAAGAGCGTCTGTAAAAACATTTTTTAATACAAAAATAAGTCCACCACACAATCAGATTTATCGATAACATCGACAAAAAAATATTATTTGTTATCCATGACTATCAACAACAGCTGACATTTTTTTTACCTTTTCTGCGACGGATACGAAAGTAGAAAGTAAACCTACTTTGCTGCGTTGATACGTTTGTGCATTCTTTGCGTTTTGCTGTGTAACTTGTCACATACATTTACACTGATTCTACTTTTTGACAGACGCATAAAAAGCAATAACGGATAGAACGCATGGTATGTAACTCCAGCTTTAATGGCGGGACTTATTGTGGATATAGTTGCTTAAACAATCAGCTAAGCAATGATTGAGCAATAATTTGCTACATACGGAAATTTGTGGTCTATATGTCGCAATTTTCTATAGACGCAATCAAATTTGACAATTGCGGCAATAAATATTGCGACGTGGAGACCCCGGGTTTAGCACTAAACTTCTGCAGTGTATGGCCAGTATTAGAGCTCTTGCAAATGGACTGATTTTTATATGTGATATACCACTTCGAATGTCCTTTTTTAATAATTCATACCATGAGGAGCGTAATAATGCCTTCGCCTTACAAGTAAATGAGAAAAATATAAAATTCTCTACTTAAAAATTTTTTTCTGCCTTATTTTCTATTGAAATTATAAGCAATACAGAAAACATACTTCATTGCTTTCTTATGCAAACATTTCCATGTATGCTATACAGTAGGTGAAAAAGCATTGCTTACAAGTTCTTTAAAAAAATGTTGGGGAGTCTTAAACGCTTTGGCAAATCTTTTGAAACCGTGAACAATGCATAATTAGGCTTTTTTTAATAATTATTCGATTGTAGTTAGAAACAAGTTAACAAAATAACGGATTCGCCTGATGTATATGTCATTTAACAATTAAATTGTATTTATTACATGACGACACCATTAGGTGTTTTTGTTAACAAAAATATTTTACATCTAAATTCAACATCCAATATAAGACACAATGACAAATAACCGTCATTTAAATGGTCATTTTATATCCAATCTAACCTCATCCTTAATACATACTTACTCGTGTATGTATTTTATGACAGCAAAGACATTTGTCTATAAATCCCCCACAAATCTATTTAATCACAATTTATAGCAGGCTAAAGGAAAATAAGCAATCATTTCTCTTTTAAATTTTTTCTTACGAATATTGGCCAGTAAATCTGTTCTTAAGTTGAATTCCTACAACATCTCAATCAAAATTAATTGGCAATTCTCGCAGCAGATAAAACATTTATGAGGCAGTTAAAAATTAAAATTTATTAACATTTTATGAGCGACCTTTGTTCTGAGGTTGTTGTACTTCAGAAAATAAAAACGTTTTAATTATTTATTGGCCACTCAACAGTGTATGTTTAAATAAGCCATAATAATGATGAAGATGACAATAACTCAATGTAGGTTTTAAAGGATAGAGAAAACTAAATTGACGATAAAGAAGACCTAGTGCAATTTGTCATTCACTTGAAGGCCTAAACTAAAGCAGTTCAGAAAAGGCAAAAAAAAAATTTGGTATTTGGCCATCATTTAAAAATTCTCTTCGTATTTAATTTTACTCCGTTTAAATGACCATTGAGTGTTGAGCTCTTACATGCATTCGTTTTTATATACGCATTTTTATCCATTCGCTTATATTGAGTTTAAGTGCTATTGTTGCTACTGCTGTTGTCATGTGCACTTATACACATTAAACGTGTAGAAGCTGTCAACTTTGTGTTCTTTTAATTGCAGCAATTAATGTCAGACATTGGCCCCATTAAATGTGTGCTACTCGTATCCTTAAATGTTAAAGTCATTTATGCGTATATCTGTGGGTTTGACAGTGTACGTTTGTATGTCTGTAAGTGGAGTAGGTGTGATTGTGTTCACAAATGTAGTTTAACTTTATTGTGTATATGGTTGGTCTGACAATAGACGGATATACCGACCAGGTGGTAAGTAGACAGACTTACAATTAGACAAACTAGCAGACAAGCAAGCTTCTATGTATTTAAGTGGGATATTTGTTACAAAGCCAAACACTTTAACAATTCTCTTTCATTGACCATTTTCACACTTTTCAGACACTTTCTTGGAACACACAATATGCAGAACAGTGGAACAAGATGAAGCCAAATTTTTATTAAAAAAAATAATAGGGAAATCAAGCAATCAGTTTAATAAAGAGAAAACTCATAAAATTGGAGTCAAATAGGAAAACCTGGTTAAGTCGATATAAGCTAAAATTGAGATAATCACATAAATGCAATCCAAAAATTTTAAACTAAACTCAGGCGAAATTTTTACTATTTTCGACATTTTTACAGAAACTTATAGCATAAAAACTTATTGCCCATATTTTTTAAAGAATAATATAATTTGGAATAATGACTCGTTTTAACTCATTATTTAGCTTAATATCGAAAATGAATATGCGCTCTAACTTGTATAGCGCACAATTCATACAATAGTTTTTATTTTAAAGAAAATCAATTCACAGATATAAGCAGTTTTTCGTTATTGCCACAGAAATAGATTTTATAATGAGAAAATTTATTGTTTGTAGAATATGGATGCTGAAAATCTGCACCACTCCATTTCAAATGTATTTTTGGGCAAACGTTGTCTGCGTTTTGCTAATTCTACATCAAGGCTCTTAAACAGCAGAAATAACAGAACGCAAATTCCGTGTTTAAAAATCGGAAAATGAAGTTCACTTTCACACATTGCATATTTCTGTAGGCGTTTATGTTCCAGCAATTAAGTGAGTGTTTAAGCTGACTCAGTGCGAGCAAAAGACTCGTGAGTGTAAATTTATAACAAGTAAAAGCACGAATCTTTTATACCCACCACCAATTTGATGTACTCTTATAGCACAGAACTTATTATTTTGTTTTTAAAAAAATAATAATTTCAATGAAAGTGGACGTCAAAGTAGGCGTGTCAAAAAAGTTTCTGCTAATAAATACAACTTAGATTTTTCAATATAGTCCTTTATTCTTCCAAAATCTTTATTCACAGAGACATTATATGAATTTAAGATAAAACGTTATATAAGAGGAGGGCGGAAAAGTGGGCGTGTAATATTTATTTTCCGTAAGTGCAAAGCCTTTGACCAAAAAGCAATGGTTGCAAAATTTCAGAGTCATACATCTAATTTTGTCAGTTTTATTACGTTTTAAATTTTGAATATACCGAAAAATACACTGCGCGGTATAAAATTTCGTACGTTTTAAGCTATAACACCTTTCCTAATTCATAGATTGTGGCAATTTTTGAGGAAAAATATTTTATATATTTTTAATCAGGAAATATTTGTTCGAAATTTCATGACTCTACGTCAATGCGTTTGGACACAATTACATTTTATTCGATGTTGGAAGGACATGGTCTCTTAACTTACTCTTGCATTACGAGCTTAAACTCTGTTACAAATATTCCGAAATAACCCATTTGACAGAAATTAGAAATTTTACACTCCTGGAGTTTTCGGTCCGACCTCTATCGTGCTTTCAACAGACGGACAGACAGATAGATGGACGGACGGATAGACGGACGGACATAGCTGGATCGTCATAAAATGAAACCCCAATTCAGAATGTATATACTTTATGGGGTATAAAGTTGATATTTCGATGTTACAAACGGAATGACAAAATTAATATACCCTCACAATTTTTGTGGTGGCGGGTACAAAAAATATCGATAAGGTCAATAATTTTCAGGAGAACTAAGTCCAGTGCACATTTTAAAAGCAAATTAACGATTACTAGGGTCTTAGAGGAAATAAACTGACCATAAAAATTCAGAATTTCAAGAAGACTTATATAGGAAAGTGGTAAAAGAAGATGGATATTGCAAATCATGCATGGGCATGTCATCGAAACAAGGGAACATTTCCTATGTCACTGTCTCAACTAAGCAATAGCTAGAATCCAGTGTTTTATATGTGACACGATAGCAGACATAATTCGTTTCAAAAAAAAATGAATGAAAGTTGTAAAGAAATTACACCGAGTTCTTAACTCTCTTTTTTTTTCTTTCTTTCAGTTAAAGCACAAAAGGACGATTACTTGGTGTGCATGAGTTGATGTGCTATAAGACTTGTTTTCCCCCGTCATTTGTTTAATATAACCCAGTCTTAAATGACGCTAAGTCATACTTCGTTTCTTAACAAAATTTCTGTTTTGTACAGGCCTTTGGTCAACTGGTGAGATCATCATAACGAAGAACAAGTGGTACAAGTGATAACCAATTTTTTTTATTACGAATCAAATGCAATGGACGTGGATGATATATAATTTGAATAGAATAATTATATAGACCACAGAGTAATAAAAAAATGCCACCAAGCTTTGATAGATTTAATTGTGGTGCTCTCTAAATTTGGAGATCCAGGTCTATTAAAACCAATCGTTTGATGACGTCACAGCTAAACCTAATAAAATTAAATATATCGAAGCTAACTGATATCTTGCTACCACCATTTGATAGTGAAAGGTTATTATTCGTCATATTCTAACCAAATCTAATGATGTTTCTTGTCATTACAAGAATTCGATCAGATCATAAAAAATGTTAAATATCCGATCCTTGCCACAATTCAACTTTAAATTAAAAAAAAAAAACCAGAGGAAAATATACATCAATAGTGATATTGAATTGAGTATTTATGGTGTTGTGGCTAGAGAATTTTTAAATGTGCAAAAAATTTATCGAAATTCTATACATTTCGGCAGATATTCAAAAATTTTACATTTTTGTTTATTCCGGTCCACTGTGCTACTTCATTTCGTTTATCCCAGTTATTATTTTACCTCTACTAATATTATTCTTTGTTTCTTGTAGAATTGTTTTTTTTTTGTTTCGCTTTTTTTTAAAGACATTTCCTATGGTGCCATTTTTGTTAGTGTTAACACAACCATTCTTTATCTTATTTTGTTCGTTGTCAGGTGTTAGTTTATATGTTTGTTATCTTTACTATGCATTGTGTTAGTTTTACATTTCCTTTTCCGTTTGTATTTCTTACATCATTACTTTTTCCTTTCGATGTTTAAGTCATCAAATCATTTAGCACCTTGTTGATTTTGTTCTACAGGACATCTGTTGTTATTGACAATATTTATTGTAAAATATTGTGTGCGTATTGTAACGTAACGTGTTGTTAATATGCTCTGTAACTTGTTGTTATTGTTTTGAAATATTTATGTTTATAGTTTTGTTAACTGGGTGTTGCTGTGTTTTTAGGAAAACAAATACATAAACATACTGAAAGTGTGCTAGTTTTTTAAATTAATTGTTACGGAAAGAATACAAATTAAAGTAATTATTTTTATAATACAAATTAAATAAAATAATTTTTTCTATATAAATAATATTATGTTTTTTTATGCCCAGAAACATAAATAAATTTAGATTATGGTAATGCAGGTTAACGTTAATGTCATGGCTTAAAGTCGAATTTATTTTAAGTTTTAGTTTTAGTTCTAGAGTTCTCTATGTAAGTGTTTGATTCTGATGAGATTGATGTCTTTTAATATTTTAATTAAATTAGGGTCTTTTTATCAGTTTTATTTTTATGTTATGTTGAAAATATTACCTTGCTTGAACTCATGGTGAAGGTACTTTGCTTTTCAAAACTTTTCATTATAGTGAGGATTAACAAGAAGAACGATGTTGTCAGTTTCGACGCTTAATTATTTCCAAGATTGTAAGAGTGTGAAAAAGTTATAGTGGTTTTTCCTGTTAAGTGTTAGAACTATTGTGTTTGTTTTTCTGTGGCACTATAGTCACTTTAGTTGGGCGGGCACATATTCAACGTATATATTTGCGGGAAAAATATATCTTTAACACGAGGGTGTAAAATAGTAATGTAAGTTTGTCATTCCGCTTGTATTTTCTACAGCATTATTTTTCGACGCTATAAAATGTATGAAGAACAGTAGAGTTTTCCTAAAATAGATCCCTGAGAAACTCCGTTAATAATTGATAAGCTATCTGACCATACGTTATTCACAAATAATGATTTTGTGCGGTATGAAAGATATGATATAGGTTTGGTCGATGTATTTGTAAATTTAAAAATGTTATTTAGTTTTCCATTGATTCTACCTTATCAAATGGTTTAAAGTGATCCAAAAAAACTAGGAAGTTAACGCACCATTTTCTAATCCTTTCCGCAACACCAACAAGAGCTGTTTTACAACTATGACTTTGGTGAAATCTAGATTGGATACTTGAAAGGGAATTGCGCACATTAATACACATACATATATGTGTATCTGTTACAAGAAGTTTTTTAAAACTTTTAAAATATAAGCAATGACAATGGATTTGGGTATATATTTACGATTTGAATTGGGCAATGGCTCCACTTTTGACTGTTTATAGTTAGATGGGTACGTAGTAGGGTGATCAACTCGGTTTTAAAACCGGTGGAAAACCCGGTTTTTTCCTCTTTCAACTGGCGGTTTTTTCTAAATGTTGATTTTTCGAATATCAAATACACCGGTTTTTTTTATCTGAAAAAACCGGTTTTATATTTTTTAAGTTTATTTTCATATATCTTTGAATCCATAGTATATTTAGTACGCGAAAAGTTTCCAAAAATCAGAAAATAAAAACTATTAAATATTCTTCCATAATATTGTAAGAAATTTATTTGTTGTTTAAAAAACAAATGTAAAATAAGAAAAATAATTGAGCTTGAATATTATTTTTTTTATAGGATATAAACCTAACGTTAAAAGTTAAAAGTAATTGAAGCATAAACTTAGCTGATCTATCACTTTAAAGTAAAAAGTGTAGTTACAATAAAGAAAAACCAATAATTTTTACTTCCAGATCCTAATTTTGAATAATGGCATTGAGTGTCTGTCAAGCAAAATTTCAATTAAACCATCGAACAAAATAGTTTATGCCTATATTTATATGTCTGTCAGGGGTATAAGAAAGAATTTTTAAAATGAAATTTTAAAGATTTTTTCCCTAGCCTTTAAATGATTATGATTTATGTATTAATTAATTGTATTTATTTATTTTACTTGTAAAGAGTACCTTTTGTCCTTAAATTAAACTAATTAAAACCAAATTAGTCAACTGCATTCATGTCAGTTATTACGTAATTGTGCAGCCAAACGTATATAAACTATAGAAATTTCATATGTAGATATAAATTTAATTATAATCTTTTTTACAATATTTTTTAATTTTTTCTTTAAATATTATATTTTATATATTCGAACCGGTTAACCGGGTTTTTCTCAATTTTCAAAATAGCGACCGGTTTTTTTTTAAATTTTAAATTTCAAACTTTTTGAAAACCGGTTTCTTAAAAAAGTCGAATAATCATCACCCTAGTACGTAGATGTCATTATAATATTGTAACAAATTTACATTTTAATAGTTTAATTTTCATGTTAATTTTATTAGCTTTAGTTACAGTAGTTTTGTTTTCTTTGTTTACATATCCTTTGGTTGCCCGACTAACATGTGTAATTATATGTAGCATACTTTAAAGAGTTAGTTGTTTTTCCTACATATTAATTAATTAATATATTTATTTATTGCCTATTGATTAAATATCCTTACAGACTAAAGTAAAATACAATTCAATGATTTATACATAAAATAATATTTCCTTTTACAATTTCTTTACTTTCATTAAGGCCAATAAAATGATAATAGTTATGAAAGTTTTCACATTTACGACGAGGATCATTATCAGCATAGCTGGATCTATAGTATTTTAAGTTAAAAAGACGGAAATTTCGGGTTAGTCTGGTTGTTACATCAGGTCCAATATAGATAAACGAATGAACGAATTTTTCAAGTCGGTAATTTTATAATTTATAATTTTATAGACAAAAAAAAAATTTTATAGACAAAATACCGGGTGTTTTTTTCAGTGGTGTAGAATTTCGAATTGAAATAAAACACAAGAAAATCGTTTTAATGACCATCAATTTGGGAAGGATAATTTTATGCCATTAATGTTTAAATATGATTTCAGGCATGTGGCCGCCGCGGCTGGTTCGAATAAAGCCAATTCTACAGGTCCAATTTTTAACCACTTTTTCGAGCATATGGGGCCGTATGTCGGCAATAACGCCACGAATGTTGGCTTCCAATTCCCCTAACGTTTCTGGTTTGTTGGCGTAGACGAGCGACTTCACATATCCCCAAAAAAAATAATCCAATGGTGTCAAATCACACGATCTTGGTGGCCAATTGACAGGTCCATTCCGCGAAATGATGCGCTCATCGAATGTTTCCTTCAATAAATCGATTGTGGCGTGCGCTGTGTGGCATGTAGCGCCGTCTTGTTGGAACCATAACTCATCCACATTCATGCCATCCAATTCGGGAACAAAATAGTCGGTTATCATGGCTCTATACCGGTCTCCATTAAGGGTAACTGCCTCTCCAGCATTATTTCGGAAGAAGTATGGCTCAATGACTCCACCAGCCCATAGAGCACACCAAACAGTCAGTTTTTGTAGATGTAATGGCGTCTCAAGGGTCGCATGTGGATTCTCTTCACTCCAAATGCGGCAATTTTGCTTGTTGACGTAGCCATTCAACCAAAAATGAGCCTCATCACTGAACAAAATTTTGCGATGAAAATCAGCATCGAGATCAATCTCATTTTCGGCCCATACACCAAAATCACGACGCATTGCATGGTCTCGCGGCTTTAATTCTTGCACAAGCTGGATCTTGTAAGGTCGCAAGCCAAGATCTTTGCGCAAAATCTTCCATAAAGTTGATAGACAAAGCTCCAATTGCTGTGCACGGTGGCGAATCGATTCATTCGGGTCCTCTTCAACACTTTGCTCTACAGCGACAATTGTTTCTTCGGTGCGCACTGTTAGACGTCTCTGCGGATGAGTATTATCACATAGAGTAAACGTAGTGCGAAAACAATCCATGGTTAACCGAATTAATTGCTCTGATGGACGATTATGTCGACCATAAAATGGACGGAGCTTGCGGTGAACTTCGCGAACTGAACCGTTATTTTCGAAATAAATTTGCACGATTTGCAAGCGTTGTTCTTTTGTCAACCTGTTCATGATGAAATGGCAAACCAAACTGAACATAAATGACATTAGAGTTGCCAGATTTGACCACAAAATGCCAGTTTTATCTCTATTCAAAAAACAAACCTGTAAAAAAAACACCCGGTATTAAAAACTTCTTTTATGTTCCATAATAGGTTGAGCTAACGATGAATATAATTGTTTCGTAATATAGGGATCTAGAAATTCTTTGCACCCCCTTTTCACAAATTCAAGTACACCATTTGCTTTGTTAGCAATTTACGAAATATGGTCACGAAAATTTAATCGGTGATCAAGCAAAATGTCAAGATCAAAAAAGTTTAGAACTTTATCAAGCTTATTGATCAATGCGATAAAATAAATCCAATTTCTAAATTCTGAAAAAGTACATGTGCTTAAATTTTTTTATAATCAGTTCCAGTAAGATAATTTCACACCATTTATCCAATTGGTCAATATCAGAATAACTTAACATTAACATAAACGTCTTAATTTAAATGTAACGGCCATCTGGTAATTTACAAGAGTGTACTAGTGTGTACGTGCGGAAACTTTGTAGAATGTTTTAGACTACCACTTTGTTACCGTAAACAGTCGAACGGTACAGCTAATATAACAACTAATAATACGGCAGAGCTAGTAAAATTGAGTTTGATAATAAAGGTGTATAACTTTAAGTGAAATAATTAATAAAGTACTGTATGAGTAATAAATGAGTGTTTTTAAATAAATAAAGTGCTTTTACTTTTAGAATAAATTTCAAATTTTATTATTGCAATAAAAGTATCCCCAGTTTATAAAACAACGTTTAATAATGGTTTAAACGTAACAATATTATTAAACAAATGTGTAACAAGCTGGAGAATTAAAAACAAAAGTAGCCTCATAAATTTTAGATGAATGTTGCCACTTCTTACTGCATTTAGTTTTATCGACGAGCATATTAACAGAACTTCATATTGTGTAACACAAGAAAATTTAAAATTTTCACCTTTATCTATATCTTACGTATCTGAAGAAAAATTAAAAAAACATGGATATGCATGGATCATAAGGGTGGTGGTAAACGTTTTATATTAAGAAAATTGGCATCTTCTTGGCAATAAATATTCCAATTCGAATCGCCATTCCTATTTGAAGAATAGTATTCCAAGTTGCCGATAATTATTGTCAGTATACAAATTTGAATGATTAAATTTGCTTAAATATTTGTTTTTTAAATAAATAGTATAGTAAGATATGTGTTCCTTTATTCAAGCTGTCTTAAATATTTAACCTTTAAAATTACTTGTTAGTTATAGTAAATTTTGAGATATTCCATGGAGTGTTTGGCACAAGTTTTTATTAATTTTTTTTACACTAGAAGAGATACGAATCACATTTAAGTTTCTTATTAATATATGTAAATACCTTTAGGCAACTTATTGTATTATTTACTCTTATATCCTTTTTCTTTTTCTTATAAATGTGTTTTTTTTTTCTTTAAATATTAAATCTCCCGACAGCATTTAACATGATTTCCAATCAACAAGTTGTACACTAGCATGTATGTGCGTTTTGTATTCATTCATTCACTCCACTTAAACGTTGTTCAATTTTTATTATTTTTTTATACTCGTAAATGCATAAGAATTTGTATTCGTTTTTTAAATTTTGCTATTTCAGAACTGATTTTAAGTACACACATTGATTTCTATTCAATGATACGAATGTCTGAATGAGTGAGTGTATTAAGTGTAGTTCATTCTCGATTTACATATGAATAAGTTTTTTAGTTTTCTGTTTTCTGTATGGGATTTTTTTTCTATATACGATTTTATAGAACATCAATTTCTTTTCATTATTCTCTTTATATTCACAGCAGCCGTTTTTATGCAGATTTCATTGATGTAGCAGTCATTCATTGCAGATAGAAAGCAACTTAGAAATAAGTTTTTCTTTGTTTTTTTTTTCTTTCTCGATTCCCTTTTGCTTATATTGACTATAATGTGTCATGAAATCTACATAAATTGAATTTTCTTTTTAGTTAGTGTATGTATGTGTTTGTATGTGTATGAGTATCGCTAAGCTTTAACTTTATTTTAAGTATGTTAATGTTTAAATTGACATGTTATCAATGTTTTTAAATATTTAATGTGATGTTATGGAGATGAATAAATGAATAAATGGATGTAATGGAGAAATTTAATGGATTTTTACATGTGTTTGTATAATTATGTCCTTATTAATTGAGATCTTTTAAGAAAACTGGCACAAAATTAAGTAGGAATTCAAACTAAAAGACTTAAAAACATTTATTTAAATACCTACGGAAAAAGAAAAGTGCAATCAATTTAAATGAATCTAAATATGAATAGGGTGTAAAAAATGGCAAAGGTAATACTCATGGGATAATATTTGATGAAGTTTGAGCTTAACATGATTTGGGGTTTTTCTATGGAAATTGCTTGTTAGTTTAGTGCAAAGTGGGCCAAAAGTCACCAAATTTATTTTAGGATTGAAGAATAAATAGTGGAGAAATTCATAACTGAACAGAGAACCTGAATAATACAATTTTATTATTTATATCAGCGATCAATTAATTTATCGCAAAGAGCATATCGTCGACATTTTAAAGTCATTAATTCCTCGAAGCAGGGATTTGTTGCTTAGTTAATCGTCAACACCAACATGGCACGGAAAGAAATCCGCCTCGAGTTGGAAGACTTCATTTACTTCGTTCTGCAGATAATATTTTAAGTGTAAAGCGCAGTGTTAACAAAACATCAGAAAAATCTACCAGAAGGCGTTCTGCTCAGCATTTAGAAAAAAATATTATACTTTTATTCCCATATAAGATGCAATTGGTGCAAGAATTAAAATAAACAGATCATCGGCAACGTTTTAATTTTGCAGCTAAATTTTAACGGTTGACGAGAAATGAAATTAACTTTATTAAAAATTTTATTATGAGTGATGTAGTTCACTCTCATTTAAATTGCTTTATTTATGAGTAAAGAGTGGTCAATTTTTTTTTGGAATAAAACGCAAATTATTTAGGAAATTACTGTCATTTTTTTTATTATGATAATATTGGTTTAGTTCAATTATGTATGGAATAAAATATCGGCCAAATGGCCGCCGCAACCTCGGCAGCACGCCTCCATCCGATGGTCCAAATTTTCAATGACAATGTTTAATTGTTAATGAGTTGAAGTTGACTGCTCTTTTGCAAAACTATTGCGAAAAACAGCAATGTTTTCCATTCAATGAACTAAGAAGGCATTTGCAGATGCTTTACATTTGGTACAGACCTGTTTTGCTGAATTTTAAATTTTTTTCACAATTTCCCCAAATATGGAAGAATCACGAAGTGCATTTTGATTTGAACGTCTATTTTTACAATAAGCTTGAATAACTTTAACGCTTTGCTCGATTGTTTCTTCCATGGTTCAAATTGCGTTAATCTGAAATTAAGAAAGGTAAAATTATATGCAGAAAAAAAACTTCATGTTTAGGTGTGGTTCACATTCAACGTCGGCCCTTAAAATTTAACCACCCTTTAGAAGTGCATGTTCTGGGGATCAGAAAATCAAAGAACCACTCAACAGCACCAATTGCACTCCTTTATGCGAACAATATATATTTTTACGTCAAATAAATGTAGCTATCCGAGACACAATGACACTTTTAAATCCGATTTTTGGAAAACGAACTATTGCCGGAAATTTTCAAATTAGTTGGCCAGTGCTTGCCATTTATTTTATTGTTATGTACTTAAACATTTTGAAAAAATTATTAGAATTTAAAATTATTGTTCATTGAAAATTAAGAAGTTGTTTCTATTAATGATGGGGTGGTATTGGTTTTATATAGAAATATAATTTAACTAACTAATTTTTTGTATGGTGGATGCCAAATATGTTCATATGTGATGCAGAATTCCATTTAAATTCTATGAAATCCTGACAAACCAGCTCGCAAATATCACAATACCGGGACAAATCCACCCCCCACGATTAAATGTGGGGCATAGACATAATTTTATTCTGGAGTGGTTTTTGTCCACACCTTATATCTTCTACTAAACATAAAAATTAAGTTAACTTTCGCCCATTAAAATGGTGCGATTCCAGAATTCCATAAACTTATTTTAATGGGTTGTGGAATAGTGTGGAAAAAAGTTTCTTAATGACTTTACGTAAATACAACTTTTTTATAGGAACTCGGCCGTAGAAGACAGCTTAATGAAATACATTGTGAATTGTATTAATACAAATTTTGTGATCAAACTTTATGTTAATTTTGGGTCTGTTTTTGATATCCCAAACTATAAAGCGCTTTAAAATTTTAAATAATTTTTTATTTTTGTCAAAAATCTCTCTAGTGGTAAAGTATGGTCTTTTAACTGTTCCTCCAATTTTCATAATTAATTTTTAAGATTTACACAGATAAACAATAATTAAACATAAGTATATTCTTTTCACGAAATTGCCTCTCAGGCTTAAATTAGAGCAATCACAGAAAATTTATATGCAATTCTTAATCGTAATTATACAAACATCCGAGCGATTATCAGAACCTCAAAAAATTTAACGTTAAAATTTGAAATATCCTTCTGTGCAAAAGCAAGAAAAACACATATTGATATAGTAAAAGTAAAAACATAATGGATTCAAGACTACCATGAAATCATCGGAAACGAGAAAGCTGATAAAATGTTTAGGATGAGATAAGTTTTAAACACCATTATCTTAGAGAATACCAAACCCTTTCAGTAGTTTAAAAATTAACCTAGAGCTTGGGAAGTGGAGGAGTGGACATACTTAATTCGACTGTCGGAAATTCTACTGTTATCTAATGGGAAAGACCAACACTTATCAAAACTAAAGTAATTTTGAAACTGACTGAGTCATCACTTTGAAGACCATCTACTATAAGGAGGTCATGCCATATTGAGAATTTATTTCAGTCGCCAATGTGTATGCAATAAAAATAATAAAATTTTGGAATACTTCCTTTACCATTAACATTTTTTTTACCAACGCTTTTATAGCTCCTATAGAGAATATAGCGTGTTCAAGGTTTCGGTTGTGTGAGCAGTTAAGGGTAAGTAGCTGATTGGGCGATTGTAACTGATCCTGAAGTTGTGGTATACAGCATATCCTCCAGGCAGGTAAGTCGTTTTGAAAATAGTAGTTAATTCCAATGCTTTCCAGAACTCATTTGTGACTCTCTTCTTGAAACCGGCGACTGCAAGCAGCTACCCCATATCTAAGACACTTTCCATTATTCGCGACACATGGATGCATCCGGTAGCACTCAGCTGTACTTTGTAGATAGTGAGATAAGCAAAATAAATAATAATATACCTAAATTGCTTCACTTGGTTTCACTGTAGAAATTTCTAAGCAAATATATTGAGAGTACCCGGTTTTTGCGCAAATCAAAATTGAATTGGGCTTATGGATCATATACGTTAAAGTACTCTGTATGCCGAAACGAACATACTCGTTGTGAGTGTGGACTTTGTGGTAATCCCCTCTAATACACCATGTATATTTTTTAGTCCTTTGAATTGCTAAAGACTTTACGAAAAACACTTAATTTTATAATACAGTTCTCTGCATTGCCTTCATCATCATCATTGCTTCATCATTTTGTAAATCTGCAAAAAAATCTACCATCCTAATTTTCGCATTGTTTAATAAGTTTCAGTACATGTTTGTTGGTATTTTGGTTTTACTAAGAAAAATATTTCTTATAACCTTCGAGAAGAGATCTTTTAACTTTTTAAAGCACAACTACTTGCACATAGACAAATGTATTTGCAACCATAAAACTTTTTAAAGTTTTCAAACTTGAAAACTTTTACAAGTGATTGTAATTCATACTTACATACATCCACATATGTTTTGTTTATGACATTTTAATATTTATTGCTTTTTTTACTTAACAAAAACAACTTGACTTAATCTACTTATGAATTTTATATTTTACTAATAATGCTCGTATATGCATATTGTATGGAAAAATGTGCAAATAAAAGGGGAAATGGATATGCATAATGAATTCTTATTTGTTTATTTTGGGAAAAAAGATAATAAATAAATTTCAATGAGATATTCCTAGAAAGAAGAGAAGCAAAATATTTCCCTTAAACTTAGTGGATTCTTTTTTTAGGAATTTATTTTGTCATTGTATTTGTGATACATCAAATTATTCGTTTAAGACCCGTCAAACTTTTTTAAATTTTATAACTCGAAGACGAAATTGCTTTGGAAGTTGGAGTGAAATTAAAGGTGAAAGAATAAAACAACATGTAGACCAGATCGTATGGCTTAAAGCATCTTTGCAGGAGGGCAGTAAATGATCGTTAAACTGTCTTACCGCATTAGTGAGAAGACATTGACATTTGAAACATCATCTGAGCACAATAAAAAAAGATTAGTTAAGAAACCACTATTGGCCTGATGTTTTTATATCTCAAGATATATAGCTTCCATTTTTATTTTAAAATTCTGCAATCGGTTCAAAATTGAACAAGTCAGAGCGCTATATTCGGCAGTGCCGAATCTTATATACCCTTCACAACGTGTAGTCATGCAATAACAGTAGTTTGTATCACCATTCATCCCATATGAAATACGTACCTACATATAAAAACATACATATATAAAAACATCCCACTGTAAAATTATAAATTTACGTATGTATGTTAAAAAAAAAAATTAAAAAAAAAATTAAAAAAAAAAATTTAAAAAAAAATTTAAAAAAAAAAATTAAAAAAAAAAATTTTTTTTAAATAATTAAAATATATATAGTAAATACAAAACAAAAAAAATAAAAAAAAATATTAAAAAAAAAAAATTAAAAAAAAATAATAAAAATATAAATAATAATATATTAAATAAAAAATAAAAATAAATAAAAAAAAAAATTAAAAAAAAAAATATAAAAAAAATAAAAAAAAAATTTTTTTGGCTCAGCTGGGATTCGATGCCACGTTTTCTCTAACCAGTATACACGTTTGTATGTATGTATGTTGTTGTTGTAATGTTGTTTTTGTGAAAAAAAAATCGAGGTGGTCGTAGGTTTTTGCTCATATCTCAGTTGTTTATGTACCGATGTTTCTGATTTTCAATACCGATCTATTCCCAAATATTTCTGATATTTTAATACCTCATCCGAGTCCAAGCGATGTCGGGGGGCTTCAAAAAGTTGATTTCAACATACACACGGACAGACGGTCAGACGGACAGACGGACAGACTGACAGACTGACAGGGCTTAATCGACTCCCCTATTCATAAGCTTTCAGAAAATATATACTTTAGGGGGTCGGAAATCAAAATTGTAGAAATTTCACACGGAATGACAAACCTATATATATCCTTTTTCACTGTGTGAAGGGTATAAAAAGATACAGGCTTCTGAATATGGAATTTTTAGTGCTTTTAAATCAGTGAACCGGAATGTATGTACTAAAAAATTAATTAAGTGATCAGTCTTCGTAATACGTTGCCTAGCTTTTGCTTCAGCTCCAATTGATGCCGAATAAATATCATGCAGCGTTGTTGATAACCAACATCACCCCTAGACATTTATTATGAGGAACATAAACAAATTTACTAACTCACATACGTCACATGATCTTTGATAAAGACAAGCTGTGGGAGTTGCTGGTACTAGATAGGACCCTAAACAGCCATGATATAAATTTCTTTAAATTATTAGCTCTCTATACGTAGACAATCGCACTTAAGTAACGTCCAGAGCGGAATTGTTAAAAGCTTAACGTTAGTACTTTCATAATAGCCTAACCTAACCTTACCGCTGATTTTTTTAATTGATTTAATTGCTTTTTTATTAAATGAATATTAAAAATGTGCTGCGACACGTTTTTTCTAGGTAAAAAAATCTTTTTGTGATTAAATTTATTCATTTCCGTCACTGCCTTGCTCAGAAATCCTTTTAAATTCCGTTTAATATAAAAATTTTAATTTTACTTCCGCCAAATTCTTGGCATTGTCACAAAACTTTCTCTCTTTACAATTAAATTAAAGGAAATTAATATTTCTTATCATTAACACTTTTGCTTTTATTGCACTTTGAAGCAGGAGACACCCACAGATACACACACGCACATACAACATTAATAATAAAAATGGTTGCAAAACTAGAAACGAAATGAAAAGTTTGCCATTTGCCTTGATCAAATTAAATTAGCACGATGAGCTGCAGCAAGAAACAAAAAGTAGCTGCAACAAAAACATTTAACAAAAGTTATCAAGGTCTAGAGAATAAGACCATCATTATTGCAGTTTTTATTTAGTTTTTGATTTTGTTTCTACGTACGTTTTTGTTGTTTAAAAGAAACTTGTGTAACGCAAAGTCAATGGCTATTAGTTTCTATTACGAACAGAAGAAAACTTTTCAAGAAAAAAAAGAGTTTGAAATTACAATAAAAAATAATAAAAAAAAAGAACAAAAAGAATATATAAACTCAGGAAAAAGTATAAACTTTAATGCAATTGTTTTAAATGAGCAATGAATTTAAATTAAAACGTGGCAAGAGGGAATGAGAGAAATGTGTTCAGAAACAAAAGGTGAGTACAACAAGTGTTCAAGCTGAACCACCCTCGTCTTACAATATTTTAAGCATTTTGTAAAAACAAATAAGTATAAGACATGTTTAATCGTTTTTACCACATTGTGATAAAATGCATAAAATCAACTCAAATTTTTTTGTTTGTTTTTTCTTCTTATTTGTTTTATTTGTTTTATTTTTTTATATTTATTCTACAATTTATTCAATTAAAGCAATAACAATATTGTGTTAAATTAAATCTGTTTTCCTAGGTTTTTAGAATTTTTTAATTAACCACAATTTTCAGTAATAATCAGCAGCAATAAATGTAGAAGCTATAAAAAAAAAAAACTAACAACAAATTAATAAATGCTTGAAATCGTTGGAGAATTTTTTTAAAATATAAACATGTACCACTAAATATTCTAATCCAATTAAAATTACAATACAAATGCATACACATGCATACATACATATACACCTATGATATCAACTTAATAGTAAAATGCATGAAAACAAATTTATTTAAATAAATACATAATTAACCCATCAGCTGCCGTTTTAACTTTGAAAGCTGTCTGGATATAGTTTTAGCTAATTTTCTTATTTTATCGTGTAGTTTTAAACGTTAGTTGTCGGAAATGCCGTATTAGCAGTTTAAATAATAGGCACACTCATCTATGTACACAGAAAAAAATATTCCTTAAATTTTTTCAATTAATTGATTTTTTGGCATGTTTTCAAATTCTAATTAAAATTTAATTTAATTTAATTAATTTTTTTAATAAATATAAAATATTTTTAAAAAACATTGAGATATCTGTCAGTTGAAAAAATAAAAAATTTTATTTTAAATGACATTTTTTGAAAATTTGCTTTCAAAGGATGAATTTAATATTTGTTATCCAGAGAGCAGAATAATAAAAAATAGTGGACAATCTACAAGAGATACTTCTAATAGGTGCACACACATAATAAATATATCTTGTTTTAAATACAATAAACTGTTTCAGTTTAATTCTAGATGTGTCCAAAGCAAATATATCTTGTATTCTGGTATATTGCTCAAGATTCCCATTTTAATAGGTAAGTCAGTAGTAGTCTACACTCTGAACAAGCTTTTTTATCGGTAAATATTTCATTATGTCTGCGTTTGAATTCGCATAGTATGTGTACTTGTGGAACCCTACATCTTATATTAAATTATTAGTGTATAAGTACTAAAATGTAATTAATATATATGTTATGCCAAAATATTAAAAAAATAAATTTTTTCTTTTTGGGTAATTGTACTTAAAACAGTTTTAATAATATAAATTATTGATACAATAAATTCTTTATTTATATAAATCGCGAATTCCAATTATAGACATGATTTAATTAATTAAAATCATTTTTAAAAATTAGGAAAATTTTAATTAATTTTTTAATACCGTTTTAATTGATATTTTTCGCAATATTTTTTCAATTACAACTATTAATTTTTATTTAATTAATAGTATCATTTTGATGATTGGAGCAAAATTAAACAATTTTTTAATTAATAGTATTAATTTCGTAATTGAAATTAATATATATTTTTTTCTGTGTACATATGTTTAGTTTGTGGTAGAATTTAAGGCTGAAAGCATCACTCATCTTCCAAGTGACTATGATTATTTTAATTTTCCATTGAATTGACAGTCAAGTATGTCAGGAAGAGTAAATGATCTCGTTCCTGTAGAATTAAGCTACACTTTTAAAACTAAGAGGATATAATGCTCAAATTTTTGCAAAACAATCTTTATTATATTCCTTATGCTACTCCAGTCAGTCCTATTTAGTTTATGCTTAAATAAAAATAAAAGTTAATAATCAAACAGAACTAGGGCACAACGATTATTTCCATTTAAAATAACATTATAAACTCGTCGTAGAAACTTGTTGTGTGAAGCTATGGGCGACTTCCTAAACGCAAGTTGCAATTCATAATTTAAAAAAATGCGTATGCAATGCTAAACATGTCTTAAGTGCAACCTTGCGTTGCAGAGATTTTTTTTGCATTTTATCGGCATTTAGGAATGCTCATGGATCCACTTTTTGTCTCTGCAATATAAAGTGTTTAATTATTTAAATTATTAGTCTGTGATTTAAATAAACTCTATCAATTATAAATAATTTATTAAAAATAAAAAAGAAAATACTAACTCAGCCATTGCAGCTCAAATGTTTGCATACAAAATAAAAATGATGCGCGATTTTGACAGCTGATACGTAGTAAAATGAGTTGCCAACGATTAGGAACATTGGACATTGCTAGAAAGTTTACATATGCGTTTACGAAGTGTATGCATTGTAAATATGCATTGCAACTTGCGTTTAGGAAGTCGGCCTATTTCTTGAGGGTTATGGTGTTTTCACTATCAATTAAAGGCAATCGCTTTCAGCAAAATCTTAACAAGGCCGTTAAGCGTTTTTTAGTTGTCGAAAATTATCATGTATTTGTATACCGAAATACCGCGATGGCCATTGGAAAATCCAATCCAAAAGCATGAAGTTAGGTATTGAAGTTGGCTGTACTACAACAGATGTTAATTTTTTATTTTATAATTATTATAATTATAATGCGATTTAGCTATTTATTACCGTTCATTACACAACGTTGACGTCCTCATTTAGGTTTGTCCCTTCAACGTTACCACAACGCTTGTTGCTCTTGTTGAGGCTTGGCAGTCTCTAAACAATGTTACCACATTTTTAAAAAAATTGTACATTTAACTGTTGGCTAAAGCAAATCAAAGCAAGTGATAAGATGAGAGAATCACAAACAGAGAATAAGGGTTGTTGTTAATCACTAAATAAAAAGTGCTGACCATGAAACCATAACTGGTTACAAAAATATATATTTAGCTCGGTCAGTGTTGATGAAACTACATTTTTCAGATTATTTTTTCATTATCACAATTAATTAAAGTTATGCTAAAAACAGATATATGACAAATAATGAGTTTTTAGTTGTGATTGTGAGTTGTCCGAATGAAAACGTACACAATCACTGCGTCTGCAAAATTTAGTTGTGTGTATCAATCGCGACTATATGTATTTATGATTCTTATGTTGACAGAACAATATGGTTAAGCTTAAATTTTTTTATATACACTCCAAAGATATTTGGTTGATGTTAGCACTGGCGCCTAGTGTGAAAATCTGACGTTAGTCTTACCACTTAGTAGTCTGAGTTTTATGTAGCAGCTCTGGTTTTGGATTTATGAAGTGAGAGGATTCTTCATAGTTTAAAAAATTTATTATTTATTTATTTCCTTTTTTTGGATTTTCTAGAGTTAGATGTTACATGAGTACTATTTTGAATGCTCCAACTATAATCAGCCATCATATGTTCATTCCAGTGCCCCTAATACCTCTCCTCCATAGTGCGAATATCTTGTTAAAAGCGCTCTCCTTTTTCCTCGCTTAGGTCACCGAGATTTTCATGAAAGTAGTCTAGATGCTGTGAAGGTAGTGAAGCTTAATACTCATGTTGCAACCAAGCCGCTGGAAGTGTATCAGCAACTGTTCGACGTGCTGAATGTAGCCGTCACATATCCTATTGCCCAAAAAATTCCTCTCTAGCTAAAATTTCTGATGTCGTCCCTGATCCAGTCATTTAGATCATCTTGATTTAGTGGTCGGGGACTACCGTAGCAATCGCTGATCTGCATTTGGCGAAGATGTATATGGGTGCTGTGGTGTTGATATGTCACTAATACTCAAGACTGGTCTTATGGCAGATTTTAAGTTTGGATGTATCCACTTAGAGAAATTTTTATGGTTTATTCCAACAGTCGTCATGATGGTTGGATGGTTCACGCCAAATAATAGGAGCTTTGTACTTAAAAGTGGGTCTTTTTTTTTGTTTGCCCACAGTCGCAAAAATTCAACACATGTTTTACATACCAAACTTGGTATCCAAGGATTAGCGTTTGACGGCAACGGAAACTCAAAGTAGTCCAAGTATGCCCTTTTCACAAAGTCCGACACATTTAAACGAAATTTTTAAAACATTTATTCTCCACAAAAAAAAAAAAAAAAACAATCAAGCATTTTTAAACACGTCCTTCTTGAGGAAGACATACTGAAATTTATAAAGGAACTAGTTAAGTTACACCGCTATTGATATAAACTATCGACTACTTATGTAAATTTAAGACGGTACCTATATCTTTCTAACTAGAGCTGCTACAAAAAATCTGAGGGTAGATTTGAAATCAGCGCACCCAAATTAGTAAACAACAAAACTTTATGCAAAAAAAAAGTGTTAGTTTGTTTTTCTATGTAAGCAGACAAAAACAAATTCTGAGGGCTTACAGATGACAGTATAGAAGATGCTGTATTTGGATAACATTTGCAGTCGGTTTCGAACCAACTGTGTTGAGAATGGGATCCTTAAATTTTCATCAATTTAAAGCGAGCTCAATTTTAGGTTTCCACAACCTTTAATGGTGCCTAACGCGTAGCAGTATAAAAAATTTACCCATTTTGCTGCTACGAAAAACTGCCTTGGTACCGTCAAACTGAGACAGTATTTTTTAATGGGTTAAACTTCTATATTACAGCATATACAGTTTTCCATACAAAATACTCGTTAAAAGTTGGGTATTTTTGTTATTTAAATTGTATTTTGTATTTATTTCCATTTAAGCCTAAATACAAATTAAATCGAAAAATCAATGTAAACCACAATTGTTGTTTTGTTTTTGTTAAATCTTTATTTGCTCGTTTAATTTCAAGTTAAAAATCAGCACTGAAAAATTATAACAAACACAATAATGTGTATCTAAATTTAACGCAAAAAAAAAACATTATTTAAAATTGTAAAAAATCAACCTGATTTTGGTCAAACAATGATTGGGGTTTAGAAGTTCAAACTATTTGAATTAAAAATTAAAATTTCGATTTCAAATAAAACAACCACAATTCGTTGGAAACGTGAATGCAAACCACACTATTTAATAAGTAGCAGCTTTTCGTTGATATTTGTTATTGTATATTTACAAATATAACAAATAAAAATACAAATAATTATTAAAACAATATTTATAATTTGGTAACGACTGCTAAGGTATTTTATTCAACAGTAATTATTTAATTAAATTTTAATTTTTGTGAAAAATCTAAATTTTAAATATTGAAATATACTTATGTGCCAAAAATTTTGTTTTGTAGCATAATGGCACTGCTATAGCTAGATCATACATTTACAATATTTATGCACAAGAATCGTTATATGCAACAGCTATTAAATTATTGCCACTTCTTCAATCTTTTCAGTTGTACATCCTAGTAACATGCTCATCATGACAATCTGTTACAGGCAACATACCAGTGCAAGTTATGATTTATGAACGAGTGTTGGTTTTGTTTATTTTTTTTGCTTAGAACAAAAAAAAAATATTAACAGGGACTAGACAGGGTTTTATTCTAAGTAAACCAACCAAACTGTAGGAATTTTATTTAATATTTTTTCTCAAAAACATTACATAAATTTAGTTATTTTAAAATATTGAGGCACCGATTTATTATAAGCATCTCTACCAACGTTGGTCTTCAGTATGTCTTAATAAAAAACGTGAAAGATTTTATAATTTTTTTTTCCATAAACCAAAGATAAAGGTAAGAATATTTATACAAACATATTAACTTATAACAATTTGAAGACTCTGTGACAGTTTTTTTGCTAGAATAGTGTGCAAAGCTAAAGGTGATTCTATCGTAGTTGACCGACAAAATGTGACTTGTGGTTAAAGGAAGAAGTTTCCAGATTTAATCCTTCTCGCCTTATTCACAAATCGGAATAAGTCTGTAACTTTAAAAATAAAAGTTTAGTATTCTATATTCGGACTAGCCGAATCTGATAATACCTTTCAACATCTATGTATTTACATTGTTATAATGACCACATCTCTACGAAGGTGTAAAGAAATGGAAATGGGCAAAGCCATAATTACTTTATATAAACCAAATATCCGCTATTTTATTTCAGAAGCTATCCTTAATTTATTTTTTTTGCATAGTCTGCTGTATTTTGCTGGACAAGCACTTACATACGTTTGATTTTACATTAAGGGCGTTGAAATGGGGACTCCTTGAATTACTAGGTTTTAGCCATATATAAATTAATTGTACTCCATTTTACAGTGGCGGTCCTCATTGATTAAAGATTTTTGTATATATTATGCTAGTCAAGTATATTATACTAGTATAGTGTATATTATGCTAGTCAAGTGTATTCTTCTGATACCGATATTGCTCTTGTCTGTTATCCAGAAGCTTAAAAAAATTGTTTATCGTTTGTATAGTTTAGAAAAAAAACTGAAGAATTTAATTATACTTTGTCTGTTGATCTCAGAAATATTTTTTGAGACTATGGCTTGTATTTTGGCAAATTTAACGAGTCCAAAAAAGGAATAAGAGCTTTAGTGACTGTACATACTAAAAAATAAATATTTTTATACCCGCTACCAAAAAAATGGTGGGGGTATATTCATTTTGTCATTCCGTTTGTAACACATCGAAACATCCATTTTAGACCCCATAAAGTATATATATTCTGAATCAGGGTTTCATTTGATGACGATCTAGCTATGTCCGTCCGTCTGTCCGTCTGTTGAAAGCACGATAGAGGTCGCACCGAAAAAGCTAGGGGGCTCAAATTTTGCCAGAATCTTTCTTATAGACAAGGTTTGTTTGGTATTGAAAATGGGCTAAATCGGAATATTAGGAAGAGAGTTATAGCTCGAAAAGCAAGAGTAGGTCGAAAAAACCGTGTCCTTCGAACATCGAATAAAAAGGAATTGTGTCCAAACGCATTAACGTCGACTCATGAAACTCCGAATATATATTTCCTAAGTAACAAAAATATTTTTCCCCGAAAATTATCTAAATCTATGTATTAGGAGAGGAGTTATCGATCAAAATGTACGAAAATTTATACCGCACACTGTATTTTACGGTATATTTAAAAAAACAAAAACGTCATAAAAGCAACAAAATTGGATCTACGACCCTGAAATTTTGCACACTTTGCTTTTTGGTGAGACGCTTTTTTGTAACGGAAAATCAATATGCCACGCCCACTTTTACGCCCACCTCCCATATAACGTTTTACCTAAAATTCATATAATTTCTCTATTAATAAAGATTTTGGAATAATAAAGGGCTATATTGAAACATCTAAGTTGTGCTCATTCGCAAAAACAACTTTGACACGCCTACTATAACGCCCACTTTTCACGTTATCTACCGTTAATGAAATTTAAAAGCTCATAAAACCGCCAAAATTAGAGGTATGATGATCAAATTTGCTACGTATATCCTTCTAATCAATGTTATTGTTGTGCCAAAAAGTTTAGGTGACACGCTCACTTTAACGCCTACCTCCTATATAAAGGTTTATCTTAAATCCATGTAATCTATTGACAAAGTTTTTGGGAAAATAAAGGACTATATTGAAATATCTAAGTTGTATTTATTAGCACAAACTTTATTGACACGCCTACTTTAACGCCCACTTTCATTGAAAGACTACATTTACAAAAGCATTTTAGTAGCATATCGAAGTTATAAAGGGTGGTTAAATTTTAAGGACCGATGTTGAATTTAAATAAAACACAAATTATTTAGGATATTATTATTACTTCTTTTTATAATGATAATATTTGTACGGTTCAATTATGTATTTAACAAAATATCGGCCAAATGGCCCCCCCATCCTTGGCGCCACTCCTCTATCTGATGGTCCAAATTTTCAATGACAATGTTGATGCTCAATTGTTGGGCATAATGATGAGTCGAGGTTAACTGCTCTTTTGCCACACTATCGCAAAAACCAGCAGTGATTCCCATTCAACGAACTAAGAAGGCATTCACAGATTTTCTAACACTTTATATATACCTGTTTTGCAGAAATTTAAATATTTTTTACAATTCTCCCGATTGTGGACGAATTTAAACGATTATGTTGATCAAAAGAATTACGAAGTGCACAAAATGCATATTGATTTGAACGCCAATTTTTATAAAAAACCTGAATAACTTTAAAGCGTTGCTCATTTGCGTATCTTTCCACGGATTAAATTGAGTAAGTTTGAGATTGAGGAATGTCAAGTGAAATGCAGAAAACAAATTTAAAGACTAGGTGTAGTTCACCTTCAACATGGGC
Source organism: Phyto melanocephala (assembly GCA_941918925.1). Lineage (NCBI taxonomy): Eukaryota > Metazoa > Arthropoda > Insecta > Diptera > Rhinophoridae > Phyto > Phyto melanocephala. The sequence continues at coordinate 25,081,042 of OW799236.1, read as the reverse complement.
CCTTAAAATTTAACCACCCTCTACAAAGAAAATGATACATATTTTATTATAAAGAGATTATTCCATAATGATTAACAAAATAATAAATATTGTGCTTTAAATGTACACAAAATTGGTGGTGGATATAAAAGATTCGGCACAGCCGAATATAGTGCTCTTACTTGTTTTAAATTGCTTTTGCCTTTAACTTTGACAAATAGTGACCGATTTGTCCAAAAGATATAGCCCTAGAGGAATGCAGATATGCAGATAGTAAAAAACGTCTTTATATTATCGTAGGGCTGAAGTATGTTTATTTTAATGGTAAAAATGTGGGAAAAAACAGAGGCAGTAGTGTTTATTTGCTCATGTCTAAGAAAGTTATGTGACTATTGTGCTGGAATTAAATAGCGATCCATTCCCAAATATTTCTAAAGAATTAATATCACATTTAGATCTATGCAACATGAGGGGGCTTCTAAAATTTGAATTCAACAACTTATATATATGGACTGAGAGATATTTCTCAATTGTAAGCTTTAAGAAAATATACTTTTACTTTATGGGGTTGTAAATGAATCTCGTAAAAATTAAAAATAATAACAAAGCTATAAAATCCCCTGACACCTGCATAAAATATTTGGCATCTAACACAGATCTACCATTACGTGTGTAAGAATATGTTTTAAAATTTCAACAAAAATATATTGCAATTTTTCTCATTTTACCGTCAATACAAAAACTTAATTGTAAACCCTTTGACTAAACTTAAAATATTGTTAGAAAGATAAACGAACTAACATTTGTACGACGACTGACAGACTGATGATGATAAAACGATACAAACAATAGTCCATTGTCGTCATAGTCATCATCATCACCAGCCACTCGTCACATGAACATTCCTAAAAAAAAAAAAACTGAAATGAAGAATGTTTTATGTATGATGGATGTGTAACAAACATGATGAAATATTGCTTAAATAAGGAGAGGGGAAAATAAGGACGGTGGTAAAAATGACATTTTCCTATATATTGGACATATTGAAGCTTGAAGTATTTTTTTTTTGTATGAGTAATTTAGTTTTTGTGAACATTAATGCCCATTAAAGGGGTTTCCATGCCCGGCATTAATTTATAATGATGACTAATAAGTAAAGAATTATGTTTGCCATTGTGTACATTATTGTAGGAGTGGACGTACATACATATATATAGAGACTTTATTAATTAATTTATAATGTAATAAATGTAAAATAATAGATAAATCATATATTTACTATGAAAAATTTAGAAGATAATTGTTATTGATGAAACAAGGTATGGATTTTATTTTGCAGAATTACTCTATTATTTTTCAAACATTTATGTCATTAAAAAATTTGGAAAATAATATAAATTTAAAATAGTAGTGGCAATGTTTATTTAATTTTTATTTTTCGCCAATATTGGTTACTATATTTTTATTATATTAATGTATGTATTAGTTAAGTCCAGGTAATATTGCTGGCCTTAATAATATGTTTGTATTCTTTTCATTTTAAGATAAATTCTGATATTGTTGCTATTGAGAATTAATAGCTTATTGTTGGTAGTGCAATATATTTTATATTGCTTCGTCTGTAGTGTCTGTATCTTACCAACCTTCTAGTACCATTTCAAACATCGTTTGATAAGGTATTCTTCTATTTTCCGCTGGAAATGAAATATTATTTTGAAATAAAAAGAACCTTATATGTTATTTCAGGGATAAAGTTTCCAATAAAAATCCATCCAGTATTTTTTGAACCAATCGTAAGTTGAATTAGAACGACCGAAAGGCAGATGGATAGACTGATATCCATACTCACAGAAAGACAGACAGACATTAATTTTTCATAGACATTAATTTTGAATAAATAATTGTGTTTGTCAAAATTTAAAAAAAAGCATCATATATTAATGTTAAATTCCGGATAGATGGTGCAAGAACTGTGGCCAAATTTTACATTTGCCACCAATTCTGATTGGAGATTCCATAATTAGAATAGACGAAACTACTAAGAATCTACATATAGTTTTCAACAAGAAATTAGACTGGTCTAAACACATAAATCCTTTATGTGGGAGAACCTATGCCAAGTTAAGAAATCTATGGATGTCGCAATATTACACACCTTTTGATATTCGTATGCTACTTGCCAAGACCTATCTTTTGTATGGAGTTGAATTTTTTGCTAGCTGTGACACCTTTAGTATGAGAAGGCTAAATGTAACGTAAAATAATATTGCCAGATATGTATTTGGTCGAAGTAGACGGAGCAAAATCTCACAATACTCAAGACAGATATGAAGTATGACTTTTGATAGCCTGTTAAAATTTCGAACCCTGCTGTTTTCTCATAAAGTGATTTACACAAAACAGCCTGAGTACTTGTACAAAAGATTAAATTTTTCAAAATCTGACAGAGGTACCAAAATTAATAGTTTTCGTTTCAAAAAGGACAAAACAAAAATACACTTTTTTCACAATGCTATTAACCTTTGGCGCCAACTTCTCCCTAATATTCAAACGGTTAGCAATGCAATGCATTTCAAAACTGTACTATTTAGCCACTTGAGTTAATGATGATTTTATTTTGTTGATGCAAACTCATTCTTAGTTTCCCTCCTTATATCGTTTATCGTTAAACAATGCATTTGATTACATCTTACCGTTTGTTAACTTAATTTTTAAAGTATGTGTTAAATGTTCTAATTTAAATTTTTGTCATACTTCTACTTGTAATTTATTTTTAACTGATTTAATTTTATTTATTATAACTTAAGTTTTATCGTGCCACTATCTACCCAGTACTATTAGATAAGACTTGTTCTTGTTGTGCTGTATTGATTAAATAAATAAATAAACATGAGCCAAAATTTTGCTGTAACTTTTCTATGATGTCGTAAATGGCCCCTGAGAAATTAATGACCAAAACTGGGGTCATACTTATACAAAAATAACCGTAGTGTTACAAATTGAAGGGAATCAGACTTTATTGTCAAAATCACAACAATCCAGCATCTCCAGATCCATATGTAAATATTTCCATCCGTCTCCTTATGTAAATATTTTACTTGCAGATCTTAAATTGTGAATTGAGTTTTAAAAAGACTGAAGAAAAACATCGAATTTTTAAAGAAAATAACCTTTAGTAGTGAGACCCTTCAAACAGTAGATAAGCAGGAAAAGTTGCCATCCTAAATTAAAATACTTTTTTTTTTTTGTTAAAAACAAAATATTAAATTTTGTGGTGGGTATCAAAAATTCTGCACCGCACACAATACAATGGTCTTACTTGTTAAATTAAAGAATTCGCATTAATATGGCATCCATATGTCGGTGTATATTATTCATATTGTGGTTTAGTCCATATTATTTACGTATTTGCTATAAATAGTTCTTTCTTTCCATTTTTCACTTTCACAAAAGATGCGTATTCTGCCAACAAAATTTTTTTCTTTGAATTTTATAAGCAATGCAGACTTCATTCCCTTATACTATGTTCACACACGCGCCTTCATTGTCGATTTATAATATTATCGCAATTAAATGCCTTTTTTGAGCTTAATTTACCATACTAAAAATTACTTATAAATTGAGCAATATGTACTTATTTGTTTCACTTATTGTCCAAAACTCGAAATACAACTCTTGAGAAGTATGTTCAGTGAAAAGAAAATTCTTAAGGGTGTTTTTCGAATGTCAAACAAATACTAAATATACAAAAAATAAAAAGTAAACAAAAAATGGAAAATGGTTGATGGAAATTTTAATAAAATGTTTGAATAAAGTCAAATACATATTTATATAAATATAATTGTAAATATATTTTATGAACAGCAAAAAACTGAGGCAGAGGCATTATTTGATTTGGTATAAATACATCGTATTTGCACAGCTATCAAATGCTAATAGAGTAAGATAAATTGAGTATGTGTGAACACTTATTTTAGTTGCTCAATTTCAGACTAAATTGAAACAATTAAAAATATCTGTCTGAACAGGGTATTAACGTATTTCATGCATCGAAATGCTTAAATTGTTTGCATGCGGAAGCATAACAAAGTATGCCTTATGTAGTTGCAGGCCTACGAAATGGGACATCACGTGTACTAGAAGCGCTATTAGAAGCAGATAAGAACTAAGTCAGCGATTCAAGAACCTGTTTTTTGTAATAAAGTTTTTTTGTTGGAATCCTTGGAGAAATTTCGATTAGTCCGTTCATGATTGTAAAGTATATTCAATGTCAAAAAGTAAACCGCACATGTGGAGAAAGCATTAAAGGTTGAACATGTCCCAGAATTTTACTATATAACTCAGCTTTACATTACCGCCAAATTGCTCTTTATTAATTTGTTAAAATGTCACCTGCAGCAAAATTTATCCATAATCTGCTGAGACAAAATCGATAAAATTATATCTGATGTCTCATAAATATTTTACTTATACACTCAAAGAAAAACCATGGTTACGATAAGATCACGACGGTCATATTATTGTTTCTAAAACAATATTTGGTTGTCGAAAACAAGTAATATTAATTTTTGTTTCATTTCATCATATATTTTGTCACGATAATCAAGCATTTGTTAAAATTGTACCATTCAATGTTTACTTTTCGTAAAAATTTCAAAATGGTTATCTTTTAAAAATTGTATGATTAAAGAAAAATAATTTGACAACAATAACATAATATTCAAAATCATTAAAAATTAAAAATAATCATTAAATAATGAGTGAGACAACAGTATGATTAAAAACTAATCATTTTTTTTAATAATAATTTGATTTCAACTGTTCTTCTTCTTGCTGAATACATTTTTATTATTTTAAAAGTTTGAAATGTCAAACAAATTAACAAAAATTTTGAAAAATTAAAGAAAATTTAAAAATATACGAGAAAATGTAAAAAAATATTGGTATAAAAACTGCAATTAAATTGATAAGTACAATCAATATGTGTATGTTACAGCAAAAGACAGTAATTTGCCGTAAAAAAGCAAAGATTTTCATTTCAATTGTAGTCATATATATGATTATTGAATGATACTTTAATTAAACATAATAATGGTAACCTTATATGTTTTAACGATAATCATACAATTCAATCATAATATGGTTACCACAACCATATTTTTTCTTTGCGTGTACACAAAATTAAATTTTTTCAGCACTTTGATAACTAGCAATCATGTGTGTTTTTTATTAATAAAAAATTGTTTTTTTTTTTTTTTTTCTAACCACTGATTCAGTAGACCTTGCAACAATTTCAAGTCGAATATGGAGTCCGAAACAAAATGGTCAATATTCTTCAACCTTTTCAGTATGGGTATCAAGTGAAAGGGCTTTACTAGTAGAATAAGTATATTATGAAAAAATTGTAAATCCAAGTTGACCACCACAATAAAATAATGGATTTCATATATTTTAAATATAATATTCTTTACGGTCAAATATATAAAGAACTGTTACATTTTATTTCACCTTATTTGTATATCCTTTATCTGTGGAGACAATAGTAAGGGTCAATGTGGGTTTAAATTAAATAGCTTGACTTGTGCAATATAACACACTATACAAAAATTAAAATCCATTATGGTCGCAACTATAAAATGGCGAACAATAAATTTATATCTGGTATTTCAAAATATAATTCCTTTAACCCCGACATTATTGGCTTGTCCCGTAGAATACAGTAAATTATTACTTGCGAAGAAGGGGTCTGAGGCTGCATTCTGCGGACCGGAACCCAGAACTGCTCTGGGCAATGGGTTAATGCGGGCGAAGATCTTTCAATGGGTGAACTCTATGAACTTGCGAAGGTGGATGGAAGGAACCACGTGTAGACAGGCTCGTATGGTGCTCAGGTAGCCACTTGGCTACCTAACATAACATAAAATCGAGGCTTAGCTATAATGTGTTCATTATACGATGTATATGTTGGTTGAAGTGTATTATCAGATTCGGCACAGTCAAATATAACACTCTTTCTTGTTTGCGTTTATGTTGTTTATTTTCCAACTCATAATTTTATGTAAGAAACGCAAAACTAAAAATCTCAAATTAAAGCGTTAATAAAACTTTTTACTACACTGCTTTACTACTTAATTTCAATTGGAAAAATTGATGTTAAGTTTAAAATTAACATAAAAGCAACATTCTCATACAAACGAAAAGAGAATACTGGCCATAAGATAAAAGATTGAATTAGAAAGCATTTAACACACACATAAAGGACGCCCACAATTTTAATTTTTATTTTTCCTGGTTTAGATCTCTATATTGCAAAGCAATTAAAAATCCTACTTATTGTTGCAAAAGAATGAGTAAAATCATGTTTTTTTTGTAGTATGTTTCTATGTGTTAACTGAGAAGCGTTTTACCCATAGGACGTTTTTAGTGATTTACCAGTATTTGTTAGGCTTGTTACTTATAATCTTAGTTGAAAGCAAACATAATGGGTACGCTGTGGCTTATATCAAACAATATCTGGCATGGTTGTTTAAAAGTTGTTTGTTTGTGTGTGTTATGTAGTCGAGTTGTTTATTGTTGGCTAGTAGTATTAGTGGTTGTATTTCTTTTCTAGTTATAGTGTTTCTAATAATACAATATTGCATGTTTGTTGATAACATGGAAGTGTATTGTAACCATAATGCCTGGTAAAATTTATTATTTGATAAATATTTTCCAACAACATTTAACAAAAGGTATTTTAATAGGATATTTATGTATGTATGTGTAAGTAATTTTTGTTAAAGTAAATGTTTATGTGCGTGTATTAGTGAAACTTTACAAGCATCGGCAATATTTTAAAATACGCACATATAGTAGTTAGTTACCCAATATCCTAAAATATACATTAAATCATTTTCTTTAAGTTTTTATCTAATACCAGAAGTAGAGGCAGGCGCATTTCGTCAATTACTTAAATTGATTATAATTTGTATTAAATGCGTCAATCGTACAATGATTTTTCTTGATATTACTTAACGAAACAGCTTAGAAATACCAACCTATATTATTTGTATAATACGAGTACGGCTTTACAAAACAATACAATCAGTAATATTTTAAAATTTAAAAATTTTATTTTTAATTTTTTGGATTGTTACACCCGTTACAAAAGTAAAAATATTTTATTTGAGTTGATCTTTTATTTTTCTTGAAAGCTATATTTTAAGAGATATTATAAAGTCTCATTGCTTTAGAATGCGTAATATCGCTATAGTCGCTTCTTTGTTTCAAAGTGTGTATGGGAGGTACCCTTGATTTAACTCCAGTTTGGCTAAAAATGATTAATTTTGTCAATCTTAGTAAAATATAGCACCTTGCAAATTTTAACGAATTTGCGGCTGGTTGTCTAATTTTATACAAAGAAAAAGAACAGTGCATAAGTTCAAACTGTTGTGTATTGTTCAGTCACAAATTAAATACCATGGACCAAATATATACCATTGACTAGCACGTGCAGTTATTAAAAGTTAAAGGTCTTAGAATACTCCATATGTACTTATATTATTCATGGCTATTTTTAGTCAAAAAATAATTAAATAATATTTTAATTATTAAAATTTTTTAAACAACTTTTTCATTAATATATCACTCACGGTTATCCAAGTAGCAATTCAATGTGAAATAAAATAAACAAATGTGAAAGTGAACTCAAAATTTTTATCTTCAGTTGAAATAGGTAGGTAGGTAGGTAGGTAGGTAAGGCTGGTGCAAAGTTACCCTCACACCTTCACTCGGAGACCATTACGGTCCATTGTGACGCCTTAATAGAGAGAAGAATAGAAATATTAGGAATAGAAGAGAAAGAGAAGCAGACAATTCCAGAGTCTCCGACGGGAATCGAACCCGCAACCCCCAAACAACTGACTTGTCCTTTACCGACTAGTCCACAGGGGCACTCCAGTTGAAATAACAATTTATGGTATTCTTTGTTTGAAAATTATATCATTTAAATGTTGGTCATGACTAGGTGGTCTATTCGAAAGGTCCAATTTTGGAAGACTCGTTCGAGCATAGTCGACAGGTATCTCGCGAATATCATGAGTAATGTTGGCTTCCAAAGCTTTAATCGCTGGCTTATTCCTGAAGGCCTCCAACTTTACATATCCTTAAAAAATATAGTTCAAAGGTATGTTATCGTATGATCCAATTTACCGTAGCAAAACCTCAAATTAAGTGCTCACCAAAATGATTTCTCAACATGTCTATTGCTTCACTCGCTCTATGTCTCGTAGCACCAACTCGTTGGAAGTACAGCTCACCGAGATATGGTGGAATAACTATTACCATTGATGGTAACATTCTGAAATGCCTTATTTTTTAAGAAATATGGACTATTGACCAGCTCATAAAACACAAAACACCGTTGTTTTAAATGAATTTAATGGCCAATACAATAAAATAAACTTTGGTACCATTCGGGTTGCTCATCCGCCTAAATACTGCAATTTTGTTTATTAACGTATCCATCGAGCAACTCTTAATAAAAATAATCAACTTTACTTTGTTAATATGTTTACGATTAGTTTGTATCATCAAAACACTTGGGATGCAACATTACGGTAGTAATTTTCTAGTGTCGCGCTATCAAATTAAAAACATATGGATAGAAAAAATGTTTCCACGGAATGGTGTAGTGGTTAAAGCGCAAATTTTTAAAAACCAAGGTGGTCTAGATTTTCATCAAAATTTTTTATTTAAAGGCAAAAGTAAATGTTGAGTCAAGACTTTAAACATAATATCAAGGATATGAACACTGCGCAATCACACAGAGGCGTGGCATCAACAAATGGCGCGCCATCATTATCCAATATTTTTTGTTTATTGTCAAATAAATGTTGTAAATTTATGTTTACAATGTTGTGTAAATAATAAAAAAAAGTGCCGAAAAACGCTCATATAACGTTATCTTTTATGAAGACATTGTAAATTTGGTAAACAGCTGAAGTACTACTGTGATGTATTGATTTTGTATTATCTCCACTAACATCAGTAAAGCATCGTACTGCTTGTCTTTTTCTCATTTGCAAGTATTTAGCCGTTATTTAAAAAACAATTTTACTTAGTGGCGAATTAAAGCGATACGTCACATTAACATTTTTATCATTAAATCAGTGGCGAAGGATCCATATCAATTTCCAATTTGCTCAAAATTAGTTTTAATAAAAATTTAATTGATAAAAACACGTGACAATTATGCACATAAAGGGATTAGATTATTGCTGTGCCACTGAACATTTGAAAGTTAATTTTCTATGAGTCAAGAGAAGTTAAGAAGTGGCTTATGAATTTTGATGGTATAATTTTTAAATGACGACAAAGAAAAATGAATCAGCATTTGTCATCGATGACTAAACTTTGTCAGCATTTACTACGATGAATCATAATGATATTCGCCACCGAGTAACAAAGACTTGATAATATATAACATATTCCACTTACTTTCTCAATGCACTTGAAAGTTTTTTGATCAATCTCACCTTTTTGCTGGTTGGGCAACTGTACAACTTATCCTTAGCTATAAAAATGTATTAAATAGGATATGTGTGAGTGTGTAGGTGGAATTTTATCTACTCGTCTCTGTGTGCATTTCCGTTGTTGATGTATTTTAACAGGTATTGTAAATGGTGTTTATGCTCACGTTATTTATACTCGCGTATAGTCAGCTGAATATATAATTTAAGGCAAATAAACGCAGACAGTGCAGTGGATCTAATGATGTTTTTGTAAGACAATTAAACTTGTTAAGTTCCATTCACAACGAATATTTATATTTTTAAAATTATGCAATAAATAGGAACTTATATGAAATATGAATTTTTTGTCATATTAACAAAATGATTAAATGATTAAAAAATTATGGAATAAAAGACATGAACATATTTTGTTCTATTTAATCATTTATTGCTTTCCGCAGTTTTAGTGAGGAGACAATTTTGAATTGTGCCCTCGATGACGGAATCTTGAAAACAAATCTAAATTTAAAGGTGTCAGTTCAATAAATTTTGACTAGCAGTGTATGTAAAACTTCTGGGGCATGCTACCTCGGCAAAGTGTCCAGGCATTGGTTTAGTTGCTTGTCCGGTGTAAAGAGGTGTTACTTAAGGTGATTAGAAAAACTGAGATACCAATGAAGCGCCGAAGGAGTGCATCGCACATTCATTCAGATGGATCAATTCACAATGAGGGCATGGATAGTGATATCAGTATTTTTACTGATGGTGCATTTGTAGAATCCTGGACCTTGTACTTAAATAGGTTAGGGAGACGTATATCGCGGTAGTTTAAGGAAAATTAACAGGCAGCCAAACATTAAGTGTGAATGTTATAGAAGATTTAGCTTAATGATTATAAAAAAAACGACAATACCGTACATATAAATACAGTAAGTGTTGAAGACTTTCCAAATAATTATTTGACAATGGTTTTATTCAGCTAAAGCAAGTATAATAGAAAACATCAAGGTCACCAAAAATAATTTAAAAATGTTGTAAACAAGCTATTTAAAAATATACAATTGAAAGTTTAATGAGAAGAATATTAAAGTTTCAAGAATACTAATTTTTTGTAAATTTAAGACTGCTATTACCAAAACTGTTAACCACTTGGGAACCCCTGATTTAGTGTGTTACATTGCAGTGTGCTATTGAAAATAGTCGGCGTAAAACAATAACCCCTTAAGGAATTTAGTTTATTATTTACCAACTATGAGGAAATTAATGCAGTTGTTGTTTGGAATTTTGTTGTGGTATTCAGGTTTGTGCTAACACTACACGTGAACAGAATAAAGAGGATAAACCTTTAAAAATAAAAATATGAAATGGAAGAAAAATGAAAATTATTGAAATGATGAAGGTGACATTGTTACAGACAATGGTGATCATTGCCGTGGAATGTTCAGGCATCTTAAAATAAAGTAATTTAATTGACATCAGAATTATCAACGAGAGCCATAAACTGACGTTGGCCTTAACGCTTGATTGACGCTCAATCATCACCCCTAAGTACTTGTGTCGAAGCATGACACAAATTGATCTACAATATTCATCTGTTTTATTTGTAGGCAACTTGCTGCTGGGGACAATATAAACACTCGATTTTTTATTACGGGCATATGAAATATAAACAAGTAAGAGATCTTTATTCGACCGTGCCGAATCTTTTAAACCCTTCACAAAGTTTAGTCATGCAAAAACAATTGAATCACCATTCATCTCATTTATATGAAATACTTACATACATGCACATATGTTTCATTATCTTTAAAATGACTTTATCCGCTTAAAAACATCCCATTGTTTAATTATAAATTGAGTTTATGTTTGTATGTTTAAAAAAAAATAGAAAAGAATTGAAAAAAAATAAAAAATTTTTTTTGCTTGTCTTAACTGGGATTCGAACCTACATACGTTTATCCAGTTTGAATTGGTGTAAAAAGACGAGATGGTCTAGATTTTTTCATCATACTTCAGTTGTTTATAAAGCGATTTTTCTGATTTTTATTAACGATCTGGTCCAAAATATTTCTAATATTTTGGGTATTGGAAATATCTGGAGGATTCAAAAAGTTGATTTCAATATACACACGGACAGACAAACAGTGCCTAATTGACTCCCCCTCGTACCGGGTAGGTCTGTGATTATCCTTGAGATATCTTCGATTAGAGTAAGATCTTCCAAATTTTGGCTTCAGACAGCCAAATGTGTTGGTAGCCTCTCTATTTTCTGAACTGGCAATAACACCGAGACATGGGAATCTACCAAGAGTAAACTGCATTGGGAAAAGGCATGGGGGAATATTAAAGCTGACCACTACTTTTGTGGGAATCTTTTTTCATCTTCTTTTCCTCATCAGTGATTTCATAGCTCTTAATCGGCATCCCTTCCTTTACTGAGTTCCACTACGCCACTATAGGCGTTTTATCTGTTTTTCACATTACCTGGTGACTGTCAACAAATTTCTTTGTACAGTTTTCGTAGTATTCAGACAGAGGTCCCAGAAGACATGTGATCCTTAAACTGCCGCGATCTGAGTTTGCCTCACCTTTTTAAGTACGAGTTTCAGGATTGTCCTAAGTGCATAGATTGTACTGTCAGTATCTTTACTGATTAGACATAGGAGGATCATGGATCTCCTACTAAATAAGATTAAGCTGATCCAATGAATGCATAGATCCATCCGCTGTAAGCGTGCAATGTAGCTTATCGATTACTTACACCCAACTCATGTACTTAATCGGCGTGTGAGTCGACCTAATTTCTTTATGTATGAAGGCAAGGATTCTCCAATGCCACTTCAGTAAAGCTACTAATATCACTATGCACGCCCTTATTATGAATGGATTCATCCACTATGATCGTGTGATACAGTCGCTCGACCACCTTTACCTATCTAAAATGTGAAATTGGAGTTGCCGTATAAAAAATTTAAGTTTTAAATTTAAAATTATCAATTTCACACTCGTTTTTATACCCTTCACACAGTGAAAAAGGGTTTGTCATTCCGTGTGAAATTTCTACAATTTTCATTTCCGACCCCATAAAGTATATATATTCTGAAAGCTTATGAATAGGGGAGTCGATTAAGCTCTGTCAGTCTGTCCGTCTGACCGTCTGCCCGTGTGTATGCTGAAATCAACTTTTTGAAGCCCCCCCGACATAGGTTGGACCCGGGTAAGGTATTAAAATATCAGAAATATTCGGGAGTAGATTGGTATTGAAAATCAGAAACATCGGTACATAAACAACTGAGATATGAGCAAAAACCCACGACCACCTCGATTTTTTTTTCACAAAAACAACATTACAACAACAACATACATACATACAAACGTGTATACTGGTTAGAGAAAACGTGGCATCGAATCCCAGCTGAGCGAAAAATTTTTTTTTTTAATTTTTAAAAAATTTTTTTTATTTTATTTTTTATTTAATATATTATTTATATTTTTATTATTATTTTTTTTTAAATTTTTTTATTATTTTTTTTTGTTTTATATATATTATATACATAATAATTTTTTTTTTTAATTTTTTTTTAAAATTTTTTTTTAAAATTTTTTTTTAACTTTTTTTAAAAATTTTTTTTTAATTTTTTTTACAATTTTTTTTTTGTTTTTTTTAACAAACAGACGTGAATGTATAATTTTACAATGGGACGTTTTTATATAGGTATGTTTTTATATGTATGTACGTATTTCATATGGGATGAATGGTGACACAAACCACTGTTATTGCATGACTACACGTTGTGAAGGGCACGGCCGAATATAGCGCTCTTACTTGTTTCTTATCTTGTGTACTTTATGTGGCAATAATTGGCGTAGCTAAAAATTCTTTCTGGGGGTAGCCAAATTTAAAGCTCATTTAGTTTTGTATTTATTTTTAAAAAATGTAAATAGATAATTTTTTAAAATTGTGGTGAGTAAAAACAATTCTGTGAGGGAAGAGGGCATTTCATTTTCTCCAGAACGGTTTAGTTACATCAATGGTTTCGATTTAACAAAACTGATTGTATAAAATAGAGTTTTCTATTTAACTTCTTCTGTAAGTTGTTATACAAATTTTGTTAAATAATATCTGCCTTATTCATAAAAACTACTAAAGGAGAGTTTACAAAAAGAATTTCTTATAAACATTTTTTATAGACCTTTTTTATAAATTAGGCCGTACTTTACCATTTCCTCTGCGCTCGAAGTGTCTATGTCTACACACATACAAAACTAATTAAAATTGATGAGTTTATGATCACAGTTTAACATTTTGTGGTCAGTAATATCTAATATTAATAGTAATAACTGCAGTGTTCAAAAAGACATCCTTTTTTATAGTCTTTACCACCAAGAGTAACAAAGAAAGAGAAAAAGAGCTAGTCAAGTTTTTGAAACGGTTTGTTTATGGCCTCCCGTCTGTATTAGAAATTCCTATGATTAAACCATTAAATCAAGTAAAACAAAGACACAATTTGGTATTAAAAGTGAGATAAATCTGATATGTACATAATAAATCTGACATGTACATAATAAGTAATAATTGAAAAAAATTAAGAAAAAATATCTTTTTTTTCAATAATTCTTAAAATACTTAACGGATAATATAAAATTTTAGTAAATATATGACCATAAAATGCAATTTTAAACCAAAAACAAATGTTAAATCAGTGCAATAGAAAAAAATAATATAAAACATTAAAAAAGAAGTAAGAGCGCTATATTTGGTCGTGCCGAATCTGATAATACCTTTCACCGTCATGTAGATAGGTGTTATGACCACATCGTAGCTATGCCTAGATTTTAGATTTATTTATTTATTTATTTATATATTTTCTTTATTATTTCCGACGTCATCTTTTCTACTAATAAAGTCCTTTAATTTGATACCCATATTGTTGGAGTAAAAAAAATGTGTTCCGCCATTTTGTTTCAGATGCCATATTAGATTTTTCATCTTTTTAATAGTTTACTACTTTTTGAATGGTAATCCCTTTTTATTTGATATTAAAGTTAAAGGGGGCAAAGCCGTTACTACAATATTTGACTCATTTATTCACCATATAATATACGACGCCATCTTGGACTATTTTCTTTTATAGCTAACTGTATTTTAATATCTAAGCCTTTTTATTTTTTCCATATATTGGCTCTCTCGGTTGTATAGAAACTTGAAAATCTTGATTTCCGTTTGTAAATTTTTGGAAAAACACCTAAGCAGTTTAACCCTGGTGCTTATATCTCTGTTGGTTTCATACCGATTTGTTAGTTTTTCTTAGAAATAGGTACTGGATTTACAGCTTATAATTTGATATCTTAAGGGTGGTCAAACACTATTTAGAAGTTTGAAAAATTTGTTATATTAAAAGAAACATATACTTTTGCAAATAAGTTTTGTCTATAACTTTGCCAAATATAGAACAATATATTCAAAACTTTTCATGGTATTTTTCAAAAGCATATCAAATCTATAAGTATTAACAACAGTGTCTATAAATTATCCTAGAGCTGAAAAATTTTAATTTTTATGGAAAAATAAGCGAAAAAACAGACACAGTCGTGTTTATTTGCTCATATCTCCAAAAGTTATAATAATATTATGCTAATTTTGAATACCAATTTACTTCCAAATATTTCTGATATTTTGTTATCTTACACGGGACTTTTGGATGTCTAGGGGGTTAAAAAATTTGATTTAAACATTCGTACAGACGGACAATCAGACACATAATGTTTAATTTACTCTTCTGTTCATAAGCTTTCAGAAAATATATACCTTATTTGCTCGTGAATTAATATTGTAGAAATTTCACACGGTATGACAAATCTATGTATGTATACCCTGAAATTCACTGTAAAGGGCATAACAACGTTAAGCAATGAAATCTAAATTTAATCCTCAAAATTAGATTCATATATTAAACGAAATCTTGCTTGTGGGCAATAAATTCAAACAGTTTACATTAAATTTTACAACAACAAATATGTATGTTGTGCAAAAAAAAAGTTTTTATATTTTAATTATCCCCATATCATTAACACACAATCCTAACAAAAGCCTTAATTTTATGCCTTTTGCACATAAATTACAAACGAATCAAAATTGTTAAAAGTCATCCATTCATTAAAATGACATGCAATGGCTGCACTAGCAGGCGCTTAGAAGTGTGCAACAATTTTAAATATATTTTTGAAAATATATCCAGCATTTTAAATTAATTTCCTGTTGACAATAAATGTTTGCTCACAAGTGTGTGTGTGTGTGTAATAATAATGCATTGCTGCTTTAAACATTGTAAATATGTAGAGGAACTAAAGCTGTTTTATAAATTTATTTCGATTTTTATATTGTATTAAAATCACGGGTAACAAGTTGCAACAATAAAATGCCTTGTAAATTACATTTATACAATGATGAGGCATTAAGGTTTAAAAAGTTGTTGGTACATAAAGAATTGCCTGTTATATGGACATATACTTTTACATACATATGTATGTATGACAGTGTGGTGTACGTGTAAATATGTATGCATGTTAAAATGCTTATTCAAACATTCAATTGCGTTGAAACTGCAGCAGTACTTGTTTCAGTTTTGTTTAAGCAATATTTTATGCATTTGCTGTTTTTTGTTGTTGTTGTTGTCGGTGCTGTTGTTGTCAGGGTATTGTTTTGGTAAAAATGCATTGTTTTTGTGTTGCTGGTTATATTGGTGTTGACACAATATGAATGAAAATATATTACAAAATAATCACATTTATACGCGAAAAACAATGCACAATATGAATGTTGCAACATTTGTTGAATGCACACATACTCTTGCATGCATTTATAAAGTCAGCAACTTTAGATTGAATAGGGTGTATAATATTTGCAAGGGGAGAAGTAGCAAGAATAAAACTAAACTGTCAACAACAGAAGCAACAGTGCCGTGCAGTGCACAGTGGTAACAAATAGTTTTTGAATTTATCAAGGATTAATTGACTGAAGTGTTTACACAAAATACTTTAATAAATTTTAATAAATTTTAAAAGGGATAGCTTATAAAGATTTTGAGATCTAAATGGGAGGAGTTACTACTTTTTTATTCCGATTAACATGATCGCACAACTACAACGACATGCAGGGTAAGGGTTACGCAGTTCAGGCCGAAGCAGATAGATCTGGTTTGAAAATAAACATTACCAAAACCAAGGTAATAGGAATAAATCCCTCTAACAATAGATCATTTACAATTAACCATCAAGAACTTGAAGATCTTACAATATTTTGCTATCTCGGCAGCTTACTACTACAAAAGGAGGCTCTAGTGATGACATTGGAAACCGAATTAAATATGGCAAACAAGCATATGGTCAGCTTAACCCAATATGGCGATCGGCGTATATCTCAAAGAGAACCAAGATAAACATATTCAACATAAAATCCACTCTTCTTTATGGCGTCGAATCATGGAATGCAGCATCCAAAAACCTTAGCTCGTTGCAGATGTTTATAAATAGGTACTTGCGAAGAATCTTAAAAATATTTTGGCCAGTTACTATATCCAATGTAAGATTATGGAACGAAACTGGTGAAAAACCCATAAATACGGAAATATTAAGAAGAAAATGGAGATGGATAGGTAATACTTTGCGTAAATCAAATGACGACATCACTAAAAACGCCATAGAATGGAACCCACAAGGTAGCCGAAGAAGAGGTAGACCATCCCACACTTGGCGTCGTCAAATCGAAATCGAAGCTATCACAGAGAACAAAAGCTGGAATGAAATAAAAACCTTAGCGTCGGACAAAACACAATGCAACCAGTTTGTTATGGCCTTATGCTACTTATAGGAGCCACGGGAAATAATATATATTTAAAACATGATTTAAAATTTCTAACATTATTACCTTCAATTTATAGAGGTAATACAGATTCGTAAAGTTGTTTGGTAATCTAATATTTAAATTTTTAAACATTCTTACTTTTATAAAGAATATTTTTGTTTGTGATAATGAAGGAATAATTTGCAAATTAAAGTTTGGCGACACTAGCCGGGTGAAATGCATTTTTAAAACCAGCTACGATTTCATCATTATCACTTCTTGATCGGCGATTACGTGTGGGATGTAAATATCATCTATTTAACTCCCAGGTTTTTAAGTAAATTGAATTCGGTAACTAATATGTTTACTTTTTTCATGTTATCTTACCACAGCGAGTTAGATCGAAATCTGCCAATAGCAACCCTCTTTCTAATTTTTTTGCGGCCGGTATACTCTGATGGATTCTAACTTTCGTATGTTACATACATATTTAAATTCTTTCCTTCATTTAATAAAATTTTTTTAATCATAAAATTAATTTGGTATGGTTATGCCACTAGTTCCTAAATGTGTAATGTTGTATGTATTCTCATGCTTTGTATTTTTGTATGTTAAAAATATTTTAAAAATAAATATATATAAAAAATTTTTCTATTTTCTTTTCGGGTTGTTTTATTTAAAACAGATTAATAATTAATATTATTGATATAATAAACTCTTTATTTAAATTAATCCCAAATTTAAATTATAGAATTGATTAATTTAAAAAAAAAATATTTAAAAACAAGTCAGAGTGCTATGTTCGGCCGTGCCGAATCTTATATACCCTTCACAACGTGTAGTCATACAATAACAGTAGTTTGTATCACCATTCATCTCATATGAAATACGTAAAATTACAAATTTACGTATGTAAGTTAAAAAAAAACATTAAAAAAAAAATTTTTTAAAAAATTAAAAAAAAAACTATTTAAAAAAATAATTAAAATATAAATAATAAATATAAAACAAAAAAAAAAAATAAATAAAAATTAAAAAAAAATTAATATAAATATAAATATTATTTAAAATAAAAAAAAAAAAAAAAATTATAAAAAAAAGTTTAAAAAAAGTTATAAAAAAAAAAAATTTTTTTTTGGCTCAGCTGGGACTCGATGCCACGCTTACTCTAAGCAATCTACACGTTTGTATGTATGTTGTTGTTGTAATGTTGTTTTTGTGAAAAAAAAAATCGAGGTGGTCGTGGATTTTTGCTCATATCTCAGTTGTTTATGTACCGATGTTTCTGATTTTCAATACCGATCTACTCCCCAATATTTTTGATATTTAAATACCTCACCCGGGTCCAAGCGATGTCGGGGGGTTTCAAAAAGTTGATTTCAACATTTCAGAAAATATTTAATTTATGGGGTCGGAAATGAAAATTGTAGAAATTTCACACGGAATGACAAGCCTATATATATATCCTTTTTCACTGTGTTGAGGGTATAAAAAAAGCGCTTGACCAGTATAATGTAGTAAACTATGTGAGTAAGCACCATGCGATAGCGAAAATAAAAAAATGAAGGTCAAGTAAATTTCAGTCTTCCTTCTAACTTCTTCATTGTAAAAGTTTCAGGCAAGTTAAAAAGAGAATGAGAAAAATTACTGTATTTCAATTTCTAAATTGTAAAAGGGACTTAAGCAGCTAGTACACGGCATATTTTTTTAAAATCTGTCACAATTGTTGTTCATCTTAATTTTGCTTGTCTGTAAAAATTTTTATTTAACAGCCAACCACCAACAGAGATTTCTGCCAACAGCTAATATTAGATGGTTTGTCAGAAGAAAATCGAGCACATGACTTTTACAGAAAATATGCTTTAAAGGTAACATATGACATGTTTGTATTTAGCAGTGTACTATTATAACAAGTTAGATTTAAAAGCATGCTGCTTAAATATTAGCGGAACTCACTCTTTGGTGCAAACTACCCTTGCAAGTCGTGCAGACCGTGCAAGTCTAGCAAACAATTTAACTTGTGGACGACTACAAAAACAACTTCTATTAAATTGCAATTTGCATCACTTGAGCAAATATGCACAACTAAAAATCAGTGCAAAGTAATGTCACACAAATTTGCATAACAGATACATAATTTTTTTACTCTCAGGATTTAAAATCTCCATAAATTCAATTTCGTACATGGCATTTTTTACCAAAAAAATTGTGATATTATATTTTTCCGTTGATTTAGGTATTGTAATTTATTTAAAATTAATTAATTTTCTTTTCGGAAAATATTTAAACACAGAATCTTACTTATTAATTTAAAAAAAGATTTGCTGTTTCTTAAAAACCTTAAAAATCAGCTCGTTGCCATAAGTTTGCAACACACATGAAAAATGAACTCACGCTTGGTAGCAAAAAATTAGTGCATATTTGCACTAATTGCAAAAATGCTACCAAGAGTGAATTCCGCTATTATATTTCTCATTAAAATGTACTGCATTATTCACAGTAACACACGAAAAATTTACTAGAGTATGCGTAAAATTGATTAAATTATTTATTAATTTAATTTTTTTTATTTAACCCTAAATAAACATTTGAAAATATTAAAACCGTATATTTATACAGATAAGAACTAAAAAATAATGAAATTGTTTGTTTATCGTCGAAAAAGTTAACTAAAATCAAAGAATAATCATTTTCGGAATTTTTTTCAAATTACGACATCATTATCTTCTACTAACTACTTAATAACTTAAGACTCCTTTAAGACTATACTAACTGTTAAAATCTTTGAAACTTTCACAATGTTTTGTTGGCAATTATGCTTTGAAAATAAACAATTAACTATTTTTTTTGAACAACCCTGTTCAACATATTTTAAAATGTATTGTTGCAGACATAAATTCTATATAAAATAATATCTAAACTTTGTGTTAGTTACTCTCGTCATAATAGAACGGCAGCAAAGTAGCATTAACAGCTATAGAAGCAGTATTAGCACCAACAGCAACCACGTCAACATCAGCAACAATAACAAACCCTTACACATCCGATCATCTATCATATTTGAGGCTAAATGCTGCCAACATTGTTTGTGTTAAAACAAGTGTCATTATTCTGTGAGAGTTTAAATAAGAGTGTGTCCTTAAAATATCCTGTGTTGTATGGATCCATACCTCTTAACATACATACATGTGTTATACTGTTTTTTCTTCTCTTGTATGTGTGTGAGCGTTTATATGGCTGTGAGTAACAACTATCAACATTTTGTTGATGGTCTAGGTATTAAAAAAAACATTTTGATAAATGTGTACTAGGTAACAAAAGCACAGTGGTGTATAGCGAATATTAGTTTGGGTAGGGGGAATATTATTTTATTTATTTATTTATTGGTATGTCTGTTTGGCACAGTTAACTTGTAATAATAAAAAAGAATCGAAAATTTCATATTTGAACAATATTAATATCCTCTTTACCAACCTCTCTGTTGGATTTCTACAGTACGTTTATGTAGACATACCACTGACATTACTGTCTGCAACGGATATTTACACATGTACATTGAGTTGAGCAAAGTTTTAAATACGTATGTCTGGGTTAAATGTTGTCTTATCACTGGGTTACGAAAAAAAAAATGGTTTTATAAAATGGGGTTTTTAATAATAACGACTAATGGTTTTAGATTCATAAAATGGAGATAAAGTTGAAAAGTCACTTTAAGCAACAGTAAGTTTGTATTGAAAATTTAATTAAATTGCATATCAAGTGAAACTTTCTTAAATACACTTGCTGTAAAAGTACGTACACAAATTAGACTGTACTTGTAAATCTTTTAGAGCATGTTGCATGTTTATACTTTATGAACATAAAAAATGCAATTGTCCTACAGTTTTAGAGTATAAAATGTGACAGCAATATAGGATGAATATTATTTTTAGGATCTTTTAGGAAGTATTATATTAATGCATAGGTTCTTAATAGAGAAGAACAGAGAGTTGTTCAAAGTGTTTGCGGGGATAATCAAATAAAGTCTAAATAGCTTTTTAATAAATTTTTTTAAAGAAAGTTTTGCCATTAAAACTCAACGAAAAAAATAATTTTAAAAATTTTGAATAAAATTTTTTTTTTGGAAAAAATTTGTTTATATCAACAGCAGAAAAATAGGTCAACAATACACAAAAAAAAATTGTTCCCCTAAATTTTAAATTAAAAGACTATTTGATTTATTTCTAAATTTGGATCATAATTTTAATAAATTAAAATAACTTATTTTAGTGATACTAAAACTTAAAAAAACTTTGAAATTTCTGTCAGCTAAAAAAAAATTATTGAAAAATAATATTGAAAAAAATATTTTTTGTATAGACTCGATATTTAAGAATAAGTTTAACAGAGTTTTGAGTAATCATGTAAAAAAGGGAGGTGAGTATAAAAACAAGTAAGAGTGTTATATTCGGCCGTGCCGAATCTTATATACACTTCACAAAATGTAGTCATGCAATAACAGTAGTTTGTATCACCATTCATCTCATATGAAATACGTACATACATATAAAAAAAATACATATATAAAAACATCCCATTGTAAAATTAAAAAGTAACGTATGTACGTTTAAAAAAAATAAAAAAAAAATTAAAATATAAATAATAAATATAAAACAAAAAAAAAAAAAATAAAAATAATAAAAAAAAAAATTAAAATATAAATAATAAATATAAAACAAAAAAAAAATAAAAAAAAATTAAAAAAAATAATAATAAAAATATAAATATATTAAATAAAAAATAAAAAAAAAATAAAACAAATATAAAATAAATAAAAAAATTTTTTTGGCTCAGCTGGGATTCGATGCCACGTTTACTCTAACCAATATACACGTTTGTATGTATGTTGTTGTTGTAATGTTGTTTTTGTGGAAAAAAAATCGAGGTGGTCGTGGGTCTTTGCTCAGATGTCAGTGGTTTATGTACTGATGTTTCTGATTTTCAATACCGATCTACTCCCGAATATTTCTGATATTTTAATACCTCACCCGTGTCCAAGCGATTTCGGGGGGCTTCAAAAAGTTGATTTCAACATACAGACAGTCAGACGGACAGACGGACACACTGACAGACTGACAGAGCTTAATCGACTCCCCTATTTATCAGCTTTCAGAAAATATATACTTTATGGGGTCGGAAATGAAAATTGTAGAAATTACAAACAGAATGACAAAGCTATATACATATACCCTTGTGCACCACAGGTAAAGGGAATAATTTAAGAAATTTAAATTACTTCATAATTTTGTGTTAATTTAAATTTATAACTTTCATTTAAGTAAAAGTATCATTTTGAGGATTGAAGCTTAATCAAATAAAATTTTAATTAAAAGTATTAATTTTTTAATTGAATTTGAAGCGGGTATATTGTATGAGAATTTTTTTAATGAAATTTTGTATTTATTTGATTTAAAACGTTGTTGAGTTTAAGGGTTCCTAGCCTATTAATTGAGGGAGCATTCAGATAAAAAAAATTCTGAAAAAATGTGTGACATTATTACAAGCGACATAAATAGATAGCCTGTGGTTTTCTCTAACATTATTTTCTATGTGCCTGCTTTTGTCAATTATTCATGAAATTAACTAAGAGAATAGCTAAGAATTAAAGCCTTGAATAAGTCAGTATAGGATTTTTTTTTCACAAACTCAGCAACAACTAATGAAACCTGAAGAAGAAGCAAAATTATCTGCACGCATCCATAGGAAGCTGTTACGTTGCTTATTTTCCACACTTTTGTACAAAGGGGTAAAGAGGTGTTATTAATACCTCGGGCTTCATGAAACTAAACATTAAGAGAGATCAGCTTGCGGCACATCAAGTATCATGCGAATCAGTACACTTGCCATAGACTCATTGTTGGTGAGGTTTCTCCAGAAGAAACACCTTGGCTGTATTTGCCACCTATGTAGGAAGCAGAAACCGGTGGTTTAGTGAATGACAATTGTGCTAGTATCGAGCTTTATTTTTCCATTTACATCTCTGAGAGCTGCTGAGTTTAAACATTTTTTCTGGATTGTTTGTTCAGCGCCTTTCCCAATGAGATTGGGAGAACTAAAAACAAAACTAGATTCAATACTGCTGTTGACATCGTGCCCCACATTAAGGGATTATACAGTTCAGGCTTTCGAACAGAATGCTTATAAAAGTATAGTGATATTTTTCTTTAGAGAATTGTCACCAGTATGCCATTGTTTAGGGCAATGAACATGGTACTCAAGTGCAATGATTGGCCGATAATAATTTAACTCAATAGTGCGACCACTTTTATACATAGACTGAGTGCAGGTTGTAATGTGAAATCAAACCAAAAATCCATTGAAGCTATAACAGGTGATCCTTTGACGAAATTAATGCCATACAGACTAAAATTAAAGTGCTACTTCTTAATATGTGCAAAACTTTGCTAAAGAAGTAGGAGCTGAACATTATGTAAAAGGCCCTGCACATTTCATTGATATGCCGCAATAAAAAAATTGTAGTATAAATTTTCAAGTTAGTTACTTTTTTAATTACATAATTTTTTATTTACCTGAAGCATAATTTTGTTTCTATACAATTCTAAAAATCAGCTGTACTACGTCGGCATTTCTAACATTAATATTTTAATGCATTTTCCTTTTGCAGCTAGTGACGTAAAAGGTATAAATCGAAAATCTAGCCGATATTGTATAATTTTACTCAAACTTAGAATTAAGTTTTAAAAATTTCTTTGAGTATATCATAAAATTTCAGATCGATCCAGTGGCTACTTTCGAAGATATAGGGGTTTTATAATGCAAAACATACCTGGACGTATTGTTGTTGACATAAAGCTTAAGTTTATATTTAAAAAAAATAAAAAATTTCGTTTACATTTTGATGATGTAGAAATTTTTTTTATAAATAATTTTTTATTTTTGTTCAACACTTTCTGTAGATATAAGAAAAAAAATCAAACAAACTTTTTATAGAAATATTTGGGAACCACTAACTTAATGCTTCTTTTGATGCTCAATTATTTTCATAATTATCCCTGTGTTGTCTGTCATACTATCAAGATGTTGTTACTTGTAAAGTTGTCTCTAAAGTCATTCCATCCACTTACATTTTTTTCTCGTAGTTCTTTGGCTTAAATGTCATAATAAAAATTGCTGTATTTCTTTTGCCACTATAAGTGCAAAATTAAGTTTAAAAACTTTGCGCATCAGTTGGTTGCAGTAAAAATAACAGCAATATTGTAAATTGCTAAGCACTGAGATGTTGAAATTAAAATCAGATTATCATCGGAGCATTATCAGCCACTACCAGCAACAACCACACCATCCTCTCAATCACTTAAGGTTTAAAAGCGCAACAAAATAATTTCAGCTTTTAATATTTATATTTTTTTCCTTCTCTCCTAATATCATAATTATTGTGCTGTTATGTTGCTGCACTTTTGCCACTTTCCCACTGCTTTGAATCATCTCCATGAGTTATTTTTCATTGTATTTGTCGTGTTATGGAGCTGCTGTGCTGGTGATGGTGGTGGTAACAGGTTTACAAAAACAAAAAACTGAAACGGAAAATTATTTGATCAAATTATCAGTGAATGTGTTGCAAAATGTTTCATCGTCATAAATATAATTTTCACTGAAAACTGCATTGTCTATTAATTGAATTGTACGATGGAAATCTAATTACTGCATAAATAAAAAGAGAGAAAAGTAATACATAGAAAATTATGTTCACAAAAAAATAATAAGCATATTTTAAGGTTGGTTGTGCAATTTTATGGAGAAATTAGATTCTTGTTTACATATAGATGGTTGTTTAATGGCATTATTAATTGGAATGTAAAATTGTTGTGTAAAGTTAACTCACTTATTTAAGAAGTTTTAAAATGAACTTCTTTTGCACTGACATTAAAAGTGCAGATATTAAATTACGAATGGTATTTTAAATTAAACTATTGTTGAAAATTTAGAAACATTAAGTGTTAAATTAGTTATGGAAAAAATTGTCCATCTGTCCATGATTTACATATACAGTCGTGTCTGGATATAGTGAACTAATTTTTGCAAGGCTTGTTCATAGTATCCAGGTTGTTCTCTATATCAAGGGAGAAAAACCGAAGAACTAGTTTAAAGACTTCAAAGCTACAAAGCCTGTTGGAAATGACAACACGAAGTTTTGCTGAAATTACTGACTTAGAGCAGTCTGGGTGGTTCTTGTACCAATACAGGGCTGGAAAACGGACGTCTAGAGCAGACTTCCCCGGAAACGGATGACGACTCAGATAACAACCTCTATTTCTTCCTATATTTCCTCCTAATCTCTTTTCTAACGTAAATAATATTATAGATCTTTTTTCAATGCAAAAATATTTAAAAGTTAAAAAAATATTACATCTGTGGCAATAAGAAAAAACTGCTTATGTTAGTTATTATTGTTTTTCAGGCAAGCAGCTTAACATTTTTAGGTTGATTTTTAAATAGAGACAATCTTATAAATTATGCGAAATTCAAATTAAAGCGATACACTTTTGTATATTTAGCTTAATTTAATATTGAAATAAGTTATAATACCAAATGATATTGTTCTTTGAAAAAATTTAGGCAACAAGATTTTACGTCATAACTTCCTGTAAATTTGCCTAAAATAGTTGAAAGTTTGACTGAGGGTTGTTTGGAGTTCCGGAATTACAATGGTGTGACTATCTTAATTTTATCTAATGTCGACTTTAGCAGCTTTTAAATTTTGCAACAGATATATTTTTTGTTTTTGGATAAAAAAAATGTCCAGCCCTGTATGAATTCAATACAACACTTTTAAAACATATAAAATAAAATTGTATTGTTTTACAAAATGTTTTAACGTGTACTAGAGAACCCCCTGCACACTTCGTAGTGCAAAAAAGAAAATAAAAAAATCAATTCGAATTAATTTAAATCAGTGATGATTGTAATGAATTTAAAAACAAATTGTATTTCAGTTTTACAAAATATTAACTCAAATTAAATGAATACAGTGTTCACTAAAATGGCTATAACTCATCAACCAATACATAAGGGGTGTCTCGAAATGCTTTTCTACATTTTTTACAGGGCACTACGCAAACAATTATTATTTAATTAATTTTTTTGTTCCACTCTGTGATAGTTATAAGTCTCAACAATACTTTGTTAATAAGTTTATTCAAATTATTTTATCCGTATTAAAAATGTTGTCAAATAGAGAAAAGGTGAAAAAAATATTGTGGATATTTATAATAAAAATAAACAACTTTCTTACGCTGAAGTTGAGCGGCGGGCAAAAGTGGCCAGACAGACTGCCCGTAACGTTATTTTTAAATTCAAAAAAGACTTGTCTATTAAGCACAAGAAAGGTGGAGGGCTTCGTGGTTTTAGGAATCCTCAAATCGTTAAAAAGGTAAAGGCACTTTGGAAGCAAAATCCAAACATTTCCATTCGCTATATCGCACGAAAACTAAATATTTCGAATTCGCTTGTAGAACGAATAAAGAAAAAAGAAAATTTAAAAACATTCAAAGTCAAGAAAGCTCCAAAACGAAACGAAAAAGGAACAAAAACGGCAAGAATAAGAACAAGACAGTTGCTACGTCACAAATTAAGTAATTTTAATGGATGTATTTTAATGAACGATGAAACCTATTGTATGGCTGACTATTCAGAGCTTCCTGGTCAGGGTTTTTATGTTTCTAATAAAAGAGCTAATGTTTCCGATAAGTTTAAGTATAAAAATATTTCAAAATTCGCCAAAAAATATATGATATGGCAAGCAATATGTACATGTGGGAAAACTTCAAAGGCAATCATTGTGAATCGTAAAATGAACAGCCAATTTTATATTAATGAGTGCCTGAAAAAAGCTTTATTGCCATTATACAGAAGCCACAATATACCTCCACTGTTTTGGCCCGACTTGGCAAGCTGCCACTACAGCAAAGACTTCCTTGAGTGGTATGAGGCCAACAAAATAAATTTTGTACCGAAAAACATGAATCCACCTAATTGTCCAGAGCTAAGGCCTATTGAACGCTATTGGGCTATTATTAAGCAGTACCTAAGAACAAAGTTCAAAGCTTCTACAAATGTAAAAAAATTTGGATTTATTTAGAAAAAAGCTATCAAACACTTCGGTAAAACTAGTGTCCAACGTTTAATGCAAAGCGCTAAGAAAAAAGTGCGAAATTTTGCAAAAGAAAATAAAATTGAAACCTTGGTTTTTTGCATAATAAAGTTTAGAAATTTTTCTCCATAACGCCAATAAAGTGTATTTTTTGTTTGAAAAAAACTAGATTTGGGAGACATTTTAAAATGTAAAAAATCATTTCGAGACACCTCTTATATAAGACTGATTATACATAGAAACCTTGGTATTGACGTATGAATTTTACATGAATTTTACAGAAACAAAATCGGTTCACGCATTCCAGGGAACATCAATTACTAACACAATGCAACTTTTTTTTATATATATAGATTACCAACAACAAGCATATTAAGTTCTATGCAACTCTATGTGTTAATGTCAACCTCCCTAATAACGTTTAACATTAACACTAAGGCCAAAGTATACTACAGTCTTACATTTTGTGGATTGTATTTAAAGTATGACCCTCTATCTATCCCTTTCCAATGAGATAAAAATAATAAATTCGAAAATCAGAAAATGTCGCAGATACTTGTTTCCGCTAAAAAAAACAAATTTTAACTGCTTTATTCTGAATTACACATTCCTACTGGTAAGAACTTCATTGTCCAGAAATTTCTTAATAAACATTATTATTTCGATTAATAAAATACATTTTTGGTGTTTATTTTCTTTTCTTTCATTTTAATCGGAACATTCTGTTTATTATTGAGTAACAAAATCAATTTGGATTTCTTTTTTGCTTTTTGGCTCAAAGGTGACAACTTCCACCTCTCTTGATTCCATCATCATCGACCCCCGAGATTTTGTTTGCTAAACACTATGAATTGAACAACTATTGCCTTTTAGACAAAAATTTTCATAAAACAATCTTATTGTATACGGTATATTTTTTATTATGCCACAAAACCATTCACACGCCTTCGTCGACCGGGTAAGAGCCAGCTAAGTCAAACCGTCAATGTATTTTCAAGGCTGCCGTCGATTATAAAGTGTATGTTTTATAGAAATGAAATAAAACAAAAATGGGTTTTTTAAATTGACATTAAATTTACTTTATTCTTCGAAAAATAATCTTCTAGCATTATAATTTGAATATGAAATCTAAGATATGTCCGTCACGGCTGGCACGGACGTAGTCTTATTTGGACGTCAAATTTGCTATGACTTTTTTCCAACATTTGTGGCCTCACTTCATAATTTATTTTTTGCACAAAAAGTATAAAAAAATTCAAAATCTTTTTTGTGCAGTGCATTAACCAAAGTGTAATTTTCGCTAAAAACATCTATCATTTTAATGTTTCATTTATTTTTGGCAACTACACAGCAAATATTTATTTTAATCATTGTTTTGTTTTGAATGTTAAATCTTTACATTTAAAAATATCGCATTAATCATAAGTCACATTTATCAATCGTATTTACAACATCTGAATTAAGGACACTTTATAAATTCAAAAACTATGTTCCTTAAAAAGCAAAGTCATTATAAAATATTAGTACTAACAATGTACTAGAAATATGACACACTTTTACTTAATTAAACAATCAAAACTACCATGCGATATATATTTTAAACATTTACACATAATTTTAATTTTACTCCACCTTAAAACTTAAATATCTTAATTTTTCCTTAAGTAGCATACATTTTTAAAGCTGTCTGATTTTTAAAAGTTCCCTACAAATATGTCGAAAAACTTTTCTTGTAGTTCTTTAGGTAGAAAAGTTTTGAAGAATTTTTTGTTTTCGGTAGAATAGTTTTTCTTGCGTTCGTTAACCAAAGCCAATGCTAAAGTTGTTTTGGTTCCATAACATCAACTTCATTTGATATCAAGCAGATATTCAGTATTTTTTCTGTCTTTATGGTTGGTGGATTTAAGCTCAACACTTTTACATGCACAGAGTCTAGAAGCGTTGTGCATACTCATACAGTGTCATACAGCGTTGCTCAATCTTTTAAGGTTTATATAAAAATTATTTTTTAAAAATCTACTGTAATTAAATGAAACATCATTTTGAGTTTTATTTTTATAAAAAAGGATTTTATGAAATATTTTTTAAATAAACAATTTATTAAAAATGTTCTCATTAATTAAAGGTTTGGTTTTAAAAGCATGTTTCCTATTACCCGGAAAAATGAATTTGATATATATGTATGTATGTATGTATGTATGTACAATATATCTTTTTAAATTTCAGGTACCATCTTCCAACCTAAATTAACGATCACATATGTATTAATATGAGACCACTAAAAGTTTGATTGCATATCTGAAGAGCTCAAGCATGGAGATAAAAATTCCTATAGTACTATCAACAACACAAAAACAGTGGGCATGGCATCACCCATAATTTTTTTTCATACTATAAAGCTAAAAATTTAATCTATGAAAATAGTACCTTAAAGTACGCATACAAAATGGGCGAAATTGAATAAAAAAGAGTGGCACAACTATAAAAGTTACATATTAATTTGTGTGTATCTAGCAAGCCATACGCGAATATTCTAGTCAACAACAGGCTTTAGGAATAGTCCAACCAGTACATTATTTCCACAGAAATAAAAAGACTACAATGGCGGTGGATTGGACGAACAAGCACCGACATTACAAGAACTGCCATAGACTAGAAAAGGAGGACCTCTAGCTTATATTTGGAAAAGGCAAATCGATGTAGAAGTGGCAGCAAATTGAGAGCACAAGACAGGAATATGTTCAACAAATTTATTAAGGCACTATGATCCTTATAGGATCAATCGGAACATATAAAGGGTCCGCCTTCTAAAGTCTTTTCTTTCAACTAGTGGTTATTTCGTGAATGGTAACACTTAGCTCATGTCTGATTTGACAGATAATTAGTTTTATCCTTCCGCTGAATGAATATGGTTGTGTATACGCTTGAACAACGCTGGGAAATATTGCGATATTACTGTGGCCGATTTTGATAAAAAAAAAATCATCTTTTCAGAACAAGCTCATTTTGATCTGGCGGGTATGTAAACAAGCAAAATTGTCGCATTTGGCGCACAGAAAACCGGCACGCATACATTGAAAAGCCGATACACCCAAAACGAGTGACTGTTTGGTGCGGATTTTGGTCCAGAGGCATAATTGGACCATTTTTCTTCGAAAATAACCAAGAAGTGGCCAATGCGTAGTCAATGGCGATCGTTATCGGGCCATGTTGAATGAATTTTTGTTCACAAAAATTGAAGAGGAGGAAATTGGCAACATTTAGTTTCAACAGGACGACGCTAAGTGCCACACAGACGAAGCTTCACCTTTTTTATAGCATTTAAAAAAAAAAAGGTTTTTGGCGGACCCTTTATATATCTGGCGAGCTATGATAGTGACCATCTCCAAATTTATTTTATGTAAACTTTTTTTAGATAATTATAAAATCTTCAAAATCCGAATAGTGGGCGTGTCATATACAATAGATAAAATTAATAATAACTATTAATTTTTTGTATATTAACGTATGTTTATCTAACGATCGTTTATACTTAGTTACTTTCTAAATTTCTGATAAATAAATTTATTTTTATTTATTTATTTATTTACTGAATTCAGAATAGTGGGTATCAGGTCTCCATGAATGTAGTAAACATTTTTTTTTTAACTTGTAATTATGTTGATACCTATTTGGCCTCAATTTTGTGTACATATATAAATTTGTTGTAAATAAATTATAAGTAAAATTCTACAATATCTGAAATTGGAGTCATGGTAATTCACATACAAAATAATGCAAAATTTATCAAAAATTTTTTATTAAAAAAGTATTGAGAATTTTTTTTTTAGAAAAGAAAATAATTTAAAGATTTTTAAATATATACTGGCCTTACAGAAAATAAACCAAATGATTATAAACATTGATTGTTTAAACAATCATCTGTCCTTATCGCTACCTAACTGGTAACTCATTGTGGTAAAAAATATATGAAAAAGGAAAAACTAAAGTAGATACCGAATTCAATTAACTCAAGTCCCGGCAGTTAAATAGATGATATTTACAACCAACATGTAACCACCGATCAGAGAGTGCTGATGATGAAATCGTAGCTGGTTTCGAAAATGCATTCCACTCGGCTAGTGTCGGTAAAAGTATAATTTTTCAAATTTATTCTTTCATTTATCACAATTAAAAAAAATTCTTTGTAAAAATAAAGAATGTTAATATGAACTCAGATGGGGTGCATTAACGCCTTACGAAATAAGGCCTTTAAGGCTTTATTTCTCAATGGAAAGTGAAATAATGCCTTTATTTCCAAAAAGGTTTTATTGCACTTTGAAAGTGAAATAAAGCCGTAAAGGTCTTATTTCACTTAAATTTCTTTTCAAATGAAGCAATAAAATTTCTTATTCTTCTTATATTTTATTGAACAATTATAAAAAAATTGCATATTGACAAAAATTAATAGAACATTATTAATTAATCCCACTTATGGAAACGAAATCACACCA
Organism: Phyto melanocephala; assembly: GCA_941918925.1. Taxonomy (NCBI): domain Eukaryota; kingdom Metazoa; phylum Arthropoda; class Insecta; order Diptera; family Rhinophoridae; genus Phyto; species Phyto melanocephala. The sequence goes on along the minus strand of OW799236.1, from coordinate 25,049,086 downwards.
AAATGAAAAAAAAAATCACTTAATTCATTACACATTTTTGCATAAAAGCATACACAAATATTAATTTAACTGCAACAATATTGAAAATCTTTGCTTTATAAAGTTTTTCTGCGTGGCGGCCTGCGGCCGCTCTTAGGAGTTTTCTCCTCCATGGGACGCGGCAGGTGGCTTCGCTGAATAAAATTGCCCTGCGCGCGTCACACTACGGAAGATAATGAGACGCGCGCAGGAAAATTGTATTCAGCGAAGCCACCTGCCGCGTCCTATGGAGGAGAAAACCCCTAAGATCGGCCGCAGGCCGCCACGCAGAAAAACTGTATTAAGTGAGATTTAGGTGACTTTTTCCTACGTAGTGCATAAAGTCCATGGACATTATGTCACTATTTGTGTGTCACAATGTTCATGGACATTATGACATGCCACCGAAAATATATACTTACATGTTCATTATGAGCAATATGTATTATTAGCAGTTGTTTAAAGATATTGGATTGTTATCAACAAAAACAAAAAACAATAAATTGAACAGCGTAACAAAAGAATCAAAAAATATAAAATAAAGGCTTTATTGCACCATTGGCTAAATTTCAATAAAGGCCTTATGTCACTTTCAAAGTGCAGTAAAGCCCTTTCCGCAACAAAGACCTTATTTCTCAATTGGAAGTGAAATAAAGCCTTAAAGGCTTTATTTCGTAAGGCGTTATTGCACCCCACCATGAACTCAGGCCTGATTAAAGTTTAAATATTAGTTTAAACAGAAAAGTTCGACAAAATATAAATTCAATTTATATTTTCAATAAAAATAAAACTAATCAATATTTTTTTTATAAAAAGAATATTAATCGAAAATTTTCTTTCAAAAGAAATTTAAACGAAAATTTTTCTATAAAAAGAAATTTGATCGAAAATTTTTCTATAAAAAGAAATTTAAACAAAAATTTTTCTATAAAAAGATATTTGATCGAAAATTTTCTATCAAAAGAAATTTAATCGAAAATTTTCTATTAAAAAAAATTAATCAAAAATTTTTTATTAAATAAAAATAATATAAATATTTTTTATCAAAAGCAAATTCATTGTTATTTTTATATAAAAAGAAAATCTATTAACAATTCTATCGAAATTTTTTTAAAAATTTAGCATAGAAAAAATTTATTAAAATTTTTATAAAAGAAATTAAATTGAAATTTTTATATAAAAAATATTAATCGAAAGTTTTCTATAAAGGAAAATTTTTTAAGTACTTTCTACAAAGGAAATTAATCGAGAGCATTTGCTACACAAAAAAAAATTTGTAAAACTTATATTTTCTTATTATTCGACCTTTAAAATATAAGTATTCTTTAAAAAAAATTTTTTAAAATTTTTTTTTATTTTTCGAGCTCAAGGTCCGTTGAAACATTAAAATAAATAATTTAAATCATGCCATAATTTCGATATTCTTTAAATATCATCATCAGGGCTTTTCTATCAAATAAAAACTAAAAACGAAATAAAAAACGAACTTATTAGATTTAAAATTACTACATAAAACATTTACAGTACATTAACAAGGTGAGTAAAAAACATAAAATAATTATGACAAAGGTACCCATTACAAATATTTATTATAAAATTTTTGAAACAGCACAACATAAATACTGCATGTCATTTCACATCAACATCTGTTTATGCACTTGAATAGACAAGCCCTGATGATGATATTCAAAGAATATCGAAATGTTGGCATGATTTAAATTATTTATTTTATTGTTTTAACGGACCTTAAGCTCGAAAAATAAAAAAAATTTTTAAAAATCTTTTTTAAAAAATACTTTAAAAAAATTTGTAGTAAATATTCTATAAAAGTATCGAAAAAATTTTACAAAAAGAAAATTTTATATAAACAAAAATTTAATCAAAATTTTGTATTACGAAAAAATTTATTAAAAATTTGATTAAAAAAAACCTAAAACTAAATGTTAAACATTTTTCTAAAGGGAATATTTATTGAGATTTAATTTAAAAAGAAAATTATTTAATCAAATTTTAAAAAATTTTCTTTAAAAAAAATTACGAAAAATTTTTCTTATAAAAAAAAAAATTTATTTAAACTTTTTTTTAAAATAAAATAAATCGAAAATATTTTGTAAAAGCAAATTTATTGTGAATTTTTTATGAAAAGAGAATATATTGGAAAATCTCTAAAAAAATGTATCAAAATAATTTTTTGTGGAAAGAAGATTTATTTAAAAATATGTTATAAAAGAAAATATTTATACATTTTTGTTCTTTAAAAAAATTTTAAAAAATTTTCTATTAAATCAAATTTATTGATAATTTTTTATAAAAAAAAAATTAATAAAAATTTTCTATAAAAAAAAGTATAGAAAATTTTCTACAAAAAGATAATTTATCGAAAATTATCTTTAAAAATAACATATATCGAAAAATTCCACAAAAAGAAATTTATCAAAAATTTTATACAAGAAAAAACTTAATAAAAAATTAAAAAAAAAAAAATATTTTTGATGAAAAAATATTTATTAAGATTTTATTTAAAAATAAAATTAATCAGAAACCGAATGTTTTTATAAAAGTCATTAAAATTATTGTGGTTACTACACGTTGGAAAGTGCTGATTTAGCCACTTCATACTTGATACTGTTGCTTTGCCTTTACATATCAAATACACAATTTCCAAAACTTTAAGCACTCAATTGCCATCTCTAAGCCATTTGAAACAACTTAAAAAATTGACTATGGAACCTGTGTCTCTGGAATTACAATCTGTTTTTATACCCTTCACCTGTGGTGCACAAGGGTATATATAGCTTTGTCATTCCGTTTGTAATTTCTACACTTTTCATTTCCGACCACATAAAGTATATATTTTCTGAAAGCTTATGAATCGAGGAGTCGATTAAGCCCTGACCGTCTGTCCGTCTATCCGTCTGTCCGTCTGCCCGTCTGTCCGTGTGTTGGTTGAAATCAACTTTTAGAAGCAACTGTATGTTCCTCAGATCTGTATATGGTATCAATCTCTTGGAAATATCCAGGAATGAATCGCTATTGAAATTCAGCACAATCGCCCCATAACTTTCTGAGATATGAGCAAAAAACCACGACCACCTCGTTTTTTTTCACAATTACAACAACAACATACATACATATGTAGATACATGTAAAAAACATACCAAACAAAAAAATTACAAAAAAAAAAAATATTAAAAATAAGAAAAAAATTAAAAAAAACTACAAAAAAAAAATTTTAAAAAAATTTAAAAAAAAATTTAAACAAATTTTTTAAAAATTTTTCTAAAAAATTTTTTTTAAAAAATTTAAAAAAAATATAAATAATATATTAAATAAAATAAAATAAAATTTTTTTAGCTCAGCTGGGATTCGATGCCACATTTATTCTAACGTGTACGTATGCACGTATTTTATATGGGATGAATGGTGATACAAACAATTGTTATTGCATGACTACACGTTGTGAAGGGTATATAAGATTCGGCACGGCCGAATATAGCACTGTTACTTGTTACTGGTCACTATGTGTGTAAGTTCGGTGTGTGTGTGTTTTGCCTTGAAGATTGTTTTACTCTTTTACTTAGGCATGCAACTTAAAGTTTTCCAAACAATTTTACTTGATTTTCGTTTTGCAGACATTTTCTAATAAAAAATACAGTTTGTTTCTTTCTTTTTTTTTAGTATTCATTAATTTTTAGCATCCTTTCCCATTTTTGTTGCTGTTTGTATGTTAAAAGTTAAATGACATATTGAGTTAATTTAATAAATCTTCAACAACTGAATAAGCTTTAAATTAATGACACTAGAAATTTGTATATTTTTTATGTTCCACTTTTTGTCTTCGAAGTTGTTTGTGTGTATTAAAATCTAACTGTTATTTATTAGCAACTTAATTAAACACTGATTGCACAAAGGTTGCTTAGAAATTTAAAAATTTCTCTTTCTTATGTTTGTTGTTTATATTCCAGTATTTAAATAAAAACCAAATTTATTCGAATTGTTCTTTTTAAATCATATTGTTACAGTGAAGTGGTGCACGTTTGAAACAATTGTTGAACACAAAATACTGTATGGCTGAATGTATGTATGTAAGGATAATGTGAGGATGGTAGGAAAATAACATTCAGAACAAATTTGATGTTGTATGGTTAAACAGGATATGTAAAGTATTTTAAAAACAACAAGCAGGCGCGTGCCATAGAATTTGTAATACTGATTTGGAGTTCACTGAGCCCCTCCGCCTTTCATATCTATGCCAATGGTATAAGTATAATTTTATAATCGGATATTTTAAGCGTTAGGCCTATTTCATATTAGTGAAAAGTAAATTAAGTCTTATTTTTAGTGATTGAATGATATGTTATCAATTATAGAATACATTTCTTAAAACCTAATAAAAACAGTGATAAATTTGCGTGTCTCAGTATATAATACATACAGTAGCGTAAATAACTCAGTATTGGTAAAAGATATTTAAATGGTTTTTATGCGTGTTTTTTTGGAATTAAAATATATAAAATCTTAGAAAAAATTTTAACTCTTGGGTATTTTTTTAAGGCAAATAGCTTGCATTTAAATTTTGTACTTTTTTTACCAATTATATCCTATCGGCCACCTTTACATCCCAAATAGCTGAATATTTAACAAAACTATTGCTAAGTATATGTTTTATGAAATGTTATTTATGTATATTTTTAGACAGTGTGAAAATATTTTTGACATGCTTATCAACTCAAAAATATATAGAAAAAATATGTTGAAAAATATGTTGGAATAATCTTGTTGCCATTATTAGTTTCAAGAACAGACTCTGATGGACCGATAAGTGATATAGGAGGATCTTTGTCTAAAGTGACTCAACTTTTGAAACCGCTGTCTTCCGATTAGCATAAAATTCGCACCAAATATAGTCAACAGAACTCTCATCAAGACCGCGTCTTAGATGGGACTACAAATAATAAATGTAAAAAAACTAAAATAGCAAAGAGGATCATGGGGAAGCATTGTAAACACAAAAGAACAGATTTGATGATACGGTAATAATCGACGGCATCGCTCAATATCAAGCTTTAAAATCACTTGTTATTGGAAGATTCAAGTTAAAAAAGTCTTTTCCTCTTCTTTATGCGATTTCTTTCCAAAGCCAAAAAAGAAACAGGCAGCGAAATCAACAGCGCCAGTTTCTTGGTAGTAACGCCAAGAAAGGATTAAATAAAAATAATAACAAAGGCGAAAAAATTAAATACTAGAATCTTTCGTTTGTGGTTAAAAAATTTTTATTATTAATGCCAGAATTGAAAAAAATTTAATTTTTAACATTTCTATAGCAAATATGTAAATGATTTTATTCCTAAGGCTAAAATATTGTTCTTATGAAAGGCATGAAATATGAGAGCAAGACAGTTTAATTAGATAAATTATATACCTGCGGAAAGGTTAATTTGTGTAGTTTCCCAATATAAGTTTTATTTTAAAGATTTTAGAAATATTCACACACAAATATAAAAAAATTAAAAATGGTCCAAATGCTAGACTTAAGAAACCGGTGCACATTGGGTTGAATCAAACCAAAAGTCGATTTTAATTGAATTAGAATGAAACATTAACCTCAGGTATTTAAGTGCTTAGTAAAAAAAATATTTTTAATTTTTTTTGGGTAAAATTATTTTTATTATTTTTTTAAAAAATTATCTAATAATAGAGTATTTTTCATGTTTAATGGAATGCCACTAAAAATGTTACGAATTGTTTGTTTTTATATTTTGTGACAAAATTGTTCAAGGTCTCAACTTTCATATTCAAGAAAAAAACATCGCGCATTCACTGCCGTTTTTAAATAATTAAGATTTAAAACCAAATCAAGTGGCCTAAAATAATCATAATAATAATATTTGTGTTTTCTGTTTTTCTTTTATTAATTGTTTTCGTTTTTTATTTGTTTTTGTGTTTTTAATAATAATGGTGGACGAGTGAGTAATATGAAGTCACGTTCAAACAGTAAAAAAAAAAAGTTAGTAAAAAATTTATAAAAACTTAGCTTATTTGGAATCTACAAATACTTGCAAGTATTTACTAGATAATTCGCTAAGTACACTTAAAATAATAAATCTGTCGAAAAATTTATAAAACATTCATCGAATTCGACAATTATTTAACAGATTTTTTACAGATTACACATTTTTTGTTTTCCAGATAAACAAATTTACAAAATATTATCTGTAGTTGTACAGATATTTTCTGTTCAATTTTGATCGTTGATCATAGCATACAAGTTTGCTATATTAAAAGAATTTTCTGCTTAGTTGACAAACTTATTATTTTGAGTGTATTAGTCAAAAAAAATGCTAATGAAAGATGATTTCACTTTTTTTTTAATATATCCAATTGGCTGTATTCTTTACAACTTTTGTTTTACAGTTAAATTTAAAAACTTTTCTAAAATATTTTAGTTATTTTACTAATTATTTTTTTTGAGTGCACATTTGAAAAAATACATGACATTATAATTGATCAGCCCAAACCTGGCTTTGGCAATTCGAAATACGGCAACACAGCCAGGCGTTTTTTTTAAGAATGCAGAACTTTCTGCAGGAATAACAAAGATCGACTTGGAATTAATTAAAAAGTTTCATACGATTTTAAGTTATGTTTGCTGCGGCCAGAAATAATAGAACATGCTCTTTTGCCAATTGGATAATTGTCTGAGGAAGCATAAGAGGCTAGAAACAAGGACTTCAAATATTATAGGGAACATTTTTCTCGCAAATGTAGTCGTAAAAAGTCAAATAAAGACATTCTTAATAGGTTTCTTCTGAGCTCTGATCCAATAATATCAGAATTATCTAAGATGTATGAAAAGAAATCAACAGTTATGCCTCACTTTGCGTTGGATTTATTAGTATATTATGGTTCAAATTCTAATGCTAGTTGTGATGGTGATGATTTTCATGAAGATGATAATGATGATATAAATGACGATGATTACGACTATGATGGTGATGATTATGATAATGATGAAGTTGATGACAGCAATGGTGATAATGAAGATTACAGTAAAGTAAATTGCGAAAATGGCAATACTCCTTTTTAACATATACAATTTATTATACTGTATTATAAAACAATACTAACCTTACAAACAGTTTCTAATATATTGTATCTTATTAAATAAAATATGTTTAATAACATATACAAAAAAAAAAAAGATTAGGTCTTGCTGTTCACTCTTTATGCCACAAATTCCAAATAAGGGGGGTTTTATAAAACTTTAAAACAAATATTAGCGCTAACATAGGTATATATTAAAGATTTAATTTATTATTTTCTATCAACACATTAGGTTGTCTTTAATCTTCAGTTTGTTTTATATACATACCTTAATTGGTTTGTAAACAACAATCAAACATTTGAAAAAAGTCATTTTTTCCAGGAATTAAGATCGTCTTTTGGTATCATTCAACCCAATGTTTAGTGTCTTGAGTTACAAAATATTTTCTTTTATAGATATCCCATTCGCATCCTACTAAGAGACTTAAACGCGCTTAAAGGAAAAGCCTCAAGCTTTCTTTTGAGTCAAAATAGAAAACCCATTTGGAAAAAAGTTATTTGCAAAAACAGTAAAAAAAAAAATTTTATTTTTTCCTAAAGATTGACAAATTTGATATCTGAACTATTTGCGACAAATTTTGCTAAGTACAATAGATAACAAGTTATATGGATGAGACGAATCTCTTGTTTGGCTAGAAATTAAAATTTTGACCCCTTATAACTTAGAGAGCTTCTGACCGATTTTTGTGCAAAATTTTCCCTTGACTATTTCAATTAGACTTACCTTAAGATGAAATTCCTGGTATACACATTAAAATCAAATAATTTTTAATGAATTAAGTTTTTCGGTCTGACAGCCCTGATTGGTAATTGTGTCCAAACTACATCTGTGAAAGTGAAAGATTTTCAGTATACTCTTTCATTTGATCATTGAGAAGCTCACAAACGAGCAACGACTTCATATCGTTGAAATTTATTATCAAAATTCGTGCTCTGTGAGAAATGTCCATCGTTTGTTACGAACTTTTTATGGTCGTCATAATTGACCTAGTGAATCAACAATTCGTGCTATTATCACCAAATTTGATATGTGGTTTCAAAAAGACGGTGACACATACCACACAGCTCGTGAAACAATGGAAATATTGAAGGATGAATTAGGTGAGCAGTTTATCTCTCGAAATGGCACTGTAAGTTGGCCGTGCTTTGACGCCTCTTGACTATTTCTTATGGAGTTATGTAAAGTCGTTGGTCTATGTGGACCAGCGAAATACGATTGAAGCCTTAGAGTATAACATAACACGTGTTATTCATGGAATACAAGCGGAAATGCTCGAAAAGGTGGAGCAAAATTGGACTTTACGAATGGACAATTCGAACCGGAGCCGTGGGCAACATTTATATAAAGTTATTTTTAAAAATTAATAAGTAGAGACCAATTTATCGAGTCCAATACAAATTTTGAATATATGATACAAAATTTTAGTGTTTAATTACTTTATTACGCTTTATACATTGCTTATCAGACCACATACGCCCCTGTGCATCTTGTTAAATACAAATAGACACAAATATATGACTGAAATAAAACAAGTAAGAGTGCTATTCGGTTGTGCCGAACCTGATAACACCATTCATTAATATATATGTTCATAGGCAAATTGCTAACATCGTAGCTAAGCCTAGATTTAAAATTTCTTGTTATATTTCACTTAATTTATTATTTCTGACGCCATCACATCATTACAATGTTACAATGTTAACTGTATTCTTCTAGTGAAATCCTTTCATTTGATACCAATGCTTGGATTTTACACTTTTTCAATAGTTGAGTGCATTCTACTGGTCAAGCCTTTTCATTTGATACCAATATTGTGGGGGTTACAGGTGAGAAAGGCGTAACTACTAAATATGACTCATATATTTGCCATTTAATCTAGGACGCCATCTTGAATTTTTACCTTTTTATAGTTTACTAAATTTTACTAGTCAAGCCTTTTTAATTTATACCAATATTGGTTCTCTCGGTGGTATAGCAACTCAAAAAATTAATTTTCGTTTGTGAATTCTAAGAAAAACGCCAAATCAGTTGTACAGGGTGTCCCAACTAAAACGCAATTTTTAAATTTGGCGTCATTCGAAGTGTCATTGTTTGACATTTGAACAATTGTTATTGTTTGCAAGTTTGCGATCAATTTGGGGTCACAATAATTCTCCAAAAGAGTCAACTGTAAAGAGATTAATGGATAAATTTGCCGAAACTAGGTCTGTTAGTGATGTAAAGACAACAACGCGCCTTCGACCAGGTCGATCGACCGAAAATGTCGCAGCTGTACGTGATGATGTCGCTCAAAGTCCATCCAGGCAGGTCAAGCGCAAACAGTCAATAGTGTTCGGTATCGTGAAATAATAACCAGTTTTTTCTTGCCTAGAATCGAAGATATGAATGTGGAGGGCATGTGATTTCAACAAGATGGCGCCACATGTCATACAGCCAGAGAAACAATTCAATTGCTGCATCAGTCATTTCCCGGTCATGTTATTTCGCGTTTTGGAGACCAGAATTGACCGCCTAGATCATGTGATTTAACACCTTTAGATATTTTCTTTGGGGTTTTTTGAAGTCGATGGCTTACGCAAATAAGCCGACGACGACTCAAGCCTTAAAAGAGGAATTTGGACGCTGCATTAATGAAATAGCGCAGCATTTATGCAAAAAGGTCATTGAAAATTTCATTAAAAGACCGCGTGTGTGCCAGCAAAGCTGCGGCGGCCATCTGCACCATATATTGTTCCATACATAACCTCATTCTGTCTACTTTACGATGTAATAAAGTTTCACAATTTTTTTAAATATCTGTGTTTTATTCAAAATTTAAAAATTGCGTTCTAGTTGGGACACCCGGCATTTTGGTGCTTATAACTCGGTTATTTTTAAACCGATTCACTAGTTTTTCTTAGAAACTATTATTAAGACCATGGCTTCTAATTTATGTCCTTTGACGTACACAGAAAAAAATAAATACGAATTTCAATTACGAAATTAATACTACTAATTAAAAAAATGTTTAATTTTGTTCCAATCATCAAAATGATACTATTAATTAAATAAAAATTAAAAGTTGTAAGTGAAAAAATATTGCGAAAAATATCAATTAAAACAGTATTAAAAAATTAATTAAAACGTTTCTAATTTTTAAAAATGATTTTAATTAATTGAATCATGCCTATAATTGATATTTGCGATTTATATAAAAAAGAATTTATTGTATTAGTTATTAAAATATTTTTAATAAAATTACCCAAAAAGAAAAAATTCTTTTTTTTAATATTTTTTCTTAACATAAATTTTAATTACATTTCATTACTTATATACTAACTGCCGTATTCATAAAATTTACTTAAGGTTTATCAAAGGCCTATTTGACAGATGTTGCACAGAAATTTGTCAAATAAGCCTTCAATAAACCTAAAATATTTTTTATGAATACGGCAGTAATAATTTAATATAAGATGTAGGGTTCCACAAGTACACATACTATGCCATGTCAAGCGCCGGATTGGTTTTAAATTTACTTGTCGATTGTAGCGTATTTCCATAGACCTACGACGAGAGAAATTTTAGCCAAATTAAATCGCACGTAGTTGATTAACAATTCTCCGTCATCTGTGGAATAGATATATAAATACTTAAATTGTTTATAAAGAACTTTCACTTTAACGTTCACTATGTTACTTGTAATAGGGAAGTTTGGTTCACGTTTACATCGTTCGATTGGTTGAAATTTAAAAAAAAAAAATTGATAGCATCAATATCCTAGACATAATGGAATGGAGTGTAGACTACTACTAACTTACCTATTAAAATAACAATCTTGAGCAATATACCAGAATACATGAAACATCTAGAATGAAACTGAAACAATTTATTATATTTAAAACAAGATATATTTATTATATGTGTGCACCTACCAGAACTATCTCTTGTAGATTGTCCACTATTTTTTATTATTCTGCTCCTTGGATAACAAATATTAAATTTATCCTTCGAAAGCAAATTTTCAAAAAATGTCATTTAAAATAAAAATTTTTATTTTTTCAACTGACAGTAATCACCATGTTTTTTGAAAATATTTTATATCAATTAAAAAAATTAAATAAATTAAATAAAATTTTAATTAGAATTGAAAAACAAGTCAAAAAGTCAATTAATTAAAAAAATTTAAGGAATATTTTTTTCTGTGTATCCAAAAACTATTTATGAACTTTAAAAATTTGATATAATTATGAAAATAATTATTTTTCTAATTATTTTTGCATATAACTTTGGCGATTATTGTCCAATTTGTCCAAAAATTTTTACGAATGCCTTAAAGCTATTCTTTATTTATAAATATTTACAATCTTGTCTTTAAATTATACTGGGGCTGAAAAAATTTAAATTTTTTAATAAAAGTAAGGGAAGAAAAAACGACAGTCAGTCATTTGCTCATATCTCAGAAACTTAGAAGGTGATTTTGCTGGTTTTCAATACTAATATGCTCCCAAGTATTTCTGATATTTCGATCATTTACACGGGCCTTGGTCTAGTCTGGGGGCTTCATAAAACTGATTTCAACATACACACAAATAGAAGGACAGTAGATCAGACGTATAATTCCATATTCATAAGCTTTCAAAAAAATATATATATACTTTATAGGGTCGAAAATGAAGATTGTTGAAATTTCACACGGAGTGACAAACCTCTACATACCCTTACACTTTCTGTGAAGAGTATAAAAAGAGAATTGTAAACAAGAATACAATACAAGAAAAATTTGCATCGCAAACGCCGATATATAAATTCAATGACATGTAAATATTGTACATATGTATGTTCCAATGAATGTACAAATGTATGTACATACCAACAAAGTGTCTCGGTGTGTAAGAAAGCATGTAGTCGGCACCTTTATCAGCACATTGTGTCAATACATAACAACTATTTACATATTTATGTAGATCCTAGATGAGCGTACATATATTAATGTATTTTCATTTGTAGAAGAGAGTAAGCATATGCATATTTGAATACCATGAACTGTATACGTTCAGTAGTCACATTTTGATTGTTGCTGTCTTTGTTGCTGTTGTTATTGTGTAATGGTTTTTCTTATGTTGTGTAGTGTAAGTTCCCTATAGCCCTTGGTTATTTTTACTAGCTGTCAGGGTTTCAGCTGATTTGTAAGGCGTTCAAAGGAACTGCCGAATTATTGTTGAGACTTCAATTAAAAACACAAGGCAAGTTGTAGCCGAATTAGTATTATAACTTTAAGTCTATCTTTATTTAATTTTATTGGTTCTTATATACTAAGTTGAAAATTAATTCTTAGCCTTTCTAACTTATTATACTTATTGATAAATTTCTATCTGTCTTTATCAGTACCATTAATATATCAAAATTCACTCTCCCTGTAATTGTATCAGCCAATCAGAATGTTGGTATTTGTAAATGTACTCATTTATATTAAAACACTCAATGTGGTTCGAATGCATTCTCATTGTATTCATTTCCATGCATTCCTATATTACTTGACCTACATTCTAGTGAATATGAGGTAATTAATAAATACAGTTATTTGATCTATTGCATACCCTACTCTAATTTGGGTCGTATGTATGAATTTCAGAGTGGGCAATGTGTGTGCAGTAGACACTTGTGAGGTACACTACACCCTCACCGCTAAGAGAAAAATTAGGGGAGTAATTTTTCTTGATATATTCATAGTATTGGTTATTACAATTTTATCTATACACTATTATAGAGTGATTATTTATGTCTATATATTTTTATATGTAAAGTTTATATTATTTTGTTTGATTTATATATTAATGCCTAAGGTTTAATTATAAAATTTGTTCTTATGTATACTTATTCATTATTTGTTATTGCTATGTATGGTTTTAATTGATTGTTATGAAATTCTTTCTCTATTCCATTGTAATCTATTATTGTATTTACACCGTTATTCCTAATTATTTTGTATGGGCCTTTGTATGGGCTTTGGTTTTTCCTTCTATTCTCTACTTTTATTAAAACTAAATCTCCTATATTCAAATTTAGTTTATTGGTATATCTGTTTTCCATTACTCTTTTTTCTTTTATTCTCGTTGTAAGCTCTTTAGCCCTATTTAAAGAATACTGTAGCCTTTGTTTCAATTCTTTCGCGTAATCTTCATAATTGTATATTTTAGTTTCTTCATAATTACTAATTTCCGATGGTAAATATGGTAGTTTACCATATACTAGTTCAAATGGCGTGTAACCAGTGTCTATGTGGGGTGCCGTGTTGTAGGCAAAAGTAAAGTAATTTATCCACTTATCCCATTCATAATCATTTGCTGTAGTTAGCAAAAATTCATTGAGAACCCTGTGATTTCTTTCTACCGAACCTATTGTCTCATGGTGGTAAGGTGTTGAAAATGTTTGTCTAATATCAAGTAATGAACATATGTTACGCATCAGTTCGTTTTTAAATTCAGTTCCGTTGTCTGATTTGAGTACCTTAAATTTACCGTATTTTAAAATCAATTGTTCTACTAATGTCTTTGCAGTTGTAAGTGCATCTTTCGTTGACATTGGGTGAGCAATAACGAATTTCGTTAGTTCGCACTGCATAGTCAATATGTATCGATATTCGTTTGAAATACGAAGTGGTCCTACTGTGTCAATTGATATTACTTCAAAACTGTCGTTTGGGGTGTTCGTTAGCGTAAGTGGTTCTCTAATGTTCTTGGTTTGTTTATTCATGTTACACTTGTCACAATATTTTACAAATTGTTTAACCATTTTATTCATATTTTTCCATATGTACCGTTGTTTCAATTTAATTATCGTCTTTCTTATTCCTAAGTGGCCTGCGTGTTTGGCATTGTGGAATTCATCGATGAGTTTATATTTCAGAATATCATTTGTTATTCTTGTTGGGGCATTGTAAATTAATATTTTAAGTTGAGGACTTTTGTTGTTTATTCTTATTTTTGCATATGCTTCTTTTAAATCTTTCATTGTATACATTTTAAATATTTTATCATTCTTTGCTAGCGCTAATTCCTTTATATTTTCTTTTCGCATTTTAGATATCAGTTTCCTCAGAATCGAATCTAGTTTCGCTGAGTTATTGCTGAATCCTGCATACATATTATTAATATCCTGTACGTTTTTGGCATGTAACTTCTTCATAGTCGAATCTTGTTTCGATGAATTATCATTACATCCTTCATTCATATAATTATCATTTTTGGTACGTGATTTCTTCATAATCGAATCTTGTTTCGATGAATTATCATCACGTCCTATGTGCACAATATTATCTTCAATTTTTATGTCGACTTCTTCTATATTTTCAAACTTATTAAATTGTAATTTCCTTATATTCTTTACGTCATTTATGGATGTGCATTCCCATATTAGAAGTTGATCAGACTCCTGAGAGATACATCTTCCCATATTACTTCTATTCGCGAGCTCTGTATTCATATTTATTTCTTTACCTTCATCAATCTTATTTGCCTCTTTATTCTTATTTTCATTTTTCTTTGTCATCGCCCTTGTAGTTATTAGTATTTTCTTTTCATTTTCATCATTTTCGAACGGTATCATTTGTTTTAGTATGTCTGAGTTTATTTCTATTCTTGATAATGCATCCGCATTAGTGTTAATTTTTCCTTTCTTATAAATTATCGTGAAGTCATAATCGCTTAAATCTAGTCTAATTCTTGTCATTTTTGATGATGGATTTTTGTGTGAGAATAGTGATATCAATGGTCTATGGTCTGTCACTACTATGAACTTTTGACCGTATAAATATGGTTTGAAGAAATTTATTCCCCAGTGAATTGCGAGCAATTCTTTTTCAATGATTGGTTTATTCACATCATGCTTTTGAAGAGATTTGCTTGCGTAGGAAATTGGTAAGTCTTTGCCAATTTCACCCTGTGACAGGACTGCTCCTAGTGCGTAGTTCGAGGCGTCAGTCGTTAAAATAAAAGGTTTGTCAAAATTTGGGTACTGCAAAATTGGTGGGTTCATTAACTTTTCCTTTAGGGTATCAAAGGCAGTTTGGCATTCATTTGTCCATGAGAATTTTACTGACTTTCTCAATAGCATATTCAAGTGCTTTGCAATGTCCGCAAAATTTGGTATGAATTTCCTATAATAGTTGCAGAATGCAACAAAACGTCTAACTTCATCTGCGTTTTTAGGTATTGGGTAATTTCTTATAACCTCATACTTAGCTGGATCTGTCTTTACACCGTCCTTTGTTATTAAGTGTCCTAAGTATACTACTTCTGGTCTTAAAAAACAACATTTCCTTGGATTCAGTTTTAAATTGTATCGCTGAAGTCTGTCTAAAACTTTGACAAGATTCCGATTGTGATGGTTTAAACTACATCCGTATACAATTATGTCATCTACATAGAGAAAAGCTTCTGAATCAAGTCCTGAAAGTGCTATTGTAAGCATTCTCTGAAAACTGTTTGATGAAATTTTAAGTCCAAATGGTAGTCTTTTAAATTGGTAGTGTCCCTGTTGCGTAGAGAAAGCTGTAAGTGGTCTGGAACCTTTTTCCAATTGAATTTGGTGAAATGAACTAGTCATATCAAGAGTCGAAAACCATTTAGCTCTTCCTAGTTTGTCTAAAATATCTTCTAATCTAGTCAGTGGGAATTTGTCATTAACTATTTTGTCATTTAACTTTCTAAAGTCTACTACAAGTCTCCATTTCCGTTTGTCTTCCACATTCTTCTTGGGTACCAAAAGAAGTGGAGCATTGTAGGGGCTAACTGATGGTTCTATTATATCGTCGTTTAGCATATTTTGTACCTGTTCATTCATTATGTCCGTTTGTGAGTGTGGTAGTCTGTAGTTTCCTATATACACCGGAGTGTCATCTGAAGTTGTAATGTTCTGTTTATAAAAATTATCTACAGTCAATTTTTCATTCTCTAAATGAAATACATCCTGATATTTTCCGAATATTTTCATTAATTCTGATTTGCTAAGCATCCGTTATAGCATTATTAATCTTATGTTCTAGTACGTATTTCTTAAAATACATAAAATAAATTTAATATTAGTTATTATTATTCCTAACATGTATTCTATTCTACCGATTATTTTGAAAATTTTCCTATCATTCTAACAGTTTCCTCTTCTATGTCAATTCCACTATTAATACTATCCAATGTGGGAATTTTCTTCATCCCTATACAATCGTAAAATTTTCTCCAAAATTGCAGTTTCTCTTCCTCTGTTTGTTCCCTATTCCTTATAATGTTCGTTTCCAACGGGTTTTTTGGTCTAACCATTGTAATGTTTATTTTTAAATATTCTAATTAATATAGTTGTCAAAATTTATGAATTACTTTTGTGTTTTACAATTATTAATAAACTTATATATTAATGTGATTACAGTAATAATTACAGTAATTTTTATTATTTTTGGACAACATTGATAATTATCATATATATATATAATTATGATCATTAATTATAATTAATTGTGCAGCGAAAATATTTGTTTTTATTATAATGTAATAGTTTTTCTTTACTGTATTTTACGTTTATTGGGAACAATTATTCTTTTAAATTAAATTAAATTTATTTTTATATATTTCTATTTTTATTTTACATTTTCATATATGTTCATATATATATATATGTATGTTTTGTATATATTTAAATATATATATTTTTTTTTTGTTCGTTTTTTTTTTTTTTTTTTTTTCTTACTTCCTGTTATTAATTATTGCATACATTAGTCTTATGATGTAGGCAATTACTAATAAAGCTAATGTGACTATCATTGTTATTTCAAAAATGTCTAAACCCTCTTCTTTATGTTCATTTTGTGTTCTTATAGTGTTCATATATTCTATCATCTGTTGATTGGCCCGTTCATCTTCCCGATTTTCATTCTTCCCTACCTCGTATCCTGCAAAAACTAGTGGGATAGCCTTTAGAATGTTTTTCCACCATGTCATATTGAAAAATTTATATATAAGCTGCTATTGTGGTTCGTAAGGAGTTGCTGCATAACCTGTTGGTTCAGGCTTCTACTCTTCTTTTGGTTTGCTTTCTACGTACGCAAACGTGCAACCAACATGCAAATATGTCATCTATTTCTATGGACATTTGATATTATTATTTGATATTAATGTTTGCCAATTGTCAGATTTGGCAGATTTGGAAGATTTGGCAGATTTATAAAATTTGGCAGATTTAGAAGATTTGGCAGGATTTGGAAAATTTTGCAGATTTGGAAGATTTGGCAGGATTTGGAAAATTTTGCAGATTTGGAAGATTTGGCAGGATTTGGAAAATTTTGCAGATTTGGAAGATTTGGCAGGATCGCCATGTAATGGTTTTTCTTATGTTGTGTAGTGTAAGTTCCCTATAGCCCTTGGTTATTTTTACTAGCTGTCAGGGTTTCAGCTGATTTGTAAGGCGTTCAAAGGAACTGCCGAATTATTGTTGAGACTTCAATTAAAAACACAAGGCAAGTTGTTGCCGAATTAGTATTATAACTTTAAGTCTATCTTTATTTAATTTTATTGGTTCTTATATACTAAGTTGAAAATTAATTCTTAGCCTTTCTAACTTATTATACTTATTGATAAATTTCTATCTGTCTTTATCAGTACCATTAATATATCAAAATTCACTCTCCCTGTAATTGTATCAGCCAATCAGAATGTTGGTATTTGTAAATGTACTCATTTATATTAAAACACTCAATGTGGTTCGAATGCATTCTCATTGTATTCATTTCCATGCATTCCTATATTACTTGACCTACATTCTAGTGAATATGAGGTAATTAATAAATACAGTTATTTGATCTATTGCATACCCTACTCTAATTTGGGTCGTATGTATGAATTTCAGAGTGGGCAATGTGTGTGCAGTAGACACTTGTGAGGTACACTACAATTGCTATTTTGACAATTGCATCTACTTAGTATATAGTATAGCTGTAGCGAAATCATTTGCTGGTTGCAACAATTGGTAATTTCATTGTGAAAATTAAGTTTGTATCATTAAACATTACATTGGCAATTTTGCAAACAGACGAATGCGAATTTACCAAATGAATACAACAAGATAACAGCAGCAGTACAGTATGAAGAAGCACTTTTCTATTAATACGAAAAAATTCCAGACACGATATTGATGTAAGTGTTGGTCCTGGTTTTGTTGTATGTAGTTGCGGGTATGTGTGCTTAAGTATATGAGGTATGCGTTTAAATATTCCTCTGGTAACAATGACATATTTTGATGGTTTTAACAATGTCTCTAGCAGGTATGCAGATGAATATTGGGTCTGTAAAATACAGGGATTTTCCATATAACCCGGTCTTCATTGCTAGCTTTAACATTATTTTGTATTGTATTTTAAAATACCCTTCACACAAACGCGAAAAAGGGTATACGTATGTAGGTTTGTCATTCATTGTGAAATTTCTACAATCTGATCTGATCGGTATTGAAAATCAGAAAAGTCGGTACATAAACAACTGAAATATGAGGAAAAAAAACGACCACCTCATTTTTTTTACAACAACACACAACTCATACATACAAACTGGCATGGTTAACGTGGTAGTTCACTGCACGCAAACAGTCAAGTGGAGCTTGTATGACACCGTTTTGACAAAACCACATCACTCGTCAGTACTAATGAATCGCAGAATAAATCCAAGAGTAAGGGTACTAGATCCACCCCGTGGGTGGCAGTGAGGTATCTCAGTGGATAATTCAGTCCAACTTCAAATATCGCAGAAAGGTTATCTAGTACATGTTCGCCCAGAAGTCTATGTCTCTTAGCCGCCAGTGCAGGACATTCGCAGATAAGGTGGAAAACCGATTCCTCCTTCTCCCTATCCAAGCAGCTGCGACAATGGTCGTTCGATGGAAGTCCGAGTCTACTTGCATGTTTGCCTAAGATCCAGTGACCCGTCAATACCGCCTGCAACCTCGATATGACCCTCCGGTTTCGACTAGCAATATACGCCTTATATCAAAAGAGGGCCACGTAAGTCGTGACAAAGTTTTCAAAAGTTTTTTTACAAATAAAAATTTTTCCATAATCTTATTACAAGTACAAATTTATTTAAATACGCTTACACACACATGTTTTTTTTTTTGTAATGTTATTGCAGCTGTATCAAGTAAATTGTTGTGGTGAATTATTTCATGTTACATGACAATAAAAAAATTTATGTGTAACGATTGCCACAAAAAATTTAATTTAGTTGTACTTTTTTTGCTCCACGCTTATTGATGCATTTGTTTTCATTGTTTGGCAAAATCAACAAATTTTTATTAAGTGAATTGTAAATTTAATAGTCTTGTCATAATATTGTTTTCGAAAAAAAATTTACATATTTTTAAACAAAAACTGCAATTAAAATGTATTTTTTCCGAAGCTTTGTCCATCTTTTTTTTAATGTGTTTTTTTTAATTCATAAAATTGGGCTTTAAATATGCTCAAAATTGTTTTACTTTTATGTACTGAATAATGTGTTTTTGTTATAATTAAAGGTAAAATTTAAGTGTGGTTAGTTTAAGAGAGGTGTTGTTAGTTTAAGAGAGGTTTTGTGGCATTCGTTTTTTGTAGGTTATCAAGGTTTTTTTTTGATTTTTAGAAAGGTTAACTAATGTTAATATTTGGTAGCCTAAACCAATGACATTATGTTGTTTTAGTTTTTTTGAGCTAAAGATTACTTTTTTATATAAAAATTATTATTAATTTATTCCGATTTTTCGCAACCACATTGGGTAGCTTCTTCTTTTAAATTGTAAAAACTTTCCCTGAAGAAGCTACCCAATGCGGTAGCGAAATATCGGAATAAATTAATAATAATTTTTACATAAAAAAGTGATCTTTAGCTCAAAAAAATTAAAACAACATATTAATATAAAAAGATCGAAGAAATTTACATAATATAAACCAATGACTTTAAGTAATGCATTAGAAAATTATCAAACGATTTTTAATTCCATCGCATTCGAGTATTTGAAGCATTGTGTGGAATGTGAAACCGTCCTTTTTAAAAAAAAAATTTTGATACCAAATTGAAGATCCAAATAATTAGTAATCATCTAATTATTTCTCTCAACATAAATGGCAACGTCGCTGTAATTTTATCCTTATTTTTATATCCTTCACAGTGAGTGTAATGGTGTATATACATATGTAGGTTTGTCATTCCATGTGAAATTTCTATAATATTAATTTGCTTCCCCATAAAGTATATATTTTTTTAAAGCTTATGAATAGCGGAGTCGATTAAATGTTATCCGTCTGTCCGTCTTACCGTGTGTATGTTGAAATCAACTTTTTTAAGCGTTCTGACATTGACAAGACTCGTATAAGGTATGAAAATATCGGAAATATTCACGAGCAGATCAGTATTGGAAATCAGCATAATCGCTTCATAACTTTCTGAGGTATAAGCAAATAAACACAAGTGTCTCTGTTTTTTCGCTATTTTCAGCTCTACGACAATTTATCGACACCGTTGTTAATATTTGTAGATTTGGTATGCCTCTGAAGATATTCGTGAACAATTTGGAATAAATTAGTCACTAATGGGAAAAGTTGTAGGCAAAAATTATTTGGAAAGACCTAAATTTTTTTAAATATATCAAATATTTCAAACTCTTTAATAATTTTTGAACACGCTTTAGATACCAGATTATAAGCCGTAATATCAGAAATTATTTCTTAGAAAAACTAATCAATCGGTTTGAAGCCAACTTAGATAAAAGCGACAGAGTACAACTGCTTCGGTGTTTTTCCTAAAATTTACAAACGGAAATTTATATTTTTCAGTTTCCATGCAACCGAGAGAACCAAAAAGGGCTTCAGCTTTAAAATATAGTTAGCTATGAAAAGAAAAAATCCAAGATTATAAAAAGCAGTTACGGCTTTGTCTCCTTTAACCGCCACAGTATTGGTATCAAATAAAAGCACTCGGCCAGTACAATGTAGTTAACTATAACAAAAGCGTAAAATCCAAAATGGAATCTGAAACAAAATTGCGGAGCAAATTTTTTTAACCCCAACAATATGGGTATCAAATGAAAGGGCTTGACTATTAGAATACAGTCAACATAAAATTTTTAATTTGGGGTTAGCTACGATGTTGTCATTTTACCTATGTACATTAGGGGTACAACCAAAATAATGTAGCCGATGTTGTGCTGAAACCGAAAAATGTTTCCTCAGGTCATTTCGGAGCAAAAACGTACCGTCGAAGCAGATTTCTGAAAGCCCTTTAAGCATTTTTTTTTATTTTTTCAAAATTTGTTAGTTATTCAAAATTTGTTATTTTTTCAAAATTTTTTATTTTTTCAAAATTTTTTATTTTTTCAAAATTTTTTATTTTTCAAAATTTTTTATTTTTTCAAAATTTTTTATTTTTTCAAAATTTTTTATTTTTGCAAAATTTTTTATTTTTTTCAAAATTTTTATTGACTTCATCAAATTACATTTTTCCAGAGTTTCTTTGATGCCATTAAAAATAGTTATCGTTTTCCCATTTTCCAGAACTAATGCAGCTACTTTTATTTCTTGAGATTAATTTTTTACAATAACTACCTGTACTTCTTGTCGTCCAATTATTATTTTTTTAGAACTTACTGATCCCAAACTTAATTGCATTTGACGCGGAACCTTTTTTAATGAAATCGAAAATCTAGAGATGCAGTTATTATTGTTTTTTTATGCACTACATGGTATGGATAGGGCCATTTTGATATTTTAAAAAATTGTAAAAAAGTTGTATCTCTAATGTACATCGGTATTATCAGATTCGGCACGGACGAATAAAGCGCTTTTACTTGTTATAAAATTATGGCCATAGATTTGGTCAAGGATACGATTAAATACTAAAAATTGTTACATAATTAGTCTTATTAGATTTTAATTTCGTTAGTTTAGTTATGATTATTTTAATATAAATAGTACATCTCAATTCCTATTTACATTTGTGTTAGTTTCTTTAAATTAATTTATATTTAATTTTACAACTTTGGAAACCTTTAAATTAGTAGCATGCTTTCGGGAGTTTATAAAATAAATATTCACGAATTTACATTGTTTGGAAAATTCTCGATCTGGGGCCGAATTACGGCATTCGAACGTGATCGAAATTGTAAAATTCTTATTAGAATCTCTATACCTAAAGCACAGCGAACTCGATCGTTCGAGTAAAATTTCGATCGTGATCGAATGCCGTAATTCGGCCCCTGGTATCACATTATAAATTTAAGGCACATAAGTTGCATACAAGACCTACATAAGTGAACAACATGTCGAATTAAACAATAGTGAAATAATAACTATATAATTGTAATATTTAAGTGTGTTTAAAATAAATATAATCTTTATAACGTAAATTTAAAGAATGCTGTTTTTTGTTTGCAATAAAAGAAAAGGATATAAACTAACGTTTGTTAACGCTATAAACGTAAAAATATAGTTGTAGCTCCTTCTGCTAAAAACAGTCAGTCAAGCAATACAAAATCCATTGTAGCTTATCATATATTCGACTTATATAATACAATTTGGTTGCTTGTTTTAATTAAATTTTGTTTTTCTTTCTAATGTGTTAGTTGACAAGATGTTAATGTCAAAATTGATGTGTGATTTGACATTTGGTGTAATTATAAAATAAATAAATACATATGTAAACGGTTATTTATTTAACAGAAATATGAAAGAGTTAAAACTTTATTTTGAAATGTTTTCGAGATTTTTTAAGAACTAAGGTTTTAAATATGAGAAATTATTTTATTAAGTGGTTTAATGTTATTTCTAATTATTTCTTCTATTCGTCAATTAGTTAGCCAGCAAAAAAAATTTTTAAGTTGAATGTAAATAACATTTTTCATGACCTTTTATTCATAAGTACAAAATAGTTAGAAAATACATGCAAACAAATTTTAAACAATTCATGTAAATAAGCATTATTAACTCATGAAACATGGGTTTCTTTCCAACTACTTTGCATGCGTTTTATGCACTTATTAGAATGAAGTGAATTTTGTTAATATATTAATATAAGCACATGCTCTCCAGTGACACGTTAATGTATAAATCATGCTTGTTTCACCTAAATTGAACCATTTCATTATGGGTTGAACTCATGCATTCACTATTACTTTTGCATGTCTTTTTTTGCTGAGTTATATTTAATCTGTGAAACTGTGAAGTAAAATATTTTCTTATATCATAGTACTTCTGATTCGCATTTAGCGAAAATGATTAAATAACACTGAAGGGCAAATATTTAATGAATTTTTTGGCAAACAATTGTTTGATCTTGCAAAATTTTTGTAACAACAAACAAAGTCAAACAACAGTTTGCGAATAAAAGTTAAATTGGTGCAGTATGAATAACAGATTTTATAATTATACGATCACTAACTAGAATCGCAAAACTGATCTAAAAAAAGTGATAAAGTGAATGGTAACTATAATAACGAAAATTAAATAATTTTCTCACAGAACGTACGTACGTATGTTAATTCTTGTTCTTTTAAACTTTAAGTAATAAGTTTTTATGCAGTGAAAAGTATACTTAATGACACCATATGATGTGGTATGCAAAACTTTTCGTTTTACATTTTAAAAGAACCATAATTGAGCTCAAAGTCTTTCTCTTTATGTACTTAATCAAAATTAAATGGCCGGTTTACAAAAAATACGTAAAGAATTTTACTAAGACAGCGATTCACAACAACTTGCATGGGTTTTCAAAAATTTAGTCCAGAAGTGACAATATCTAATTGACGAAGACTCGTGCAAACAAATGTTTTATACCCTGTTCAGACAGATATTTTTAATTGTTTCAATTTAGTCTGAAATTGAGCAATTAAAATAAGTGTTCAGACATACTCAATTTATCTTACTCCATTAGCATTTGATAGCTGTAAAATACTTTGTATTTATACCAAATCAAATAATGCCTTCTTTTCAGTGTTTTTCCTGTTGATAAAATATATTTACAATTATATTCATACATATATATACTTATATGTATGTATTTGAATTTATTCAAACATTTTTTTAAAATTTTCTTTAAAAATTTTTCATTTTCTTAATTTTTATTTTTTGTATATTTATTTGTTTGACATTAGAAATGCCACCTATAGAATTTTCTTCTCACTGAACATACTTCTCAAGAGTTGTATTTCGAGTTTTAGACAATAAGTGAAACAATTAAGTATATATTGCTCAATTTAAAAATAATTTTTAGTATGGTAAATTGAGCTCAATAAGGCCTTTAATCGCGATAATATTATAAATTGACAATTAAGGCGCCTGTGTGAACATAGTATTATTATGGTTTTACAACGATTCTAGATTGTCAAACCCGGTTTTCGAATAATCGGTTTTTAAACCCTTTATCTGTAGTGGCAAGGGAATTATAGCGTTGTTGTTCCAATTGTAATTTCTACAATTTTCATTTCTGACCACATTAAGTATATACATATATTCTGTGAGCTTATAACTAGGGGAGTAAACTGAGCCTTTTCAGTCTGTCCGTGTTATGGTTGAAATCAACTTTTAAAAACTCCCACATGCTACTCAAAACTGTGTGTTGTATCAATCTTTTGCAAATATCCACGAATGAATCGTATATCAAGCTTTTTATGAATTTTGTAGACATACTAAATACATCAAATACAAGTCGCAGTGTCAAAAATTACTGCTAAGAAAAACTGACAAATCGTTTTGAAACTAACTGAGATAGAAGCACAAAAAATCAAATGCTTTGGTGTTTTTTCCAAAATTTACAAAAAAAGATAGATTTTTTCAGCTTCTGGAAAAGAGAGAGAGAAACGAAATTTAAAATCTAAGATGACCGCCACTGCAAAAAGTCTTACAATTAAAATATATGAAGGTCAAATCTAGTAGTTAAAAATGTACCCACTTTAACCACCTCAATATTGCTATCAAAGAGAATTACTGGACTAGTAGAATACAGTCAACAATGAAAAAGTTAAAATTCAAGATGGCGTCGGAAATCAAATTGCGAATATGTGGTTTAAAACTAGCAAATCTGCCTTCACCTCCTTCAATCCCACAATAGATATGAATTTCAAATGAAAGTGCTTGACCAGTAAAATACAGTTAACTATGAAAAATTAAAAATCCAAGATGTCATCCTAAATAAAATGGCGGCTATATGGATAAAATATAAAAATAACGACTTTTTCTTCTTTAAGCCAAACAATATTGGTGTCTTCGGAAAGGGCTTTGCCAGTAGAATAATATAAATTATTACAAAAGTGTAAAATACAATGTGACGTCTAATACAAAGATAATATACGGAGATAATTTTTTTTTAATGCCATCAGTATGGTTATCAAATGAAAGGGGATGACTACTTAAATTCAGTTAATTAGGTGAAAATTCAAAATCAAAGATGATGTCGGAATTAATAAATAAAAATGGCATTTAACATCAAATTGACGCTTAACTACAATGTATATGACAGTAAAGGGTATTATCAGATTCGGCACTGCCCTGTATAGCACTTTTATTTGTTGACATTAAAGTTATAGTATTAATGTAGTAAAAAGTTTATTTTATGAATTAAATTCAATTTCAAATACTTATTTCTGCAATTCTTTTCAAATTTGAATAAAAGACTATATAGAATAAAATGTGTGCGTTTTTAAAATTTTACTTTAACTACTAGAAAAGCCTGGCGTGCGTTTCTACGCCCCTTAATGAATAAAAATCCATTCTAAATTAAAATTAAATATCAAGTGCAAAAACCTAAAATTTATAACTTTTTTTAATGGACGTGGCACTGCCCACTTTTCTAATCAAGAAAATATAAAGTCATGATAACTCAAAATGTGTGCAAAGTTTCACAAAAATCGGTCAAGAGCAAGTAGCTAAAAATGGCAACTTATTACTTATGGGCGTGGCACTGCCCACTTTTCTAATCATGAAATTGTATAATCATGAGAGCTCAATATGTGTGGGCAAAGTTTTTGAAAAATCAGTAAAGTTCAAGTAGCTGAAAATGATAACTTTTTTTTATAAGCGTGGCACTGCAAACTTTTATAATCACGAAAATGTAAAGTCCTGACAGCTCAATATGTGCGCAAAGTTTAAGAAAAATTGATCCAGCGCAAGTACCTCAAAATTATAACTTTTTTTATGGGCGTGGCCCTGCCCACTTCTAACCACGAAATTATATAGCCGTGATTGCTCAATATATGTGCAAAGTTTCAGAAAAATCGGTCCAGTGCAAGTACCTCAAAATTATAACTTTTTTATGGGCGTGGCCCCGCCCACTTTTTAATCATGAAATTATACAGTCATGCGAGTTCAATATGTGTGCAAAGTTTTAGAAAATTCGGTCAAGTTCAAGTAGCTCAAAATGACAACTACTTTTTATGGGCGTGGTCCCGCCCACTTTTTACCACCCATAAACACCCCCCGGAATGTGTACAACAACTTGCAAAAGTTTGAGTCCGATAGGTTTTACAGTTTCGGAGTCTATAGCTAACACACAGACAGAGTTTCACTTTTATATATATAGAAGATTGTAAAAAATTAAAAAAAATAATTTTTTTTTAATTGGAGTTTTTCCAATTATTTGATAATATGTTTTTGCTAAATGCCGGTTTTGGTAGCTTAGCATTTACAATATCTTTTTGATAAAGACCTGCGTCAATAGCTTTTATACGAAAGTTTTTCCAACAGACCTTTTTGAATGATATCGGCGGCAGGGGTGGCAGCTAAAATTTAGTGACATGTCGGAAAAGCTGGCCCTTTTTTTATAAAAAAATAACATAATATTTATAATAAATCAGTGCCGGCTTTTAAAAATATTTCTAGGAAATTTTTGAAAATAAAACTGGTGCTGTTACGCAAAAAGTACTAAAACAAGGAATATAATTAAATAGTATATACATATTTCTGACTTTAGTATCTGTGCAAAGAAAAGGGAGTTGTTATTAAATAATGTATTTTATATAAGTATTATAAAATTAAATTTTTTTAAATTGTTTAAAAGCCATGTTATTTCTTGATTAATTAGGCCTATAGGCTTGTAATCTATTGAATTAAATAAATAAATAAATAAATAAATAAGTAAATAAATAACATATATGTATATATTTGAATTTTTGTAAACAATAATAATAAATTTTATAACTATTATTAATATATAAAATGAAAACACTCTATTCTAGCGCTGTAACAAAATTTTTTCTACTTGCGGTGCAATATCATCTGTATATGTTTAATTAAAGTGATATTTAGTGGTTTATGGCAATATGTAAACAGCATAAAAATGAATGTAAATAAATTCAATATATAAATTAGATTTTATAGAAAAGCAATTTGTGTGGAAAATAACAAATCAAATATTAATTAATAAGACAAAAAACAGGCAAAATAAATTATGTCACCTTATTCAATATTAATAGAATTTTTTTAATTACAAAAGCTCTGCTACTTCCAAAGTGACATCAATTTTCATTCAATTCGGTGAAGCTATTTAAAATACCATTTTGTTGGTTTCAACTTTTTTAACTATTTTAACTCTTTTACTTTATATTAAAAACCTTTTTCATAAAACCTATATTTACTGTTTTGAAAGCTTGTGTGCATTACCTGCAAGGTTTTATTTTTTTTAATTATTTATTATTTTCTAGCTGGCAGCCTTTAAGTTAATTTTCGTGTACTTTACATATCAGTATCCATTGTGTGTGGCATGCAACATCAAACATTAGAAAAATGACTTACCGCTACTAACTTGAGTGTATAAATCATTCAACAACAGCAACAACGGAACAAAAATGAAAAGAAGCAGCAGCAGTTTATGCAAATATATATGAACAGCATTCTAAAGTGAAGCACACTAAAAAAGTTGCATCCACCTGATTTAATTTTTTCTTCCTCACTTTCCATAGAATTCTAGTGGCATAAAAACGCCACGTTTTCATTATGATCTTCTTGTGTACATAAAATATTTTATATGGTCTATTAAAGGAGTTTGAATTTGCCATACATGCCCTGTAGCAAAATTTATAACTAGCAACGTTTTGGACCTGCCATATAACTAGATGTAACGAGAATTAGGGTGATCGATTTTACGACATTTTAAAGAAACCGATTTTCAAATACTTTGAAATTTAGAATTAAAACAAAACCGGTCGCTGTTTTAAAAATTTAGAAAAAACCGGTTAACCGGTCGAATATATAAAATATAATTTTTTCTTAAATCCATGACAGAGATACATATATAGGTTTTAACTAGCTTGTTCTATGGTTTAATTGCATTTTTAGTTGAAACACATTCAATGGCATTATTATAAAATGCCGTTATTTAAAATAAAGACGTTTGTTACGTTTGGTTACAAAGATAAATGAACATAAAACTAAAAATGAAAGAAAAACGGCTTCTGTGAGTAAAAAATTGGTGTATGCGACATTCGAAAAAATAACATTTAAAAAAAAGGGCCATCTAAAAGAGTAAAAACCGGGTTTCCCATCGGTAGCAAAACCGAATTGATCACCCTAACGAGTATGTAGCAAAAGTTATAGATCTCATAAGCACTGACTTAAAATAAACAAACTCAAAATTCGGCCTTCACAAAATTGAAGACTACTTTGTTTTTTAATCAAATATCGTATTAATATTATTTTGAAATTTCATAACACTGGTTGCTATGTGAAATCCATATAAATTTGTTTTCAGTATGTGTGAAATGACAGCACTTACTTATCACTCTCTAATAATAACTAGTATAAAATTATATAAAAATGAACCAGTTGGGCATCTTTGACAATCTAGTGTTAAAATCAAAACAGATATGTATCTGTTCTGAAATTGAAAACAACTAGTATATTTCTAACCGCATTCTAAAAACTTTATCTGCAGGGTATATTACATACATATATTTTTCATTCCTTTTTCATAAAAAAGTTTCTCAGCTGTGGTACGATGTTGTGTACACAGATTTTTTTCTACATCCAAAAAACAGTTTTTGTTGAAAGGTAATGACAGGTGAAATGATATCAAACAATGTTGGTACTTTTTAATAAAAATCCTTTAAATTAAGGTTTGGAGAAACACTAACAATTGCATGTATTTCGTTTATCTGCATGAATAGTTTTAAAATTTTTGTCAATTTCATATGAAATTTGCTATCAAATCTTAATTGAAATAAAATTTTTTCCCCTAAATTAGTCAGGTACGGATACATATTTCATCCTAACTCGAAAACCAGTCATCCGTTTTTTAACCGATTTTTATGATTTATGGCTTATTTTATTTTTAAGATAAGTAGCTCTCAGAAAAAAGTGCAAAATGTTAAATATTTGTTTTATTTTTTTTTTAATTCTATTTTTAAATTGAAAAATATTACGAATTTTGCACAAACAAAATTTTTTTCTCCATTAATTTCTGAAAAATTCCAAAACGATAAGAGATAGAGAAAAATTCTATTCAATTAAATAAACATAATTTTCTTACACAGCTTCTGGTGTTTTATTTTTAAAAACCGGATGACTGGTTTTCGAGTTAGGATAAAATATATCTCCGTACCTGACTAATTTAGGGGGGAAAATTTGCCACGCCCATAAAAAAATCCCGATCTGATGGAAAAAACCGACAACGGATTTGAGTTCAGCGCATCAAAATCCATATAGTCCACATAGTTTTAATTAACGGGAAGACAAAAAATTATTTTTGTCGAGCAGTGTAATAGGTTTATTTGAAAATAAGAGGGTATGCCGTAAATAATGAAAAAAAAAAACGGCAGCCAAAGGAATTTATTATTTGTATGACCTTTTCTAATATAAATTCGTTAACTTGCGCCCACTGTCCTCGATAAGCGTACGGATTACATTTTGGAGATATTGAGTCGGACCTGCACCTTAGACTGTATCTTTCAGGTTGCTCCAAATATAAAAGTCTTAATACCTTTAGATTTTTATCTTTTTGCTTATGACTACATTTTAGTTTAATTTTAGTCGCTTTCTTTAGAAATCACATGAACAGGAAACTTTCCACTCACAAGAGTGATGATAATATCGTAGTAGAGCCATCTTTTTGAAAATAAACATTTTCCATTTCCAGCAAGACATGTGTTCTGTGGAATGCCAAAATCCAGCAATCGGTGAGAAATGAACAAACCTCGATTTTTCTTAACAATATAGAGTGTAACAGCAGTATTTTTAGTGGTGTTTGAGCGACGTGCACTAGTTCGCTTTATCATATCACTAAATTTTTTTTAACAGTTTCACAGTTTCTGAAAGATGGAATTTTTAAAGTTATCGAATGAAAAGAGCAGGCAAGAGTAGCAGTGTCAGCTATTTGTCTGATATTGTTTTATACTTTTAATTCCATAAACTCCTCTTTACAATTAAATAAGCATTCGATTATTATGTTTAAAAAATATTCGTTTTTATACACTTCACACGACAGTGTAAGAGGGTAAGAGGTTTGTCATTCCGTGTGAAATTTCTACAATATTCATTTCCGACCCAATAAAGTATTTATATATTTTCCATTCTCCATCTGTCCACTTGTCCATCTGTCCGTGTATATGTTTAAATAAACATTTTGAGCATCCCAACACCAAAAAACACATCTTTTTTATATGCAAATTTTTTTCGAAATCCTAAATATTTTCTAACCACGCTTAAAATACCAAATTACACTAACAAATCAGTTTATCAATCAATTTATTTATAAGCACCGGAGTACAACTACTTTGGTGTTTTTTGTAAAATTTACAAACGAAAGTCGATATTTTTTACTTTCTATTCAACCGAGAAAGACAGTATGGGGATTAAATAAGAGAGCTAGAGTATTAAAATATAGTTAGCTATAAAAAAAATCCAAGATGGCGATCTATATAAAATTGCGAATATATAAGACAAATGTAGTAATTACGGCTTTATCCCCTTTAACCTCTACAATATTGGCAACAAATAAAAAGACTTGATTAGTACAATATAGTAACTAGAAGAAAGTGTAAAATCCATAATGGCGTCTGAAACAAAATGGCGGAACTAATTTTTTTAACCCTAACAATATGGGTATTACATGCACGGGCTTGAGTATTAGAATACAGTCAACAATTTAAAAATTCAAAATCAAAAATGATGTCGAAATTAATAAACAAAATAGCGTAATGAAGAAATTTGAAATAACTCTTATACATATTTGAATATAAAGTTTGCACAGACTAAGTCAAAAAATCAAAATTATTTTGAATAGTAATTGTATTTATGTATATAAGGAATACAATTTATATTATCTTAAAAAGCACTGCAGTGGGCTGAGTCTGAAATTATCGGCATAACAGATGTAAAAGTGCTGAAGAAACTAAAGAAGGTGGCAACTAATTATCCAGCAAAATAACACATTACAAAATAATGAGTTGAAAGTACTAGAAAACATTTCTTCTCTGCATACAATTTGGCATCTTAACCCATTATTTTAACACGGCAATGTCATTGGAGGCATATACTTACCACGCCTGATCATAAATATGGAATCAAATAAGTACTTATCACCCTCGCTTACAAATAGGGACTCGTATAAGTACTTATTACGATCGCTTATAAATATGGAAGTAAATAAGTAAGTACTTACTTTTATAGGAATAAATTAGTACTTGATTTTAATAACCTAAATAACACATTACTATTATGGACTTAAAAAAGTTGTTCGGTTCTTTTAAGGAAAAAAATTCGGTTAGATAATTCTAAGATACATTAATTTGATATTTAAGGATCAGTGAAAATCTGTAAGTCATCACCTTGTTAATGAAATGCTTTGCCGCTGTTGTCAAAATCATTATTACTTATACCCTAATAATAATAAACTAAATGACAGTTATAAAAAGTTATGTATTTGAATGACTTCAAGCAAATTTCGCAACAAGAAATTGTATTGTGTGTGTATCTAGGCAAAAGTCTGAAAATATGAACTTACGTATCACATAACAAATCAAGTCATTACTAAAGCACTTCTTAGTAAGGCAGACGATATGTTATGGTCATTGAAAAGTATGTTGTTTAGTAGGAGCAAGTCATTACCTAGTTTTTGCTGGGTAGTTAGTTTGTAGCACAAAGTAACACTAAAAAAATCTCAATTACAAACAAATTCAAAAATACTATTATCGCGAGTTCACTGTTGTTTATAAATATCACACTTCAAATGTACTTTTCCCTTTTTCCCTTTGATAACATCTCAAGCGAAGTCAACGTTCATACACACATTTAATTTCTTTATAAATCATTTTAATTTAAAAATGAATGATGATAGCTTCATGTATATGAGTATCAGTATATTTATGGAGAAAAACAAGCATGAAAAGAAAAGAAGCGCAGTACTTTGTCCTCTGTTTACGATGGTTCCTCATAAATAAATGAATAAAGAAAAAAGGATTTACTCTTTTTTTTTTTTGCAGTTTTGTGTTGAAAGTTGTTAAATTGTATGAATAACTTATGTGTATAATTTGAAAAGATTTGAGATAATTGTTTAAAACATTTAATTTATATGAATAGTAAATACATTGGAGAAATTTTCTAAAAGGTTTTATTAATTAGATTTTATATATAATGACTTAAATTAAAACACAATATAAGTTCACAGTAAAAAGTTGAGGCAGCAATCAATAAAATAATTTTTCAAATTAAAAATTTCATTATTTTATATACATATGTATACATGGGTGTACATATGTACCTACTCGGTGGCAAACGTCATCATTATATGTTGTGACTGACAATGTTAATTTATAGATGACAAATGCTGATTTTTCATATATAAATTTTTAAAGTATGTGTCCAAACATTCATAGATGATTAAATTTGATTTTGTCTCATAGGCCTCCGCGTATTAATTAGTCCTAAGAGACAATATCATAATGTCTCATTGGCGCACTATTATGGACTCATAACAGAAAATGTCGCTAAGTTTTAACTTTCATAAGTAAAGTGACCCTTCAATGATGTTGTCATGAATTACTTCCTTGTTATACCCTTCACACAGTGAACAAGTAAGAGCGCTATATTCGGCCGTGCCGAATATTATATACCTTTCACAACGTGTAGTCTGTCTGTCCGTGTGTATGTTGAAATGAACTTTTTGAAGTCCCCCGATATCACATGGACCCGGGTGAGGTATTAAAATATCAGAAATATTCGGGAGTAGGTCGGTATTGAAAATCAGAAATATCGGTTCATAAACAACTGAGATATGAGCAAAAATCCACGACCACCTCGAGAGAGAGAGAAAACGTGGCATCGAATCCCAGCTGAGCCAAAAATTTTTTATTTTTTTTTTAATTTTTTTTTTAATTTTTTTTTATTTTTTATTTTTTATATTATTTATATTTTGATTATTTTTTTTTAATTTTTTTTAATATTTTTTTTATATTTTTTTTTAAATTTTTTTTTAAATTTTTTTTAAAATTTTTTTTTAACATACATACGTAAATTTATAATTTTACAATGGGATGTTTTGAAATATGTATGTTTTTTATATGTATGTACGTTTTTTATGTGGGATGAATGGTGATACAAACTACTGTTATTGCATGAATACACGTTGTGAAGGATATATAAGACTTGTCACGGCCGAATATAGCGCTCTTACTTGTTTTTAATGTCATTTCCATGTGGATTCATCAATGAAATTTTCATTTTCGACTATTTCGTGCAAATTTCGACTTGATAATAATTCTGTGGCAATGATTTATTGATGAAAATTTCATTAAGACTATGTCGCTCAAATTCACCACCGGGTACGGATGTATATAGGGATGTATGTATGTATGTATGTGTGCATGTTTATCTTTGTTTATTATTCCAATATTTTTCTTTTCATATTTTTCAACAGCAGAATTTTAATGAAAATTTAATATTTAATATTGTTAT
Organism: Phyto melanocephala; assembly: GCA_941918925.1. Taxonomy (NCBI): domain Eukaryota; kingdom Metazoa; phylum Arthropoda; class Insecta; order Diptera; family Rhinophoridae; genus Phyto; species Phyto melanocephala. Next base: position 25,015,043 of record OW799236.1, on the reverse strand, counting down.
TAAATAAAGTGTCACCAAAAATTTACTAACACTATTGTCATCAGTTTAATGGATTATGATATGAAATTTGTTCAATGTATTCTTTCAAATACATATCTATTCGACAGCAATAAATTGTTCATTAATAAAATATAATTTTAGTAATATTAAAAAGTAAAACAAAAAAGCCTTAAATTAATGTAAGTATGTATGTGACAGTCTATTATTTAGTATTTGCTGTATATAAAGCAAACTAAGGAGAACACGTGTCAATATTAATTTAAAATTTAGTAACCAAATTTATTTAAATTATTTGGAAATTGCCAATTATTCGTTGAATTAAAAAAACACAGATAGGATAATACATGGATAAATATTCAAGCAAAAAAGTCTTGTCTTTCTAATATATTGTAGTCATTTTTAATCTATTTTTAGATTAAGGTTAGGTAAGGTTGAAAAACTAGCATGTTTTGCGCTCTATGAAATGAACCATAATCAACACCTCTCTCAATATTTCGACTAGGTCAAGAGCCCAGTCTTTTCAATGTATTCGTTAGGTGTTCCAAATTCTGCACAATGTCCACGTTAAAGTTCTGCTGTATAATACGACCAAACGCAAAACAATGACAAAGGTTGTGTTTTAAAGCGTCATCCTCATTATCTCGTTGGTTTAGTAAGTTTCAGAAAATTCTTCGTGTCTCAAGATTTAGGTCACCCACTAATATGTTCGTCACTTTACCCACAGCCATTGCCCAAGCCTTAGTTTTAGTTTTCAACCCTCAAGAGAGTTTTTTATTTTCAAAAGAATGATATTCAAGAATGATTTCATTGTCCATAATTTTTCGGCTTCGTCCACACAGTAATTGATAGACATTTCATTGAAAAATGGGGATTTAAAATTAATACTGAGATTTTTTTATACCGATAAAGACTTTATTCTGTTACACCATAACTGAATATGATCTGAAATATATATGAAAGCCTAATTTATTGAATGATTATGATTATGATTACGATTATGTTTTGCTTTGTTATAACTAACAAATAGCATTAAAAGCCTCAGATATAAATAAACAAATTACATAATTATGATAATTGACATATGTGCATACATCTGCTGAAGCTAAACCACAAATATGCCAAATACTGCTTTAAGTTTTCCTTAGAAATACGTTAAAATTCTTAGTTAAATATGTGACTTTGATGATATATTTTCAAACAATTAACTACGCTTACAAACACATATTATTTAATGTCATTGCAATAAAATCATTTTTCGTTTTAATTCCCCAATAATACAAGCCCTCACGTATCCTAGTTACAAAAGCGCCCACACTCTATGCATAACATTCTCAAGGCTCTGGAAAAAATAATAAAAACACAAACAAATGGATAAAGAAAATCTCAGTTCAATTGGGACTTTATTTTAATCTCAAAGGCAGACAGACAAACAAATTGTTTCTATCTGTTTTCTATAAAACAAGATAATAAACAATGATTTCTTGTTATACCCATCAGTAGAACTACAAAGGATATATAAAATTTGTCATTACATTTGTAACACATCGTTCATGTACGACCTAGGTTCAATTGAAAAAAAATAATAAAAGCTTGTTCATATTTAAAAACATTACTAACAAATTGCTTTTTTGATTTTAAAGACCCATGTTTGTATTATGCATGGAATGTGATCTATTTGTTTAAATACAGGGCTAAGCTTCAAGGGTATACTAGATTTTTTTGACATTAAAGCAATTGATCAGTTTTTTAATTATATTTGTATAAGTCTGCGATTTCTAAAAACCTAACCAAAAAGATCTAAATCTTATAATCTTGGTGGCCAACTAAGCCTACAAGTTAACGACTACGTGCTAACGCCCAGTTGAGAGTAATCATATGCACATGGCTCTACAAACTGTCCAAAGCAGTATTCCCTTAATAAATAACCTTTTAAGAAAATATCTTAGACGGATTGACGTAACATGCCTAAATGCAAAATAAACAAATATAGAACGCTTACGATAATCCCTCATATTACGGTTTTTTTTAAATCATGCTGGTCAAACAAAATTCGGTGCTGCCAAATATGACAGTGTTTACTTTTTTTCTATTATTGGATTTTGCTGGTTGCTACTTGAATGTTTGCAAGCGTATATATTTGCTTAAAGAATATTTGCAAGAAAAACAGATTTTTATATTGTTTATTTATACTTTCTGTTTTACTTGCAATAGTAATTCCCAAACATTTTAACAAAACACCAAGTGGTTACGTTGTCAAATTTTCAACGTGTTTTGATATAATCGAAAATAGATAATTGTCAGTTTGGCGTAGGATTTTAATTAAATTGTAAACACGGTTGTTTTTTCGAGAAATTTTTTACAACCTTCACACGAGAATGTAAAAGAGTATATAAGAGTATATATATAAATAAGTAGTATTTATTTGCGACCCCATAAAGTGCATATTTGTATATTCTAAATCCTTTTGGATAGAAATATCAATTTAGCTACGTCCGTCTGTCCAATTGCCCTTGTGTGTAATCGTTGAAATCAACTTTTTGAAGCCCTATTACATACTATGGACTTATATGTAGCATAAATTTATTAGAAATATTTTCAAAAATTTTGTTATTGAAAATCAGTCATTTCTGCCCATTAACAGTTGAGATTTTAACAAAAAACTACGAATGCCTCAGTTTTCTTTTGGACATTACATTGAAAAATTTTTTAAAAAATACAAAATCAACAAAAGCAGGTGGTATTGCAAATGAGGGCATGAAATGTGTGGGATATTATTTAGTTGTTGTATATTTTATGCTTATTCATGTGTAGAAATGTATGCAATGCGAAGTTTTATTTGTTAAAGCAGCTTATTTACGGCATTGTTTTTACATATTACTTGAAAATTTTCCCACTGCTTAATATGTACAAGTCTTGTGTTAGCATTAAGACATGGCTTCTGTAAAACACTTGTACTAAGTTATCTGACATTATTTCAACAAGACGGTGCTCTATTTTGTTCTAACAAGTCAACTGACATCAGATTTTGTCAGACATCTCTATCGCAGGAGTTCAGTGTTAAATAACAATTTCGACGGACGTGAAGAATTTCATAAGGACAAATATTTAAAAAGTCAGATGTAAGAAACGTTCCGTATATTAGCTGCTTAAGCAAGTGTAAATCTGTTTTACAAACAACTTAAATATGAGTGCTTATAGTTGAGGATTTATAGTTTTGTGAAGGGTATGTGAAGATTTCACACAGCTAAATATAGCCCTATTACTTATTTAGAAAATTATTGACGGAAATTTAATGTTGCTAGGATCAATCAGGTCTTTGCATATAATTGTAATAGTTTCATTGAAGCCATATGACTTGTCACAGCATTTTGTTTTAACTGTAAGTCATCCACATCAACTTTATTTTGTAATATTAGGCATTAATAGCGGACTACCTAGCCAGAATCCTTTTTGAAAAAATTATTTCTGCAGCCCAAAAGTCGCATCAACTAGAGGCTAAATTGTTAATTCAATTCGTTTTTCGACAATTGCATCCGAGAACTGTAAATAAAAAAAAAGTTTCATCGTTTAGGATAATTTGGCTTTTAGTGTCACTTTAATTAGACAGTTTAAGATGCTGATCACTACTGAGATTACGCTGAAAACATTGAATTGATGTTAATAAATTTTTACTTAAATTTTTACGAAAATGTATAAAACAGGTTACGGATATAATAAAACTACATACGAGCCTTGACAAGCGAATCTGGACTTATGTTAAGTGAAAATTAAATAAAAATATTTGGTTTTACATTCCTTAAGCAAATCTTTGTAAATTATTATTTAAATTTTTCTCGAAGATTTTATAATGAGAAAATATGTCAAAACTTATAAATCAAAAGTTTTTATATTAGAAAAAATTAAAATCTTCTATGAAAAAATTAAAAAAACATATTCTAGTGAATATATTATTAATATTTTCTATTAAATTTTTAAAAATATTATATTAAAAAATTAAATATTTTTTTTATATTACTGCATTTTTTTTTATTAAAAAATAGCTTTTACATAATTTTTTTAATTATTCGGGCCATGCTCCCAACTAATTTTTCAATATTAATTGGGTTCTTGGGCTTAAGATGGTTTATATGCATTTCACTGGTGCTTATGCCAGTTTATCAGTAGATCTTAATTTAACGCAAATATTAATAAATAAAATACAGTCAAATCCCGAAAACTTGTACTCCGATAAATCGTAATTCCCGATAATTCGTAGTAAACTGTCGGTCCCTTGAAAAAATCTCGTTAATTCGTAAAATTTCCATACATTTAGGTCCCCTCGCTAATTCGTAATTTTTTTAATAAAATCTTTACCTCTTATAAATCCTAATTGTTTGCTAACTACCAATTATAATTCGTTATAAAAACAACAGAAACATGGGAAGAATGCTATAAGCTAACAATATAGAAGTGATGACGACGACGATGATGGCAACAACAAAGTTCCCTTAATGACGAATAAAGATGCAAAATTGGCAATTAATAAATTAAGACTTTATGTCTCCAATCATACTGTGAACGAAGAAATTTTTAATTCCTTAATAAAAATAGAAACGACATTGGACAACCTGCGTTTTTTAAATTAATTTTAAATAATGTAAATATGAAAAGTTAAGAAAATGAATTCTTCTGTTTTATTTTTATTTTATTGTTTTTTGTTTGCTATTTATATTACACGAATTTTTCGTTAAGTAATTGAATTTGCAATTTAATTTTAAGTATTTTTTTTATTTTATTTTTAACAATTGTTTTTTATGTTTATTTTTAACGTTTTAGTAAAAAAATTTAAAACCCCCGTTAATTCGTAACAATTTTATTTTAACCCCGTGAAATCGAAGCCATGCTAAGTCGAAAACCCCTATAATTCGTAAAAAATGGCCGGTCCTTTGCGATTACCAATTATCGGAATTTCACTGTACTTTGAAAAGGAAGAAAATTTTGGTTGGTTTTTTAAGAAAGTTTTTTTTTTATTTTCTATTTAAAATTAAATTTTTTTTTATTAAGAATGCTTAGTAAAAACAAATCAAATTATTTGATTAAAACCTTTTGAAAAGCTTGAGTTTTAAACATTGTTTTTATTTTATATGTCTTATTATATTTTCGATTAATTTTATTTACATTTTCTATTAAAAATTTTTTTATAATTTTCTATTGAAAAGAAAATATTTTAAAATTGAAAAAAAAAAAATTAAAAATATTTTAAAATTTTTTTAATAATATATATAAGCACAAAAAAAACTTAAACGTTTTATTAAAAAGATGTTGTATTTGAATATTTAGAAAAATTTTGTATTAAAATTATTTTGATTAAAAATGTTTTTCAATTGTCTTTAATTTTTTTAATTAAAAAAAATAAAAAATTAAATTGCAATTTTGAAAAAAATTTAACAACTTTTAATAAAACAATTTTAAAATTTGTTTAAAATTTTATTAACAAAAATTTATAAAATTTGTTTATGAGGAAAATTATTCAAAAAAATTGACTATAAAGACAGGATACATATGGTCGCTCCTCTGACGAAATCGGTTATGTGCCAATTTTTTAAAAACATTTTTATTGCTCTATTTTGCAGCATTATGGTCGTACATTTATCCACAATAGTCAGTATGCGTAAGTATAATACTGTAAAGTAAAAAATAAAATGCTTCTTTTGCTTTACTAAAAAAATCATTAAAAAACACTTAACTGAATTTGATAGAGCATCTATAACAAAAACAAATTAAATATATTTTTTCAACAGAAAATTTGTTTAAATATTTTCTATTGTCATTGATTTGTATTCATTCCTCATTGAGAATCACTGCCTTGCAGGCCTTCTTTTGTTGTATTTGTATCTATACTTTCCCTAGGATGTGTGCAAAACAAACTGTCTTTCCTCTCCCACATTTAGTTTTATTGTTCTTGCCTTTTTTGTTGTTGGTTCTTCTATTTGCTCATATAGTACATACATATATTTTTGTTATTGTTTGTTCGTTTAGTATATATATTTTTTTTATATGACGAAGGCGTGTTGTTGTCTTCGTATGCCTTTAGGTATTTATTGTTGCCATTGTTTATGTTTGCCCTTGTATAAGGGAAAAAGTGTGTATATGTGTGTTCGTGCGTGTTTGAGTGCATGTATGTGTTGATATGATTTTCTTATTTATATTTACGCATATAATCGCTTCACTTAATCTTCAACAAACGCTGCTAAGTTTTTATTTTTATATACGAGTGTGATCTGAAAAATCGTTCATATCTTATGAAATGTTTTTATATTTTAAAGATAAAAAGATAAATATTTAGTTTATAAGTCAATTTGATATTTTTATACACAAAAATAGATATTTTACATAAACAGAATTATTTCTAACGCTTTTTAAAAAATCTTTTACAGAAATCTTTATCCAACTTAAAGAAATTGTCTTTTTGCTGTTTTCCTTCTTCTCGCCCAGCTCAATTGAGATTATTTACTTTCATTTTATTGTTTGAGTGTGTATGTTTAATACAAGAAAAATAAATATTTTGTTATCGTTTTAATGGTCTATTTGTTTTTATTTTTCTTTAGCATTCATGCTTGTATTGTTTGATTGTTAGCCTATTCGAGAAAAAAAGAAGTCCCCTTTTTATTGATGCCAATAACGACAATAATAATGCTTGTTTCTTTTATTTATTGTTTAATAAATGGTTGATTGTTAGGATTTTGATTTAATTTTGCTGCCTTGTTAAATCTTAAAGACATTTTAAAGGCGAATAATTTGTACAGTTTAACAAGTTATTAGATAAGAAATAACTTTGTATAAAAAAAAATATTTAAATCATATCTCATTTATTATCGAGTGTGTTTTTCTGTTCATTTTAATAAAATAATCAAATACTTACTGCCCTATTCATAACAAATCTTTAAGGTTTAATAAAGGCTTTTTGACAAATTTCTGTGTAACATCTGTCAAATAAGCCTTTAATAAACCAAATTTTTTTTTATGAATTCGGCAGTTAAAATGTAATTGACAAGTATATTGAGATTTAAATTGGGCTGTAAATCTTAAACTTAACCCATTTCCATCCTCTGTTCGCACTTGCAAGCACAAAAATTACTCATTTTAATTGGTAATTTTTCCTGCTTTACTGAACTGTTATGTTTAAATTTTTTACGCAGAAGTATTGTATATATTCTTAGCTTATATAAGTAAGAAATAATAATTTTGCTAATAATATATTTTTTATTCTATTCGCGATTTTTCTACACCACCATTTTTAGTGGTTTTTAATTTAACCCATCATGTATATTTATTGTACAAGAATTAAAATTGTAACTATGCAGTTATTACAGCAACAAATAAACAAAATAAAATCAAAACAAAAAACTAGAAAAAATTCTAACACCGTTTTTGTACGTAACCTACCGTTGCCACATGCAAGTGCAAGTGAAAAAAAAAACCAATACACTAACACTTTTTTACTAACACAACTACACTTTGGCAACCTGCGACTCAGCTTGCGAAGAAATTTTTAAGCAAGTAAAATTTTTACAGTTACGGCAAGTAAAGTGACAAGCCGAAAAACAGTGTTGTCTAATACTGAGTTTTTTGTTAACTCAATAATATATCATACAATTGTGGTAAATAATTCAGCTAATTTTTTTAATAAATATGTATATATGTATATGAAGAATATTAAGAAAAAATATAAATATTCATTTAAAATGTAAGTTTTAATATAAATATCAAAATTTAATAAAAAAAAATTATATTAAAAAGTTACATGTCTAAAGGTAACGTTCAATAGTGGCTATTGACAACACTTAATTACCAATTGAAGCAGCGCCATTTGTTTTAAATTTGTTTGAAGTTTATTTGTTGACGACATTTTATAAATGAATTTGCACTGTGCTGTGTAGCCACTCAAAAAATTTTTGTGTTTTTTTTGGCATTCCTCATGATTTTCGTTAGTAATACGTATACACTACTTGCAAGTAAATATTTGCCTGTGGCAACGTAGGGTACAGCAAATATTGCTGTTCGCAAGCGCGAACGTTGGCTGCTATTCAACATCTACAATTGAAAAAAAAAATTTAAAGACATAAAGCGATCTATACATTATAATAACAATAGTAATTTGGATCTTAACGATAAGCTAACCAAGGTAAATAAATTTTAACTTCCTGTGAGATTGATTGGCTTATAATATGTTTATTCCTCATGGCAAACTCAAAATACATGCAGTTTGGGATAAGGAGTTTCGATTTGTCGATCGATGAACATCGACAATCGATCGGACGCCACTCATGTAAAATTTACATAAGAGACTAACCGATTCGATTTGGCTAAAAATTTTGGTGTCTTTGCTATTCAAATGGGTATTTATTTAACTGTATACTGTATGCGGGTGTCAGTGATAATTATGAAATTATCAAATCGGATTAGGTGCAGATATTAATTAAGAATATTACAAAATGTTAAAAACCCAAATTACCATAGAGTTTTTTTCGATAACTTTTTAACGTCATACCAACTAATGTGTCTGCTTAGCGAAAAACAATTTTGTGCAACTGGAACTATCCGCAACAATAGAATTGGAAAGGCACCTTTTAAAACAGGATATGAATTGAACCGTGGTGATTCTGACTTGCAATATAATAAACGAACAATACATTGGCTTGTAAAGTAAAGAATTGACAATTTGTACTAATTTTGACCACATTGAGCCATTTCACTCGGTAAAAAGATGGAAAAAAATTTAAAAAAATCGGAGGTTATCAGCAGACTAATATGTTTTTTATTTAGAACCAAGGTATGCATGGTGTTGATTTGCATGACAATGCCGTTGAAAATTATAGAAAAAATATCCGATTTAAAAAGTGGTATTGGCCGTTTTTAATTTTAGTTTTAAGCTCATCGGTTATCACTGCTTTGTTTCAAAGAAAAAACTCAATGCTACAAAAAAGCTTTGTTATAATAGCAAAAGAGCTTTTGTTGTCTTCTAAGGGAATAGAAAAGTCTCCAAAATTTTTACATCGTCTATCTCCCGTAGAGCAGATAGATGGAAAACCTATACGTTGCAGATTAAAAACCTGTGGAAAATGTAATGTACATTTACATCCTAAATGTTTTGAGGAGTACCATAAGAAGTAACTTTACCACTAAATTTAAAAACTATAATTTCATAATTTTTCTTAATAAATAATATTAATAAAATTATAAGAAATTATTGTTAATTGTATTTATGCATATGAAAAAGAAAATCAAATGAAATTGTTTAAAACAAAAAATAATAATGTTGCATTGCGGCAAGCGTTCGCGCTTGCGAACACCGATTTCTGACGATCTCCGTGGGGCTGGGTGAATTTTGATAACAAATTTGAATTCAGTAGCCTCATGTTATCTAGAAACCTGGATTTTTATCGAATTCGGGCGACTTTTATGTTTTGCGGCTGGAAATGGGTTAAGTAAAAATTTTGAAAAGTTATGTTTTTACATTTTGTTGAAGTAAATTTAAAAAACATTTTTAGATAAAAATTAATTATTACTTATAGTAATGTTATATGCCATTACCCGTTTCCTATAAAATGCTGTAGAAATGTTTTATTATTTTAAAATCATTTAAAAACAAAACAGAATTTTTTTAATCTTGTAAACAAAAGTTATTTAATTTTGGCTTTTGCACTACTTTAACTTAAATGCGTCTATTTTTCGTCCTCATGGAGACTTTTCCCGCTCGTGTTTATTGTCAAGAGATATTCATCTGATTCCTATTTAGAGATCCTTTTATATATTTTGTTAAAGTTTAATAGACAAATTTTGTTTTGTTTTATTTTACTATTATAATTTCACAAATGATTTTGAGACACTTACTTGTATTAAGTTAATTTTACTCTCAGCATGTTTTTGTATCTGTTGATATACGGTACTAAAATTTTTTCACATGGGCTTAGAAAAAAATTATGAAAAACTATCAAACATACAATGGTAATAATTCAAACGCTATGAAAACATTAGGTGTGATTCCAATAAATAATACATCAATATTGGTGTCTCAATTTGCTTTTATATTAAAACTAAGCTGAACTATGCTGATATTTAAACGAAGAAGTTTATGTACTCTCAACCTAGAAGTATTATGTCTTTTAATATAACTATACCACTTGATATTTTCGTTAAAATAGTTGATCCTTGTTTCTGACCAAACAACTCATTAGTTCGTGAATATATTCACAAAGAAAACCTAAGAACATGGCCCGTCTCTCTACTCATGATTTTAATAACAAAAAAAAAAAAAAACTAGATGAAAGCTTTGAGTTTACAAAACACGTAATTATTTTTACTAAAACATTGTTAAATAAAAAAATTTTAAATGCAGAAGTATTATGTAAAAAATATCTCATATATAGACTCGATGGGCAAACTGAAACTACCCGTGATGGAGTTCTCTGTCTTCTCCCTTCTAAAGAAATTGTAATGGATACAAACCATTTAATAGAGTTTATTGGCGTCCTGATAAAGATGGATCATAAACGAATTTTCATAACTTGCTCCTATATTCCTACGTGTTCTCAGCAGTTGATTTACAACGATCATATAAAAGCCATTGAAAACGTTGTTTAAAGTTCAAATCCAGATGATCATATTCTTGTTTGTGGTGATTTCAATTTATCAACTGTTTCACGGTTATACTTAACCAAATTTAATTATTACATTCCTACCAGAATGAATTTTTGGAATAACGATGTGGTTAATAATTTTTATAACTTAAATGTGCAAAGTTTCAGAAAAATCGGTGAACTTCAAGTAGCTGAAAATTAAAATTTTTTTATGGGCGTGACACTGCCCACTATTCTAATCAAGAAACTGTGACAGCTTAATATGTGTACAAAGTTTCAAAAAAATCGGTCCAGTGCAAGTACCTTAAAATCATAACTTTTTTTATGGGCGTGGCCCTGCCCACTTTTCTAATCTAGAAATTATATAGTCATGTTAACTTAATATGTGTGCAAAGTTTCAGAAAAATCGATTTAGTGCAAGTAGCTAAAACTTAAAAAAAAAGTTATAACTTATTTTTTATGGGCGTTTCCCCGCCCACTTTTTATTACCCATGAACACTCCCCTGGAATGTGTACAACAACTTGCCAAAGTTTGAGTCCGATCGGTTTTACAGTTTCGGAGTCAATAGCTAACACACACACAGACAGAGTATCACTTTTTTATATATCAATTAATGGCATTCTTGGCTCCACTGTAGTATCTTAATTATGATGTTGCTTATTCATTTTAATTTTTGATTTAATTTTAATTTTTAATTTTTTAAATTTAAGTTTTAAATATTTTATAACTGGAATAAATATTTTTGACTTGGTTATAACATTTTTTTATTTTATTTATTTATTAAATAGGCTTCTTATTAAAGTTTTACGGCCATATGTATAAAAACTTATAACAGGCTTATAAGTCGTTTTTATGCAAAATTCACTATTGTTGCATTCATAAACCATTAATAGACTTATAAACCTTTTGTAAACCATTTATAAAATCAAAAATTTTATTGTTTGATTTACCCTTCTTTAAACCAAAAATAAGGCGACATTTCATGCATAATTTGCGTTAAAAAATTTTTTTCAAGATATTTTGTAAAAAAAAATGTAAGAAAAAGTAATTGAATATTAAAATTGATTAGATTAACACATTTCGACATATAGATAAGTGCAATTTATACTAAAGAAAATAATAAATTTAACATATTTTAAATTAAATAAAATTAAAAAATTATAATAGTGATGTAAGGAAAACGTAAACAAACTTTTAACCCGAATACTTTTCTTATTGTTATTAACAAAATAGGTAAATAATTAATATTTGTATTATAATTTTTGCTCAAAATTTTTCATATACCAAAGTTATATACTTTTGATTTTTTCGATGTTGTTTTTGTGCTTTAATTTTATAAAATATGTTACCTTTACTTGATACCCGCGTAAATCTTATAGTAGTTATAAGCACCACTAACAATAAAATGACAACTAAATATAAAAAGCGTTGCCATACATACTAATAAAATCACTACAAACATTTAATAACTATAAAAGGTTTATTTTACGTTTATAAATACAAATTCTTATTAGTGGTTTATAACACAAAAAGCGTTTAATAACTATTGTACACTATAACCATAAAATAAATACTTTTTATGCATATAGCCGTTAATCTATTGTTAGTAAGAGGTAGTAGCAGTTTGGTCTTCAGCACAGTATGTATGTAAATATAACTTATAATTTTGAATTTATTTTTAAGTTTTCAAAACAAAGGAGTGTTCAACTTAGATTTTTCGGCATTTGCAGAGAAAATGAGATGGTTATGTAAGATAGTGTAGTGTTAGGATTAAGTTACTCTTGTATGTTCAATTCGCAGATGTTCGAATTTGGTATGGTCTAATCTATTGAAATTTTTTTTGATTATTTGTCATAGAATTCGGGATAGATTTAATGGGCTGATTCCCTTGTATCAGGATGAGCCAAGATCAAAGATATCCTTTCGATTGTTTTGCATATGGAAGTTGGCTTTAAGGTTGACTAAATTTAATTAATTTAATTTTAATTATGTGTCATATAAAGTATTGTAAATATTACAAATGTTAGTTTAAACCTATTATAGTACTTGTAAGTATAATAAAAGAGACATTTAATTTTAAACCATTTATGAAATATGTATACTATTTAAATTTAGCAAAACAATTCCCCCTAAAACTAAAAAAGTAAAGCACCAAAAATTACTTACATTTATGTTAGTTTATCTGTGGGCTTCCTCAACATCATTAAATTATGTACGAAATAATGTAAAGCAAAAATATTTTGAAAAGACAACAAAAGTACTTGCACTTATCACAAGAAACAAATAAATTCTAGCTGGATTATTTAAAAAAAAAAATTTCCATTAAATTTGGGGATTTTATTTAAACAAGCCAAATCAGTGACAGCGATAGCAATGACAAGTGGATTATCACTTGAAAAGTCAATAGCAATGGAAACAAAAACGAATGGCACTGAATAACAAATCTGCTGCTGTTTCTAACACTGATACTGAGTTACAATTATTTTACAAACACAAAATATACTTACACCAGAGATCAGGGATGTTTCTGTGGAACAAAGAGATTTATTTATTATATGATAATGAAATTGCAAACAATAGAAATGACGATGATGACGGACAGAGAATAAATAAAATAAAATCGAAAGACATGAAATTATCATAATCGAAGGGACAAATTTTGTTTTAAATAGAATAAATAAAAATAATAAGGACAGACAGAAATAGGTAAAATCAATATATTAAAAACTTAAAAATATATTTCTTTAAAATAAATGCAAACAGATTATAAGATTTTAAACAAAAACTGTGCTGTGTATAATGATGTGGATTTTTGACAAAACAACTTATGTCGAATTATCTACTAAGTAGTTTAGGAGGGCAGAAATCCAATTCAGAATCTGAAATCCTTACATGCCACATTGTCAGGAATTTCACAATAGTTTTAAAAAAATTTTGTTGCTTTTTAAGTAAAAACTGTCCTAAAATAATACTACTGTTTATAGTATTTTTATTGTGCTGTCGTAACTATTGTGATACCTGCGGCGATCGGCTTAGACTCTGCTAAGTCGAGCCGTCTGTAACATTTGTAAGTCACCCCTCCGTTACCCGTAAAAAGATCTGTCATCAAAAATTAAGCTAAATCGGCGAATTAGTTTGATATATCAAACTTACGAAGGGTCGTTGACAAAAGTCATATTTAGAACATTTGAATTAAGGATACTTTGTGAATACAGTAACTACATGTCATGCCTAAAAATATTTCGATTACTGCAACAAAGCACGATTATGGTTTTTCTTTAGTAATAAATACTCTTAAACAAATTCTTATCTCGACTTAAGATGTTTGGCCAAATGTTCACAGATGTGTTAGTGATAATCGTTGTATGATTTTAGGTAATTATTGTTGTATGTTAAATAGTAAATAATATTTGTGTGTTTTCCCTACAAATAATAGTGAGACACCAGCAAACAAGTTATTAAAATTGATAAAAATTCCTGCCTTAATTTTTGTATAAAATCTTTGCTAAATTTTCCGAATATTAACAGTTGGTTTTCAGTTTTCATTTGATGTAGTGGGTTAATTTGAAATTGTGTGTGGTTTATATGCTAAAACAATTTGAATTTTATTGTCTTAAGTAGTTATTAAGTAGGCGAAAATTTCATATTTTTTGTCTCTTCATAACTACTCAATACAAAATTATTTCTATGCAACAAAACTAATTGTAATACATTTTGATAAAAGTGCATTTTACTTAATCAATTTAAATATATCTATAAAGTAGTGTCGCTGTAGGAGCTTGTTTTCTTTAGTCCGAAAGCCCTTGCAAGACACTACTTACTAGAATGTATTTAAAAATTTTTCATTTAATGGAAATATAAAAAAATTATATGCAAGAACATTACTAGGAAATCATCGTTTAAGTGTGAAAAGGAGCAGTTTTGTTCATTAAAAATGGCTAGACTGTAAAAACAATATCAAGTATTTAAATATATCTATTAAGTAGTGTCCTTGTAGGTGCTTTTTTAATTCCAAGCACTTGGAGGATACTACTGGCTAGAATATATTTATCAACGTTTAACCGTATGACATGAAAGCTAGAACGGTTAAGAAAAACTAAACTCTCGTACTTGTGCATAAAGTGTGCCCCATTTTATAAAAGAATTAAAAAAAATTTGTGTAAATTACATGGAAAACAATTTCTTTTGTTGATTGGTCCTTTTAATAAAATTTGAAAGTATAAAGTTTTGTAAAACATTTGCCAGGGTATACATAAGTTCCTAAATTTTGTTGATGAAGCATTTAAATTAATAAGACAGAAGTGGTTTGGTCTTGTTGACACAAATGTATGTCATTAAAAATCCCATAAATACACTTCAATTTAAATGTTGTTGATCACCGAAATCACAAAGTTGGTGATTAGAAAATATCTCATACTTCATTGACACCTGAGTCTAATCTAGCAAGTAGCAGATTTTGAGCAAATTCAGTCAATTTCGACTCTTTTTCCCATACAAAACGAAATCTACTTCGCCGCTAGATTTGGGAAAAATTTACTTAAATTCTAGTAGTACTTCGTGAGGCAGCTGTGGTTTTTATCACAAAGCCATAAAAAGTACTACGCTGTAAAATTTAATCATAATTTATAAGGTGGTTGCAATTACAAAAGTACTCTATTGTGTACAGTTTTTTATATAGAGTTTTAGTTTTAGAAAAGTAGAGTATAGGAGCCTCTCAATAATTTAAAAACGAAATCACGAAAAATGTCAATAAACAATAGTGTGAACGAACGGTGTAGATTTTGATCAAGATTTCAACACGAGCGAGAAAATAAAAAAGATTAAATTTACGTGAAAAAAATGAAAAAAGTCATGGTGAATAATAAAAAAAATTGGTACCAGTTTTAAAAGTGAATTGCAAAATATCATGACATTAAAAGTTATCGTGAAAATGCGGCCTTCTTTAGAGAGTTTAGTATCTAGTTACAAAAACTATGTTTTTGTTTTATTTTTACAATACTGATATGAAGGGAATTCGATCCAAAAATATGTGGACACATTGTACATACTCTCTTATAAAAGGAAGAAGTCTTTTTGGCTTTGTACATTTCGGTATTTATAGAGCCCAATGTACCATATAACTTGGTTAAACAAAATTATAATACAGTAGACGCTCGGAAATTAGAACTCTCAGTAATTAGAATTTCCAGAAATTAGAATCAGTATTTTCTTTACATTAAGCGCTCTAAAATTAGAATCCAAAATTCTAATTTCCGAGCTTTTTTTCTTTTTCGTTGTAAACATTAACAATTAGTTTAACTAAATATAAAACAAAAAGGAAAATCCCATTTTAGTATATGTTCAACATATCTTTTTGATGTTTTGTAAGTTTAAACTTCAGTTTCTTGTTACATACTTGTGTATGAGGATAAACGTTTTTTGAAGGAAGTGGACTGTAAAAATGCCAAAGAAGCGTAATAAAAACACTTTGTCTTGACGATTTAAAGTAAAAATAGTGGAGAAAATTTACAAAGGTGTTCAAGGAAAGCGTTTGGCACTGGATTTTAATGTTACTATGTACTTCTGCCATTAGCTATATTAAATCG
This sequence comes from Phyto melanocephala, assembly GCA_941918925.1. Classification (NCBI taxonomy): domain Eukaryota; kingdom Metazoa; phylum Arthropoda; class Insecta; order Diptera; family Rhinophoridae; genus Phyto; species Phyto melanocephala. The sequence continues at coordinate 24,998,838 of OW799236.1, read as the reverse complement.
AATAGAACATCAATTTTGGATGCTGTTGCCAACACCTATCAACACGTATCCAATAAAACTTTCCATACTGCCGAATATCCAGAAATGGAAAGCCGTCTTTTTGAGTGGTTCCTTAATCAGCGAGAAAAAAGGCGACATTGAGCGGAGGTATATTAAAAGAGAAAGCTAAAGCTATATTCAGGCAAGAATATCCCGACAAAGATGAGAACGATTTTCGGGCAAGCGATGGATGGTTTACCAAATTCAAAAAGCGCCATGGAATTCGCTTTCTTAAAGTTAGTGGAGAAATTCTATCCAGCGATACTTATTCAGTCACTCCTTTTATTCATAGACTTTGTATTGTACGAATTTTGATTGTTAATAAATTTCGTTAATATTAGAAGTAATATATTATAGAAATATATTTTTTGTGCATTTTGCAGAGAAATTAATTTTTTTTTTTATAAAAAAATATTTTTTCTTTAATTTTTATTGCATATAAAGTTTTTCTATATTTTGAAAATTTTTGTACTAAGTTTTTTGGCCATGTCTGTATGTTGTAATTTGGTAACACTAGATAGATACAGGTGTTTTCGCTCAACTATTTGCCGCATTTGTCGCTAAAAGCTGTATGCTGCTATGATAAAAAGTTTTTACCGCGTGGAAATTTAGTTAAATCGGGTGATAAATACCGTAAGCCGAGGTTTTATAACACAAAATCCTCGAAATAAGAGTCATTTGCATAGTAACGTTCTACAATATTACATCGAAAACTCTAAATAGAGATTGTGAAAATTTTTAAAGTTGTATTACAGTGTGTTAAAATATAAGGTTAATAAGTTTTATATTTCTTTTCATTTCACATTGTTTTAAATTTTATATCCCTTTGAATTACCAGGTAAATAAATTACACTATCGATGTGTTATTTTTTTTTAAGTAAATATTTTTTTAGTAGATTTTATTAATAAATCTTAAGGCTATTGGTTTCCTTAGGAAAACTTTTGCTCTCCAAGATTAAATTCTTGGGAAAGCGTTAATTGTGGTAAAAGGACAGATTTACATAAAAGTTATACTTTTATGTTAAGTCCAAAAATTTCTAATCCTCCAGGTAATTATAACTGAAAAATCCACAATCTTATTAGAAAAGATTTCTTTTAAATATGTCTATATTAAAATATAAATTTAATTTTCGTTATTAGGCAAATCCGTGATTTTAAATAATTGTGTCAAATTTCATACAGTAATTAAGTTGACTTAAACTAATTGCCGCCACTGTACCCGAAATTCCTAAGAATTGTTTAACAAAAAGTCATAAAACATAGCAACAAAAATTTTGCTAGTTTAATTGTCAACATTACAGAAATTAAACAGCAGAGGTCAAAAGAACAATTGTTGCTAGTGAGAAGATATCTGAGCACATAAGTTTTGCAAATTTATCACATGTTATACGTTTAAGCGGTAAATTAATAAAAGTCATAGGAAAAAACCTAACCAGAAAACTATACTCCACAAGATTTTGGAAAGGATAAATTTTCGCTAATAACCTGTGTGAACAATAGAATAAAGTTATTTTAAATTATATAGCATTGTGGTCCTAAATTGAAATCCTACAGAAATCCTTCGAGATTTACAACAACAACATCAAATCTGCCAATTAAATTTCTATAAAAAAGTGTAAAAATAAGTTGTAAATATAATGTTAATTTTATTTTACTAAAATTAAACTTCAAAGTGCGAAAAAAAGAAAATTAAATGTTAAAATAACCATTTAAAACTTTACTATTAAAATTCTTTTATCTTAACCTATTTAAAAGAAAATAAATAAAAATGTACAACAACAATTAACAAATAAATTAAAAGTCAATATGGTTAGATAAAAATTATTGAAGAATGTAAATCCATATTTGAAAAAAAAAAAAAAAAAAAACAATAAAATAAAATAAAAAAACTACATAGAAATTAATGTACGACGAAGTTTAGTTTTAGTTCTCTTATTTGAACTTGTTTCATATAATTTTTTCTTTTCATTTTGTTTAGAATAAATAAGTTAATTTTAAGTATTTATTGAAATACCCATATGCACCATATATATTACATACCTACATAACTAAGAAATATTAAGAGTTACAAATTTTGACTAGCAACATGTATATCAGCATTTGAAGAGGCCTCATCAACAGCTGCTCTTGTCAACATGTTTATTGGTGAGTCAAGTTAAATATATAACATATACATATACATACATTTGTTATTTATATTCTCTTAGTTATTATCTCTTGGTTATATTAAACTTGTATATCTGTTTTAGACTCAATTAATATAAAACAACCACCTAATTGATCAACAAATGTTTATCAACATTCAATGATTGTAATATCTGAGAAGTTGATTTTTGTTGTATTCTTTTAGTTAGTTTTTTTTTCATTCTCGGTGCCCTACACAAAATAAGTTAATATTATGTTATATTCTCATCGTTAGAGAAAAAGTTAGTTTTTCGGATATTAAATTTGTTTTTTTTAAGTACTTAAATGTTTGATTAAAATTTATATATTCTTTTTATATAATTTTTTTTATAATGTTTAAATTGAAATAATCACATACGAAAGTTTAGTACATATGCATTTTAGTATGCAACATTTCTGTTCTCATTTTTTTTAAAATTATTTCAAACTTTATATGAATAAATTAGTAAGTTTTTTATATAAAATGGAGAGTTAAATTTGTAAATGTTTTCTTACTGATGTGAACAAAATAAGATAGTTTAATACGTGGGATCTTGGCACAATATTTTTCGCCGTCAAGATCAAAGGTTGGGTGGGTTAAGAGGCGTTTTGCTCTCCACTAACACCATGGAGAGAAAATAAACTTTTACAGTTTTTATGGTTGATAAAGCGTTTAGGTACAGTTTGTTATTCGTTGATCTTTTGGGGATTAAATAACATCGTTTTTTTTTTTGTTAAATCAACGTCCGGTCCATTTTAATAACCTTTAGGGAGTCTACAATAATATTTATGTAGAATTATTTCCTATTTGGTAAGAGAGATTCGAGAGAACAAGAATCCCCCCACCCGGCTGACTGCTAGCTGAATCAATGGCTCCCATTCGTTCTCCTTTCTCTATTAGAGCCACAATCACCAATAGGAGTTGTCAGTGTTATTGAGTTGCATCAACAATATGGGTTCATTACGTGGATGTTATGCTCAACATATAAAGTGACGTGTAGCGTGTAGGCTGACAATAAATTTGTTCATTACATAAATTGGCGCATATATATAGTATAGGCTATTCAAAAACATCATATCTATTTTACTCGGCTCTAACTTCATTATTTTTTTATTTTTAATTAAATTTCAGTAACTCATAGATGGTTAAAGATTAATAGAAAAAGGAATTCTAGAATATAAATAAATTTTTGGTGTCTTTTGGATATTCATTTATTTGAGGATTTAAAAGTTCGAATAATTTGACCAAAGATTAACTTAAATTACATTTATATTTAGATGGAATTTTTTTATTAAAATTTAATGCATTTGTGGTAGTTTTTTAAAACTAATTTTTATTACATTTTTCATTATACTGAGGTTTTGACATCCTGATATTTATTAGGATTTACAATATATTTGCTGATTGCGATTTATTGTCCAATAGATATTGGTTTATTAGTTTTTGTTCACAATATAGTATGTCAGTTTGTTACAGTGGAAAATGTAAGGAAATTGTTTTAAGAACTCAATAGAATTGTTTTGTTTTTTAAATCAACCATTTTAATTAAAAACTGTATAAAAAACCTTATTTTATTTCACATCACAAAAGTAAGAAAACTTATGTCGTTAAAGAAATTTTATTAAGTCGAAAATTATTATTATTACTGTCATTAGTGATAACTTTTGGTAATAAATTCGGTAGTTACTCATATTAATTGAATTTATAACGTCTGATAAATATTACTGAATTTGCTTATTTATTTTCCAAATCAAATGGTAAATTTGGATTTGTTTACACTTTGAAATTTGAAAATTTTTATATTTACTTTGCTGTTAAATTTCAGCGATAAAAATTACAGATTTCTGTATCTGTTTTTTTTTTTTTTTAATTATTTTTTTTATCTGAATTTTAATTGTTTTTTTTAGTAAAACATTTGTTGTCAAATATATTTCATAAATAAAAATTTACGTTTAAATTATAATCGTTGTTGTGGAAAAAGTGAGAAAAGTCGTTAAAAAAATAACATTGATTTTCTTAAATATTCTACGAAATAAATAATATTTAGTGTGAGATTTTTTTTTGCTGTTAATTTAAAGATAAATATTATTTAGTCATGATGGAAAGATCACCTCCATTACAACAAGGCCCAGAACAAACTAATGTTAGTTTAGAGGAAAATAATGGACAGAACTGTATTATCTGTAGTGAGAAAATGTGCGAAAAGCAAGAATGTTTGCTTATATCTGAATGCACTCATACATTTCATCGTCATTGTATAGAATTGTATTTATCACAATCGTCAGAATGTCCTAAATGTAAACGACCTTGTGATTTGTCAGAACTAAGAAGAATTGATTTTTCAGCCCAATCTCAGCCCACTGAAAAAGCAAAAGGTAATCACCGAGGAAGATCTCGAGGTGGCTCAAACAATCCGGTAAAGCATTTTACTAGAAGTCAAGTCAGAAACTTAACACAAGATTTTCAGGCTTCATTACCAGATGAAAGTGCGAATTTTATGTCGTTAACACCTCAAAGAAATCCTACCAATACAGGATTACAAAATTCTCCCCAAGTTCAAAATATTCAACAGAATCAACAAATAAATCCGAATTATGTTACCCCTGATATTGATTATTCACGCATTAATTATATGATAGAAAGTACAGTAACTCGATTACTACAAAATCTTAATATAGCTCCAATTGTTCAAGTTCCAAACAGAAATGTTCAACCAGTTCAAAATAATTCTGCAGCACAGGCTCAAAACATTTCTAATTTGAATTCTCAACCACATTCAAGACCACAAAATGCTAGTAATAGAAGTGAAAATTTACGTACTAATTCTAGAAGTAGCTCGTCATTTGATGAAAATTTTGCTATCAGATCCGATAAGATTACGTCCATAATACAAAACTGGAACATAAAATTTGATGGTTCTAGTAATGGCATAAGTGTAGATGAATTTTTATATCGTGTTCGAAGTTTAACTCGTGAAAATTTTAATAATGATTTTTCTTTAATTTGTAAGAATTTACATGTATTATTAGCTGGTAAAGCTCGTGACTGGTATTGGCGTTACCACAAACAAGTTGATATAATTGAGTGGAAAGAATTTTGTATAGCGCTTAAGTATCAGTACAAAGAATTTAAATCAAATTTTGCTATTCACGAAGAAATTCGAAACCGTAAAATGAAACCGACTGAAACGTTTGAATCATTTTATGAGGCAATATCTGTTATGCTTGATAAACTTGAAACACCTATACCAGAGGCAGATTTAATTGAAATATTGACCCGTAACCTTCGTCCTGAAATAAGACACGAACTTTTATATGTCCCCATTTATTCAATTGCTCATCTTCGGAAGCTTGTACAGATGAGAGAGCACTTATTAGGTGATGAGTCTTTTCGTAAAAATTCGACTCAAAAATTTTATCCTAATATGGGTGTGAAACGTCAGGTATGTGAAGTAGATGCTTCCCAAGATGTAGATTTTCTTGAAGCGGAACAAACCATAGATATGTTAGTTGATGCTGTTCAGCAGAAAGCTTTAGAGGTAAAATGCTGGAACTGCGACCAGACAGGACACTACTGGGAAGATTGCCTAGAGCGTAGGAATATTTTTTGCTATGGTTGTGGCGAAAAAAATATGTATAAACCTCAGTGTGCAAGATGTGCAAGTAAAAAATTAACTAATTCAAAAAACGGGATGAATCAGAATTTTCGAAAAAACCAGCCATAGAACCTAAAAAATTTAACAACATTAATGATAATTCTAATGATTTAATAAATAATAGCAATAAACATATACTGAAACGTCATAATTTTTCTAATATTTTATCAGAGGAGGAAAATACTGATAAAATAATTTATCCAATTTTGCCTTATCACGTCAAACTACAAAATTATTTACAAAAACGTAAAGATATTTTTAAATGCAATGCATTAACGTCATTAGGAAAACCTAAAATGTCTACATTACGCCTACGTAATTATTATAAAAACCGGAAACAATTTTCTAAATATATTTTGTCTACCATTTTTAACAATACTGATGATAAACGTTATTATGCTTACGTTAAATTTTTATCGTTTAATGAATTAGGTCTCTTAGATACAGGAGCAAATATTTCATGTATTGGTTCAGAGTTAGCCAAATATGATTTTTCCCAATTCAAAGAATTTGTTCCATCAAAGTCTTGCGTAAAAACAGCAGATGGTAGAGTGCAAAAAGTTATAGGTACTTTACAGGTAGACGTTAGTTTTCAAAATCAGATTCGTAAAATGAAAATTTTAATTGTGCCAACTATTACACAGAAACTAATTTTAGGATTAGATTTCTGGAGGTCATTTAATTTAGCTCCAGAACTTTTTGGGAATATTTTGTATACGTCGACAACAGTAATTCCGAAAACTATTATTACTAACTCATCGAAAATTAATTCAATTCAGTTTAATAACCAGTCTGAAGATTATAGTGAGTCTAAAGATATCAACGTAAATTTGGAATACCTTTTAACGCCAGCACAACGTCATCAACTTTCTGCTATAATAGAACTTTTTCCTAATTTTGAGAAACAGGGACTAGGACATACTAGTTTAATACAACATTCAATTGATGTTAGTGATTCAAAACCGATAAGACAAAGATTTTACCCAGTTTCCCCAGCAGTGGAAAAACTTATGTCTGATGAAATTGATCGAATGTTGTCATTAGGTGTTATCGAGCCCTCTTCTTCACCTTGGAGTTCTCCTATGAGACTTGTCGTTAAACCAAATAAAGTTCGTCTGTGCCTTGATGCCTGTGCAGAAATAGATTTGAATTCGATACATTTTAATGATGATGATTACGTTGTACTGAAACAGAAAATTTGTGAAAATCCATTAAAGTACCCTGACATAAAAATAGTTGATAGCTTTATATATATACGAACTTGCCACTATACAGGTGATGAAGAACAAGATTCTATAGCATGGAAGCTTTGGATCCCTGTAAAAATGAGAGACACCTTAATTAAACAATTTCATGACTCCCCAATCAGATCTCACGGTGGTATGGTCAGGACTATGGAATTAATAAGACGAAAATTTTATTTGCCAGGTTTAGTTCGCGATGTACGTAGATATATACAAAATTGTGAAACTTGTAAGGAAACAAAAGCACCCAATTTTATTACCAAACCACATATGGGTAGTGCTGTTAAAACTATACGACCTTTTCAGCGATTGTACGTTGATATATTAGGACCTTATTCACGTAGCAAACAAGGAAATATAGGAATATTAATTGTCCTTGATCACTTGACTAAATTTCATTGGTTACAACCCCTAAAGAAATTTACATCATCTGTTATTCAAGATTTTCTTTTAAAGCATATTTTTCATATTTACGGTGTACCGGAAACATTGGTCAGTGACAATGGCTCACAATTTAAAGCAAACGACTTTAACTCTTTTCTTACGTCATTAGGAATTCAACATATGTACACAGCGTTATATTCCCTACAATCCAACGCTTCTGAAAGGGTTAACAGATCAATTATTTCAGGAATTCGTTCTTACTTGAAAAAAGACCAAACCCTTTGGGATACAAACCTTAGCCATATAAGCTGTGCATTGAGGAACTCATTTCATCAGGCAATAAAATGCTCCCCATATCATGCTGTATTTGGCCAGGAAATGATTACCCATGCAAGTAGTTATGAACTATTGAAAAAATTACAAATATTAGAGGACCCATCAGTAAAACTGCAAAGAGATGACCAGTTACAACTTATTCGTAAGGATATTCAGAAACACATTGCTAAGGCATATGAGATTAATAAAAGTCAGTACAATTTAAGAGCACGTCCAATCTCATATAATGAAGGTCAAATTGTTTTCCGAAGAAATTTTGCTCAAAGCAATTTTGAGAAAAAATTTAATGCTAAATTAGCACCAACTTTTTTAAAGGCAAAAATTAAAGAAAAAGTCGGAAATAATTATTACATTTTAGAAAATACAGAAGGAAAGATAATTGGCACTTATCATGCTAAAGATCTTCGTCCTTGAAATCTGTTTCCTCCTAATATTGCTCATCAATGATACAATATTATGCGATTTGTATTGTACGAATTTTGATTGTTAATAAATTTCGTTAATATTAGAAGTAATATATTATAGAAATATATTTTTTGTGCATTTTGCAGAGAAATTAATTTTTTTTTTTATAAAAAAATATTTTTTCTTTAATTTTTATTGCATATAAAGTTTTTCTATATTTTGAAAATTTTTGTACTAAGTTTTTTGGCCATGTCTGTATGTTGTAATTTGGTAACACTAGATAGATACAGGTGTTTTCGCTCAACTATTTGCCGCATTTGTCGCTAAAAGCTGTATGCTGCTATGATAAAAAGTTTTTACCGCGTGGAAATTTAGTTAAATCGGGTGATAAATACCGTAAGCCGAGGTTTTATAACACAAAATCCTCGAAATAAGAGTCATTTGCATAGTAACGTTCTACAATATTACATCGAAAACTCTAAATAGAGATTGTGAAAATTTTTAAAGTTGTATTACAGTGTGTTAAAATATAAGGTTAATAAGTTTTATATTTCTTTTCATTTCACATTGTTTTAAATTTTATATCCCTTTGAATTACCAGGTAAATAAATTACACTATCGATGTGTTATTTTTTTTTAAGTAAATATTTTTTTAGTAGATTTTATTAATAAATCTTAAGGCTATTGGTTTCCTTAGGAAAACTTTTGCTCTCCAAGATTAAATTCTTGGGAAAGCGTTAATTGTGGTAAAAGGACAGATTTACATAAAAGTTATACTTTTATGTTAAGTCCAAAAATTTCTAATCCTCCAGGTAATTATAACTGAAAAATCCACAATCTTATTAGAAAAGATTTCTTTTAAATATGTCTATATTAAAATATAAATTTAATTTTCGTTATTAGGCAAATCCGTGATTTTAAATAATTGTGTCAAATTTCATACAGTAATTAAGTTGACTTAAACTAATTGCCGCCACTGTACCCGAAATTCCTAAGAATTGTTTAACAAAAAGTCATAAAACATAGCAACAAAAATTTTGCTAGTTTAATTGTCAACATTACAGAAATTAAACAGCAGAGGTCAAAAGAACAATTGTTGCTAGTGAGAAGATATCTGAGCACATAAGTTTTGCAAATTTATCACATGTTATACGTTTAAGCGGTAAATTAATAAAAGTCATAGGAAAAAACCTAACCAGAAAACTATACTCCACAAGATTTTGGAAAGGATAAATTTTCGCTAATAACCTGTGTGAACAATAGAATAAAGTTATTTTAAATTATATAGCATTGTGGTCCTAAATTGAAATCCTACAGAAATCCTTCGAGATTTACAACAACAACATCAAATCTGCCAATTAAATTTCTATAAAAAAGTGTAAAAATAAGTTGTAAATATAATGTTAATTTTATTTTACTAAAATTAAACTTCAAAGTGCGAAAAAAAGAAAATTAAATGTTAAAATAACCATTTAAAACTTTACTATTAAAATTCTTTTATCTTAACCTATTTAAAAGAAAATAAATAAAAATGTACAACAACAATTAACAAATAAATTAAAAGTCAATATGGTTAGATAAAAATTATTGAAGAATGTAAATCCATATTTGAAAATAAAAAAAAAAAAAAAACAATAAAATAAAATAAAAAAACTACATAGAAATTAATGTACGACGAAGTTTAGTTTTAGTTCTTTTATTTGAACTTGTTTCATATAATTTTTTCTTTTCATTTTGTTTAGAATAAATAAGTTAATTTTAAGTATTTATTGAAATACCCATATGCACCATATATATTACATACCTACATAACTAAGAAATATTAAGAGTTACAAATTTTGACTAGCAACATGTATATCAGCATTTGAAGAGGCCTCATCAACAGCTGCTCTTGTCAACATGTTTATTGGTGAGTCAAGTTAAATATATAACATATACATATACATACATTTGTTATTTATATTCTCTTAGTTATTATCTCTTGGTTATATTAAACTTGTATATCTGTTTTAGACTCAATTAATATAAAACAACCACCTAATTGATCAACAAATGTTTATCAACATTCAATGATTGTAATATCTGAGAAGTTGATTTTTGTTGTATTCTTTTAGTTAGTTTTTTTTTCATTCTCGGTGCCCTACACAAAATAAGTTAATATTATGTTATATTCTCATCGTTAGAGAAAAAGTTAGTTTTTCGGATATTAAATTTGTTTTTTTTAAGTACTTACATGTTTGATTAAAATTTATATATTATTTTTATATAATTTTTTTTATAATGTTTAAATTGAAATAATCACATACGAAAGTTTAGTACATATGCATTTTAGTATGCAACATTTCTGTTCTCATTTTTTTTAAAATTATTTCAAACTTTATATGAATAAATTAGTAAGTTTTTTATATAAAATGGAGAGTTAAATTTGTAAATGTTTTCTTACTGATGTGAACAAAATAAGATAGTTTAATACGTGGGATCTTGGCACAATATTTTTCGCCGTCAAGATCAAAGGTTGGGTGGGTTAAGAGGCGTTTTGCTCTCCACTAACACCATGGAGAGAAAATAAACTTTTACAGTTTTTATGGTTGATAAAGCGTTTAGGTACAGTTTGTTATTCGTTGATCTTTTGGGGATTAAATAACATCGTTTTTTTTTTTGTTAAATCAACGTCCGGTCCATTTTAATAACCTTTAGGGAGTCTACAATAATATTTATGTAGAATTATTTCCTATTTGGTAAGAGAGATTCGAGAGAACAAGAATCCCCCCACCCGGCTGACTGCTAGCTGAATCAATGGCTCCCATTCGTTCTCCTTTCTCTATTAGAGCCACAATCACCAATAGGAGTTGTCAGTGTTATTGAGTTGCATCAACAATATGGGTTCATTACGTGGATGTTATGCTCAACATATAAAGTGACGTGTAGCGTGTAGGCTGACAATAAATTTGTTCATTACAACTTCGTGCTAAGATCGCACAAATGCGTCTAGTGGAGTCCCAAATATACAGTGTCGACGAAACTGGGCTATTTTTCCGTTGCCTTCCGGACTAAACGTATGTTGCAGCTCCCGAAAAAAGTGCTCCTGGCCATAAAACCCATAAAGAGAGAATATCTATCTTACTTGGAGTGAATGCTGACGGTTCCTGTAAGTTGTTGCCATTGGTTGTAGGAAAAGCCAAAAATCCAAGGTGTTTTAAAAAATTTAACAATCCGAGGAAAATAATTTACCTCCAAAAGCCCTTTTGCTTATTGACAACTGCTCCGCTCACTCTCCTATTGAGACACTTCAAAGCGAAGATGGAAATATAATAGCGTATTTTCTTCCGCCAAACCAATGGACCAAAATCCAATAAAGCTGACTAAACTTATTTATAGAAATAAACTGCTAGCAAAATTAATCGCAGAGAATGGTGAACTATACAAAAGCTTAAAATCATATTCAATTAGGGATGCAATAATATTATTAAAAAAAGCTTGGGATGAGGTCCCGCAAGCAGCTTTAAAAAAATCTTGGTCAAAGCTGTTCAATTGGGACTCTGATGAATACGACAGTAGTGATGATGTGCCTCTAGCACGGCTGCTGAAATAAGATCAGGGCCATAATGAAGTTCTCGAAATAAATCAAAAACTTTTGGCACAAATTGATCCAAATAATTCCATCTCTGTCAGAGAAATCGAAAGATGGAATGAAGATGCATTGGAGATTAAACCTATTCATATATTTAATAACGAAAGCCTATCATCTGATGTGGAAGTCCTACATAATACTTCATATTCCGAAGCTACTAAAAGCGTTCATAATTTAATACAGTGGTGCAAAAGCCATGAATCATTTTCCACTAAGTACTTGACACATCTTTTAGATCTTCGTAATGATATTGTTTTGTCGGAATTACATAAATCCAAAAGACAAACTAACATTACTGATTATATGATTAACAAAGACTGACAGAGATTTCACAATATGTATATACATACATAATATGTATTTTGACTGTTTAAGAAAATTTTATTTTTAATATGAAATTAACTAAACCTGAGTGAGAATTCACAATTATATTTGAACTTTTTGAAAACATGTTCTTTTTTAAATGAGTTTTATGTATATTAGTATGTATACTATACTAAAGTCATGCTAAGGTATAAATGAACTGAATTATTATTTTTTGTTGTTAAGTTTTTCACAGTTTTTATGTTAAATAAACTAAAATAAAATGCAATCTCAGCTTTCTTTATCTTTTTAAGGTCAAGTTCACCTAAATTTTTTCATAAAAAAACCCGTCCAGAAATTAGAATAATTCGGAAATTCGAATTGCCCTAAAAACAAAGTGGTTCTAATTTCCGAGCGTCTACTATACCAAACATTTTTTAAACAGATTTCGTGTGATTCCGGATCCTAAACTTATCCTTAACATTTCCTCAAGAATTAGCAGAACATAAAATGTTGACTAGGAAGCTGAGAAAGATCTGCTAATAAATACCTTAATAATATTATCGATAGACAAAATTATTACTAGTTGTAAAAAAAGGTAGTCCAGAGGTCAACTGTCACCTAAAAGCTGTAAAATTGCGATTATGTTGGCATCTGTAAAGGTAAAGTTGCAAGAGTATTTAAAATTAAATTATTTTTAAATTTATCTGATCCTTATGCTCCTAATAGGAGCGATGGGTTTTATGACATTTTTATACTGAAATTTTAAATTTTATAAAATAAATAGCAGCAAAAGTAAACAATTTTAAATTCAGTGATCGTTTTTGAAAATTACGCGTTTTTTTCTGGTTTAAGGTAATCTTAAAAATTTCGAAGTTGTCAACCTTGAAAATAATTGTTTATTTTTATACCCGCCACCAAAAAAATGGTGGGGGTATATTCATTTTGTCATTCCGTTTGTAACACATCGAAATATCCATTTTAGACCCCATAAAGTATATATATTCTGAATCAGGGTTTGATTTGATGACGATCTAGCTATGTCCGTCCGTCTGTCCGTCTGTCCGTCTGTCCGTCTGTTGAAAGCACGATAGAGGTCGCACCGAAAAAGCTAGGGGGCTCAAATTTTGCCAGAATCTTTCTTATAGATAAGGTTTGTTTGGTATTGAAAATGGGCTAAATCGGAATATTAGGAAGAGAGTTATAGCTCGAAAAGCAAGAGTAGGTCGAAAAAACCGTGTCCTTCAAACATCGAATAAAATGGAATTGTGTCCAAACGCATTAACGTAGACTCATGAAACTTCGAATATATATTTCTCGAGTAAAAACAATATTTTTCCCCAAAAATTATCTAAATCTATGCATTAGGAGAGGAGTTATCGATCAAAATGTACGAAAATTTATACCGCACAGTGTATTTTTCGGTATATTTAAAAACAAAAACGTCATAAAAGCAACAAAATTGGATGTACGACTCTAAAATTTTGCACACTTTGCTTTTTGGTGAGCCGCTTTTTTGTAACGGAAAATCAATGTGCCACGCCCACTTTAACGCCCACCTCCCATATAACGTTTTATTCAAAATTCATATAATTTCTCTATTAATAAAGATTTTGGAATTATAAAGGGCTATATTGAAACTCCTAAGTTGTACTCATTCGCAAAAATAACTTTGACACGCCTACTATAACGCCCACTTTTCACGTTATCTACCGTTAATGAAATTTAAAAGCTTATAAAACCGCCAAAATTAGAGGTATGATGATAAAATTTGCTACGTATATCCCCCTGGGCATTGTCATTACTGTGCCAGAAAATTAAGGTGCCACGCCCACTTTTACGCCCACCTCCCATATAACGTTTTACTCAAAATTCATATAATTTCTCTATTAATAAAGATTTTGGAATAACAAAGGGCTATATTGAAACTCCTAAGTTGTACTCATTCCCAAAAATAACTTTGACACGCCTACTATAACGCCCACTTTTCACGTTATTTACCGTTAATGAAATTTAAAAGCTCATAAAACCGCCAAAATTAGAGGTATGATGATAAAATTTGCTACGTATATCCCCCTAGGCAATGTCATTACTGTGGTAGAAAATTAAGTTGCCACGCCCACTTTTACGCCCACCTCTCATATAACGTTTTACCTAAAATTCATATAATATCTCTACTACTAATGACTTTGGAATAATAAAGGGTTATATTGAAACACCTAAGTTGTACTCATTCGCAAAAATAACTTTGACACGCCTACTATAACGCCCACTTTTCACGTAATCTACCGTTAATGAAATTTAGAAGCTCATAAAACCGCCAAAATTAGAGGTATGATGATCAAATGTGCTACGTTTTTCCTTCTAATCAATGTTATTGTTGTGCCAAAAAGTTTAGGTGACACGCCCACTTTAACGCCTACCTCCCATATAACGGTTTATCTTAAATTCATGTAATTTCTCTATTTACAAAGTTTTTGGGAAAATAAAGGACTATATTGAAATATTTAACTTTAATTTGTTAACAGAAACTTTATTGACACGCCTACTTTACGCCCACTTTCATTGAAAAACTACATTTATAAAAGCATTTCAGTAGCATATCGAAGTTATAAAGGGTGGTTAAATTTTAAGGACCGATGTTGACAAATTATTTAGGATATTATTAGTATTTCTTTTTGCAATTATAATATTTGTATGGTTCAATTATGTATTTAACAAAATATCGGCCAATTGGCCCCCCCCCCCCCATCTTTGGCGCCACTCCTCTATCTGATGCTCCAAATGTTCAATGACAATGTTGATGCTCAATTGTTGGGCATGATGATTAGGCGAGGTTGACTGCTATTTTGCCACACTATCGCAAAAACCAGCAGTGGTTCCCATTCAACGAACTAAGAAGGCATTCACAGATTTTCTAACATTTTATACTGACCTGTTTTGCAGAAATTTAAATATTTTTTACCAATCTCCCGATTGTGGACGAATTTAAACGATTATGTTGATCAAAACAATTACGAAGTGTACAAAATGCATTTTGATTTGAACGCCCATTTTTATAAAAAACCTGAATAACTTTAAAGCGTTGCTCATTTGCGTGATACATATTTTATTATAAAGAGATTATTCCATAGCGATTAACAAAATAATAAATATTGTGCTTTAAATGTACACAAAATTGGTGGTGGGTATAAAAGATTCGGCACAGCCGAATATAGTGCTCTTACTTGTTTTCTATTATTTTTGTTATACATACATATATACCTATACATTTTATTATGAATATGATTCTTTTCCTTCAGTTTTGTTTGTTTCTTAATTATGATTATAAATTTTAATATTTGGTAATTTTTTTAAGGTTATTATATAATCTATTAAGGTACTGGATTTTTACGATTTCTACGAAGTTTGGCTTTGCATTTACTTAGACAACGCACAGTGGGTTCGATAGTACCCAAAGTGGCGATTAATTCATAGACGCCGTAGTTTTAAAATATTATATTTTTTTATTGATGGGTTATTATAAGCACATAAAAACACAGTATTTAAAAAAAAAAGTTTAAAAAAATTTTTTGTTTTTTTTTGGAAAAAAGACCTTAGTTCACAATTTATGCTGTAACTTTGGAATAAAAAGCGATAAATTATTGAATAAAACTGAAAATTAAAGCATGCTCAATGTTTTATTAATTATTATTATTATTTAATTAATTATTTTTATTATTATTTGTATTCGTATTACTATAAATCTAATCTAAAATCCAACTTTTGTTTTTTACAAAATGTTATAAATATACAAATTTTTTCGAAAAAGCTACAAAATAGAATATTACAATTTTTTTAGTAATGAATTATCATAAATACATAAAAACACAGCATCTTAGAAAAAAAAGTTAAACAAAAAAAAAAATTTTTTTTAACCCGTTAAGAGGGTTAAAAACAAACAAGTTGATTTGTTGTTTGTTTTTTCAGATTAAATATTTAGCAACTGGAGTTCTTTCACAAAAATTTTAATAAGTAAAAAAACGCGGTGCCTCTGCAAAAGTTTGGTGTGGAATATACATATAAGCTAAAATACTATATTAAAATATCACTTAATAAAATTTGCTGGATCACAACAAGAAATTTGTTGAAACTCTGTGTATATGTTTATCGAAAATACCCCAAACATGTAGCACTTTTTAAAAAAATATTAAAAATATTTGCAAAACACTTATCTAAAAAACATTAATGCAATTATGTAGCCAAATACCTGAAGTTGATGGCTCCATTTTAATAATTTAAAAAATTTTCTGTTTTAGGCACGGCACGAAAAATTTTGAAAAATTATTTGAGTAATTTACTCAATACAAAAGTTTTTGGCAAATAGTGATGTAGAATTCGATTACCTTTCACCCAGTACCACACACGAATGTGTAGGATAAAGTTCAGCTTTTGAATTAATCCTCACTTTTGGTACATTTCAACCCTCTGTGCCACGCTTGAAAATTAATTATATTAAATTTCACATAATGTTTTTATTGGGTTTTAATATAAAATTTAAAACCTAATATCTTTTCAATTAAAAAAAAGTGGCCAGACAGAAATAGTTTTCTCCATTATTTTTGAACAAATATCTTTCTACTTTTGCAGGACTAAACTGTTGTTGATTTGAATGTCTTTATTCTTTTATATTTAATTATATATTTTAGTTTAGAACTACATATGTAAATATAATATATCTTTGTATGTAACTGTATGAATTTAAATATTTTTCATTTACTTTTTCGCATTTTATTCCTCGTTAATTTTCTAGGTTTCTTTTTTTATCAACGTTTTTTTTGTGTGTTTGATAACTAACTTAAAATCATCCTCTTTTGAAACTGGATTTTTTTTAAATCATTCTTATTTACATTTTTTGTATTAACTTCTGATGAAACACCTTAATTTAATGCACTAAATGTGGTTGAATGCTAAAGGAATTATACAAAATTAAAATTAGTTACTTTTATCTAAGCGAATTGTTAATACGTTAATTTTAGTTAAAAGTTTGCATAAATTTATTTATAAAAAAATCATATTTGATTGTTGAGTAGGTCAAACAGAGAATAGAGATTCTTTACGGCTTAGGAGAAGCGAAGCTGATTCCCTATGTAAGTAAGAGTTATTTTTATACCCTTTAACTGTGATCCTAAGCTTTAACATTTCATTTGTAATTTCTATAATATTCATTTCCGACTAGAGTATAAATTTTCTAAAAAGCGATAGCTTAATATCGGCCTGTCCGTATGTTGGTTGAATTCAACTTTTAACAATCACCACAACCAAGTAAAAACTTAACTTACAAAATAAGTATAAAAATAATGCAAATTTATTGAAAGTACTACTTACAATTTGACTAGAAAAACTACTTATTTTTGTTCGCGATGTCCCAAAACGAATCCATTACAACTTATTTAAATACGACATAAAAAATAAGTACTATTCTTTATGCTGAAATAAATCATAAAAATAATTAGTTACAAAAAGGAAACAAAATAACTGGATTCAAAATTGCTAGTTATATAAAATCATTAATAAATTTTAAGTTTTTACAAAATTTAATTTGTATAAAGTATTTTAACTAACTAGTAGCTGAACCCGGACCACATTGCTGGTCTCAACATAAATATTGAATAAAATAATTAAAAACAAGTAAGAGCACTATATTCGGCTGTGCCGAATCTTTTATATCCACCACCAATTTTGTGTACATTTAAAGCACAATATTTATTATTTTGTTAATCGCTATGGAATAATCTCTTTATAATAAAATATGTATCACTTTCTTTGTAGAGGGTGGTTAAATTTTAAGGGCCCATGTTGAAAGTGAACTACACCTAGTCTTTAAATTTGTCTTCTGCATTTCATTTGACATTTCTCAATTTCAAACTTACTCAATTTGATCCGTGAAAAGATACGCAAATGAGCAACGCTTTAAAGTTATTCAGGTTTTTTATAAAAATGGGCGTTCAAATCAAAATGCATTTTGTGCACTTCGTCATTCTTTTGATCAATATAATCGTTCAAATTCGATCGGGAGAATTGTAAAAAATATTTAAATTTCTGCAAAACAGGTCTATATAAAATGTTAGAAAATCTGTGAATGCCTTCTTAGTTCGTTGAATGGGAATCACTGCTGGTTTTTGCGATAGTGTGGCAAAAGAGCAGTTAACCTCGACTCATCATTATGCCCAACAATTGAGCATCAACATTGTCATTGAAAATTTGGACCATCAGATAGAGGAGTGGCGCCAAGGATGGGGGGGCCATTTGGCCGATATTTTGTTAAATACATAATTGAACCATACAAATATTATCATTATAAAAAGAAATGATAATAATTTCTTAAATAATTTGTGTTTTATTTAAAATCAACATCGGCTCTTAAAATTTAACTCCTAAATAACTTCGATATGATAGTAAAATGTTTTCGTAAATTTAGTTTTTTAGTGAAAGTGGGCGTTAAAGTAGGCGTATCAATAAAGTTTCTGCTAATAAATACAACTTAGATATTTCAATATAGTCCTTTATTTTCCCAAAAACTTTGTGAATAGAGAAATTACATGAATTTAAGATAAACCGTTATATGGGAGGTAGGCGTTAAAGTGGGCGTGTCACCTAAACTTTTTGGCACAACAATAACATTGATTAGAAGGATATACGGAGAAAGTCATCATCATAGAAGGATATACGTAGCAAAGATCATCATACCTCTAATTTTGGCGGTTTTATGAGCTTTTAAATTTCATTAACGGTAGATAACGTGAAAAGTGGGCGTCATAGTAGGCGTGTCAAAGTTATTTTTGCGAATGAGTACAACTTAGGTGTTTCAATATAGCCCTTTATTATTCCAAAATCATTATTAGTAGAGAAATTATATGAATTTTAGGTAAAACGTTATATGAGAGGTGGGCGTAAAAGTGGGCGTGGCAACTTAATTTTCTGGCACAGTAATGACATTGCCTAGGGGGATATACTTAGCAAATTTTATCATCATACTTCTAATTTTGGCGGTTTTATGAGCTTTTAAATTTCATTAACGGTAGATTACGTTAAAAGTGTGCGTCATAGTAGGCGTGTCGAAGTTATTTTTGCGAATGAGTACAACTTAGGTGTTTCAATATAGCCCTTTATTATTCCAAAATCATTATTAGTAGAGAAATTATATGAATTTTAGGTAAAACGTCCTATGAGAGGTGGGCGTAAAAGTGGGCGTGGCAACTTAATTTTCTGGCACAGTAATGATATTGCCTAGGGGGATATACGTAGCAAATTTTATCATCATACCTCTAATTTTGGCGGTTTTTTGAGCTTTTAAATTTAATTAACGGTATATAACGTGAAAAGTGGGCGTTATAGTAGGCGTGTCAAAGTTATTTTTGCGAATGATTACAACTTAGGTGTTTCAATATAGCCCTTTATTATTCCAAAATCTTTATTAGTAGAGAAATTATATGAATTTTGATTAAAACGTTATATGGGAGGTGGGCGTAAAAGTGGGCGTGGCACATTGATTTGCCGTTACAAGAAATCGTGTCACCAAAAAGCAAAGTGTGCAAAATTTCAGAGTCGTACATCCAATTTTGTTGCTTTTATGACGTTTTTGTTTTTAAATATACCGAAAAATACACTGTGCGGTATAAATTTTCGTACATTTTGATCGATAACTCCTCTCCTAATGCATAGATTTAAATAATTTTCGGGGAAAGATATTGTTTTTGCACAGGAAATATATATTCGAAGTTTCATGAGTCTACGTTAAGGCGTTTGGACACAATTCCATTTTATTCGATGTTCGAAGGACACGGTTTTTTCGACCTACTCTTGCTTTTCGAGCTATAACTCTCTTCCTAATATTCCGATTTAGCCCATTTTCAATACCAAACAAACCTTGTCTATAAGAAAGATTCTGCCAAAATTGAGCCCCCTAGCTTTTTCGGTGCGACCTCTATCGTGCTTTCAACAGACGGACAGACGGACGGACATAGCTAGATCATCATCAAATCAAACCCTGATTCAGAATATATATACTTTATGGGGTCTAAAATGGATATTTCGATGTGTTACAAACGGAATGACAAAATGAATATACCCCCACCATTTTTTTGGTGGCGGGTATAATTAAATAAATGAAATTTTTATACATACATACACATATGTACATGAAAAAATTTGACTACAGTACCACCTATAGGGGCCAAAATTAAAGGGTTTCTTCTTTGATATCAAAGCTACCTATGTTGTAAATATGAATTTCATGAATTTAAAACTTTTTTTTAATAATTCGGCTATAGCGCCATCTTTTTGAAAATTTTCTTTTTTTCGTTCCCTTTAGTGTTTTGCGGGAGTTTTGTTACAAATACTGTGACACGAGAATTTTATATCTTAGATTTATAATATGCTTTTTATATTTAAATTAATAAAGTCATTATTTTGTATTTTAAATTGATCAGTCACAAAACTGATACTAATGAGATAATGAGTAATGTGCATATTAGACAATTGAGCTACAAAATAAGACATGTAATAAGCTATTAAAGTTTATATTGTAAGTAAAGGTTTTGCTGGGATGTTACATAGATCTTTATTGATATTTTTGAAATATCCGAAAATGAATCACTGTAAAAATTCTGCAATCGATCCACAAATTTCTAAAATATGAGCAAATAACGTGTTTACTGCCTGTGTTTTTCTAATATTTTTACCACAAAATAATTGAAATTTTTCAGTTATAGAATAATTTGCTGACAGGTTTTTAGAACTTAATCATTAATATAAATTTTGAACCAATTGGTCATTAATCGGCAAAGTTATAGGCAAAAATAATTTGAAAATATAGATATTTTTTTTTTAATATATCAACTTACTAAAGCTAATAATGCATTTTTGGATACGATAAAGACACCGAATTGACAGCCGTGGTTTCAAAAACAAATACTTAGTAAACCTGACAAATCGGTTCAAAATTAACTGAGATATACGGCCATGTCATGGAAATCGAAATCATGTAAAATTGAAATCGACGAATATTTTCAATAGATTTTTTGTAAAAATGGACGCAGTTTTTCCTGATTTTAAAAGTAATTAAAGTATAGGAAAGTGGTCTTGAAAGTATGAGGTATAAAAAAGGAAATATTTTTATGAACTCTGAATACGGGAGAGTTTTTAAAATTTGATCGATTTAAATTTCATGTGATTTCGATTTCCATGACTTGGCCAATAAGCACCATAAAACAATTAGTTCGGTGCTTTTCGTAAAATTTACAACTGAAAATTAACTGGGTATTAAATGAAATAGTTTGACTAGCTATAAATAATTTATTAAATGAAATGGCTTGACTAGCTATAAAAAAATTCAAATTCATCATGGCAGCACTACAAAATGGCGTACAATAGTTTTATATATGGGTCAAATTTAGCAATTACGGCTTTGTCTCCTTCAGTTAAGGGCCTGACCAGTAGAATACAGTAAATTATAAAAAATTTTAAGTTCAAGATGGCGTATCAAGGAAATGGCATCCTAAACAAAATGGCAGATATATGGGTCAAATGTAGTAAATATGGATCTGTCCCCCTAGCCCTCTCAAAATTGGTTCAAATAAAAGAGCTTAACCAGTAGAATTTATTAAACTAAACTAAAAACTAAACTAAAGTGTCCAAAAATTCAAGATGGCTTCCGAAAAAAATTTGTGGATATTTTTTTATTAACCCCATCATTATGGATATAAAATGAGAAGGCTTGACTAGTAGAATATATTTAAGTATACAAAAATATAAAATGAAAAATGGCGTCTAAAGTAATTAAGCAAAATGGCTAAAAAAAATTAAAACTTATATGTAGGTTACGTTGCGATGTGGTTAGAAATATGTGCATAATGGTGAAGGATATTATCAGATTCGGCAAGCCCGAACATTGCTCTCTTACTTGCTTATTTTCTGTTAGAAAATGATAAGTAAAGCATTTATTTAATCACATTAATTTCATTAACTATTTTGTAATCTATCAACAGCAGTTTGATATGCTTATCTGCATTAATAATTTTAAATAGATTTGAATTTTTTTGATTGTTTTAAATAGCGTATTATACCCTGTTCAGACAGATATTTTTAATTGTTTCAATTTAGTGTTGATTGAGCAACTAAAATAAGTGTTCACACATACTCAATTTACCTTACTTCATTAGTATTTGACAGCTGTAAAAATAAGCTGTTTTTATACCAAATAAAATAATGCCTTCATTGGCCTCAGTCCATGCCAGCCTTTTTCTCTTCAGTAAATTCCTGTTCATAAAATATACATATCTACAATTTATACATATACTAGCTAAACCCGGCGCGCATTGATACGCCCCTTAATGAATAAAAATGTATTCTGAATTTAAATGCATATCAAGTGCAAAAAGCTAAAAATTATAACTTTTCTAATCACGAAACTGTATAGTCATGACAGCTCAATATGTTTGCAAAGTTTTAGAAAATTCAGTGAAGTTCAAGTAGCTAAAAATGATATTTTTTTTATAGGCGTAGCACTGCCCACTTTTTTAATCACGAAGTTGTGTAATCATGAGAGCTCAATATGTGTGTACAAAGTTTCAGAAAAATCGGTGAAGTTCAAGTAGTTGAAAATGATAACTTTTTTTATGGGCGTGACACTGCCCACTTTTCTAATCACGAAATTTTAAAGTCATGACAGCCCAAAATGTGTGAAAAGTTTCAGAAAAATCGGCCCAGTGCAATTTCCTCAATATTATAACTTTTTTATAGGCGTGACCCTGCCCACTTCTCTAATCACGAAATTATATAGTCATGACAGCTCAATATGTGTGCAAAGTTTCAGAAAAAGCGGTCAAGTGCAAGTAGCTAAAAATTATAACTAATATTTTAAAGGCGTGGCCCCGCCCACTTTTCTCCACCCATAAACACTCCCTGGTATAAGTACAACAACTTGCCAAAGTTTGAGTCCGATCGGTTTTACAGTTTCAAAGTCTATAGCTAACACACACACACAGACAGAGTTTCACTTTTATATATATAGATATGTATGTACACTCTAAAACTTTATACCAAATTTAGGATCATATAGTGTGTAAATTATTGTTGAAGAAATTCGTGATGTCTAAAATTAAATCGATTTTGTGGTTATTTGTAGCAAAAAAACATAATTTGTCTAATTTTACTCAAAAAAACAAATATGCCGTTAAAAGTGTTTATTTTTAAACATATTGTGTTTAAAAATCAGCTGCATATGCCTAAGTAACATCAAAATGTTGAATATTAAGCATATCTGTCTAAAAACAGCAGAAAAATGTTTAAACAAAGCTACAAAAGAAAGAAGAAGCATAAAAGTGTAAACGCTTCAATAGAAGCACGCCATATTTTTCGATAGTGATTAGAACAAATTTATTGTGTTTAAAGTAATTTAAAGTTTATAATAATTCGTTTCTTTATGTAGTATTTATACTCTGCTTAGATTATATGTTATAAAATAGTGATAAGACAAAGTTAAGTTATAAAATTAAAAAATGTTTGTTTGCAAAATTTTTAAAAGAAATTGTAAAGTTTAAGAATTAAAAATTTGCATTTGTACTCACATAGAGAAAAAAAAACAATGTGTTTAAGTGTTTGTATTTAAAATGCGGAAAAATATTTAGCAATTATTACTACGCAGTACATTTCACATGGAATCACTCTTCTATGGGCCTCGACCGCAAAAATAATTTGCGTTCTCATATTCAGATCAGATGTTTGCTGAACTTTTGCCATTTCTTTTACGCTCATCTTTAAAGAATATAAAGTAATGTTTGCATTTTCTGAAACCTAAGTTTATAAGACTCTTAAATATATATTCTTTTTGTATTCCATAGTTTGCCTCCACGATGGGCGAGGTTAAAGGCAATATAGAAAAAGTTACTCCCTGGATACCTATAGTTGGTAAACGTCATTTTTATACTTGATTTCAATTAAAAAAAAAATTGTCCTAAATTAAATTTTTCATTTGTACTTTTAGAAATATCCATAGAGAAAGGTCGTACATCCGCTGCTTATATTTGGTTTGAAAAGGAGATTACATCGAAGGCGAAGGATTTTAATATATGTACTTGATCTAGTTTTGCAGTTGCTTTGCTATTGTTATATATTTAAAATTGTTTATCCTAAGGATATATCGCAAACTTTTGAGTTCTTAATGAGATATTTTTTTAGATTTTATCCCTCGCAAATGAGAGGCAAAAAGCTTCATATTATTATATATTATTTGTGTATAATGTATTGTTTTAATAAATGTAATTTTACAAAATACAAAAATTTTACGCATTTTTTATAAAAGAAAAAATATAAAAAATTAAACAAAAATGGGAAGAAATTAAACACAATTTGTGTAAAAAATTTAAACATTTTTTGTTCTAAATTAAACAAATTATGTTCAAAAATCAACACTATGTTTAAAAGAAATAGTTGTGTAATTTTAGGTCGACAATAGCTTGTAAAGTGTTGCCTACTATTATCGACCTAATTTTCAGCAAAAGTGTTTTAGAGTGTATATGTATTTGAATTTATTCAAACATTTTATCCATCAACCATTTTCCATTTTCCTTTTGTATATTTATTTGTCTGACATTAGAAATGCCACCTATAGAATTTTCTTCTCACTGAACATGTTTCTAAAGAGTTGTATTTCGAGTTTTGGACAATAAGTGAAACAATAAAATACATATTGCTCAATTTAAATGTAATTTTTAGTATGGTAAATTGAGCTCAATAAAGGCTTTTAATTACGAGAATATTATAAATTGACAATTAATACATTGCATTGAAGTTTGTTTTATTTTTCATAGAATCAAAAATTTGTTTCTGCTATTTATTTCTTTCATACAATTTAATTTCATTAATTTGTTTAAATTACGCTGTTTACTTTGATTTCAAAACTCACAGCTCTTATTAGTTACCTTCTTCTAAAAAAAAATTCCTTCCATCCAAGTTCACATTTTACTCACTTAATCTTTCAATGTTTATTGATTTTAAAAAAATCGTTCAATGAAATGAAAAATAAACATTCTTTGTAACGAAAATTATGTATTACAAGTTAACAAAATTTATGAACAAAAATTAAAGCTAATCTTTTAGCATTTTTTATGATATTTCAACAAGGTTGTTTATTATAGAAATTTCCTTAAGAAAAGAACAGCAGTAATAAAAAAATGCTTATATGCTACAAGCAAAAGAATGTTATCGCAAAAGTGCACAAAAAAATAGAAATCATGTATTATTTCCACAAATAAAAAATAAAGAACGCTACAAAAAAAAAAAAAACTCTGAGAAAATTACAACCCATTAACAACATTTGCCACCTACGTGGCTCATTGACATCCCATGCCTTCATGCGAACACACTCCCACTTTCACTATTTCTGTACTAAACTGTACGTGGGTATTTTACACCCTTCAATATTTCTTTGCTGGCTCTTTTTATACCCGCCACCAAAAAAATGGTGGGGGTATATTCATTTTGTCATTCCGTTTGTAACACATCGAAATATCCATTTTAGACCCCATAAAGTATATATATTCTGAATCAGGGTTTGATTTGATGACGATCTAGCTATGTCCGTCCGTCTGTCCGTCTGTCCGTCTGTCCGTCTGTCCGTCTGTTGAAAGCACGATAGAGGTCGCACCGAAAAAGCTAGGGGGCTCAAATTTTGCCAGAATCTTTCTTATAGATAAGGTTTGTTTGGTATTGAAAATGGGCTAAATCGGAATATTAGGAAGAGAGTTATAGCTCGAAAAGCAAGAGTAGGTCGAAAAAACCGTGTCCTTCAAACATCGAATAAAATGGAATTGTGTCCAAACGCATTAACGTAGACTCATGAAACTTCGAATATATATTTCTCGAGTAAAAACAATATTTTTCCCCAAAAATTATCTAAATCTATGCATTAGGAGAGGAGTTATCGATCAAAATGTACGAAAATTTATACCGCACAGTGTATTTTTCGGTATATTTAAAAACAAAAACGTCATAAAAGCAACAAAATTGGATGTACGACTCTAAAATTTTGCACACTTTGCTTTTTGGTGAGCCGCTTTTTTGTAACGGAAAATCAATGTGCCACGCCCACTTTAACGCCCACCTCCCATATAACGTTTTATTCAAAATTCATATAATTTCTCTATTAATAAAGATTTTGGAATTATAAAGGGCTATATTGAAACTCCTAAGTTGTACTCATTCGCAAAAATAACTTTGACACGCCTACTATAACGCCCACTTTTCACGTTATCTACCGTTAATGAAATTTAAAAGCTTATAAAACCGCCAAAATTAGAGGTATGATGATAAAATTTGCTACGTATATCCCCCTGGGCATTGTCATTACTGTGCCAGAAAATTAAGGTGCCACGCCCACTTTTACGCCCACCTCCCATATAACGTTTTACTCAAAATTCATATAATTTCTCTATTAATAAAGATTTTGGAATAACAAAGGGCTATATTGAAACTCCTAAGTTGTACTCATTCCCAAAAATAACTTTGACACGCCTACTATAACGCCCACTTTTCACGTTATTTACCGTTAATGAAATTTAAAAGCTCATAAAACCGCCAAAATTAGAGGTATGATGATAAAATTTGCTACGTATATCCCCCTAGGCAATGTCATTACTGTGGTAGAAAATTAAGTTGCCACGCCCACTTTTACGCCCACCTCTCATATAACGTTTTACCTAAAATTCATATAATATCTCTACTACTAATGACTTTGGAATAATAAAGGGTTATATTGAAACACCTAAGTTGTACTCATTCGCAAAAATAACTTTGACACGCCTACTATAACGCCCACTTTTCACGTAATCTACCGTTAATGAAATTTAGAAGCTCATAAAACCGCCAAAATTAGAGGTATGATGATCAAATGTGCTACGTTTTTCCTTCTAATCAATGTTATTGTTGTGCCAAAAAGTTTAGGTGACACGCCCACTTTAACGCCTACCTCCCATATAACGGTTTATCTTAAATTCATGTAATTTCTCTATTTACAAAGTTTTTGGGAAAATAAAGGACTATATTGAAATATTTAACTTTAATTTGTTAACAGAAACTTTATTGACACGCCTACTTTACGCCCACTTTCATTGAAAAACTACATTTATAAAAGCATTTCAGTAGCATATCGAAGTTATAAAGGGTGGTTAAATTTTAAGGACCGATGTTGACAAATTATTTAGGATATTATTAGTATTTCTTTTTGCAATTATAATATTTGTATGGTTCAATTATGTATTTAACAAAATATCGGCCAATTGGCCCCCCCCCCCCATCTTTGGCGCCACTCCTCTATCTGATGCTCCAAATGTTCAATGACAATGTTGATGCTCAATTGTTGGGCATGATGATTAGGCGAGGTTGACTGCTATTTTGCCACACTATCGCAAAAACCAGCAGTGGTTCCCATTCAACGAACTAAGAAGGCATTCACAGATTTTCTAACATTTTATACTGACCTGTTTTGCAGAAATTTAAATATTTTTTACCAATCTCCCGATTGTGGACGAATTTAAACGATTATGTTGATCAAAACAATTACGAAGTGTACAAAATGCATTTTGATTTGAACGCCCATTTTTATAAAAAACCTGAATAACTTTAAAGCGTTGCTCATTTGCGTGATACATATTTTATTATAAAGAGATTATTCCATAGCGATTAACAAAATAATAAATATTGTGCTTTAAATGTACACAAAATTGGTGGTGGGTATAAAAGATTCGGCACAGCCGAATATAGTGCTCTTACTTGTTTTTGTTGATTTTTATTTTCAAATGAAATAAATGTGCTAATAAATCAATGTATTGCCATAATGTTTGAAAATCGGCAAAATTCAAATATTTTTGTTGTTACTATTGTTATTGCTGTTGTAGTAAATCCTTATGCTTTTACAGATTACAGCAATATGTTGCCTCTGTTTGGTTGTAAGATAACAGTGAATGACAAAATATATATTTAAAAGAAAATATACAAGAAGTTTATTTTTCAAAGTAAAATTAAATTATAGAAGTTTTAAAAAAGGATTAAGACTATTCGAGCTGAAAAAATAATATTCATCTCCTTTTACTGACACTTTTTCATCAAATTCGAGCTGCAAAAATAATTTTGTTCTCCCTATACTGTTGCGTTTTCATCAAATTTTATATTTTGTTTTATATAATGCTGCCTTGGCTGATCATTGCTTCCGTTCTTCGAGGAGTATTGTGACATTTGAGTTATACTTAGATGAGGGGAAAGTGGAATGTTTGATACGGTGTTTTCTTACGGATAAAGGATGTATGTTCTCATGTATATATAACAGTTGCTATAAGAATACAGTATGCCGAAGTGCCGTTGTCCTTTCTTGCTCTGAGATTAATGTGTTTTTTTTTATTTTGCCCTCTATCCCCCAGAGTCAAATATGTTACCATAGAATTTGTCTTACATTGGATATCGAAGATCTTTAAGTCTGTGGTTAAATGACTGATAATGATGCAACTGGTGGACTTTGTCTTATTTTAGTTATTGAAGGTCATAAAGTTTGTAGTTAAATGACTGATTACGATGCAGCTGGCGGACTTAGGCTTAATGGAAATATCTCTACGAAAGCGTTTCAATTTGGCTTGCTGTGTTTTTGGCGTCCATATGAGCATAAGTTTTTAAGTTTACTTCTCATGTTCTAGCTATTGCTGAATTTCTTTCGTTGATTAATTATAAAACAGCAAGGTATAAGGCAGCTAGAGCTTATGTGTTAGGCGTTTTGCATAATTTATAATTGTCATAAATATATTGTTACGTTTATCCCTTTTATAAACGTTGGCTTATTTCCTTTAAATACCCTTGAGTTATTTTATTGCAATCAAAAAAAGTTGAAATTAGTTATATAATTAAGAGAACCTTATGTACTTAAACACACTCAGATATTGTTTTATAGCACTTTACTTATTGTTATACACTTTTAATAAACACTGAAACACTGTAAGCTCACACTTAACAAGCTCTACTGTTATACTGATCATGTTTGCTGTGTTGTTCGGCTATTTATAGTAACATAGTGATGTTCGGTAACATTTGACAAAGTTCTCGTATGTACACACTAGTTCACGGATGGAAATCATGATATAATTGTACTTTTTTTGGTACATTTTTGAGCTTGTTGGTACCGTGGTATTACCGCGAGATACTTGGTACAATATAAAAATTTGTCAATGTTCTCTTTAATTTTGTTTGTGTGTGTTTTATTTATACTGTCAGCTTTTCTGTTTTTGTTGCAGTGATGTTGTCAAAGCGAATTCATGTACCAGGTGGTGTCAAGTCTGCAACAACAAAATCTGCCTAGTACTGTATTGCAAACTTCTTACAAAAATCACGTGTTAATTTGGCACCACCTGGTACAGGAATTCGCCTTGGCTATTGTTATATGTATTTTATTTTACTTATGATTGGTGAGCATGTAAGGTAGACTTTAATAATGAAGTACTAAAATGGTTCGATAAGTTTATTCCAGGAAAAGTTATTATGGGAGAAACAAATTCAATAGTTCCTCTTCTGGTGAAAATGTTTCTACACGAACAAACAAACTTTAAAGCAATAAATAATCAGTACAGAGCACTAGCCGATGTGATTGAACTTAGATCACACAAAGATTCAAATATTTTCTATTTTTGGTCTAAAGTGTGGCAGATGAAAAATGAATTAAATAAGCTAATGTTCCAAAATATTTCAAGAATTTTAAGAGGAACTCTGTCTATTCCACGGGTCTTTTCTTTTCAAAACCTAATTAAAATAAAGAAAAGAAATAGACTTCACATATCTATATTATAAATATTTTTGTGCAGTTTATGTTTTTATTAATAAATATTAAAAAAATGGTATCGTCATGGCCTAAAAAGTACATTTTGTTTTTATACTTGGTACAAAATCATAAAAGCCATTTTCCTTCCCTGCACTAGTTTATTCGAAAACCGTTACATTTAAATTAAGACGCAATGTTAATGTTAAGTAATATCGTCGTTCGTAAATTATTGTGTTCTATATGTATAGGTTTTATATGTCGCATAGGACACAATAATTTACGAACGACGATATGCAGAAATAATAAAAGTGCCTAAGAGTATGCTGCACATAATAACAACTTAACATCATGTTCGAAAAACCAGCGAAATAAACTAATACAAACAAAACTACAGAAATTTAAACTACTACAACTAAAATAAATTATAATGTAAATTAAGCTATTTAAAAATAATTCCGTAACAACTCAGAAGCCGATTGAGCATATGGGACGAAGAGCTTCATTGCATGCATGTCATAGATCAATGCACAACAAGGGTATGGATAATGAGATCAGTATTTTTACTGATGGGTTAGTGAGACTTAGATCGCATTAAACTAAGGAAAACAGGTACGCATACATTATATATGAGTGCTATTGGAAACCTTAGTCTAATGAAAATGCTGGCGATTTCGACGGACTGTGCGACTAGGATTGCCGCCAATGCCCAGTCGGAAATGTAAAATCGCTTTCTAGTCCAGAAAAAACGCCTTTAGTAGCACAGGACTCAGCGATGGAAGGGATGGCGATTAGTAGCCATGAAATCCTAGGAAAAGAGACCCGAATTAATAGTTTTCTGCTTTGATATTCAGTTAATGCCATCACTTACTTAAGGTACTTAAGCATATAGCGTATAACATATTGTAAAAAGGAAAACGTGTTCATTGACTTAGATTCGAAGTCAGCCTGACTTATGACATCGTTTTATCTGAAGATTTTGTGTTCTGGTATTATATCTGTTGCGTGTACGTTAGTTTTAGGTTTATTGATATACCAGCATGTTTCTATGGGGATTTATCTTATTGTGGGAAGCAGTGATTCTGTACTGTAATGCGTGGCTAAGTTTAATATATGTAAGTTTGGTCAAGCTGTATTATCATAGGTATGTATTTTGTATTTCTTACCATGACTAAAATACTACAACAATGTCATCACCATATAGCTCATTTACTAATACAACGTCATAACTAAAAAAAATCCATTTCGAGATAATCGCAATTAAAGTTTTTTACTTGCTCTCATCATATAGACAAAAAAATGGCTTATTCACTTAAAACGTGGAAAGTAAAGATGCAACGTATATACAATATAAAGGATGAAATGAACTCCATAATTTTAAAATTTGAGTTATGACGTTGTATCAGTAAATGAGCGATATGTTTAATGATTTGTTGTTCTCCCATCATCACACAAGAAAAGGGGTAACATTTTTGTCTTGGTATTTACTAACTTTAAACTCTTATTTATGAGTTCATTTAGTAAATGTGGAAGCAAAGCAGATGCATGTATTTCCCAAAGCCGAATGTCCTGTGAAGTAAGCCAAAAGTTTTCAGATTACCTTAAAATATATTAGATGATAGTTCATATAAATATTTGTTGAATTTGTATAGTTTTGTTACCAACTGTTAAACATTATTTTTGTTTATATTTATTTTGCTGCTCTCGCTGACGCCAATTGTAGCTGATGTTATTTTGTTGTTGTTGTTGTTGTTAATTTTTATGAACGAACACTCAATACATCATTCCAATACTTACATCGACTGGATAAAGAGGTTTTGTGATCACGTTTGTGAACAGGAAAATTATAATCCTTTTTTTTTTCTTCTTTTTGCTGTTGTATTATAGTTGCCTGCCATCGTATTATTTAAGTTTATTGTGTATGAAATCAAATTGACGAGATTTCCTTAATACATTTTGTATCCATACAAACTACGTGTATATGAAACAGAAATATTTCTGTAGCTCATAAAGTATATAATCTTAGATAAATGTTGTACAACAAAAAAAAAAAAAAAAAAGAAAATGGGATTGAAATATTGAATATAATTTTGGCAAGCATGGTTTTTAAGGAGTAATCGAAGAGGGAGGGTAGTTAACTTAATAAGGAAGGAAAATTGATAATATAATGGCAACTTAACAATTGGACAGTGGGCCAGTAATAGAATATATAACGTGGGATTTTGATTGATATTTAGGTATTTTGATTTGATAATTGCTTTTTTAAATACGAAATGAAGATTATTTTTATTACAAGTAAATTGAGTCTCTGTAAGAATGCACTTTTTAATTTAGTGTCTTTTTTGTGCAAGTGGCAACTCTAAAAATTTGCAGCTGTAAGATAAGTATGTTTATTCTGATTACTAAAAACGGTGTGATTTACGAAAGCACAAAGTGTTATAATTGTAAAATCTTATCATAAAAATTAAAAAAATAGTGCTAAGTCCGCTCGCAAACATCAAATAATTTTTTGTTGAAAAAATTTTGAAGAGACTTGTATGTTTACGTAAATATCGGGCTCCTGAAAATGTTGGTATTGTAATTCAAAGTGTTTGAGAAAGCTCGAAAACATCAATTGGGCATCGTTTTCAATAGCTTAAATTTCACGGAGAACTACGTACCGAATTTTAACAAAAAACCTACATCTTCATGCGTTCAAGGTTCATCTTACTGAGGAGGTCAAACCAACGCTGAAAATTCGTTGACAATTGAATTAAAAAATTAATTGAGCAAAATGAAGTCTTTTACAATTGTTCGAAAAAGGTCTTCTTGTCCAAAATGTTTATTTATTTTTTAATGGCTTTATGAATACGGCAAGATTGGCTCTAATTATTTGGAGAAGAGGCCGAAATCGCAGTGACTCTGAACGACATTCGTTACAGAAACATGATAACGGAGTTCTTGAAGTTTCAATTAGATGGCATAAATCTGGATGATATGTGATTTCGGCAAGACAGTGCCACCTGAATCGCACATGATACAACCCATTGCAGCAACTATTTCCAAAACAAATAATCTCAAAAAATTTTGATATCAACTGGCCACCAAGATCATGCGATTTAAAGCCGTGCGATTTTTTCTTTGGGATTTTGTGAAATCTCGGCTTTATGCAAATAAACCAGAAGCAACGCGTCATCGGTGGGATACAGCTAAATCTCTGTGAAAAAGTCATGTAATATTTAAAAAAAAATTATTGACCTGCTTTTAAAGCCATGGAGGTCGTGTGGAGGGTATTTTTTTTTCCACACCTAATCGGAACATGTCTTCTTTACAATCCAATTAAAAATTTAAACTATCTCAAAAAATACGTACATATATATATTTTAAGACCCAAAAGTACACATAGGAAACATTTTGGTGTAAAAATTTAATTTCTTTTATGAGTATGGTGTTAAAGATTTATGTTTCAGATTCCTAATAGTTATCTATGCTACGAAACCTACATTGCTGCCCGAAAAAAAAGTTGTCTTGTATATTATCCAGACTTTTGTTACCATAACGAACAGGTTTTAAAACTTAAAGAAGCTTTAGACTCTATAAGCTTCTTTTTTACCGTCAACCGCTTAGTTGTGTAAAAATCATCTGTTGTGTATTTTATAACTTCAAACAAACTTTATACCTTTTTTACTTTAAACATATTCTTCTTCCTGTACAAATGACAATAAAATCTGTGTGTTTCTAGCAACATATTTTCATGCCAGACATTTCGTTTTAATTCTTTTTTGTTGAATGCTTATTTATGACCTTTTTAGAAGCTCTTGTTGTCGCTATTGTTATTATTGTTGTAAGCCAAAGTAAGTGGATGGAAAAATACCTATTTTCATTTGAACAAATATTTTCTTGCCATCGAATTTTTGAAGAAAAAAAAAATATGTAAAAGCACTCATGAATGACTAAGGGCTTTTAAGGGAAATTATTCAACTGAAAAGAGAGTAGGTGGAATTTTGGAAGCCCTATTAAAGGGCTTAAAATTTAAATAAATTTAAATTTCTGTCTTAAAATCAAAAACACCTTTTCTTGTTCACTTTTTTAGGCAAAACAAAACTTATTTACGGATCTTTAACTCTATTTCTGAACAATGAATTGAGAGACAAGTCTACCTACAAAATTTGACTTTTGATGTTGTAAGCAATGTAAAAAGCCACATGCACATGTGGGACTGACGTCACTAAAATTTTCAGCACTTTGGTTACTTTTAAAATAGTCGTAGTGGCTGCATGCGTTAAGATTTTAATATTACATGATAGGTATTTTAGTCCGAAAATTTAAATGAAACACATGTGACTGAAGCGGATAAATTTATGCTTTATGATGACGTCAAAATTTCGTCACAGCGACATGCGTATGTAGATTTTGACATTTTGTGCACTACAGGCTTTACTTACATAAATGTAAGTCGTTAATGTTAGTCGTGCATTACTTACCGGCTCGCTGCAGCTGATAACTCTTAAACAAGATTTAGTGTATCTACAATTTAAAAAAATAACCGTAAGTAAATGATTTTTTAATAGGGCATGTTAATGATGATAGTTCATAACGTCATTGTTACTGCATTGGATATTGGACCGAAATTAGAAATTTTTTTAGAATCTGAAAAAGTGAAAAACAGTTATCACACTAATTAAAAGATCGAGGAAATCATGCTAACTGAATCAAGAACATAGTCGAATCGCCATGTATGCTTGTCCCTTTTCGATATGAATCAGTTCGTCAAAAGATTTCTTTGTCTCGTTAAAAATTGTGCGCCTCCTTTTTTGTTTGGACTTTCGCGTTTCCAAAGCCTTCAGGATTTTACTCCAGCATTTTATGGCAAATTTCATTATTTGATTTTTTTATTTGAATGTTGATCATTTTCTCACCTGAAATTTGTAAAAGTTTTTCATTATTGACTACTCTTGGCCACCTTATTTTTAAAATAATTTGCCGGAATATTTAAATGTTTGGAGCAGGGTACACTTGTACAAGGTGGCGGTGCCAGCCTAGCCGACAATTTTTTGGTGTTCTGAAGTATGTCAAACTACAAATTAAAAAAATGATTTCAACTCCGGAAATTGTCAAAAAAAAAGAGAGCCGAAAATCTCTCTCCTTTACGCTATCACCTTATGTAATTACATTATGGTTTGGAGGTAATGTTTTATATTCGCGGTATTTATGTTTGAGACTATTTTTTTTTAGTTTCGAATTTTTTTTCAGACTCTGATGGCTTTCTCAATTTGAGGGTGCATATCTTTTGTTGGATAGAAAAATTCTCAAACTGAGGTAGGTTTTCAGTAGTGACATCACATACCGTATGTGACTAATGTTT
This sequence comes from Phyto melanocephala, assembly GCA_941918925.1. Lineage (NCBI taxonomy): Eukaryota > Metazoa > Arthropoda > Insecta > Diptera > Rhinophoridae > Phyto > Phyto melanocephala. The sequence continues at coordinate 24,963,500 of OW799236.1, read as the reverse complement.
GTTTACATGAATTGTTCAAGATATTTTGCATACATTTGCATGTATTTTTAAGAACACCATTAAAAACTAACTAATTTTAACTTGGATAAGGCATTCTCTATGCCTTTTCGTGCACTTATAAATTAGAACTCATGAAAAATGTTATTCAAAATGAAGTAGTGCAAAATTTTTTTGTTGAGTTGTTTTTTTATTTTAATTATGAGGTTTTCTTTCCAGAATTTCGGTACGGCTTCGTTCTATTTCTTCTAAAGACAGGTTGGAATATGGCTGCAGTTATCCGGAAAAACTTTTCGTACAATTTGGCTAAAAGGTTATCGATTCCAAATATTAATTACATTTCAGGTGGTTAACGAAACTTAAAACTTTTTCATAATCTCATCGCTTATTTGAACTAATGGCGACTTATTTGTTTCGGTGAAATACATTGGGTTGGTTACTGTGTTCTCCCTAACTTTTCGAACGTAGTTAGGGTTTTACCCATATTTTTTTGAGATTTTTTACTATATGGTTATCACTGATTAAGTAATCAACAACAGTCATTAGCATTAACAAACTGGAACCACAAATCTCCACATATTAGCTGGACCGATTCTGCTTTGCTGGTTCCCATTAAATTTTATGTTACCTGGCTGGATCAGGAAAAACAGTTTTCAATTTGGAAGTAAATTAAATAAGCTGTGAACACAAAATTAAAAAAACACAGTAAATAAACCAATAAAACTTTTTTTAAAACAGGAATTAGAAATTATAATTTTGTTTTTCTCGTTTTTTTTTGTACCCTTTTACCACACAAATAAAGCACTATTTTTTTATTAACACGTATTATTTTGTTTATTTCTTGTTTTGTTGCATAAATATATCGTTTGCTTATATGTAGGTATAAGCTTCCAACACTTATATTTCACAAAATAATATACCAATAAGATATAGAATGTGCACATGCGCAAGATAATTGCTTTCAAATTGTTTGTATATAATTAATTGTGGTACAAGGTATAAGCTTACCTATTATTATATGAATGAGAGATAAGCCGCAACAGATTGATATTCTCTAAGTTGACATACCCCAAACCGTTGCTTATATTTTGCAGGATTCTTTGTTAAAAAAAATTTCGATCAATTCTATATTTATTAAAGGTCAGCTTTGAAGGTCTTTTAATAATCCTGAACATATTAAACACCCCCTTTTTTGAGTTTGTTCGTAAATGCTACGCAAAGGTTAAGAAAAAACAATTTTTTAAAAAATTCTCAACAGTTGGCGCTGTTTTCGAATTATTAAAAATTCTATGTATAATTACATCCTACATTTCTGTGGTATGAAAAAAGAAAAACATTAAATTTTTTACCCTCCAGATAGCGCTGCAATCGAGTTATTCAATGAAGGTATCTATACATACACCATTCCATTTCCATTTTACTTTTGAATCGATATATTAAATTTTTATGCTGGGGACAGCAATGTGATCCGGATAAAGCTAGTTCTCAATAAATTTTTATTTGTGAATAATTTATATATTTATTTTTTAAAAGATTTTATTTATTCTCTATATAAAACAAATATATAACATTAAACAAATAAATAACATAGTCTTAATTCTGTATTCATTGAGACTCAAACCTCTGTCTGAACTTTGTATGAATTGTTATTTATAGGGCACATTAGCTATTTACCCTTAACGTATTTATTCGTATGTAACGTATTTGTTATTTATATTGTGCATAGATGATGAAAAAATGAAAATAAAAAATACAAATTCAAATAAACAAATATATTCGCTCATAAGTATTAATAGTAGATGTATACATATAAAAATTAAAATATTAGACTGGTACGTGTGTGGCTGATTGTCCACCTATTTGAAGGATTTGTGAAAAAAAACACGTGAAAATCGTTATTATTTTCATTCATTTACTATTTATGGACTTTTTGTATTCCTATTCGTTATAATTATAGATACTAGAGAGATCGATTATTGGACTATTTTCAAAAATAGGTTTTTGGATATTCCGAATAGTTGTTATTTGAAAAAAACCGGTTTTTGGTGAAGCATTTAAAAAATAACCGGTTAAGCAGATCTATTCAAATAAAAAATAACACAAAAATCAAATTATTTGTTGAAATAAAAAGTTTATTTAAATAAAATCAAAACAATTCACAAAGGTAAAGATCGAACAAAATATATTGCATTTATGACAGAAATTGTTAAAGGATTTTTGCATTAAAATTTTTGCACTTTCATTAATATAATAATATATGCATAACAACTCAATATATGTGAGACCAATTAAAATAATAATAATTAATAAATTTGTCTCTTTAGTTTATAGATGCCCAAAAATATTTTGCAGCCGTATTGGTGAGAGAATTTTAAATTACAGTGCTGAGAAAAATTAAGCTCCCAGATTCTCTCAAAGTTTAGTCACAAAAAATTGTTTTGGTTTTTTAAAATGTAAAATAATTTTTTAAATTGGACTTTTTAAAAATAAAATATTTTTCCAGTTCCATCATCATTTTTTTACGCACTTTGTTTTAATAAATATAAACACAGCCGCTGTGCACTCGCCACTCATGGACGACTTAATAAAAGAGCATAAAAGTAAAAGAGGTGGGGTTATAAACAATTGTTTGATGAAATAAGTACCCATGTCTTAGTTGCTTCCTTTAAAGTAATCTTTTAGAAACTAAATGCAGTTTAATGGTTTTGAAGTATGTTTATCTAGTTTTTTGACCGTAAATGTTGAACCTATAGAATAAATAGCATCAAGTATTTTTCGCAACCTTTCACATCACTTATGGCTTTTATCTAAGTAAAACAAATCCTCCAAAATGTGTTCTTTACGATTAACTTTTGTAGGGCATTTTGATGTGTTCATATATCAAATAGTACTGTTTAGCTCATAACAATAACCGGTTTGTACAAAAATAACCGGTTTATTTTATATATATATATTTGATATTCGTAAAATGGGTATTTTAAAATATTCTGCTGCGATAAAACTGAAAAAACCGGTTAAAACCGTTCGGGTATTAATTGTTCAATCACTCTAGAAGTTACTTACTTGTGCGTATCAATAGTACGATCTTCCATAATTTGGAAAGTAATTATCGCCTTGTTCCCATAGGCTTGCATCGAAAAGTACTTAAATTGTTTTAGAGTTCACGGCTAAGTGACAACATTTTTTATTACATCATATATTTTTAACTGTTAAGAGAATTAAAAAAAAACTTAAATTGTACCGCCCTACTTATTGTCAGTACAGTCCACTTGGGAATAATTTTAAGATTAATGAAAAATTAATGTGTTCCTTTTTTTGCCAATTTGCTTTATTACCTTCGTTTCAATTCTTTGCAAATAAATCAAAAATAAACATCTAAGAAAAAAATGTATTTCAATCGCTGCTTTTCAACCTTCAATAAATAAAAACGTATTTTAATAATTTATTTTAATATTTATTTGCAGTATGTGTAAAGGAAATCATAGGGAAACAATCAACTAAATAAAATATGATAAAATTTAATCAGAAATTAAATAATCATCAAAGAATATAGACTTCTCGAATTTTACAAAAAAAGTGCATTAACTTTGCTGTACATTGTTTAAATATATTAACTTTCGTCAACAGCTTCTTGCCATTAAAAAAAACTCACTTTGCTTTGTTAAAAATACAAATGTGCGTAGCGTTAGCTTTATTTATTAAATTTAATTTCAAAAATAAATCAATTTTTATAAATTATTTGTACATGTATTTCTTATACTCTTTACCTTTCCTTTTGTAATTTCTACAATATTGACTTTTAATCACATAAAGCTTTTGAAGAGGCAATTCGATTAAGCAATGTCTGATTATTCGTCCTTTCTCTGTTTGTTAATTTTTTGAAAATCAAAAAATTAAAATACAACTTTGCTTTCTATACTGCCAGCCAAAGGATGGATATATAAAGCATAGCAAAAATGTATTAAGAATATGAGAGAATATGACTATGAAGAAAAAATGTCATTTGATAAGAAAGAAAAAGGCAAATTTAAAAATGAATGCTATGCTTTCCTTATTATAATTTCATTAAATTGCAACATAAATAGTAGTTTAAAACTTACATATGAGTATACCGATAAAGAATGCTGATGATGAAATCGAATTGGGTTCGAAAATGCATTCCGCTCGGCTAATATCGAAATAGTTTTTCAATATTCCAAAATGATTACAATTTAATTTAATTTATTTTAATTTTATTTTATAAATGTTTTGGCCACAACAAAAATAATTTATGATAAATTTGAGAATAAAAAGTTCAAATAAATATTTATAATTATAGGGTCCTAAATATCCATGAAAAACTTAAAATAATTAAAAGAAAATTTTTCCCACTAAATTTTTTAGCAAAGAAAAAAATAAAAATAAAGCAAATAAAATATGAAAATATTATTCAGAAAAATTTTAGCAACTCGTCCGTTTTATATATCGACGGCCAAAAGAAGAAAGGCCCCAACTCAAAAAATTGTATCTGGACAGGAATAAGTAAAAACGTAATAGAAACTGCATTATTATAATGTAACTTCTTTTGTAAAATTACTTGTAAAACTGTTATTTTTATTAAAAGTGCGCTAAATTTTGTTGCAAATACGAGTAAGGGCCTTTCTATTTTTGACCATCGATATATAAACTACACGGGAAGTTAAAATATACATATTTTTTGATTTTCTTTATTTTCTTGACTCTAACATAACTACAAGTTAAAACAGATTTAAACAAAATAAAGGGTTATCCATTTCGTGGTTTCAAAAGTATAGGACTGGAATTCGACATCTGTCAAACTAAGTTGTTAAACCAATTTTTTTTCTTTTCAGTTGAAAGTCTGACATTGACGAAAATGGATCGCTTAACTATCACACAACGCATAAAAATGATCAAAATCTACTACAAAAATGGTGATTCTGGCACAGCCACATATCGTGCTTTAAGAAGAGATTATGATTTACATTATCGTCCAACTACGCAACCAATTGGTGAAATTGTGAAGAAATTTGAAGAGACTGGAACGGTTACAGACATTGGGTCTCATGCATAAAATCGAGTAAAAGCGCTGAGTTGAAGCAGGTGAGCAATTGCCCATAAAGTCGAGTTTTATCAAACAGCCACAGCTTTTGCTCAATTTCGTATGCATAAAGAAGGGTTCAAACCACTTGCAATTACTTGAGCAAAGGGAGTTCAAACGTGTAATTGTTATTGAAGTTAAAACATGTCGTCAAGTGAAGTAGAAATGGAACTAAATAATAATAATAAAGTAGAAAATGACGACATTTCTAAATTTTTAGTGGAAAAAATAAAACAAAATAAATATTTATTAGAAAAGAGTAAATTACCAAGTATAAAAAATAAAATAAAACAAACTATAGAAGAATGTGTAAAAGAAATTAAGCAGAAATTTGGAATTGAACTAACGGGGAAAATATAATAAAAAAAATAGCTAATATGAAAGTATCGTATATTTTTATAGACCAAAAAAATATTTAAGATTTCCATTTATATTATTTGTATAATAAACTAGTTTGATAACAAATTTGCGATCATCATCATTTTGTTTTTTCCAGCTTCTGAATTTCTTGCTGTTTGTTGTTCGATATCATTTTCTTATTGGCATACATCATTATTGTTGTAATCGTCATTGATAAGGATATAATCGTCTTTTAAAAATTTAGCTATGTTATGCAAAATGAAACAACTGGTTATTATGTAGGGCGCTAACTTTGTCGATACACGAATTTTGTATTGAAGTATCGAAAATCTTTGCTTCAATTGCCCAAAACACCGTTCTATAATGACACGTTCCCTTGTAAACACTTTGTTGAATGTTTTTTCTATGTCAGTTGTTGGGTTCCGGAATGGTGTCATTACCCATGGGCGTATTCCATAGCCCTCATCCCCGAGAATTAATGCATCGTTTGTGGCATTTTGCATAATTCCACATAACTCGCTATTTCGTAAGATACGTGAGTCATGAACTGAACCAGGCCAGGATATGTCAAGGCTTGTAAAAAGTTATTTTCCATCACAAGTTGCCTGCACATTTATAGAGTGGAAGCCTTTTCTACAAATATACTCATCGCTTTGATTTTAGGGTTTTTAATTTTTATATGCGTACAATCAATCACTCCAATTGCAAATGGAAAGCAATAATTTCCTTGCCATTTCATTTGAGCATCTTTTATTTCATCTTCATCTTTCTGGAATTTTATCCACTCGCTTGCTTTGGCAGATATAAGTTTCGCAACTTCCGCAATAGTTCGCGACACAGTTGATTAATGGACTCCAATATCTGTGGCTATATTATTTTAGAATCCAGGATCAGCACAAAATCTTAAATACAGTTTAATTGTATCATAGTTGCTGAGGCCACCACCACGTGTTTCTTCTGACTCCTCAAAAAAGTAATTAGCCAACCAGCAGATGCTACTATCATCAAACCTATGTATTTATCATTTTATTATTAATTAAATAAAAAAAATAATAATTAAGAATACAAACCTGTACAATTGTTTATCCTCACTTGCTAAATTTTTTTACGCTGTTGATAACATTTTGTAGTTCTTTGCGGTACAAAATATTTAGCCATGCTCAACAAAATTTGAGCAAGAGCTCACAAAAGAAAGCAAAAGCTTGTTTTTATGCATATGAAAATAAACACATGCTCATCTAACTTAGTTCAAACTGAGCAAGACGAGTTCAAACGTAAGCAGTGAGTAAAAGCAAATTCATCAAATTTTATTATGCATACGACAAGCACCTTTTACTCAAAAAAAAGGAGTCAGATCTCAAGCTCACGTTTTATGCATGAGGCCTGTGCATCATCGTTTCGCTCGTTCCACTAAAGATATCGCTGTGTAAGTGAAAGTGTTGCCGAAAACCCGAATGTGTTGATTCCTCGTCGTTCTCAGGAATTAGAACTATCTAACGGCACTTTATGGCGTATTTTGCACTTAGATCTACACCCAAATCCATATAAAGTCCAGCTCATACAACAACTGAAGCCAGCTAACCATTCACAACGTCGTAGATATGGCTTTATTGCAAGAGGTATTTCTTGGCCGTGTAATTACTCGTCGTGGCGATATCAACTGGCCACCAAGATTATGCGATTTGACTCCATTAGACTTTTTTTGTGGGGCTACGCGAAAGACCGTGTTTATGCAGATAAAACTTTAATTCTTGAGCACTTAAGAGCCAACATTCGTCAAGTTATGGCTGAGATACCGCCCAATATATGTCAAATAGTGGTCGAAAATTACCTCAAAAGAATTAATGCTTGCAACACGCGTGGTAGTCATTTAAATGATGTAGTGTTTCACGCATAATGTCAACGTTTAAACTTTATATTAAAAAAATGAAATATCATGAAAAAAAAATATTTTATTTACGTTTACTTTTGAAACCGCAAAATGGATAACCCTTTATTGCCGCAATAAATAAGTTTTATTGTTTTTGTTTTTTTAAAAGAATTGAAAGACCAAAAACAACATTTTACAAGGGTTCATTAAAGGGTTAATAAATTTGAAAATATATATTTTTTAAATATTTAATCTATTTATTTGATAAATTTATGCATTAATTTCTTTCTTAATTTAATATATTTTCAACCATTAAATAAACAAATTTATTCAATTTAATTTCAAAATAAACTCATTGACTTTAATTTTCCATTACACAATATTGCTGCTCATTTGTGCATGTTTTTGTGTATTTACGTGCGTTTGTGTATTCTTTAGAGATATATAATTTTAATAAATTAATTTATAATCTTAAATCGCTTACAAAATTTGTATGCACACTAGAGGTATGCATTTTTTATCCGATTTTTTTTTATTTGACACAACATATTTATTATTTTTATTATATTATGGTTCATTTAACAATAACACCATTTAAATTTTCCGCTAATATAATTATGCAAAACATATTTATTTAAACGGAAATATGATAAAATATGCTAAACATAACTCACAACATATTTTTTTTTTCCAAATATTACGCTGAGAAAAAATTGCACCATGATAATTGTTTTAATAAATATTGTTTATTTTAAAAATAAAATGTAATTGATTTAATAAGCTATTGTATTATAAAAAACTTTAATTAATGATAAATTTAAGTCATTAAGCAAATATTATTTTGTAATCAGATAAAAATAATATTAATTGACGATTTGTTGGAGTGGCATGGTTTTTGGCATTCCACTTTTCATTTCTTTTATATCCTAAAACTTGTAATATTCTCTAGCAGTTGTAAAGATAATTTTAGAAAAGTGCACGTAGATTTTTGGTATATTTAAATTATGTAAGAAAATTTCTCTATCTATTATATGATAAACCGCTTATATCATTTAATCTACCTCTTTTTTCGAATAACGAAATTTATACTCTGGCATACGTACCATTGACAGACATTAAAGGTGGAGTTACATACCATCCGTTCATGCGTTGTTGCGTTTGATACTTTTTCACCTTTTTATACGTTTCTAAACTCAAATTACACACAATGCGTTTTATGCATCAACTCTTATGTTTTAATCAGCTGTTGTGTTAGGGTTGCCATTCGTACTGTTTTAAACAGTACATGTACTGTTTTTTGTAATGTGTACTGTTATATTCACAATACCTAAAACAGTACGAAAAAGTACTGTTTTTTATATTTGTACTGTTTTTGGATACACATGTATTGAATTTTGTAATTTTTTGAAGAATGAAATAGGAAAAAATTGTATTGTTAAATGTGTACAAAAAAGGGATAAATATTTATAATTTATTTTTGAATTAACTTTTTTTGTAAGCATAAATTATTTTCTTTTATATAACTATACCACCTCTATTTGTGTTGTATAATTATTTATTGAATTTTAAAAATTATCAAATGTATTCATTTTAAAAATTCAATTGACTTTTTTTAGAATTTTTTTAACAATATTTAATTAGTACTTTTGGATTACTATATATAATTTAAAAAATATCAATTTTAAATGACAAATTATCAATTTTAAAGTAGACTTTACTTCATTGTTCATAAAAATTGTTATTTTCTTTAAAATAAACTTCAAAAAAATTATTAAAAGTAATATTATAGTCGACTTTAACAAGAAATGTTTTCTTTTTGTTGAGCCTAAATATTATTTTCTTAAATATTGTTAAATATTGATTTTAAGTTCAACAACAATTTCTATGCGTGATAGATTAAGTGCCATTATTACAGCTTGTCTTTAGTTAAAGGTAGGATTTTGTCTGTTCGATAAATAGCTTTGCATTATTACATCTTCCATTTTTTATTGTTATTATTATTAAATTTAATAATATTTAATGAATAAAAAATAATAAATTAAGGGTTTATAATGCAAAGCCATTTATCTGCCAAACAAAATTCTGCCTTTAGCTAACGGCAAGTTGTAATACTTAAGAATTGATAATTTGTCAATTACAAGTGATATTTTTTACGTTATAAATAGTATTCCAAAAGTATTAATGGAATATTATTGTAATTTTAAGAAACAAATTAATTGAATTTGCATATTATAGATAATTTCAAAATTCAACTCGTAGTTTTTGATATTCAATTACCAATTTCGAAATTCTATTAACTATTTTTTAAATATAATTAATAACTTTTGAAATACATTAGATCATTTTCAAAATAAAGTTTGAAAATATAGTGCATAATTCTGAAATATAGTCAAAAATGTTAAAGCATTGGTATTTCGTTTATTCAAACTAGTATCAATATTAAAATCGAAAAACGACGTTAAATTTGTGTTTTTGACCACGTTTTTACATGTTTTTATGTTTCTTCTTAACTATTTTTAAATAAAAATGTGATGTATTGAAGTAAAAGTTATGTTATCAAAATCAAAATGTACTGTTTTTCTTTTTTTTTTTTTAAATTACTGTTTTTTCCCCCTCAATGTACTTTTTTTCACTTTTCAAATATGGCAACCCTATGTTGTGTTTATATTTTTATTAACTAAAAACAATTTTGCCAAAATGGAAAGTAAAATTGACAATTTAAGGGCATTTATGGAATTCATTTAGTTTATGTACATGATATTTTGTGCTACAAAAAGTTCAAAAGTAACACAAGCATCAATAAACATCTCCTCCATTGCACTTGTTTTCTTTTAATAATAAACAGAGATGACACTCAGCACATAATAGTTATCGATAAGTGGAATAAAAATTTTGGTAATGAAAAAATTGTGTTTAAAATTAGTTTTTATTAATGTTTTTCTTAAAAGTAATTGTAAACTTTATTTCGAATGCTTTTTCTTTTATTAAAAACATTTTTTAATACAAAAAAATGAAAAAAAATAAATCCACCACACAATCAGATTTATCGATAACATCGACAAAAAAATATTATTTGTCATCCATGGCTATCAACAACAGCTGACATTTATTCACCTTTTATGCGACGGATACAAAAGTAGAAAGTAAACCTACTTTGCTGCGTTGATACGTTTATGCATTCTATGCGTTTTGCCGTGTAACTTGTCACATACAATTACACTGATTCTACTTTTTGACTGATGCATAAAACGGAACAACGGATAGAACGCATGGTATGTAACTCCAGCTTTAGTTTTCCTACTACAATAAGTAATTAGGGTAAATACATATGTACGTGTTACGTTCAATGCCTACTAATTACAACTTTTATTATTTATATTTTATTATTTTGTTATCGCTAAATCTTCTTTCTTCAAATATTCCTTTAAAACGTTCCTTATATTATTTCTAAAACTTTATGATATTCCTATAAAAATGATTTCAAAATATTAGAAAAAATATTTAAATTCACATTCGCATTCCAAACTTTTTGTTCTGTGTTTAATAATGCGTGCAGACATTCCTCATAAACACACATTTCGCAAGTAAATCACCGAAAACGGATGTTAAATATTTCGACAAGAATAATCATCAAATACATTACATTAAACATGTTTTATTTCCTGTTCTTCTTCTTTCAAATACCAATATATTTTGTTTTGCTTTGTTCTATGCTAAATTCCCACAACCCTTTCGTAAACGTGTCACACTTCCGGTTTTCGTTTAACAACGATTATAATGTTATATATTACTGTCTCTCTTCTTCTGTTTTTTAATGTACTTTTCTTTGGTTGCACTAACATTTCATGGTTTGCTTAAAATCACAAATAAAATGAAAAGCAAATTCATCACATTACAGGCGACATCGTGACAAAAATGTAAAATATCTTTTTTAACCAAAAAAATAATAAACATAAAATAAAGAAACCGTAAAAATAAAATTGTTGTGGAGATGAAAGTCACATATGAATACATGTTTGTGCATGTTGTTTTGCTTAAGTATTTTTTAAAATACAAATGTTAATGTTAAATGTGTCTGAAGCCAAAGGAACTTTTTAAGGAAAATTTTTAATATGTAAAAAGTTTTCTCTAAACAATTTTTAGTAAATTTTTTGTAACGAAAAATTTTCGCAATTCTCTTTTTGTAGTTGTTTTTTTAATTCCTATTAATTTAAAAAAAATTTTTTAAATCTGAATTTTTTTAGAGAATTTTCGACGAATTTTCTTTAAAATCTCTACAAAAAATAAATATAAAAATAAATATAAAAATAAAAATAAATATAATATAAAACTATCGTAGAATAACTTTAAAAAATTTTAAATTATACGTACAATTTTTTGATAATTTTGTTTAACTCAACGTTTAATTAATTGATTAAAAATTAATTAATTTAGTGAATATTGTTTTTAACAAAATTTGTTGTGAATGAAAAAATATTATTTTTAGGAAAAATATTTGAGAAAAATCTTATTTATATTTTTGTTTTTATTATAACTTTAATTTTTTTTAATAAATTTTTTTTAGTTAATTATTTAATAAACATTTGTGTAAATATTTTTTTTTTAAATTTGCTTGTTAAATTTTTTTTCAAATTGTCATCTTATCTTTTTGCTAAAATTATGTATTTTTCTTAAAAAATTTTCTCTAAAATTTTTTTTTATTTTTTTTAACATTTTTAAAAATATTTTTTCTCAAATTTTCTTTTAATTTTTTTTGTATATTTTTAAATACTTCTTTTTAAATTTATTGTAAAATTTATTAATACATATTAAGAAAATTATCCCTTAAAATTTTTTTTTAAGATTTTAATAGAAATTTTTTATCATAAAATTGTTATAAAATGTTTTTTTTTAAATTATTTTTTGTTAAACATTTCTTTAAAAATTATTTGCTAAATTTCAATGTAATATATTTTGTTCATCAAAATTTCTTTTAATTTTGTTTGAGTCAATTTTTCTGCAACAAATTTTTTAAAGAAAATAATATGGGACTCTTTATGCGTGTTGTTTATATTAAATATGATTGTAAGGGTCGGAAACGGGTAAAAACTATATTTAGGCACTATGTAAATTCTAAACACATAAATATAAGAACAAAACTAAAAATGTATTAGTTAAGCCGCAAAAAATTATTAATACGATTTTTGCACTTTTTTTCAAATTCACATACAATAGGGATATAAATTGTCCCTATTTTTGGTACTTAAAAAAATTCGTATATTATTAAATGGGACATGAATTACAAATCCAATTCGGATATAATATTTAATAGGAATTTCACCCGACATATAAATTCAGTAAAAGTTTAGAACGGAATATAAAGGGAAATGCTGGAAAACAGTTTGGAACTTTTTAGGACATATTTGTTTTTGTCCTAAAAAGAGTAGACTTATTCACTTTAAATTTTGTCTATTAAAATACTTTACTGTTTAATAGAAATTTTAACTTTTTAAACTTTGAATTTGTTAATTTTTGTATTTTGTAAGTTTAGAAATCTAGAATTTTAAGCTAAGGAATTTCGATCCAGGTTGAGACTAAAAATATATTAAGCGCCACAAAAGGCTTTTTTCGCATTATTATTTAGAAATTAGAGACTGTGAATCCGAAGTGCGCATTTTTATAGTTCTTTTTAAAATGTTTGCCTTTTATTTATTTCATTTAATCAACATAATAATATTAACAGTTGAGCAGTTTTTTTTACAAAGAAAACAATAATTACATAAACAAAGAACGACAGAAGTGCATTAGATATAAGCATTTGAGTTGACAAACCTTATCATTATCAGAAAAGTCGATGTGTGCATAGAACTTATTTACCTCAGCACAAATTCTTCTAAATGGAACAAAGTTAATGTAGTTTGATCTGTAAAATTTTATATATAACGGCTAATAAGATCTTAGCTGCCTGTTAAGAACATTGATGCATATTTTGAGTTGAAGATAAGTATATATGTAGAATCAATTTTACCTTGAATTAGATTCAGAGCAAAAGCAATATTGGAAACAATTCTTCGACTTTGTAAAGTTGGGAGCGCAATGAGTAATAAACGACTTTGATATAACGGTAAGTTGGTATTGGAGTTCTAACGCAAGTTACGAAGGCAGAACAGCAAAAATTGTTTTTGCACTGATTCAAGTTTTTGAATATACACATCATATTGGGGATCCCAAATTACTGATTCATATTCAAGTAAAGGTCTTACCAATGACGTGAATAAATTTTTTGTCACATAAGGATCATTAAATTCCCTAGCCCAACACTTTATGAAACTCAATACCTTATTAGCTTTATTAACCTTATTTGTGTTAGTGTGACTATTTATTTGAGTTGAGACTTAATATTTAATGGGCGACCAAAAGGTATTATTTTCGGATTTTTATGGTACTTTTTGTATTTTTAGAATTTTTGAAGGTACATAGAACTTTATATTATGTACCATTAATTCAATTTGAGTTTGAAAATTATAAATAGAAAGAAACAAAAAAATTACTTGTTTATTTTTATATTAATTTTTGCATTTGCTAAATTTATGATTTTAAAACTTGGTAACTAAGAAGCAATGATCTTTGCTGAGATAGAAGATATGTTCACGATTTCTGAAAATATTGCTTTAGTTGTGTGCTTATTAATATATTTGTGTTCATTCAGACAGCCTTCTAATATAGTACTTACTATCCATACCCGTCTACGTTTTAGTGTGGAAAGTTTTAAAGATATTTCGGTAATGTGTTTTACCAGAAGATTTAGTTCTGACTTAAGTTTAAATGTGATATTAGTTTGGCTTTTACTGGTGCTATGAAGCTATACATCTTTTCGCTTCCAGTACTTGTCTCGGCAGGTGCCCTGGAAACATTCTTCAGATTCGTTGAACCAGCTCATATTTCACTGATCTCCATAATTAATTAAGGGTTATCATTATTAGGTTTAATTAAAGTTTCGTGCAATAATCATATATATGACGATAAATTAAATGGTCGAACTAGCTCTTTTCTACAGCAATTTATTGTTTTTTGTTCATAGGTAATTTAACTTGGTTGTACTTACGTTTTTAATTAAACATTTTTAAAACAAAATTTTTTTAATATGTTTTCATTTAATGTTATTTTAAACATTTTTATATATTTATCACTTAGCAAACTTTATAGATAATAAAAATTTATTTAAAAAGAAGAAGAACAGTTGAAAAAATATTATTATTAAAAAAAACATAGCTTGATTGCCTTGTGAACATACTGTTGTTGACACTAATATTTAATGATGTTTTTGTAATTTTAAGCACTTTTCAATGTCATATTATTTTTATGAACTGTTTTTTTTTTTCATCCCAATTTTGTAAACCATATTAGTTTTAAAGGACAACCATATTGAAGTTTTTATGAAACGTAAACAATAAATTATACAATTTAAATAAACACTTGATTATCGAAACGAAACCTAAAAAAAAAACAAAATAAAAATAATAATAACCTTATTTTGACAACCTACATATATTGTTGAGGAGCATATAAGATGATCATCATGATCATGTCGTAACCATGGTTTTTTATTGCTTGTAGATCTCACCAAAAATCTTCACTATGTATTCTGTCTCTTCTTTTCTCTACAATACTATGAACTATGAACGTATACAAACACGTTTATACCAATTTTCTGTATTAGCCCAAAATTTGCAACCATATGTTATGTTTTTTAGAAATTGACTTTTTTATGCAAATTGGTTCTACATCAATTAATGCTTTTGCTGATAAAATATTATAGCGAGAACTGTTTTAGTTATGGAGATAACACTTTATCGTATGTAATAGTGATATTTACGTTTTTATTTATTTAATACTAGCCAAACCCGGCGCGCGTTGCTACGCCCCTTAATGAATCGAAATGCATTCTGAATTTTAATTGAATATCAAGTGCAAAAACCTAAAAATTATAATTTTTTTATGGGCGTGGCCCTGCCCACTTTTCTAATCACGAAATTGTAAAGTCATAACAGCTCAATATGTGTGCAAAATTTCAGAATAATCGGTCAAGTGCAAGTACCTCAAAATGATACCTTTTTTTTATAGGCGTGGCACTGCCCACTTTTCTTATCACGAAATTATTTAGTCATGACAGCTCAATATGTGTGCAAAGTTTCAGAAAAATCGGTCTGGTGCAAGTACTTCAAAATTGTAGCCTTTTTTTATGGGCGTGGCCCCGCCCACTTTTTTAATCACAAAATTATAAAGTCACGACAGCTTAATATGTGTGCAAAGTTTCAGAAAAATCGGTCCAGTGCAAGTACCTCAAAATTAAAACTTTTTTAGGGGCGTGGCCCCGCCCACTTTTCTTATCACGAAATTATTTAGTCATGACAGCTCGATATGTGTGCAAAGTTTCAGAAAAATCGGTCAAGTGCAAGTAGCTAAAACTGATAACTAATTTTTTATGGGCGTGGCCCCACCCACTTTTTTTCATCCATAAACACTTCCCGGTATTTGTACAACAACTTACCAAAGTTTGAGCCCGATCGGTTTTGCAGTTTCAGAGTCTATAGCAAACACACACACACACACACACACAGAGTTTCACTTTTATATATATAGATGTAGTAATAAAAACGCTCATTTCGCGCACAATGGTCGATATGTAAGTTAGTATTGAAATCTACGTTGATCTGTAAACTCATATCTTTGTTATTGTTGTGTAGTTTCTTTCTATAGCGATATTAAAATAATGTTTCATAAAATGTTTATAAAAACCCCTCGCTTCTTTTGTGACACCCTGTATTACAAATTTAATCACATTAATCCAAATGTGTGTTCATAAAATTAAGTAACTTTTTGACTTTATACTCATATGCAAATAAAAAGCTCATGATAATCAAAAAACACACATAGAAGACTTAAAATAAAATACATATGTACATGTTTACATAAGTACTTATGAAAATACTTCCAGGCAAATATACACACACAAACTCACACCGAACTCAGTAAATAACATTAACATACATAATTGTATACAACGATTTATGTAAGCATACATATGTAGCTTAAGTATTTAACCACTTAAATGGAAATATAACGAATAAGTGGAACAAATTAAGTGTGTCGAGGTCGCTAAGGAGAAATTCTATAACAGCAATTACAATATAAATATACAAATTATTGTATAAACTTTTATTAATTTATACAGATCCTTTGTAATTAATGAAATTTAATTGTAAAAAAATACAAGTTAATTGAGAACATTTAGTTAAATTTGATGCTAATCGTGCTATTAAGAGAAATAAAGGCAAAACAAATTGTATGGTCTTTACCAAGGTTTGTAAGTCAATGTAGCATGTTTATGGTAATGTTGTTGCTGTTAATATTACTCAGTTAAATATTTATTTAAACGTATGTAAGCTAACATTGAAGATAAATCATACGTGTAAATATTTATAAAATATTTGTACGAATGAGAAAAAAAAGAAGAAAAGATGCCTACAACATTAAAAAATGATTCATTATAAGTAGTACCAGGAAAAACACAATACATGTAACAAACAAAAGAAACTGAAAAGAAAAACATGCACGAATAAAGCTTTTCATTTACAACAAAATGCCTTTGGCGTTTATATTACACAAGGCAAAGGAACATAATAACTGTGTGTTTATGTGGTGGGGGGCGAAATGTACCACTTATCCTTTATGCAAATATTTATTTATTTACGTTTTTGTTCATTTCATTTTCTTTTCGTTCAACATTTTTGTTGCTAGAAGGCTGACTGACTTTGCTAGTCTGTCAGTTTTGTTTTTGTTCAGCAGGAGTAAATGTGCAATCTTGTATCCATGAAAAAGTTAAGTAGGTCTTTATTTAATATCTGTAAGAGAAAACCAGAATTTAAGTATATGCGTGTATGCTTTTAAATATATGTATATATATATATATGGGAAAATTTTCCTTTTATATTCGCATAATCTGCTTCAATGAGTAGCTATTGTAATTGTTATTAAAGCTATGAAACTCGTTAAGTATTTTGCTCTAAGTCCCTGTTGTCAATTTACTTAAGAATGTTCTACAGCCAGATATTATGTTTACATTTTCTTTAAAATAAAAAAACTACAACCCTTTAAAACCAGTTTAATAGATGATAATGCGAAATAGTACTCGCAAATTTTACCACATTCTTTACATCCAATTTTACGCAATCATATTAATTTGTGTATTCAATACAAAACAAACCCATTTGAACAATACCTGACGTACCATACTCGAGATCCTCACGTGACCAACCATATTTCCTACGACAAGATAAAGTAAAGTTGGTCTCGTCTATCCAGACTACCTGCTTTCCATCTCTGATATAATCGTTAATTTTGTTAACATATGCTGCATGTTTGCAAATTAATAAATATTTGCCATCTTTAATGGAATACATCTTATTGTGCAGAGTGTTCCCTATAGTTGTTAAGGAAACTTCTTTGTTAAGCCCGGAAATTTTTTTTCAGAAATTTCACGGAGGGTTAGCTCTGGTCTCTCTCCTGCTAAATTTTTTTAACAGATTTTACTTATCTTCAATTTATTTGATTAATTTCAGAAGATAGTCTGCTAATATTTCATTCTGTTATTTGTATTTAATAAAAAAATTCTCATTTTCATTTTGCTCAATTTCATT
The DNA here is from genome assembly GCA_941918925.1 of Phyto melanocephala. Lineage (NCBI taxonomy): Eukaryota > Metazoa > Arthropoda > Insecta > Diptera > Rhinophoridae > Phyto > Phyto melanocephala. The sequence continues at coordinate 24,945,496 of OW799236.1, read as the reverse complement.
TTGATATTCTCAATATCAATTGGAATACCTCAATTTAAATTGGCCATTTCTCAATTTAAAATTGAAATTCTTAATTTAAATTGGAATTTGTTTTGAATTTAGTTTCTCTACTTTAGTTGGATTTGTCAAAATTTTAATTGGAAATTCTCAATTTTATTTTAAATTTTTTCAAACTGAAAATAAGAATATTTCAGAATATTTCAGAAAATTGTCTAAAATGTCTCAATTTTCAATTGAAATTCTTAATATCAACTAGAATTTTCTTATTTTAAAATATAAAATCTCAATTTCACATGAAGTTTTCTCAATTTCAATGAAAAATATTGTAGTGTGTTTTCTGATCTAGTTAATCTGCTTCGGTTTCTCATGTTCTGGGTCATCCCATAGTATTTTAGTCTTATCAACAGCATTTTTCTCATCTCTCTGAAGTGTTCTTCCATCACTCAAACTTAAAGTTCATTTTTGAATCATCGAAGGCGTTTGGCATTTTCCAAGGTGATGGTATTTAAAAATAATTCCATTTTGGATAAATTATCGACTCCTTCGATTTCGATTTTATCCTGATCGCCTGGTGTCTATATTATCTCTCGACTTTAACACCTTGCATAAGAGTTTGTCTCATACTTGCATTGCAGGACACTATGGCAGTGAACTCTTTCGTTATTTAGGGGCAGCTTACAATACGCCCCAACGATTGAGAAAAAAAACAGAAGTTCATGCTCGGCAAGATGACAATATGCGACTATTGAACGATAATATTCTGTTTCTGTTTTTTTGTTGCGGACAAATCTGATGAAAATAGATTTTCTACGAAAAGTGATAGGCATTGTTACATATGGGAGACAAACAGCAGATATTAAAGTTTATTTACTATCCACAAAGCTTTGAATCACAGTTTAGTTGTCAGTTGTTTAGTACCCCCAAAGAATTTTTTAAATTTTATACATAGCGCAGATTTCTTTGCATATGAAATAGTAACTAAGTATGTCTTTTGTATTGCTTACTACTTCATTTATTTCAATATTTGGTACTCTTTTCTGCAATGCGTTAGGGGAACGTATGATTAAGCGGTTCTTGGTATGAATAAAATTAGCTCTTATTAGCTGAAAAAAAGTCCTACGATGTATGATATCGAATATGAAAGTTATGTATTCGAAAAACTTACTTGGAGCGATTCAAGAACCGCTTTTTGGTAATGAAGTTTTTGGAGGGTATTGTGATCTGGTGCACTCTTTCCAGTTTGATTAGCCATCTTTGATTTGATTGTATAAAGATCGGAATCTTTAGTATTTCTTACTCTATTTAGTTCATTCCATTCTCCCTGCATCACAATAAGGACGTTGTTATACGATAATGCAATTTTATCACATGTTGCAACTGTGATATTTCCCCTCAGTAAGATATCTGGTATCTGGTTTTATAGCTTCTCTCCAGTTATTTACGGATAGCAAATAATCTAGTTGCTACCAGGACTGTTTCATATTTAACCTGTATCTCAATCATACTCGATGTTTAGTGCCCAAATATTCAATTCTAATAACATTTGTATTTAGAAGAAAATTTGGAATCATCAGATGATTACTTTTTTTTCACTTAAGCTGTTAGATTCCATAAATAAAAAACAATTCACTCTTTTTTCTTTATATACCGAACTTCTTATATGCTGATGGCATTTAAATATTTAAATATTTTCTATAAGCAACAAATTTCCAATGGCATCATTCGTTCTCTAGCGATGTTGTCATTGCCTTCACTAAAGACGATGTCGGTAATTACGATAATGATGTTAAAAGCTCATCACTGTGTTAATGGTGATAATAATGACGTTGGCGTTATTTTTATAATACAATTTGTTGCAAATATATGTACGTACGTCTGTCACTGTTCACTTAATATTTGGGTTAAATGAGTACATGTGCTTATTTCGAAGGATTATCACTTAATTTAACACATCATGTCGTTGTTGGTTTTTCACTTCTTTCTGATGGCTTTTACGATTTTTTTTAATATGTTAATAGAGTTGTGAAATTTTACATAATTAACTTTTTTGTCTGAATAAAAATATGTTTAAATAATTTTTTTTTGTGCGATTTTGTTAAAGCTTTACAAGAAGTGAATGCTATTATGGGTGTGCCTTTGAAAAACATTGGTTTATTTTATTTAAATAATTCGAGATTAATTTTGTTGCAAGCACTTGAAGTTAATGTTAAAAAAAATTATTTAATTTTAATTTATTAACTTATTGCTTACTTTTATTAAAATTTATTTTATCTTTGCTAGATGACGACTAATGTGCAACTATTTGCTCTTGCTATAGTTTAACTATAATGACAGTTCTAAAATTTTCCACACATTTCTGCATTTATTTAGCAGGACCGCGAATTAGTTTTAATCAAAATGTTGAATACTAAATAACAGATTTCTTAAGGTATGGCTTAATTAGTAATGGTAAACAGGATTAACCAGAACTTTTAAATTTGACAAAAAAAATGGTTGCTACAAGTAAGACAATTCATTTACTTTGAAATTCATTCATAAAATAATATGGAATATTACATATTAATATATGTAGAGACTTGAACTTTTTCATAGGGCGATAGCACTAGAAGGATTGTGGTAGCGAAGGCTACCACTGTTATAACACAAAATGACCAATATAGTTATCAAGGTAGTAGCCAGATCTTTTCAATACGTTCTTAAGTTTGTTTTGCTCTCTGGCTCAAAATTTGTGTCAAAACATGACTATGACAACTTATCTTACGTTTTTATGTTGTATTCTTTATACGACGTAAGTTTTTACCGACTTTAAGTGAACTCTTGAAATTATCCTTAAAAATGCTACTAAGAAGGGCCAATAGGAATATTCGGCTTAACAGAAAACGAAATCGGTTCTATATTATAGGAGAAAGAAGATTCCGGTAGTCGTTCTGCTAAAATTGGATGGTTAGACACTGAAATTCTTGTTTAAAACCAAGTACCTTAGTGTGCTATTGGACCACAAACCATTAAGGAAACGTAAAACTTACGTAAGATTAAACATGGCTATATGAGCTTTTGTGCATTTGTAAGAACTTTTTGAAAAATGTGGTATTAACTAAAGCATAATTATATTCTGGACTGCGCTTATTAAACCCATTATAACATATAGAACACTTGTTTGGTAGAGACCAGTGGACAGCAAATTTTTAATTTAATCTTAACAAAGTACACCATTTTGTTGGCCTTGCTATAGCGGGCGCCTAGAGGCCTACACTTAGACCATATTACGAAATTACCATCCGAAGTAATCTGGGGTGGACGAGTTTAAAGAAGAAACCTGACTATATGATTCTAATAGAAAAAATCAAAGGAAATTTCAAGGTCTATATAATGAGAAGGGGCTACTGGGATGCCAACTTTGTTTTCATTGGAATGCAAACTCAGATTTTACTGACAGATAAAAAAAGCGTACAAAAAAAGGCTTCTGACATTTTCTGTCGAAAGATCACTCAAAATGCCAGATACTTGTACGGGTTTTTAGGCAGTGATTAATGCAGTTGACACAGTTGATCATGGAATAAAATCTATCTACTGAGAATGTCGACATTGACAACATGACATTCAATATAAGAGCAAAATTTGTGTGTAGTTGTATTCAAGCTATGGATCTACTAGAGCGAAAGCGTGAAAACTTGGCTGGTTCGTGTGTATACCAGGTCATTTAGGCATCCATGGAAATGAGGTGGCTGATGTATTGGCAATAATTGGTTTCGCGTTTGATATTCCAATGATACTAGGGGATAACAAAATGTGTTTGGTGGCCTTTTCGAGGATCATTATCAAAACTGCAATTATTATTAGGCAATTTAATCCATATATTGAGGATATTGACAACTTTATTGACAGTATGGCGATGATCAAAGCTCTTAATTATTTCATGATGAGAGCGAAAAGCGTTCAAAAGTATACTCAATCCCTGACACTATTGTTGAAATTAAAATGCCTCTGTTGGCACCTTCAAGGACACTAACTTATTGGGCAGTTTTCTCCGCTCCTTAATGAGCTCCACATCTACTACTGCAAAAGTTATCTCAACGAAGAAGATGAAAAGTCAATGCACCACTTGCTGTGCGACTGTGCAGCTCTACAGGAATGGACATTATAATTTTTAGGCCGGAGATTTTTTTAGAATTTTAGCGGCTTCTCATATGTGTCTTTGGGCTACCTAGTAAGCTTTCTTAAAAATACAGGGTGGTTCTATCATAAGACAGACTGGTCTTATCAAATAGTCTTAAGCAGCCTATCACACAATATTATTCACCATTTTATTGTTATTATTGCCTTTTTGCCCTAAATTATCCAATAAGTAACTCTCTCAATTCATGTAAAGTTTTGCAGAATTTGTCATAAAAAAAAGCAAACAAATAAATTAAACTGAATACAAATTTGTATTTTTTTATGTATATTAAGTACAGACACAGGACACTTTTAAAAGTTATTATATCGTTGGGTTAATATGCAAACCTGCTAAATCCACTTTTTAAATAAATTGAGATTTTGATGCCGTGTGAAAAAGAGAAAGATACGCCTCGTCGACCAGCATGTAGTTTTTCTTCAAGTTTAGTCTCGAAGTGTGTAAAAACGTTTGATAAGAAAAACTGCAAAATCCTCTCGCAGAAAAATTTTTGTAAGAAAAACTGCTAAATCCAGTTCATTATTAGTTCAGTGTTTTTTACTAACCCCGAATTGTTTTATTTTTTTATTTTTGTAGATTGTAGTTATACATGAAGAATACCATAAAATAAACCAACTATATTTTTGGTTTTCCTCCCAAGCTATATGGAATATAAACAGTTTTTTGTCTATCCTGTAAAATTTGCTGAGAGGGAGTTAGCAGGTTTGCATATTAAGCCAACGATATTTAAAAAATGTATAAATATATTTTATTACAAAAGATTGAACAATGTAGGCAACAAATTACTACTATTTTTAATCTTTTCAATTTTTTTAATAAAAATCGAAAAACCTTTGATTTACATATACACAAGCGATATTATTGTACCACCTCGAAAATTGTCCAATAATATTCAGAGAGCTTAAGTAGAAACCTATTTGAAGTCTGCAAAATACAGCAATGAAATTTGCACTACCCATATATATTAACAGTTTAATGCATAAAATAATGCAAACGACTAGTCCAAAAACTCAAAGAAAGGAGTTACCTTAAGCAGAAATTTATATCCTTAAAATTTAATAAAAAATAGTAATATAATTAATAAAAAAACAATTTAAAGCCATTGAGAGTGATTTTCATATAAAAATCGATTTAGAAATGCATTTTAGTTAATATTGTTCTATGGCGAACTTTGCGAACTTTTGCAACATTCCATTGCAATAAATATTTCCTTCAACTTTTACAACCAATAGATTTTAAATCATTTAGCCCATCATCTGCTTTATTGCCTAGTGAATTTCAGCTGTGCAATTAATTTGAAAATGATTTATTTTTTAATTGCTGCGATTCCCTTAAATGTCTACACTTAACAAAATCTCACAATCACATGACCAGCTCATTATGTTATTATTTGGTTTCGCAATGTTAAATATTATTTAATCAGACACACAATTTGTATCTTTGTTTATGTTAAATACATTTTTTGCTCTTTCCCTGGAGGCAATTAATTTATAACACTTTTAAAGGCCACTTGGTATTTGAATATTTAACACTTTCAACGACATTAATAAAATGTCATAAATTATTATGATATACAATGTGTTATAAATGTGTTTTAATTAAAGTGAAATGAAAAATAAATTATAATTTTTGAATATATAGAAAAAAGTATAATTTCTTTATATATTTTATTTTATTAAAATATGTACAATATTTTTGAGGTTAGTTAAGGTTTACAAAATGTAAGATTAAGCAAAAGTGTTTCCAAAGAAGAAATTTATCGCAAGTTCTCAAATGCGATAGAATTGGTAGACTTTTGTGGAGTTAAAAATATTTAACAAGTAAGAGCACTATATTCGGCTGTGCGTGTATCACTCTCTTTGTATAAGTTCGATGTGCTAGCAATTGTTTTCGTAAATTTTGTTCTTCAATCAAATTGGGCGTAAAAGTAGGCGTGTCAATATAGTTTCTGCTAATAAATAAATTTGAGATATTTCAATATAGTCTTTTATTCTTTCAAAAATTTTGTCTATAGAAAAAATAAATGAATTTAAGATAAATCTTTATAGTCAGTTTTATTAGGTTTTAAGTTTTAAATATATCGAAAAATACACTGTGCGGTATAATTTTTTGTACATTTTGATCTATAACTCCTTTTCTAATGCATAGATTTAAGCAATTTTTGGGGAAAAATATTGTTTTGGCTTGAGAAATATATATTCGAAGCTTTATGACTTTACGCTAATGCGTTTGGACACCATTCCATTTAATTCGATGTTGGAAAGACACGGTTTTGTTTACCTACTCTGGTATTACGAGCTATAACTCTCTTCATAATATTCCGATTTAGCGCAAAACAAACCTTGTTCATAAGAATATTTATATACGGGTTAAATCTAATAATTAAAAATGTACCCACAACAACACCATCAATGTTGGTATCAAATGAAAAAATTATCAGACTAGTAGAATACGGTAAAGTATGAAAAGGTTTAAATATCAGCAAAAAAAAATTTTTGCCAGACTTCTGACTAGAGCTGCCAAACTATCGATAGTTACGCCGTTCAATATTTTCAATACTTTGTTGGAAAACTGTCGATACTATCAATGGTAACGAAATCTTTTAGTAACCCAGCAAAAAAAATTGGAAGTAGTGCAAAGCGAATAACATTTTAAAGACTTCTAAATTTTTTGTGTAAAAAAAATAATTATAAATGACTCCCTAAATGCGAAACAATTTGTCATAAATGATGTGATTAAAAATGAATGCAACATCATGCAGAATTTTTTATACAATTCATGGAAACAAATAAAAGTAACTCATGTAACAGCGGATGCTTTTCACCATTTATGCAAGAGTTCTGTGCACTTGTTAAAATAGAGTGCAGTTCATCAAAATATTCATGTAAACACATGATCTCAAATGATACGCTAATGTTAAAATCATTAGTGTTTTTACCTAAATTTAATCACTTCGCCACCAGTTGAACCCGTGCAAATTTGCTTTTTTGTCATAGATTTTTTTGCTGGGAATTTATTGTTCAATGGGTCGGCCTCCATACAAAAAAAGTTCCGCCAGTCACCCCCTAGAATCAACAATATGTCAATGAAGTTTTTAAAACAAAAAATTTTTTTTGCCACGCACCAAATACTGCACTTTTTGTTTTTTATATATAGCGCCGCCATTTAAAGACTGATCTTATCATACCGCATATCATTGTTCAAGGCTTGACTATGGCTTTATTTTTGCCCTGGGTGACTTTTCAATAAAACGTCAAATAAAGGAAGTCAAAAAAGGTGTAAAAATTTTATGTTAGGGGGAAGGAGTCCGAGATATCATGAATAAAAAGATTTCAAAAAATTTTCAAAAAATTTCTTTCATTCTAGGGGGTGACTGAAACAATTCTTTTTTTTATCCTCCTTAATATATAGTTAAATGTATTTTTAACAAAAGAAAACTAAAAAATTTAACGACCTTTGTAAAGTTCAGAGTTTTTTTTTATTAAAAAAATCAAAACAACGGAAAAAACAATATAAAGCAACAAACATACAAACATAACATTTGAAATTCATTTCTTACAAACTCGTTTTGAAATCAATTGTAGGCAAAACGAAACGCATATCTATTCATTTAATAAAATTATGAAAACCTGTATCTTCTACTTAATTGAATGGCTGTATGTCAGTGGGGATCAGAGTTATTAAAGCATTATCAATTACTTTTTTTACGTTCGGGGTCTGTTTATGTAGGCTTTTTTGAAAAAATATATCCTATTGTGTTGGGTTGTTTCGACAGTTGGTTATAAGAATGGACACGTTTTAGGTGGTCAATGTGTTGCCACTAGTTTCGAAGTTTTCACTCACAACCGACATTAAGCATTTTTTTATTTTTTGAAATTTTTTAATATCTTAGAATTACCTCGGCGTGCCTTTTTCGATTAAACAGTTTCAGTTTCTAAATCAAACTTGCTGTTTTCGATATTTTCAACAGACTTTTCATTACAAAATAAATCTAATAAAAGTCTATCAAAGATAATGGTACTTTAAATAAAAACTTTTTATTTCAGAGCAAAGCAAACAAAGGATAGCTATTTTAACATATTTTAAGTTTCCATTGTATTCCAAAAAATATTTAGTCCCTGTTGTATTTTATGTAACGGGTTGTACATTTATCTTAAATTACTCGGACATGTTCACTTTAATAAATATCGCTATGCAAGTTTAGTATTACAAATACATTCAGGTTTACTTAAACAGAACAGAAATTTATTCCTTAATTTCATTGGTTTAATATAAAAATATGGTTTTTCATATCCTTTAGAAAAATTTCCTGCAAACAAAAAACACACACATAAATTAATACAAATATGAATACCAAATTTGTTTATGTAGTATGGCAAACATATTATAAAAGTTAATTTTTAAAAGAAAATTAAAATAGCAATTTTTTGCGTTTAAGCACTTTTCAAAATGTTTACTTTTTAAAGAACATTTAAAGAGCTTTCTTGATGCAGTGACAATACGCTCTGTACTTATCCATTGGGAATGTTTGCGATACAAATTATAAAAATTTAATTCAATTTTCATATTATGCATAATTTATAAACAAACAAGAATGCTATCAAGACATTTATGAAATACGAAAAGAAAAAATAAAATGGCAAAAACGAAAATTGTTAAAAAAAAATGAAATAAACGTGGCAATTTTAAGGCGTAGAGTTAAAGTTATATGTGTGTACGTGTGAATAATTTTACATACATTCGTATGTAGGTATGTGAATGTATATTGAGCATAAAAATTTATGTTTGTGTAAATATTATTGCTAAAGAATGTAGACAAGTATGTTTTAAAACGTTTTTATTGCCAACAATTTAAGTATATAAAATTGCCATACCTTAAAAAAGTGGTAACTAAAGGGAGTGGAGAACGTAGGTTTTACTTGATGGTTAATTCTGAAAAAAAATTAACTTTTGACTTTAAAAATACCTTTTAATTGTGGAACCAAATATCAGCAATCATGTCTTCGCAAGTGATTATTTTTACCAAGAACATGTTTGAACACAAATGATTCAATAAATTCACTGCCCGCCCTGAACAGCTAAACGAACACATTTTTTTATAACAATCTAGGCTAAATAGGCTTATCAGGATTAACGTAATATTAGAAAGAGAAAAATGTTAAAAAATATCATCTTTCATTTTATCAAATAAAGATTTTTAAATTTTCGAAAATTCCACAGCTACGCCTTTGTTTCTACAAAAATACAAAATGCTCTTAATAATAAAAATACTATAAACTGGCCCTTTTTCCACAGTTAATACTGCCTTCTACCTTATGTGTCTAAAACATATCCTTTTTTATATATGCATATCTATCGTTTGCTGCAATAGTGTCATAACACAAAATTTGCAGGCGAAGCACTAAATGTCTACAACAGATTCAAATGTTTAAGTAAAATTTATCGTAAAGCTATAATGCTTGCGGCGTTATGCAACAAGCTGCTAAGTTTTATATGGGAAAGAGGGAGAGATAGCCGCTCGTTACATAGGACACAGCTTGTTATTCTGAACTATGATTAGTTATGTCTAAATATTTATTCCACGATACATATATATTTGTAAGCGTAGCATTGAACACTACTATTTGGAGTCCATTTTTGAATCCTTCGTTTCACAGTAATTTCTAGGTTACCGTTTAGTATTTCCTTCTTCACTGATTCTCGCGCCGGCGCATGGTGCGTCGATCCCATAGAACGAATGGATAAAAATAGAAGAAGTGGTCCAGAGTTTGGAAATTGGGTACACTATTATAAAATACTTAAATTAAGAAAAATTCTATTTTTGAAAAAATGGTACAAACGACACGCCAATTGCCCATATATGGTAAGGACGAAATTTTAAATTTTGGCTACATAACAGAAAGTTGCAAAAATCCGAAGATCGTTTCCATCCCATACTTGTGAGATAATTTTTAATGTAATTGACGCAAGGACTTTAGGTCCTGTCATATATCCTCCTTCCTAAAAAAGCTTTTACTCTTACAAAAGTTATCCGATTCTCATTAAATTTGGTATGATATTTATTATTATTATTATTATTATTATTATTATTATTATTATTATTGTTATTATTATTATTATTATTATTATTATTATTATTTCATTTTAAATATGTTATACATGAAGTGATATTTCAAACTAATTTTAATAATTTATTTGCCAAAAGCTATTTAAAATTTGTGAAATTAATGAAAAATTCTCTAATTAAGACATTTTTAAAATATTATGTAAATTTCTTCGATCTTTTTATATTAATATATTGTTTTAATAATAATTTTATATAAAAAGTGATCTTTAGCTCGAAGAAATTAAAACGACATTTTTAAAATTTAAAATTTTTCTAAGTTATAGGACGTTGTTGGTTCTATATTTTCTTTTATTTGATAGAACATAATCTATTGTTAAATAAAATAAAAATAAAAAAAAATGGGTGTTTTTAGATATTTATTTTTATACTTCACCAAAGTTTGGTAAATTTAAAATTTTTATTCAAATAAATGCGTTTTTTAAAGCACTTAAAAATAAAAACAATAAAAAAATTTATAACTTTTTTTTTCTATTTTATGTGAAATATTATAGAATATTTTTAAATATTTTAATCAGGCTTGAGTTCATATTTAATATTCTTTATTTTTACAAAGAATTTTTTAAATTGTGATAAATGAAAGAATAACTGCCTGTTCAACGATGTCGAAAGAAAACCCAAGCGATGTTTCATTCGTACAAATATATTGAAAACAACAACAAAAACAAAAAATTTGTTTTTGTTTTCAACGTATTTGTACGAATGAAATTTCGCTTGGGTTTTCTTTCGACATCATTGAACAGGCAGTTAATCTTGAAAAATTATATTATTGCCGACACTAGCCGAGTGGAATGCATTTTCGAAACCAGCTACGATTTCATCATCAGCACTCTCTGATCGGAGGTTACATGTTGGTTGTAAATATCATCTATTTAACTCCCGGGACTTAAGTTAATTGAATTCGGTAACTACTTGAGTTTTTCCTTTTTCATATATTTTTACCACAACGAGTTAGATTGAAATTTTAACCAAACAGCAACCGTTTTACTTTTGTTTGTTATTATCTTTTATTTTATCACTATTTTGTGTATTTCACACTGCTTAAGTATATATTTTTAAAAAGATCTTAGGTTTTTCTAGATCTCAAATCAGGTTTAAAATTTTTCAACGCTGAATTTTTTACTTAAAATTTTTGAATTCATTTAATTAAAAAAGAAAATCTTAAGTTATGACCTTATTGTCTCAATTAAACATTGAGTATGAATTTTTATATCACTAAAAGTATGAGGTTATATGTACATGGTACATGTGTATGAATACTTGTTATTGTTGTTTATAAATAATTTAGGTGTGAAGATTATATGCCGCGATATGGTTAAATTGTTGACAGCTTAATTTGTATTGCATGGCAGGAAGTCCAAAAAAAGAAAAAAAAAGCAGACTACCAAATTATGTGCTTACAAACATATGGAACATATAGGCCGTATTCGTATATTTGATATGCACACACGGACGTACAAGTATAAAATATAAATTGTACGTAAAATGTAAGTACAACGTAAGGAAGGAAGGAAGTCTGGCATGCCAAGTCAAACGTTAATAGAGATTAAATTTGTAAACAGTTATAAACTACGTACCGTACATACATATTAAAAGCACATATGTATATGTAAATATGTAAAAGTATGTGAGTGCAGGTTTAGTACACACAATTGTGTGCTGGTATATTGGTGGGGAATATACATATGTATGTATGTAGACCTATTAGTATTAAAAGTAATTTTAAAAACAGGAAAGTCTCCTGACTATTAAAAAATAAGGTAAAAGTTATAAATTAATTTACGAGAATTTTACTTTTTCTTTTCTGATGGAATGAGATTTTGCATAAAATACAAAGTGGCAGAAGATTATACATAAAATATTTATTAGGAAGTAAGTTAAATTCAATTAGAAAGTGTAAAGCATAAATATATTCTTATGGGACAGTTGTTTTAAATAGATTTTTAATATTTATTGTTTATAGACAAATCAAAACAATCTTAATCGAAATTAAAAATAGTTATAAAATTGATAAGTTGCTTAACAAGCAAATTTACAAATTAAATAATGGGTTTAACCCTTGTGTTAATACACGGGTACCGGAATACCCACCTAGGTATATTTATATGAAAAAAAAAAAATGTATTAACAATTAAATTTTAAAACAAGCTTCTGGCTCGTCGTAATTTAGCTTAAAATAAAGCGATTAAGGACTAGGTTTATTTTTTGCTCCGTTTATATTAAAAAAAATTTGCTGAAAATGTAAACATCGCAACATGCGCACCCTGGTACCCCGATACCCAAAACAAATTGTATGGGAAATAAGTATCAAAAACTATTAAAAAATTATATGAATAATTAAAATGTTATTTATTTACAAAATTACTTTTTTATAATACATTCTGTACATTTAACAACGTCTTCAGAGTGTTCAACACACCATCCACATTCAGTGCAGCTTTTCCGATTTTTGTGTCTTCTTTTTTTTGTTTGCTTGTAGCACATGTGACAAGATTTCGTAACTTTTTTTATTCCTGTTTTTTCTAGCTTTTCAAATTTATTAGAAGCCTCTGTAATGGGTGATACTTGGCAACGTAAAATGCTTTCAATAGCAATTTTGGTTGTATAATTGCGCATAAATTGAGCATATGTCATTTATGCTTCAATCATAGGCTTAACAAGTTCTTCAGATAGCTTACACATAAAGAGGCGTCTCTAACTTTTTTCTTCGCAATCATTTTATTGTTCTCACAGTAAATAATGTATGATGCTAGGGAAGCTATATCTTGAAGTTATATATTGAGTAAAACCTGTACGACCTCTATAAGCATAAAGTTCTTCATCAATTGTTAAATTTGCACTCGGCTTATACATTTAAGATAAGTTTGTGTTCAACATTGATCATAAGTCACGAATTTAAGCTGCCTCATCATTATTATTACAGCGTGTATTGTTGTCATCAAATATTAAAAAGAGTATTATGTTATGAAATCTGTTAAGTCCTATTTTTGCGCGGTACAGTGAATATGAATTTGAATGCCACGTGTCGGTATGGTCCGCAATAGAATTATTAGCACCAACATCAAAAAACAAATAAATTTCCGTTATAGTTACAGGATTCCATTGACGCTGAGAATTTGGATGATCAACGTTATGAGCTACATAGATAGACAATGCTTTTTTATTTGGGTGTCGAACAATAATATCTACAAAATTTTAGATGAATTTAATTTAAAAAGTTTCACTATTGATAATGTTTCTGAGGTTCACTTCGCTAACGTAAAATTTTGTTAATGGCAACTTGATTTTATCCTGTATTATAAAACATTCAAATATCATGTATAACCAAAAATGTGCAATTGCGATATCTACTAAAAAATACTGTCCTACACAAAAAATTAAAAGTTTTGGCCGTCATGCAATTCAGAGTTAAAAATTATATTTTAGTAAAATATCATTTGATATTTTAATTTAAAAATTTAATTTTATTTCACAAAACTATTGATTATCAAAATATTATAGTATATGGGTACCCGGTTGCCCCGGGTGCTCAACAATGTCGATAAAGTTGGGTACTAACACAAGGATTAATAGTCCATCTATGTAGGTAATACATAATCGATACATAGATTAATAATCAAATTTATCGAAATAGAACCCGTGCCGTGCTCACAGAATAACCTATCACCGCTGTAGATACGAGTATGACTGAGGACTAGTAATTCGTTATTTGTTTTAATTTGTATGACATTGTATTGTATTATTTTAAATATAAAACTTTATAAAATGTGTGGGTTAATAAAGTAAAAATTTTCATCATTCCGTTAAATTTTTTGTGTTTAATAAAAATTCTTTATCTCTAAAAACACTTTGGAGGAAAATATTAAGATTTAAAATTAATAAAAGGACTAAGGAAAAAGTAAGGTTAGGTTGAAAACGAGGGGCACTAAAAGCCCAAACCCATAATAGGTATACACATAATAATAATAGGCATGTTGTGCGCTCCATATGGAAAACGGAATTCGCAAACAAAAACCATAATCATAATTTCCTATAAATAACGGACTAGTCCAAGAACCCACTCCTATCAATGTAATTCCTTATGATCGGCAGTTCGAGTTGCCCAGGTATTCTAAGTTTGGCAAAGTATCCACTGTAAAATTTTCGCATCTTATATGCCCAAACGCAGGACAATGACAGAGGTAGTGTACGAAAGTCTTATCCTCTTCCTCGCACGCTCTACATGTCGTTTCCTTAGACAATTTCATGCGAGCTAGATGGGTTCTCAACTTCGTATGACCTGTAATTACACTGTTTGGTCTCCCAAGTGTTAGTCTACTTAGTATCAGAATCACCTTTGATTTCCCAAGATTTGGGTCACTTAATAGTGTTTTTGTCACTTTACCGACATCAGTGCTTTGCCATTTGCTAATATCTTCCTTCATTGCCTAAAATTTAAGTTTATCCTTGAATCGTTTGAAGGGTTTAGCATATTCCAAAGTTATAGTACTCAAAAGAGCTCCTATTTTGGATAATTTGTCGGCTTACTTGTTTCCGATCAGCACGTGATGGCTTGGCATCCATATTATCTCCAAATGTTTACAATTTGCATAAAAGTTAGAAGTTAAATATGAATTTTCATAAATTTAATATAAATCATTTTTCTTCTGGCTTAATGTCATTTTTATTAAACTTTCTAATCATTTAAGAACATTGAAAAACTATTCCGATATTAGGCGAGTGGAATGCATTTTCGAAAACCAGCTACGATTTCATCATCAGCACTTTTGATCGGTACACTCATATGTAATTTTAAACTACTATTTATGTTACAACTTAATGAAATTACAATTAGGGAAGCATAGCGTTCATTTTTAAATTTGCCTTTTTCTTTCTTATCAAATGACATTTTTTCTTCATAGTCATATTCTCTCATATTCTTAATACATTTTTGCTATTCTTTCTATCCTATCCTTCCGCTGGCAATATGGAAAGCAAAGTTATATTTTTTATTTTTCATTTATAAATCTACAGAAAGCATAACAAAAATTATTTATAATAAATTTAGGAATAAAATATTCAAATAAATATTATTAATAATTATAAATTTTCATGTTTAAGGGTATATAAAGTGCTATATTCAGACTTTGGACTGCTAACATTACTAGTTACCTTTATGAAAAATATATCTAAATAAAATTTTAATTTATTTAAACAAAACAAAAAAAAAATAAAAATTAATAAAATACATCGCTTACGATTTTCGTAGAATTATTATTTAATGATGTTTTTTTTTCTCTTAATCTTTTGTCACCTCATCTATATATATAAAAATCAATGTGTGTTTGTATGTTTGTATGTTTGTTTGTGCTTTATAGACGGCTAAACGGCTAGACCGATTTCCTTGAAATTTTCACAGAATCTTTCTGTATGTCTGGAAGGAACTATAGGCTATACTTTCGTTTGAAATTGTAAGTGGGCGGGGTGTCACGCCCTATTAAAGAATAAGTATTAAATATTATATATCACGAAAGTTAATGCAGGTAGAGTCTTTAAATTAAGTACGGTAAGCTTTGACATCCACACGAACATTTGGGTAAAAAATGGGCGGACTTGGAATAGTAGGCGTGGCCACATGAATTGAATACTAAAATTCGTATATTTGGAAAACGAAATCGATTAGAGTAGTAAAATTTCGCAAGAACAACTTTGACATCCAAATAAACATTTCTGTAAAAAATGGGTACATTGGCAATAGTGGGCGTGGCACCTGCCATATGAATTAAATACTAAAATTTGTATATCTGGAAAACGATATCGATTAGAGTACTAAAATTTTGCAAGAGGAACTTTGACATCCAAATAAACATTTCTGGAAAAAATCGGTACATTGGCAATAGTGGGCGTGGCACCTGCCATATGAATTAAATACTAAAATTTGTATATCTGGAAAACGATATCGATTAGAGTACTAATATTCTACAAGAGCAACTTTGACACCCAAATGAACATTTTTGGAAAAAAGGGTACATTAGATATAGTGGGCGTGGCACCTGCCATATGAATTAAATACTAAAATTTTTATATCTGGAAAACGATATCGATTAGAGTACTACAATTTTGCAAAAGCAATTTTGACATCCAAATAAACATTTTTGGAAAAAATGGGTGCATTAACAGTAGTGGGCGTGGCACCCACCATATGAATTAAATACTAAAATTCGTATATCTGGAAAACGATATCGATTAGAGTACTAAAATTTTGCAAGGGCAACTTTGACATCCAAATAAACATTTTTGGAAAAAAATGGGTACATTACCAATAGTGGGCGTGGCACCAACATATGAATTAAATACTAAAATTTGTATATCTGGAAAACGATATCGATTAGAGTACTAAAATTGTGCAAGGGCAACTTTGACATACAAATAAACATTTTTGTAAAAAATGGGTACATTAGCAATAGTGGGCGTGGCACCTGCCATATGAATTAAATACTAAAATTAGTATATCTGGAAAACGAAATCGATTAGAGTACTAAAATTCTACAAGAGCAAATTTGACACCCAAATGAACATTTAGGCAAGAAATGGGTGCATTATCAGTAATGGGCGTGGCACCAACATATGAATTATATACTAAAATTCGTATATTTGGAAAACGAAATCGATTAGAGTAGTAAAATTTTGCAAGAGCAACTTTGACATGCAAATAAACATTTCTGTAAAAAATGGGTACATTAGCAGTAGTGGGCATGGCACCTGCCATATGAATTAAATACTAAAATTTGTATATCTGGAAAACGATATCGATTAGAGTACTAAAATTTTGTAAGAGCAACTTTGACATGCAAATAAACATTTCTGTAAAAAATGGGTACATTAGCAGTAGTGGGCATGGCACCTGCCATATGAATTAAATACTAAAATTTGTATATCTGGAAAACGATATCGATTAGAGTACCAATATTCTACAAATGCAACTTTGACACCCAAGTGAACATTTTTGGAAAAAATGGGTACATTAGATATAGTGGGCGTGGCACCTGCAATATGAATTAAATACTAAAATTATTATATCTGGAAAACGATATCGATTAGAGTACTAAAATTTTGCAAAAGCAATTTTGACATCCAAATAAACATTTTTGGAAAAAATGGGTGCATTAACAGTAGTGGGCGTGGCACCCACCATATGAATTAAATACTAAAATTCGTATATTTGGAAAACGAAATCGATTAGAGTAGTAAAATTTTGCAAGAGCAACTTTGACATGCAAATAAACATTTCTGTAAAAAATGGGTACATTAGCAGTAGTGGGCATGGCACCTGCCATATGAATTGAATACTAAAATTTGTATATCTGGAAAACGATATCGATTAGAGTACTAAAATTTTGTAAGAGCAACTTTGACATGCAAATAAACATTTCTGTAAAAAATGGGTACATTAGCAGTAGTGGGCATGGCACCTGCCATATGAATTAAATACTAAAATTTGTATATCTGGAAAACGATATCGATTAGAGTACCAATATTCTACAAATGCAACTTTGACACCCAAGTGAACATTTTTGGAAAAAATGGGTACATTAGATATAGTGGGCGTGGCACCTGCAATATGAATTAAATACCAAAATTTTTATATCTGGAAAACGATATCGGTTAGAGTACTAAAATTTTGCCAGTGCAACTTTGACACCTAAATAAACATTTCTGGAATAAAATGGGTACATTAGAAATAGTGGGCGTGGCAGCTCTCATAGCAATTGAATACTAAAATTCGTATATTCGGGAAGCGATAATAGTTAGAGTACCCAAATTTTTGCACGAAAAGCTTTGACATCTATATGACTATTTTGTTAAGAAACGAATGCTTTAGTGATAGTGGGCGTGGCACTTTTCATATGAATTAAATACAAAAAATCGTATATAAAGGAAGCGATAATAGTTAAAGTACCCAAATTTTTCAAGAGACAATTTTATGTCTATATGATTATTTGAATAAGAAATGTTTGATTTAGTAATAGTAGGCGTGACACTTGCCAGATCTGTGATCCCCGCAAACGTTTTTAAATTTTATCACCTGTAATTTTTTCGGTATAAGAAATTGTTTGACCTGAAAAAAAATTTGTTACCTAATATTCCAAAAATATAAATTTGTAACCCATTAAATTTTGCAACGTAGGTGATTAATTTTTTTACCTGTGATCGGTTCCAAAAATCATTTTTAAAGATTTATTATCTGTAATTACCAAATCTGTGATTCCCGGAAACGTTTTTACATTTTATTACCTGTAATTTTTTCGGTATAAGAAATTGTTTGACCTGAAAAAAAATTTGTTACCTAATATGCCAAAAATATAAATTTGTAACCCATTAAATTTTGCAACGTAGGTGAATAATTTTTTTACCTGTGATCGGTCCAAAAAATCATTTTTAAAGATTTATTATCTGTAATTACCAAATATGTGATTCCCGGAAACGTTTTTACATTTTATTACCTGTAATTTTTTCGGTATAAGAAATTGTTTGACCTGAAATAAAATTTGTTACCCAATATTCCAAAAATATAAATTTGTAACCCATTAAATTTTGCAACGCAGGTGAATAATTTTTTAACCTGTGATCGGTTCAAAAAATCATTTTTAAAGATTTATTATCCGTAATTACCAAATCTGTTATGCCCGCAAACGTTTTTACATTTTATTACCTGTAATTTTTTCGGTATAAGAAATTATTTGACCTGAAATAAAATTTGTTACCTAATATTCCAAAAATATAAATTTGTAACCCATTAAATTTTGCAACGCAAGTGAATAATTTTTTTACCTGCGATCGGTTCAAAAAATCATTTTTAAACATTTATTATCCGTAATTTTTTGTTAAAGAAAATTTTCTGACCTGGTAAGAAATTTCTTACCTAAGATTTAAAAAATTATAAATTTGACGTACATTCAATTTTATAATTTAATTGAATCTTTGATTCTGAACAAGTTACAAGTTTTTTTTTTTGTGAATATATACTGTAAAAAATTACAAGTAAAATGCCTCCAAAAAAAACATCCCTTTCTAAACGCACCAAATCTGCAGAATCATTGCAATCGCAAAGAGAAAATGAAACTTCAGAAGAGCGTGAAGATCGCCTTAGAACTGAAAGAAGTCGAGCTTCAACCTCTAGAGCTGCCGAAACATATGAACAGCATAACGAACGTCTTCAAAGAGAAAGATCACGATCATCAACATCAAGAGCTTCTGAAACACGATCTGAACGCGAAACACGCTTGGAAGGTCTTCGACATCATGCTGTAACAGCGCGAGCTAACGAGACACCGTCACAACGGGAAGGGCGTCTTCAAAGTCAGCAAAGTCGTACCTCAATATCACGAGCTACAGAAACATTGTTAGGACGCGTAGAACGCCTAGAAGGTATTCGACATCATGCTGAAACAGTACGAGCTAATGAGACACCGTCACAACGGGAAGGGCGTCTTCAAAGTCAGCAAAGTCATACCACAACATCCCGAGCCACTGAAACACCTTTACAACACGAAGAACGCCTTGAAGGTCTTCGACATCATGCTGTAGCAGTTCGATCTAACGAGACATCGTTGGAACGTGAAGTACGTATTCAAACTCAGCGAAATCGTACAAGATCATCACGAGCCACAGAAACTTTTTTATAGCGTGAGGAAGGCCTTGAAGATATTCGACGTCACGCCACAACAGTACGAGCCACCGAGACACCGTTGGAAGGTGAAGAACATTTAGAAGCTCAGCGGATTCGAACCTCATCAAGGAGAGCAACAGAGAGGATAGAACAATTGAACTTACGCCGTGAACAAAATCGAAATCGAATGGTTAGTCATCGGAATGCATTTCACACATATGCACGTATTGCATTTAATTACAGGACTGATATTGATTATGCCGAAGACCCATTAGTGGCAGTAGGTGGCATGAATAAAGTTTGCCAATATTGTAGTGCACTCAAATACAAAAATGAAACACCTGGAATGTGTTGTGCAAACGGTAAAGTTGTTTTGCCTGAATTGCTTCCTCCACCAGAACCTTTACAGTTATTGATTTCAGGTAAGACATTCATAGTCTAATTCATAAACGACTTTGAAATTTATCATAGGTTTACAAATCAAATGTTATAAGTATTAAAATGTTGCTTTATAAACCTTCGATAAATTTAAAAGATGTTTATAAATTAGGCCTTAGATATATATAAATCTATCATATAACCAAAATATTAAATTCAATTTTTAGGAACGAATGTGGATTCACAACATTTTCTTAGTAAAATAAGGAAATATAATTCGTCTTTCCAAATGACATCGTTCATTACGATGGGGGTGGCGAAGCACACCGGGTATTAGCTAGTTAAATAATAAATTAGCGGCATGCAACACTATTGTCCTGTTTCTTTAATGTAGTAATCACAACATTAATATAAATACTTAAATATAATTTAATGTGCATGTTCTGTGTATTTTTTCCTTATCTTACGGAATGATTAAATGAAAGTGTCGTTTTCCTCGTAAATAAATAATAAACAAGAAGTAATTACATTAATTACATTTTACTTTCATACATCAACGTGTTTATATATATTTTTTTTTTATTGAAATAAAATAAAAGTAGAAAAAGTGTTTTAGCGGCTCTAGGCGATCACTTTGTGTACGTTAACTGTTATTGGTGTAAGACATATTAATCTATAGTATTAATTTGATTTTAATCGAAATCTCAATATGTACGTAGTATGAGATGACTTTGTTTAAGTAAACAAAAATTCACTTTAAAAATATAGTTTCATCTTTATAGGATTTTGTTTCGGGCGCCATTTTGAATTAATATTTTTTCCTGCGCGTTTCGAATTGCTCTAACCCAGAAAAATTCCGGCTAAGTTTTTGTGTTTTGGTTTTATAGAACTTTGAAGTTACTTATGTTAAACCTTGTAATCGTAATTTGATTAGAACATTTAATGACTTGCAAAGGATAGTTTTAAGTGTAATTTTTTGGAAAATATGGTTTTCCAATAGCTACTTGACAACTTTGATTTTAATTTTCGAACGCACTGTTGCACTGATCATCTAACTTTTCTTTCTCTCAGTAAACTCAACATTTACATCATGGTAAAGTACATGAACGAACAACGCTTGCAAATTATAAAAGTGTACTACCGAAACTCGGAGTTTGTGACCACAACTTAAATAAATCCAATTTTCGGTCGTTATTCTCGCTCTGAGTTTTTGACTCAATAAGCAAAATATGCGTTATTGGTCTGATAAAAATCCACATGTGCTTTACTAATCAACACTTCATCCACAAAAAGTAAATGTTTGGTGCGGTTTGTATGCCGGCAGTGTCAATATATATATGTTCCCGTCATTCCTATAAGGATCATAGGGCAGTGTCATTGAGCCATATTTTTTCTTCGACAATATCTATCGTTACGTTACTGTGAATGGTGATCATTATCGCACCACGATTGTCGATTATTTCTGGCCCGAATTGGAAAACGTGGACTTGGACGACATGTGGTTTTAACAGGACGGTGCTACAAGTCACATAGCACACGTTACAACCTATTTATTGAAGAGCATGTTGCATGAGCGTGTTATCTCACAAAATGGACCAGTCAATTGGTCACCTCGTTCGTGTGATTTTACGCCGGTAGATTTTTTTCTTTGAGGCTACCTCAAATCATTGATCTATGCCAACATGACGATGACGTTGGAAGAACTCAGAGCCAGTAGCGAACTCGAAATAGCGGCCAAACTTTGTGACCGAGTCATCGAAAATTGGGTCTAAGGAATCGACCGCTGTCGACGTACCGCTGTGACCACATGAACGAAGTCGAGTTCTATTCATAAATATTTTGATTGTGTTTCAAGTTGATCATAAAGTTTTGGAAATGTCTTAAATGATTTGCTTTTAAGTTAAAAAAATGTTGTCAAGTCCTTATGGGAGACCCGATATAGGGACATTATTATAACTTACCGATAACTAAAGTTAGGATGTTATCAGACAGATAACTAGTTCTTCGTTATTACAACTTTACTTTAACCTAATAGCTTCCGATAAGTTAAAGGGAAGATCACTCTACCTTTAACTTTTAACGTGAGGTTTATAAATTAAAAGTTGCCATATTTTCTACCGTATAAGGGAATTGTTTACTATTTGCTTGTCGTTGCCACTTTGGTTTTAAAGAACTAATAAATATGTTCAACATTTGCTTTGGTGCTGCCATACTTTAAAATAAATCCAATTTATTTTACAGGCAGGTTGTAATAACGAAAAATACTTAATGGTCAGTTTAATGCTCACGTTAACAAAAGTTACCTTTTATTAACATTAACTTTTTCGGCAAGTTGTAAAAATGGACCATAGTGTTGTCATTATTAGATTTGTTTTTGAAAATTAACAATTAATATAACAGTTGGTGTTTTAACATTAACCATTTTCCTACAATTTACTAAAGTCTCAATAGTGAAAAATATGGCAAGTTTTAATCCAACTTTCACATGTTTTACATCTTCGATGGGTTCATACATGATGTTGATAAGTGTGATGAGGCTATAGATAATAAGTGAAAGCTTTATTGTAGTAAATTATTATAAGTGGCAAGTATATTTTTAAATACTCGATTTAGTTGTTTTAAAAAAATTATTAACCACAGATATTTTTCAATAGCAGCGGCTCGGCCGGGATACGAATCCACAGTCATCACATTATGCTACAGCGCTCTTATCAAAGAGTCTTGCCAGTAATGAGATCAAGATATGGCTTTAACCAAATTAATTTCTTGACATCAGTTAACTTTATTCAAAACTTGTCTTACAAGTTTTTAAACACGTTACTTAACTTTTAACGAATTTAGTATAACTTTTCTGTGTAAGTAAATCTAGAAAAGGAATCGAAAAAAAAATAACATGTTTGAAGGTAGTGTTTGTTTGCTTAAATAGCAAGTTGCAAGATGAAGCACAAAACAAGTTGTTTTATTTCTCGTAGAACATAAGAGCAAATGCTGTATTTAATTAATTTAATTGATTTAGACATACTATATGTATATGAAATACATAAAAAGTTTAACAAGTTTTCCTTATTTTTCCAATGATAATTAAAACAAGTGCTAAACATATAATTTTTCTAAATCGTATTTATCTTTTACTCAATCTGCTTTAGTAATTTGAAACTTAAAAAATTATATAAAAATCCTAAAAAAATTACCAACATTTATTCTGGCATTATTTTTGATTGTTTTTGCTCGTACCATGAAAATGTCTCCAAAACATCTAAAAACAAAATGTTAAATTAACACTTTAGCACAACACACAACCATATATGTAAGCGCCATAAATTAGTCGCCACCAAACAATTTACATTAAAGCACTTGTATGGCATGGCATAAAGCAAAACGAAGGAATAACATTATAAATAACCATCCCTTGTAATAAAAATAATTTATGAAATTTATTAAATTGCCCAAGGGGCACTTATTTTTTTTTCTTTTACTGCACAGACACAGGTTTAGACACTCATATGTGTGTGTGTGTGTGTACTTATAGAAATATAAATAAAAAAGTTTCAGTTTTTTTTCAGTAATTTTTTTTATTAAAACAATTTTGTCAAGATTTGCTGCCGAAAAAAATCAAACAAAAAAAAAAAAGAAAAAAAAAAAATAAAATATGACAAAAAAGTAAGTAAAACCCTTATAAATTTATGACACTAACATAATAACAACATACACATATAAAGCATTTACAATAACAAGGGCTATGTGTAAAGAAATACTAAAAAATACTGCATTATAAGACCACAAAATATGTTTTACTTACACATCCTTGTAGGGATCGTAGGCACACAAACATATACGTATGTTTTAACATCCTGTTAGTGAGAATAAGTACCCTGTTAGCTATTTTTCATCGAAAAGTACATTAAGCAGGTAAAAAATAACAGCGATCTTGAGAAAAAATTTCTCCTCCCTAAATTAAGATTCATATAAATTCTATATAAATACCCAGCAATCGCTGTTTTGCCATCAACCATCAAAATTTTTTTAAAATCAGTTTGATATTTGGGGATAGGGAGAAATATCCCCTGTACCGCCCCCTTTGAATACATTAAAAAAACCGTAAGCCATATGTGTTCTACAGTAGTCAGATCTATCTTAGTTCAAAATTTTATCGAAGTCGTTACGTTATTTAGGTGAGAGGCCTAAATTGTCCCTTGAGGTGAGTCACCCTTAATATTTAGGAGCATGAAAAGTAGATGTTGACCGATTCACAAACATTTATTTCTGCATTGGCTGAACTATAAATTGTGTACAATTTGAAGAAAAATACTAAAAACTATATTAATCCAAGTACATAATTAAAAAAAGTGAGCTTTTAAGTAGGAGTGTTAAAAAAAGTAAAAAAAGTATCCTATTAGTACCAGAGTCTTACTTATATTATATGAAAATTTCAAGAAAATCGGGCGTTAAAACAGTATGACCAGTTGCATTAGCGGTATTGTAATAGATCACCTTCACGTATTGCAGCAGATTTTTTAAGAGAAATAATAAAATATGCAATAATACTGCATCCAGCATGCTTATAGCGGATCTATCCATTCGCAATGAAGACATAGATAGTGACATCAGTATCTTTGCTAAAGGACCATAGGAGAATACTAGACCTCGAAATTTAAAAAAAAAGTTTTTAAGACTCAGATGCCGGTACAGTGCATGAGTCGAGTGAAGGGGGCTGAGAGTCTGCAGCGTATGCTTATAGCGGATTGACCTATGCACAAATAGGGCATGGGTAGTAACATCAGTATCTGATGGACCATAGGAGAATACTATACCTATACTATAAAGTGTAGGAATACTTTAATCTCGCTAGACTAAATGTGAATGCTAAATATGGATTATCTTAGTCCAAAAAAATTTTTTTGCAATTACTAAGAGCAGTGAGATTAGGATATTCGGTAAACTCCAGTCGCAAATTCATAAAAGTCTTATTATCCAGAGAATATGCCTGTAGTCGCGCAGGACCTAATGAAGCCATGAATTCACTGTGGTGCGGTAGGGTTCGAAGAGGACCGAAAACAGTAGTAATCTGCTTCGACAATCCCCCCAACAAACATATATATGGGATAACCCTTATTAGGGTTCCTGAATATAGTATCTGTTAAGTGAGCAGCGAGGTTTCTTCTGATTAAAACTATCATCAGAATGATGTCTGTTACAGAAATTTACTATGTGCAAGCACTCTTGCTCTTGAAAAGTAATAGTTTTGCAGGCATAAAACAAGAAATTCACTTATATTATTAAAACCATTAAACCATCTAAAAGTGTAATAAAGATTATCGCTTGACAATGAGGCGATAGGATGATCAAATATTTTAACAAGATAATGGCTTTTGCGATAATGATTCTGTTCTTTGTATCTAGTACAAAAACTTAATGTCAACTTGTTCGCAGGGCAGTAAATGTATATGTGTGTAAGTTTATGTATATTAGCATGCCTATTTATATGTGTAAATAAAACTTGTTTTATTATTAAGCACAACCTTTAGTTGGGAATATTTTTATAAAAATGCGAGAGTGGCACGCACAACTTCTAAGACTTCTTAATGCTAGTGTTGGTTTTCTAAAAAAAAATATTTTAATACTTATAAGTTAAGGCTAGAAATTAGAACAGTTAGGAAATAATGTTAAAAACAATAGTAAAAAATAAATAGTTCATGATATATGTTCTTCTAGAAACGACTGGTTCCAGTGACGTCTGGATGTCTTTGCTAAAGATTTATAAATCTTTTCAAGAAAATGCAATAAATATATTTTTATGAAATTTTAAAATATTCAGCATAAATGATTTTATATTTAATATGCTGTGAAATATGTAAAATATTTGTGTTAAGCCGATTATAACCTTTTTTTATCACACGGGTATGCTGTAAAACCGTTTTTGCACTCCAAACTATAAAATATGTTTTTAATTGTTTTTATGAATTTGGTTTTATTAATCAACCAGCCGATCCAGCAAACGTTATCTTGCCACAGAAATTAGTTTTAATAGATATTTCGGTACTCAAATATAAGGTGGTCCAACCATAATGCACTATGATAATTGAAAATAAAACTAAAAGCTTTCAAAGAATTATTTGAATATTTTTCATTTTGATAGACGGATCTATGATAATTATGTGGGAAACAAAATATCGGCCAAATGATCACTACGGCTACGGTGACATACTTCTATTCGATGGTCCATATTTTCAATGACACTCGGACATAATTGTGTTCAATGTCGTTGATGTGCCGAAAAATCTCATCCTTACATACTTCTATCCAATGGTCTAGATTTTCAATGACACTTGGACATTATTGAGCTTCAATGTCGCTAATGTGCCAAAAAATCTCATCCATCAGCTCCTGAATTTTTCTTTGCTCATTAACGTACACCTTTTCCATTAAATATCCCCAAAGAAAGAAGTACAAGTGTGTCAAATCTCGTGATAACACTGCTGACCATGATTGGCTTGGGCAGCTGGAAGATAACATCCATCTCCTACAATCGTAGTGTACTAATCCTTTTAGTTTTGTTTAATTTGTGTTATATTTTTTTTTCATTATTGATACAGACCCGAGACTAGGTTAATGGGTTTAGACCTCCCCGGAGCGAGTCTTTGCACAAAGTTGGTCGTTGGATTTAATAAACCTAGTGAGTATAAGGTCATGCAGAAAGCACATAATGTCCGCAAGAAGTCCGCTATCAGCTTGCGATATTGAACACG
Source organism: Phyto melanocephala (assembly GCA_941918925.1). Lineage (NCBI taxonomy): Eukaryota > Metazoa > Arthropoda > Insecta > Diptera > Rhinophoridae > Phyto > Phyto melanocephala. Next base: position 24,918,425 of record OW799236.1, on the reverse strand, counting down.
GTTCATGGTAATTGTTTGACCGATTACATTTTCAAAGAGTACGGCAACTCTGCTTAACAACGAATCTACTGAGCTGAATGAGTGTCTCCTCTCTAAAGATGATTTTCTTTGTAATGTCACCATTAACTTCTATATGTTAATTTAAGCGTCCGACGTATTGACGATAATTGAAGTGGCCAGTTTCTTTCAGCTCTTGAGTCAGTTAAATCAGAAAATTGTTTTAATTAAAACTTTTACTTAAAATTTTCATCAGTAATGTTCGCGAGATATTAAATTGTAGGCACGACGTCGAGGTTGACAGTTCTTTTTTCAAATTATCGTGAACAACAACAGTGTTTTCCGCAGAACGAACTGAGGGAGCATGCACAGATATTTCCACATTTCCTACAGATCCAGATTGGTAAAAATTGCGCACATTTTTCCCGATTTTTTACACATTTAATCGATTATGCTGACCAAAAAAATCACAAAGTGCACGAAATTCATTTGGATTTGAACGCCCATTTCCGTAAAAGGCTTCATTAATCTTAACGCGCCTAATTTGAAAAACTCTGAAATAATGAATTTTCAAATTAAGTTGGGCAAAACCCTTAGCGCTAAGATGTGACTGACACATCACATCGCATTATGGTTGGACCACCCTTTATAAAATAACTAACTTCTTGTAAGGATTATTTGATTTCTGGGTATTTGGTATATAACTGGAAAAGAAATGTGCGTTGTGTAGTTTCTCTGACGCGCATTACATGCCGGCTGGCTCATTTTGAAACTTAAGCGCATTTCAATGCGGACATGTCTTATCCATAACACCAATCCCCACTTTCAAATGGGCGTAATATTCAATATGGGGCTAGTACTCGAATACTAGATAACGGAATGAATCGAGTGTAAATGCTTAATGTACTTTTTGGCGTTGCTGGACATTCGCTCTGCGTGTGAAAACTAAAAACCTACGCAATTGTCTTTGTTCTAATTGGCGTTGTTGATTTTGCTTAGCTTACGCCCTCTGTGATTAATGCAATTGTGCCATGTTCACATGAACGTATTCATTATGCTATTGGATTTGTTTGTCTGTTCGTTGGGATATTTTATGTCGCTTGTCAGATCTGGAAGTTCGGCGGTGTTTATCAGACTCTTGTTTCCAGCTGGCATTGTTGACTGTACAAAATACACAAATAGATCAAATTGAAGTACTTAATGGCAAAAAACATTATACTGATAATATATTTATTCTTTTATTATTGTACTTTACTTTTTACAATTATAAATAAAATATTTATTAAATTTATTTACTATGATTTTAAATAAAACACAAATTATTTAGGAAATTATTGTCATTTCTTTTTCTTATGATCATACTGTTATCGTTCAATTATGTATGGAATAAAATATCGACCAAGTGGCCGCCACGAATTTGGCGGCACTCTTCCATCCGATGGTCCAAATTTTTGATAAAGCTGAGGTATAATCGAGGTTCTATGCCGTAAATGTGCCGAATTATCTCATCCATTAGCTCTTGACCATTGATGACGTTTGGAATTGTCAAGAGGCTTAAGTTCTTGAGTCAATTGCACCTTGTTAGCGTGTAAATGTAAATATTTGTGCATAATGTTCATCAACGACGAGCGTGAGAGTTGCGATTGTTAGGCATTTTGATTTGAACGCCCATCTTCATAATAAGCCTGAATAACTTTTACGCGTTTCTTAATGTGTATTTTTCCTTGGCTCAAATTGAATTAGTCTGGAATTGAGAAATGTTAAATAAAATGCAGAAAAAAACTTGCCGGTCTCGTGTGGTTATATTCAACATCAGCCCTTTAAATAACCACCCTATATATTTCTATTTTAATTAAAAAAGATACCCAAAAATCTTGCACGCACTGAGCATTGAAAAATTATTACTTCTCACTTAGTAATTAATAAACAAATAAACAATAAATGTATGAACATTCTTAGGAGTGGTAAAATAAATAGTTTTGAAAAAAAATTTATTTGAAAGTGACCACTATTCTTTACATTGCAAAATTTCATACAAATCGTTTATCAGGATAGAAAATATACTTTGTATGGGCGTAGCACTGCCCTCATTTGTTTTGCCTTTAATCGTCTTGAGCGCCTTCAAACAATTTTATTCAGGTTTCATAACAACTTGATCAGTTGTTTACGTACGCAGAGAGGACAAGAAAACATTCATTTTATAATAAAAAATTTTGTTGGGGTCCATTCTTTTCACTAAGAATTATGGAAAGCAGTTTATGTCCTTTTCTCAGATCTACTAGGTATGGAGACAATTTCATAAGAAGCGGTCAACTAGCTTCAGAGGATATTTGTTATAAACATTTCGACAGGAGAATTTTATATATTAGAAGATAAGGTGAATTTTATTTTAATGCATTTTTTAAAAATGTTTCTATAGTTTAAGAGAAAATTCTTCATTTATTGAAATTTTTCTATTTTTGAAAAAGTTTTTTTAAGTTCCCTATAGTTTTCATAAATTGTAATTCTAGAAATCATCTAAATATTCTATTTTTTTCCATTTAAATGCTTTTTGGAAATCTGCCCTCGTATTCATAAAATCTTTTTTGTTTTACAACTAATTTTTTTGCTGTTTTTATTTAACATCCTGCCTCATTTGAAATTATACCCAATGGTCCAAAGAAATGAGCCTCACTTAACTTTTTGTCCTCAAGTTATACATTTATTCTTTAATACATTGTCTTTAGCCTTTAAGTATGTTTTTTTTTTTAATAAAAAAGATTTTCATGATATTTTTTTTCCAAAAGGCATTGTGTAAAACATTTACTACCTTTTAACAACTTGAATAAGTTGTGTTTATTTTTGAACTTTTATTTGATGAAGGTTATTTAGATATGAGCACCAGTGTATCCAGAAGGTAAGAGGCAAGTAGCGTGTCTTAGCCATTGGGGAAATCTTTAAATTTTCTTACAAAACGGTTGTTAAACAAAACAAAAAACTGTGGCAGAGATTTTCAAGTTTTAAATTTTGCGTGGCAATCAAGTAACATGGTTTTATGAAATAAATCACCTACAAGAGAATAAATAATTTTTTAATCTTATTATGATTTATTAGTATTAATTATTTAAGGTAAGAAATAAATCAAATAATTAAAAAAACTTATTAATACTGAGCCAAATAGAGGATTTGACAAAATTTTCTATTTTAAAGAAAATAATTTCTAAATTTTTTTTTTTAAATAGTGTGTACATGGAAATGCTAAAAATGTTTGCATAACAAAAGTGTATGTCTTTTGTACTGTCTATTATAGGCAGCAGTAAATACTGGAGTAAAGTTGCGATATTTTTATCAAACGATAAAAACAAACGAAACAATAAAAACACCCCTGAAGAAGACGGACAAATTATAGAATGGAAATATGCTTTATTTAAATATTTTTAAATATAGTTGACCATAATTAACCCGTAGGTAAAACCCTATTGAAATAATTTAAATACATCAATCACATTGGTCAAAAAACATAATTTTGATATTGTTTGCAGATGCTCGCTTATTTAGTGCATATGGTAAAGACATTAGTACACTAAGCATTTTAGGGATAAAATAAGCTTTTCCTTATTTTAAGAAGAAAAAAAAAATAACATGTATAACGTACAGATATGAAAATAGCTCTTTGTTCAATGTACTTTTCGATAGGTATTACGTATCGCAAACAGTAATCTCTACAAATGACTTTTACATACTTATCAGATTTATTTTATTTTAAACTAGTTAAACTCCTGCGACCTTATGCTGGTCTCTTCATAATTATTGAATAGCTCACTTGAGTAGCTCAAACGAAACGCCTGACATCGAAAAGTAGAGATTTATAAACATAAGTGCTGCATTCGTGTAGTAAGTGTAGATATATTAAATAGTTCGATTACTGCACCACCTAAGAGATCACCTTAGATTTTTTCTTTCGATACCTAAGATGCCTTAAATTTAAATATAAGTATATCGTTATGATTCATAGATATTTAAATTACTTGATTACAGCTTCAAATGTTGAGATTTTTTAGAACTTTATTTGTTTCTGAACCCTGGCGTAGCGAAATTTATAAAAAATAAATCTTTTTTTTTACGGGCGTGAGGCCCGTTTTATGCCAAAAAGCGTCGCTGGGTTTCTCCAAAGACTATATAAAAGTTTCATTAAAATCTGGTGTATAGCTAAAACGTGCATAGAGGACACAGACGAATATTAATTTTAATATAAAAAGATGGGCAAACAATTAGAAATAGGAAAAAATATTTAAACGAGGAAATATTTCCACATACATATTTAAATATTAGTTTAAATTATACATAACGATACTCTATCGTATAAAGCATGCTTTGCAATACATCCACATACATTAACATTTAGTTAGTAAAGTAAGTTATAATTCTTATTTAGTATATATTTACTTCAGTATAAGTAGACTAATTGTGTTTTCTTTTCTAGCAAACAATGTTGCCCTTTTATTATTAAACACTTTTCAAAGGTCACCTGTACCCTCACAAATTGCTACCTTTATATTTATTAATGCAACGTTTACGTCAGAAAAAAAACACCATAAGATAGCATGCAATCGTTTTGATGTAAACCACACAAGAATCCGCCCAATAAGACTCGGAGATTATAAATTTATAATCTGAAAATAGACGACTGGATTTATTTAATGTATTACAGTCAGGGAAGGAAAATGGCTTTCATGATTTTGTACCATGTATGAAAACAAAATGTACTTTTTAGGCCATGACGGTACCATTTTTTTAATATTTATTAATAAAAACATAAACTTAACAAAAATGTTTATAAAAATTCAGAAGATTACAAAAAAAAAACAGGAACTTTTCAAAAATGATTATAAAAATCCAGAAGTATACAATAAAAATATTAAATATTACATTCATAGGTACATACATACGTAGAGATCGGTTATTTAACAAATTTTATTTATTAAATACTTTTAGATAATAATTTTTCTGTTTTTTTAAATTAAAGCAACAAAAATTTTTTGACTTTAGTAAATCTTTTGTCGGTATCAAATTTGAAACAGTAGAAACGTGTTGTATTTCTTTCCTTTGTTTTTATTAGGTTTAGGAAAGAAGAAACTCGTTCGACGTTGGCCGAGAAATGCGGAATAGACAGAATTTCTCTTACAATTCTTGAAATATCTGCGAACATGAACTTATTTAATTCATTTATCATCTGTGACACTTTAGACCAAAAATAGGAAATATTTGAATCTTTGTGTGATCTTAGTTCAATCACATCGGCTAGTGCTCTGTATTGATTATTTATTGCTTCAAAGTTTGATTGTTCGTGTGGATACATTTTCACCAGAAGAGGTACTATTGAATTTGTTTTTCCCATAATAACTTTTCTGGAACCATTTTAGTACTTCATTATTAAAGACCACCTTACATGCTTACGAATCATAAGTAAAATCAAATACATAGTTGAATTCATGTACCAGGTGGTGCCAAATTAACAGGTGATTTTCGTAAGAAGTTTGCAATAAAGTACATCCTGGTACATGGATTCGGTTTGACAACAGCATTGCAACAAAAACAGAGAAGCTGATAGTATAAAAAAACACACACAAACAAAAATAAAGAGAACATGGACATATTTTTAAATTGTACCAAGTAGCTCGCGGTAGTACCACGGTACCAACAAGGTCAAAAATGTACCATAAAAAGTACAATTGTACCATGATTTCCATCCGTGATTACAGTTAAGTAAATACAAATAAATATTCAGCTGAGCTAATTATTAGAAGATATTTAAAGTGGTATTGTCTGATTATTCCCCACAGCTACTTAGGCTATAGCGGTTTCAGCTGACTGTTCCATATTGTAGTTAAAGTAGACTACTGTATATTTAGAAACTTAGCGCATAGAAAAACATGAACCTTATAGAAAATAACACTGTTTATAAGTATTTGATTATATGAGAAATCGTTATGTATTGAATTATGGGAAATATTGTAATTATTCTGAAGTAACACAAAACATTTCTTAAGATCATAACTCAAAAAAAAATACAGTTTCGGTCTCTCTCTTTCATTTGGTATTAATAACTTAATTTAAGCACATCATCTGCTTCAAATCGTAATTATTTCGTTTTTAAAAAATAATTTGAGAAAACTCATATTTCGTTTGGTATGAAACAAAAACTGCACTTTTTTACCTTAATTTAAATCCATAATATAATAAATTTTAATTACAGGGTTTTTTAAAATGACATTCAAGTACTGACAGAAAATTAGTTTCATGTGTGATTTTAAGAACTTATTTTCAAAGCGGTGAGGGTTTAGTAATAATTTCGGGGGGAAATATTGCATAAAAAGACCATTAGTTGTGTTTAAAAGTCAATTAGTGAAGGATGTTTATGAAAATAGATTGATAATAGACAGCACTACCCGTGTATGTTATTGTTCATTGTCTTAAGACGTAAGCATTACTGCTGATGTTCAAGGATTGTCTGCGCATCTATCAGCATCAAATAATTATCGCTTTAAGAAAAATTTTTCACACTTTGAGTTGAATAAATAGGATGCTACAGTTCCAATTGTATCAGAAAGTTACATGATGTTTTATATCATTCGTAAATGTCAAGGCTTCTAAAACCTAATAATAAAACAAGATTTCTAAAAACATTCACGTTTTTCCCCCATATAAACTCTTTATACGAAAACTTTTTTTGTGTAACTTCGATTTGCTATTAATTTATTTTCTTAAACAGCGAGATAACTTTTTTTTAAAATTTTTTTTTAGGTAAATGAAGATGTTATCTTTCGTTTGATATACATTTCATATTGGTTGATAGCTTCCTAATATTTAAATTTCTCAAATGAAAATTGTTTAAACACATACACTCAAACATATGTGTGGTGTTTGGTTGAGTGTTTGAGTTTGTAGCGTTAACACAAACTATGCTGCTGTTTCAGTGCTCACTCCCATGATATTATAACTGATTTTATACTCACGCAATGCGATTATCTAATGATCAGCGAGACATGGATGAATATTAGTGATCCAGTGCAAATGGAAGGCTTCAAATTAATTTAACAATTCAACCATTGTTCATCTTCCAATGCAGTCGCGAATTCAACAACAACGTTGACGTGCTGCAGGAGTTGCAATTTATAAAAAAATCAACTTTAACAAACTGCATTTCAACTCAAATTCATTGCTCACATCGCAGGCTTATTGATAGCAACGTTGGCGATATCTGCTTAGCAGAAATTTCAATTAATAACAAGGTCAAACTTGTAATTGGTACTGTGTATTCTCATCCAAATGTTTCTCAAGTAGACAAGGAAATGATGCTGTATGTATAGTAGTAACAGAGACTTCCCCGTTGATACAGACATCAGTATGCTTATTGGTGGTGATTTTAACACAGATATAACTTCAAATAACAGATTGACGAAATATATGGGCGATACATTTAATTTGGATTATATTCGAAACGATGCTCCCACAACTATTGATAACACAAACATTGACTTAGTTTTTGCGAGAAATTTGAATGTTAATTTAAAAAACATATTTATCCTATTTTTCCTATCATAAGCCCATATTATCAAAAGTAACTTTCAAATAATCAAATTGATTTACGTCTGTTATTTATCATTTATCCTTACTCTTTTAATTTAAAAACATATTTATCCTATTTTTCGTACCAGAAGCTTATGTATATTATCAAAAGTAACTATCAAATAAATAAATTCATTTGCTTATACCGGGTGTTTTTTTACAGGTTTGTTTTTCGAATAGAGATAAAACTGGCATTTTGTGGTAAAATCTGGCAACTCTAATGTCATTTGTGTTCAGTTTGGTTTGCCATTTCATCATGAACAGGTTGACAAAAGAACAACGCTTGCAAATCGTGCAAATTTATTTCGAAAATAACGATTCAGTTCGCGAAGTTTACCGCAAGATCCGTCCATTTTATGGTCGACATAATCGTCCATCAGAGCAATTAATTCGGTTAACCATGGATCGTTTTCGCACTACGTTTACTCTATGTGATAATACGCATCCGCAGAGACGTCGAACAGTGCGCACCGGGCTCTATGGTCTGGTGAAGTCATTGGGCCATACTTCTTCCGAAATAATGCTGGAGAGGCAGTTAACGTTAATGGAGACCGGTATAGAGCCATGATAACCGACTATTTTGTTCCCGAATTGGATGGCATGAATGTGGATGAGTTGTGGTTCCAACAAGACGGCGCTACATGCCACACAGACCACGCCACAATCGATTTATTGAAGGAAACATTCGATGAGCGCATAATTTCGCGGAATGGACCTGTCAATTGGCCACCAAGATCGTGTGATTTGACACCATTGGATTATTTTCTTTGGGGATATGTGAAGTCGCTCGTCTACGCCAACAAACCAGAAACGTTAGGGGAATTGGAAGCCAACATTCGTGGCGTTATTGCCGACATACGGCCCCATATGCTCGAAAAAGTGGATAAAAATTGGACCTGTAGAATTGGCTTTATTCGAACCAGCCGCGGCGGCCACATGCCTGAAATCATATTTAAACATTAATGGCATAAAATTATCCTTCCAATAAAGCCAAATTGATGGTCATTAAAACGATTTTCTTGTGTTTTATTTCAATTCGAAGTTCTATACCACTGAAAAAAACGCCCGGTATAATTTATCATTTATTGTTATATATGTTTTCTGTCTTATCGGATGACGTATTCTACGTTAAAATTAATGGCCGTGTCTTTGACACAGCCTGCAGGGACAGTCCTGTCTGTCTGACTGTCTGCTATTTTTTTTTCGGTTTGAGCTCTATCCTGCTTCCAACTAGCGGACAAATGGGCAGACGTACATAGCTAGATTGTTCTAAAATATAACTAGGACTTACAAAATATATACTTTATAGGCTCTAAATTTGATATTTCGATGTGCTACAAACGGAATGACAAAATTGATATACCCCCTCACCATTTTTTAGGTGGTTGATATAAAAAGAAAATATTTAATGAATTGGTTCAATTATAAACAAAGTATCGGGAAACCCTAACCTGCAATTTGATGATGCTATTGTTCCAATTCTAATATTTTTTTTATTTATTTGTAAAAATTTTATGTCAAATATTTTTATAAAGCATATTTATAATATTTGCATTCTAAATGCATTATTATTTTAAATTATTATTGAACAGCTGAAACGAATATTTACTTTGAGGAGAATACGAATTTTATAGGAACAAAAACTTCCCTACTAATAATTAAAAGACCCAGTATGAGTACGTTTTTATATCCAGGCGGCTACTATATCTAAATATTTTTTTCATAAATATACATACATACATAAGTATTGATATAATAAAATTTTAGTACTTTATTAGAAAACTAATTTGATTATTCACTTCCTTCTTTAGTTGTAATAAATAAAATAAAAACTATAAAATTTTAATAAGAAAAGTTAAAGCATTAACACTAAAGTAAAAGATTTCTTCGTTTCACATACTCGTATATACAATGCATATACTGAACTTAAATAACTAAATATGTTTCTATAACTTTAAAAGTCCCAAGAGCAAACTTGTGTTAAAAAATAAAGATTAAGCCACAATAGTTTTCTAGTTGCTATTGAAAATACTGTTGGTTATATGTATGTTTGTATGTTTGTATGCATGCACATATGTACATATAACACATGCATAAAAATATTTTCTAATGGTAGTGAGGTTACGTTTACGTATGTATGTTTGTGTGTGAGAGGGAGAAAATAGTGCTGCCAGCTTACCCCTTTGCGGTTTTACAAGCCTTGAAATTTTTGGTTTATGCCCCTATTGTCCTTGTCAACACAGCCCAGTTTGGTCGTCTACAAGTCAACTCAACTTTCGCACAATCATTTTTCTTTTCTTTTTAGTATTGTGAAACAAAATTGTTTTTAGTTGAAATTTTTATGGAAGTTTTACATAAATTTAGAAAAACTTAGTAAAAATTGAAAATAAAAGAATATGCTTTCAATTGAATTGAGAATGGTAATGGAAATCTAAAATCGGAAAAAGTTGTCAACCGCAAAAGGAGCTTTCGTTGGATTTCCATTTTTTAAAAGATGTTTCTAATTGTTAAGGCATAAAGAAACCAACATTTAATATTAAATAAAGAGAGTTTCAACCACAAAGCACGACATAAATTTTGAGTCACACTTTAACTTAAAATTTTTTGTCCAACTTAATTTGATATTTCGTTGTTTTAGTGTCTGACAAATTCAACCGTGGAAAGGAGCACAATTAAGTTGCGCATTAAGATTGATGGTATATAAGTTTACATGTTTATAATGTTGAGTTGACTTAGGAGCTGAAGCCAACTGACCATTTCAAGCGCCGTCAATACGCTGAATAGTTGGTTGAACAGACAGAAGTAAATGGCGACTTTACAAAGAAGATAATTTTCAGCTAAGAGGCACACTTTCACTTCAGTGGATTTGTTAGATAAATGGGAATCCACGAGTAATTGCTCAAAACTCCTCGCATTCAAAGAGTGAGCGTTTTGTGCGGCAGCATCATCGAGCTGTACTCCTTCGAAAATTGCGTTGGATAAGCACTTGCTCTGAATGGTGTTAGCTATTGCAAGATTATAATTGACTATTGTTGCCAGAAATTGAGGATATGGACCTGCACGAAATCTGGTGCGAACAGGATGGTGCTACTTGCATCACAGTTAACGAAACAAATGCTTTTGTGCGCGGAAAATTCGATAACCGTGTTATCCACCCTCATGGCGTTTTATTTGGATGCCACGATCATGTGATTGGATACCTGTTGACTATTTCTGTGGGGATATTAAAAATAAAAAATTTACGTCAGTAAGAAGAGAGTAATTTAGATGCTTAAAAATAAGGTAATTCCACAAATTAGCTACTCTAAGACTCAATTATTTTTTAATGTCATTGAATGAATGGAATATCAGATAGAGTTATGTCACCGAAGCCGTGACGATTATTTGACCGAAATTATGTTTCACACAAAATTGTTATAGATCCTTCTATTATAATAAAAAAAACACTAAAATAATTCTCTAACAACTTTTTCTTTCATTTAAAATTAACATCGGATGAACAAAATATTGGGAAATCAAGGGAAATTCTGAGATTAAGTAGACCAACACTTAGGAGACTAACCAGTGTGATCCATCTAGCTCGCATTAAATTGTCTGAGAAAAGGACATGTAGAGAATTCGAGGAAGAAGAAGAGACTTTGATACACTGTCTCTGTCATTGTATTGCGTTTAAGCATATTAGACGCGAATATTTTACAGTGGATACCTAGGGAACTCGAACTGGAAATCCATAAGTACCTACATTGAGGGGTTTAGGTTCTTGAGCTAGTCCGATATTTATTGGAAAATTTTGATTATGGTTTTTCTTTGGGAATTTCGTTTTCCACATGGAGCGCACAACATGCCAACTGGACATAGGTTAGGTTAGGTTAGGTAGAACAGGCAGCTGTTGTGCAGCTCACTTGGGTCCATTTTATTGATCCCATTGTTATACCTGAATAGATAAGTAAGAATAGAATAGAAAAGAGTGAAGATAAGCAGACAACACCAAAGTCTTTGGCGGGAATCGAACCTGCAATCCCCAGCAGACCAGCACACTACTGACTAGTCCACCGGGGCACCCAACTGGGCATAAGTGTATACCTGTCATAGGTTTGGGCTTTTAGTGCTCCTTCTTTTCAACCTAACCTAACCTAAGATCGTGTATTTTGGTTAAACCACCCTGTATAATGATCGACTTACTAAAAAAAGTCACTAAAAAATTCAAAGGTATTAGTGTAGCGTGCATATGAATACGTCTATGCACAGTTATACATAAATACATTTGTTTACCCGGCACGTGCATCAAGTAACATTAATGAAGTACATTTGTCTACAATAACTTATACACTGCCGGTAACCTTTATATTAAAAACCCAGCTGTGTGTGTAGTGATCAGATTTAATTTAATAACAATACGATCAACACATTCATTACTGTACAATGACCGAATTTTCTTACAAATCGCTGTTCCTTCCACCGTAAACTATAATGCTGGATCAGCAATAGTTATGTATAAAATCGAAGCGAAATAAATAGTAAAGGCAAACTTTGCTTAACATTCAGAGAAGTGTCTAATCTGCTTCTTGCAAGGAACAAAATAAAATAAAATCTAAATTTTTATTTTAAACTTATTGTATTAGAATTTGCAAACTCATCCAAGGTTTTTAGCAGCCTTAACATAAATATAGCGGACTTCATATAAATATATTTCCAAAACTAAGTTTCAAAATTTACAAATAAAATAAGCTTTTTGTATACACGAACATGCCTATGGAATTTAGTAGCTAAATTTTGTTGAAAATACTCGGTAACACTGCTGAAAATAAAAGTGAATCTTGTATTTCTGGCAATCAACTGCCAGGAGTATAATTTTCATTAGGATTGTTTTAAATGTGTTTTTTTTATTTTCTATTTATTTTTAAGTAAAATAGTTTACCACAAGGATTTGTTGGATGCTCGCACACAGTTCCCTATACAAATGTATACACACATTAGTTTGAACATTATTTTCTTTAACATTTCTCTTTAATAGTTTTTTATAGAAAAAGATAAATAGAGATGAGAGATTTATCAATAGACAGCAAGCAAAGATGTAACTGAAACCACAAATAAACTGTTGATAAAAAAAACAGTCCTTAGAAGTTTTATAGGCCTTTTGTTATTTGAGATTGTGTATGTGCTTTTGGGAATATTAAACGGATTCATTAAGAGTTCGACTATAAATATTAAAAATAAATTCTTTAAAAAATAATTTAATTCAATAATGGCTTCATAGTCATCTTGGTGTAGTTAAATAAAAATTTCTTAGTTATAGAAAAGGGGTGCAATTACATGATTAAATGCCAAGATGAGTCATGTTGTGTTAGGGTAACGTGTGTCATATATCGGAACTATAAATTCTTTTCGAAAAAGTAAAATTAGTTGGATTCCTTGTCAACCTATGTATGTCTTCATATGAAAAGTTGTGATGTCTAGTATCAAAATTTATGAATTTTCATCGAACAAATTCGGTGCAAGTTTAAATGATTCTTTATCAAAGTATTTTCTGAATTTTATACATTCTACTAAGATTGATGAAATTCAGGGATATGCGGTCAATGCAAAAAATGTAGAATAAATATGGCCGACTTCCTAAGCGCAAGTTGCAATGCATATTTACAATGCATACACTTCGTAAACGCATATGTAAACTTTCTAGCAATGTCCAATGTTCCTAATCGTTTGGCAACTCATTTTACTAAGTATCAGCTGTCAAAATCGCACATCATTTTTATTTTGTATGCAAACATTTGAGCTGCAATAACTGAGTTAGTATTTTCTTTGTTTATTTTTAATAAATTATTTATAATTGATAGAGTTTATTTAAATCACAGACTAATAATTTAAAGAATTAAACACTTTATATTGCAGAGACAAAAAGTGGGTCCATGAGCGTTCCTAAATGCCGATAAAATGCAAAAAAATCTCTGCAACGCAAGGTTGCACTTAAGACATGTTTAGCATTGCATACGCATTTTTTTAAATTATGAATTGCAACTTACGTTTAGGAAGTCTTTCTTAAAATAAAGGGTCTGCCATCTAACGTTTTTTTTCAACTAGTGCTTATATCGTGAATGGTAACACTTAGCTCATATCTGATTTGACAGATAATCAGTTTTATCCTTCCGCTGAACGAATATGGTTGTGTATACGCTTGAACAACGCTGGGAAATATTGCGACATTACTTTGGCCGGTTTTGCCAAAAAAAAAAATAATAATCTTTTCAGATGAAGCTCATTTTGATCTTGGCGGGTATGTAAACAAGCAAAATTGTCGCATTTGGGGCACAGAAAACCCGCACGCATACATTGAAAAGCCGATACACTCAAAACGAGTCACTGTTTGGTGCAAATTTTGGTCCAGAGGCATAATTGTGGCCATTTTTCTTTGAAAATAAGCAAGGAGTGGCCGTAGCCAATGTCAAGAGTCAGAGATTTTTAAACTCAAAAATTATAGTGTTCAACTAATGGATTACTTAAATTATCGTGATTTTTATGTAATTTAGTTCTGAGTTGTATGCAATTAAAAACAATTCGGTAAGGATCGGAAAAAATATAGACCAAAATAATTTGAAAAAAAAAATTTTATCGTTTAAGAAATAAAGTTTCCAAAATTCATAATTAACTTTTAAAGACGACAATAAGACTTTTTTTCTAGCCATAGTTCAAACTGATTTGACAAATAATATGTATGTATTGGTAATATTTGGTTTTACTTAACACAGCAACGTATCAAACTCAAACCATCAAATTTCATTTCAAAGCTGTTTTTAAAAGGAAAGAACGTGTGGTTAATTTGGTCGCAAAATATTTTTAATGTTTACAAATTATTTTTTTTTTAGAAATATGAATTTTTCTCATCTCTGTTTCTGTATTCCTTGGATTTAACATGCTATAAAGCAGGCAAACCACGGTATACTTCAATAAATTCAAGTATAAATTTGTTTTCCTCCATATTTTACTTAACCATAAAATTTTTACCGTACGGTGTTTTCGCTGCGAAAACTGAATAAAAATGCCATTTGACGTTTTTCGCAGCAACACATCAAACTCGCTTCAAATCATAGTAGCGGCGGCAGTGAAAATATAAATTGTTTTGATTTTCGTCAAACTCACATGAACATATACGTGTGAGATTTTTTTCACTAACACAATCAAAAATAACTGAGTTTGACAAATCAGTTTGATACGTGGCCATCATGCTTTAAACATTACTTTGGGGAAAAATAATAAAATAGATTTTAAAAAATATCGCTTTTAACAATATAAACGCGAAACTTTAACTTTCTCGGTATTTTTTATTGACAAACGAAAATTATTTTTTTATTTTTAAAATATTTAACACATTGCAACAGCTAATCTAGTAAATCATACATTAAGCACACTTTTAAAAAATTCCAAATCCAGGATGGCGTCCTAAGCAAAACTTCGAATCAAATTTATTTAATTTCAAATAAATTTCTACGAATCGTAGAAGAACAGCTAAGTGAACAATTGGTTATGAAGTAAATTTGGCACCGCTCACAAAATTCTAAAGTTTTAAAATATGTTTTATCGCGGAGTATCCAATAAAGACTTGAAAACTGTTCTTAAAAATAAAACGCAAACCATTTGAGATATTTCCAAAACTTTATGATTAACTTTAAATACAACCAAAACATTTATGAATGGAATTCGACTCTGTTCATATGGTCACCGCGGGCACGTCGAAAGCGGTCGATTCGTTGGACCCAATTTTCGATAACTCGGTCACAAATTTCGGCCGCTATTACAAAGAAATGTATTATTTATATATAAGGAAATGTTATATTTTATAACTTTATTTAATACCAGAGGGTAATTATTTTATCAAAAATTTTCTCTGTTTGGAAAATTACTCAAAACTATTTATAAAGTAAAATATGTATAATATTACATTTTTTGGAAACTGTAATATTTTTTATTTCTAAAATATAATATTTATTGGTTTTCTATAAGTCTATATTAGTTACCTAGAATACAAACATTAAACTAGACATAGTTGAATAATCAATTCCAGTTTTTAACTGCAATAAGCTTTTCATTGTTGCAATATAAAATCCATTTAAAGTTACTTACTTACACAAGCACCCAACCATATTACCAAAACTATTCCAGCAATTGCAGTTAACACAGTATTAGTATATGCTACCGAAATGCAACGTATGTGTCACCTGCTGTGTCGTTGCTTGGGGAAAATATTGTGAAAATTTCTTTTCAAATGTCCCAAAACATGGTTACTAAAAAACAACATGCTTAACTAAGCAAGGACCAACATGGCACAAAGATACTAAAAAATTAAAATGAAAAAAAAATATATATAAAGTCATAAAAACAACAAATTCTCCCAAAAGTTTTCATTTTGTTTAAACAAATATAACAAAAGCTTAAAATTTTGTTTAACTAAAAGTAGCCACTTGGTTATACTTTACCTTTTGTTGAGATCACCACTTTTTTTTTAAATAAAAGCAAATAGTCAAGAACAATTTGTTGTTTTGAATAACAGGATAAAAAACAAGTACAACAAATGAATATAATCCTAAAGGCATTAAACCTTAAATTTATATAATAAATATATATAAATATATATTTTTTAAATATAGAATCCATACAAAAACAAGTAAGAGTGCTATATTCGGCCGTGCCGAATCTTATAACCCTTCACACAGTGTAGTCATGCAATAACAGTAGTTTGTATCACCATTCCATATGATATACGTACATACATATAAAAACCATGCATATATAAAAACATCCCATTGTAAAATTATAAATTTACGTATGTATGTTAAAAAAAAAAAAAATAAAAAAAAATTTAAAAAAAAAATTTTAAAAAAAAAAATTATAAAAAATATTAAAAAAAAAATTAAAAAAAAAATTTTTAAAAAATAATTAAAATATATATAATAAATATAAAACAAAAAAAATAAAAAAAAAATATTAAAAAAAAAAAAAAAAAATAATAATAATAAAAATATAAATAATATATTAAATAAAAAATAAAAAAAAATAAAAAAAAAATTTAAAAAAAAATATAAAAAAAATAAAAAAAAATTTTTTTGGCTCAGTTGGGATTCAATGCCACGTTTTCTCTAACCAGTATACACGTTTGTATGTATGTATGTTGTTGTTGTAATGTTGTTTTTGTGAAAAAAAAATCGAGGTGGTCGTGGGTTTTTGCTCAGATCTCAGTTGTTTCTGTACCGATGTTTCTGATTTTCAATACCGATCTACTCCCGAATATTTCTGATATTTTAGTACCTCACCCGAGTCCAAGCGATGTCGGGGGGCTTCAAAAAGTTGATTTCAACATACACACGGACAGACGGTCAGACGGACAGACTGACAGGGCTTAACCGACTCCCCTATTTATAAGCTTTCAGAAAATATATACTTTATGGGGTCGGAAATCAAAATTGTAGAAATTTCACACGGAATGACAAACCTATATATACCCTTTTTCACTGTGTGAAGGGTATAACAACACACAAAGAGGTATCATTTATCACACATATTTAATGGCAACATGAAAACCAATTTTATGTCTTTACACTTAATAAATATACATGAATTAAAAATAGTTGAAGCAGAAGTAGATACATAAAAATTTATTTTAAAATATAAAACTTTGCTTTATTTTAGTAGGACTTTATAGCAGTTGATTTGAAAATTATTATATGGTTGGTTGATTATCGTTGTAATTCACTACGCGCGAGCTGTCAAGTAAAGTCTGTATGACACAATTTTGACAAGACCAAATCACTCACCAGATTTTAAGTCTCTTGGAATAAGCCGAAACACAAAAGCTCTAGATCCTACATATAGCCGTGAGGTATCTCAATAGATCGTTTAGTATGACTTTGGATATCTCAGAAACATGGTCACTCTACATTAATCCACTCGAAGTCTCCGATATCCGGGTTTCGGCTATCTGAGAATCTAACTTTTGATTGTCTTCAACGGAATTGTGGCCGCATCTGCACTGGAGTTATCCAAAACAGTTCCCCTCCTGGCTAGTTTATCTGCCTGATTGCAGAGACCCATACCATTGTAACGCAAGTCAGTTGACAAAGTTGTTGTGTATAGCGAATTTCCTTTCGTTAAGTACCCTGGATGCCTTCTAGATAGTAAATATTTCAGCCTGAATTATGCTACGTTCATCTCAAAGCAAAAAAATACATCTATCCCAAATTAAACAGAAATGGCACTGGATTCCACTCCACAACTCATACTAGAGTCATCCGTACAGATCCTGGTATCGATGGTATCTACAAGGTTACCCCTTATCCATTTAGTATTAGAGCGAATTGATACTTTTAGTACCCTGTCAAAATCCATATAGGAGATGATATAATAAAACGGTTGGTTAAATATCGAAGGTAGTATAACCAGAATTCCCGCATGGCCACATCAATTTATCGAATATAATTGCGAGAATTTGGCTATTGAAAATCTGTTATGCGGGCACATTATAAACTGAGATAGGAGCGAAAGAACACGGGAGCAGAACACAAATAGTAATATAAATAGAAGATAATAACAAACAAAAGTAAAAGGGTTGCTGTTTGGTTAAAAATTTCAATCTAACTCATTGTGGTAAAATATATGAAAAAGGAAAAACTAAAGTAGTTACCGAATTCAATTACCTTAAGTCCCGGCAGTTAAATATGTAGATGATATTTACAATCAACATGTAACCACCGATCAGAGAGTGCTGATGATGAAATCGTAGCTGGCTTCGAAAATGCATTCCACTCGGCTAGTGCCGGTAAAAATATAATTTTTCAGATTTATTCTTTCATTTATCACAATTAAAAAAAAAATTCTTTGTAAAAGTAAAGAATGTCAATATGAACTCAAGTCTGATTAAAAATTTAAATATTAAGTGAATTTTATTAATATTTTCATATAAACACATGCTTTGCAGTGACATTTTAATGTAAAAATCATGCATGTTTCATATAAAATGGACCACTTCATCATGGGTTGCACTCATGCATTCACTATATCTTGGCATGTCTTTTTTTGCAGGGCAGTCTGCTGCGGCCGCTGGAGAACTCTTATTTATTTACTGAATGAGGGACAAAACTGTTTAAGTTTACTTCTTGAAGGTAAATAACAATCAAATTGCAAAAAATTTAATCTACCTCACAAATTGACATTCCAATATGACATTGGCCCAAAACATTCAGCTCACGACTTGAAGATGTGGCTTATGTCTTGACACATCCTACGCAGTCCCCAGACTGAAATCTCATTTAGCATTTGTAAGAGAAATTAGAATGAATAGGCCGAAAATCTATAATTTTAAATAAAAGTGACCTTAAAGAGTAGCTTAAAATTGTCAAAAATGTTACAAAAAATGAATGCGCTCCCTGCCAAATAGCCGTTAGACAGTTATTGGGCCATAAGGATTTTCTACTGAATATAAAGTCAAGTTTCTTTCTAGTTTTTTTTTTTGCTTTAATAATACTGGTTGTGGCTAGAAATCCATCTCTATAAAAGCGAATGTCATCAAGGACTTTCATATTTTTTAGTCTACACAAAACACTCAGTTATTAAAAGTAAACAAAATTTATATTAAGTAAACAGATTCACAATCATTTAAGGCAATAAATATTACATGTACATGGACATTAAATTCATTTCTCTCTTCAACTGCTGTCATTCAGTCGTTCCTGTTACTTTTAATAAAATTTAATAAAAAATCTAATGTAAAAGTTAAGCAGTAGTGAAATGATAGAGTAAGAATGAGGGAAGCGAAATGAAAATGAACAAAATAGTAAATTTTTATATTATTTTGTAAAAAAAAATTAAAATTTCTTTCAGCCGACTAGAGGTGAAAATCAAATTCCTCGACAACACATGGAGTAAGATAGAGTAAGAATGAGGGAAGCGAAATGCAAATAAATAATATATAGTTTTTATATAATTTTGTTAAAAAAAATAAAATTTCATTTAGCCGACTAGAAATGGAAATCAAACTCCCCGGCATCACACAGCTCATTTTATTTTACAGGCTTATAATCTAAATATGAACACAATTTTTGTTTTGCTTAATTCGTCATTGGCTAGTCTAGTTACTAGTTATATAGTCTGTAGCGGAGTTGGTAAAATGACAATCATAAATATCCTCCCCCATAAATGAAATTGTAGTGAATGAAAACCTTTCACTTCAGATAAATATGTATTAACTCTAACATTTTGACTTTCTTTGAATACTCGTAACAATAGTGTTTCAAGTAATCCTTTGTGAGTATTTGTTAATAAAATGTAAATAATTGGAAAATATTTCTTTAAGGCATTTATACTTGATTAAATCCCAAGTTGAAATCCATAAACTAGAGTATTTGCTTGTGTTTTTATAAAATTGTAAAAGAAATTTGTTCTAATGATAATAAAACAAACACACAACACATAAATAATAGGCATAAAAACTAAACACATTATCGCATACTAACGACCTTCACTTTCTCTATTCTTTAGATTTGTTACACAAAGACACAAGCAACTTAAATTAAAAATATCTAAATTTATCTAAACTATTCCCATTAAATAAAATCCTCTTTTTATTGTTTCCATGTTAAGTAGTTTTTCATTTTAGCACTTTAATTTGTAGCAATCCATAAAAGAACTTTTCATTACTGTAAAAGAATTTCTAAAGAAAATGAAACTTTCTGTTTTTTTTTTGTTTTGTTTTATAGAAATCTTCAAATACAAAGAATGACATTGAAGTGGAGAATATTAAAAAGAATATGTCCGTACATCTAAAGTATGCAAACGACTTTGTTGGCTTTTAATTAAAAACCATAACCATCATCATAATCATCAAAATTATCATCGTGGTAGCAAGAGATAATAGCAACAAAAAGTAAGTTTTTGACCAAACAAATACATACCTACAATAAGAAAGGCCATACGAATAGAGTGGTTGTGGTGGAAGTATGAAGGATGCTACAAAATACTTTTGGTTTTTGAACCTGCACTCAGGGGATGTACTAGTGCTGCATTGTAATGATATCAGCCAAATAGATTATGATAGGGAGAAAAATTCGTGAATATTTGATTTAAATATTGCTACATTGTAAGTGTTAGGGGGCCAAATACAGAAAATCTGATTAGAGAAAATTTGTTAATTTGAATGTAATTTGTAGATAGTGCAAAATTATTTTTAACGGGATGGTTAGGTTAGGCAACAGTTGAGTCCATCATATTGATCCCTTTGTGATACTTGAAGAGAGTAGAGAGAATAAAATAGAACAAAAAGAGAAGCAGATTAGTCAAGAGTCACTTGCGGGAATCGAAGCCACAACCCTCAGACTAGCAGAGCAGTACACTACTGAATACTTAGTCCACCAGGGCACCCGCAAAAACTTCTCTAACTTTAGTATACGAAAAAGTGAATATAATTTTTCACTATCTCTTATCTCTTAAATTTTATTCCATAAATACAATTTTGTTACACATTTTTTGGTGTTTTATTTTTGAAAATCGGATGACTGGTTCTCGAGTTAGGATTAAATATGTGTCCGTACCTGACTAATTTATGGGGACAAATTTGCCACGCCCATAAAAAAAATCCCGATCTGATGGAAAAAAACCGACAACGGATTTGAGTGCAGAGCGTCAAAATCCATATAGTCCACATAGTTTTATTAAATGGGAAGACAAAAAATGATTTTTTGCAGAGCAGTGTTATAGAAAAGTTAAAATATAATATTGTTACAGATTTATTTTTAAGTAGCTTAATTTACATTATAATTTATTTTAGTTGTAGTAGTTTAAGTTACTGTAGTTTTATTTGTATTAGTCTATTTCGCTGGTTGTTCGAAAATGATGTTTGTTATTATGTGTAGCATACTTTTAGGCACTTCTATTATTCGTGCATATTACTTAACGTCTTAATTTAAATGTAACGGTTTTCGAATGTACCAGAATGTACATACGAGAACTTTGTCGAATGTTACCGAACACCACTATGTTACTATAAATAGCCGAACAACACAGCTAACATGATGAGTATTACAGTAGAGCTTGTAAGGGCGTACCAAAGTGTGTTATATAAGTAAAGTGATATTAAAGCAATCTTTGAGTGTGTTTAAGTAAATAAAGTGTTTTTAATTTTATAACGAATTTCAACAATTTTTGATTGCAATAAAAGAACTCAAAGCTTATTTAAAGGAAATAATCCAACATTTATAAAAGGTATAAACGTAACAATATATTATCTAATGACTCACGGAATTATATACAGTCGATTTAGCCTCGACCAAATTTTCGTAAATATTCTGTCGAGCAGGAATTAAGCGAACAAGGTGTCACACCTTTCATTTGGCAAAAATGCCCTACATTCGCCGGTGTATATCCTGGTACTGAACTTTTCCAAAACACCACCCCTACTCCAATATTCTCTTTGGGTTATTATTGAGCGTATAACCTTAAATAGGGAATTTACAAACCACATAAATCGTAACGTTTCAACAAATTTGTTGTCTTACATAAAATGTACATAACTTTTAAGAATATACAACTATCATTTTTTTCTACTTAGTTATTGAACATTATATTGAAAAATGCAAACGTTTTTTTTTCATCGAAAATATAGCTTGTTGTGCTAACAAAGCACCTTTAGAGGGAAGTAGTGGTTTACTTCTTTAATTAAAAAAAAAACAATTCACTATTGCACACCGACGGCTCACCGAAATTTATTGTGAATATGTTCCATCGGATCAAACATGCGAGAGATTGTTTGTGCCATTAAGAAGTGGTAGATTTCACTTGAACGAAAATAAAAATATCCCAACCAAAATAGTTTCAAAGCCAGGAATTGGAGACATTATTTGATGAAGATAATTGTTAAACACAAAAAAAGCTTTAAAATTTATTAGGATCTATTCAAGTAGCATTTTTAAAAATTTTTGTGAGCAAAGTTGAAATACAAGAAAATAAGATACCATACGAACTTAAAAGCCTTTAAGGACGAGCTTGTACGTTCGGATACTGCTAGTACACTATAAAAGAAAATAGTTTATCGACCGAATGAATACTTGAGATCAAAACTTGATTAACTACATTAAACCCAATTGCAAGAGATATTATGTGAAGCTTGGCCAACAAGCTTCATCCACATCATAGGCAAATATCCATGACACTAAACTAATGTTCGGTATTTCCTGATGACAAAAAGGTTTCATTTTTTATCAGCTATTTAAATCTGGGCAGACCATAATAGGAAGCAGTATTAGTCAAAAACGCCCAAAATATATATATAATGAAACTTAAATATTCCATCATGATAACGCTCGTGTAGCAATACCTATTTAGAAAATACTGGTTAGTGGTTTTCACTCATCTGTCTTATAATTCGAATCTTACCACGTCAAACAACAATTTTAAAACCCGCCACCAAAAAAATGGTGGGGGTATATTCATTTTGTCATTCCGTTTGTAACACATCGAAATATCCATTTTAGTCCCCATATATATATTCTGAATCGGGGTTTGATTTTATGACGATCTAGCTATGTCTGTCTATCTGTCCGTCTGTTGAAACCACGATAGAGGTCGCACCGAAAAAGCTAGGGGGCTCAAATTTTGCCAGAATATTTCTTATACACAGGGTTTGTTAATTATTGGGTATTGGGCTAAATCTGAATATTAGGAAGAGTGTTATAGCTCGTAATACAAGAGTAGGTCAAAAATTTGTCCTTCCAACATCGAATAAAATGGAATTGTGTTCAAACGCAATATCGTAGAGTCAATGAAATTTCGAGTGTATAATTTCTGAGTAAAAAAGATACTAGAATCTATGAATTAGGAAAGCAGTTATAGATCAAAACATACGAATATTTATACCGCGCAGTGTATTTTTCGGTACATTCAAAATTTAAGACCTAATAAAACTGGAAAAATTAAATGTACGATTCTGAAATTTCGCAAATATTGCGTTTTAGTCAAAGGCTTTGTACTAACGGAAAATAAATGTGACACGCCCAATTCTTGGCCCACCTACCATATAACGCTCTATCTTAAATTAATTTTATTTCTCTATGAAAAAAGATTTTGGAAGAATATAGGACTATGTTGAAATATATCAGTAGTATTTATTCGCAGAAACTATATTGACACGCCTACTTTAACGCCCACTTTCATTGAAAATCTTAATTTACGAAAACATTTTACTAGCATATCGGAGATATAAAAAGAAAGAGATACATATTTTAGTGTAAAGATATTATTCCATAGCGATTACTGTTAAAAACAGAATAATAAATTCTGTGCTATAAAAGAACATTTAATTGTGGGTATAAAAGGTTCAACACAGCCGAATATAAAGCTCGTACTCGGTTTTTAATCGATTTGAAATGCCTTACTTATGAACAGGGTATTTAAAATTGGTTTAATTCTTTCTCGACTACAAAAGTTCAACAGTTCTCACAAATCGGAATCCATATTTTAAATACAAAATTCTAACAGGTCCGTATGTTCATATTCTTCATCATCCAGATGTTAAGGGTCTTACCATACTACAATCACGAATAGCCATTATATGAATATTGATCTATAAAAGCCATATACTATACATACATATAAGTAGTGAGTCACGACTTTGCACCAAACATCCTATAACAGGAATAGCATAGAATTATTGTCACTATGCGTGATATTCAGTTTCTACGATAGTTTAGTGTCTAGGAAGTAATTAAATATTTAACGCAAAATTAGATTATTTTACATGACGTTACGCATAATAATTGATTTCTGCAAACAAACAAGCAACTTTGAATGAATTAAAAGTTAAAATTGTGCAGACTTAACTTGGTATTGTAATTTCAAAAAACTTTTTATCCAAGACAGCTGCGGCGTGTATATCACACATTGATATAAATAAACGGTGATTTTTAAGAGCTATAAGAAAGTTAAAAAAAACACATAAAATTCAGAAAAATGCATGAAATCTTTATTTAAATCAATAGTACGGTCCATATAATTTAATGTTTGAAGATTATTTTATGCAAATGTTGACCGTGACTGCGCCTCAAATGGTCCATCCGCTTAGTCGAATTTTGGCATACTCTTTCCAACATTTCGGCCGGTATCTCATGAATAAATGCTTCAATGTTGTCTTCCAGTGCGTCAATTGAAGCGGTCATGTATGTATAGACATGAGCTTTAACATAGCCTTACAAAAAATATTCTAAAGGCGTTAAATCGCACGATTTAGGCGGCCAATTGACCGGTCCCGAACGTGAAATAAAATGTTTACCAAACTCGCCTTTCAATAAGTCTATTGTTAAGCGTGCTGTGTGGCACGTGGCACCGTCTTGTTGAAACCATATGTCATGCAAGTCAAGCTCTTAAATTTTGGGCAAAAAAAAGTTGGATATCATCTCACGGTAGCGCTCACCATTCACAGTTACGTTACGATTCGCATCATCTTTGAAGAAGTAGGGTCCAATGATGCCACCAGCTCATAAACCGCACCAAACTGTGACTTTTTCTGGATGCATTGGTAGATTTTGCAATACTGATATTCACTCCAAAACCGACAATTCTGCTAATTAACGTACCCATTGAGCCAAAAATGAACTTCGTCGCTGAACACAATTTTTCGATAAAAAAAGTGGATCCTCGGCCAACTTTCCAAGAGCCCATTCACCAAAAATTCTACGTTGCAGTAGGTCGTTCGGCTCCAATTCTTGCACCAGGAGTATTTTGAAAGGCTTTACACCTAAATCCTTCCGAAAAATTTTCCACGTTGTTGAGTAACAGAGGCCCAATTGCTGCGAACGGCGACGAATCGAAAATTGATAGTCATCATTAACACTGGCCGATACAGCTGCGATGTTTTCTTCACTTCGCACTTTATGTAAGCGTGTTGGTGGTTTAATGTCCAACAGTGTAAATTTGGTGCGAAATTTAGTCACAATAGCCCGAATAGCCCCTTCAGTGGGTCGATTGAACTGACCATAAAATGGAAGAAGCGCGCGATGAACTTTTTTAACAGAGTACGTATTTTGATAATATAATTCAATAATTTGCAAGCGTTGTTCGTTTGTAAGACGATTCATGGTTAAATTATAGACCAAACTGAAGATGTTTGACCGTGAAACAAAACACGAAACGTGCGTCAGCTATTTAAACCAGTGTTGCCAAAAAGATAATAGCTAAAAAATCACCCTTTATGTGCAAATTTAACTTTTTGAAATAATATAAATTTGAAATGGAATTCTTATGTAGTATTATTTTAAACCGTTTATATTTAGAGTACCTATTGTTGATAAGAGATTGTAACTATTTTTAATAATTTGTATATACAGTAGGCATATAGGGTACACCAAACAAACTGACAACACAATTATTAGTGGTATAAGTTTTATTTGTTTTCCTTGTCACTTTTCTAGACCCATTTTCATTTTGATAATATTTTATGTATTTACTTTTTCGTCGTCGACTTTATATGATGTTTTATTGTTGGCAAAAGCATAAGGTTACAAGAAAAAAAAAAATAAATAACAGAAATGAAATAAAAGAATAGAGAAAAACTACAGGACAGCCGAGTGAAAAGAAACTCTTTTTGAATTATTTAACATTTTCGTTTTTTACATTTTAATTTAAGTTTTATACTTGAGTGCACTTGTGCTCTCAAGGAAGAAACATCTTTGTCACCCTCCTACATTTAAAGAAACAACAACAATAATATAGACAAAAATACACAGATTCGGGGAATAAGTCATATTTTGTTACTTCTGAAGAAATTTTTATGAATAGAAATGAAAATCGTGATGATAATGACTATGTAGACATTATCGTCACCATTAGCATTTCCTCCTACTTTCTAGATTTTGTATACATATTTAATCTACATTATTTACCCTTTATTTTTTAGGTTAGATTATGAAGGGACATTTAATGAATATATTTTTCTTTTGTATAGTTTAAATTATCATTTAATATTTGTTTGCTGAATAAAAAATTATAACAAAAGTGAAAAGATCTTGATTTACACCCCAAAACAGGGATGGAGAATTATGTGGTATGAGATTTTTATACCCACCTACACAATGATGGTGGGGTTGGATCCTTTTGCTGTACCACACCATTTTACTTGATTTTCCAGGCCTGCACGAAATCAAGATTTCTTTGATTTTTATTATTTTTGGTTTTGTAAACGACACTTTAACAAAGCAATTTTTTCTACAAGACGAAATCTCTACTCAACCTCTTTAGATTCCTTTTAAAATTCAAAACAAATAACAACTGTCATAGATAAGTTCACTAACAATCTGTATTGTATTTAAAATGTTTGCTCTTAACGTGCGCCACTTTTCTACAAATTGTTTTGTTATACGAAATGTTCACAATATTTTTTAATATTCAATTTGTAACATAATCAGCTCTTTTGCCTTGAAATGTTTATTCCAAAATTTTTCATTTCGCACGCCTGGCGGCTTCATTATAATAATTCTTAAAGTAACATAAGAAAAAAGCATATTTTAACAACAAATGGCAGCAATTGTTACAGATTTATTGATTAACGTACAGAAAGTGTCAGCAGTGAAAAGAAAATGTATATGAAAGGGTTTGTAATTTAGAATCATATTATTACACTCCATTATAACACAAAGCATATTTTGTTGTCATTAAATGTTGGTAATTTGTAAATAATCTTTTATAAATTTGAAGATAATTTTCGTTAGGTGCCAAGGAGGTCCTTAAATTATAACAAGTAAATTTATAATGGTATGAAAGCAATAACTATTTAATTTTAGTTAAATTTTTTTGTTTAATTTTTAGCGTAAACAGTAACTTTTTAGTAGTGTAAACGTAATTAGATACGTATGTATTTTCGAGTTAGTCTGTTTAATTAATGCTTATTTTTTTATATTTAAATCTTAAAAATAGTATTATTATATCACCGCCACTTTAAGGCCCCATAAAGTATGTATTTTGGAGTCCTGGTTTCATTTTAGGACGATCTAGGTATTTCTGTCCGTCTGCTCTTTTGTTTTCTCCAACAGTAGAATTTTGCATATGGTTCCAATTGCAACATAAATTTATGATTTTAGAAACCATACGAAATAAGTTTTGCTTTTTAACCACTTTTATACTTATTAATTTTAATTTGTTTAAATTATTAATAAAATATTTTTTTATAATTTTTTTAGAATTTATAGATATTAAAAAACCTTATGGACTATCGTAAACAAATTTTGTAAATCAGCTGCCAATCAGCGAGTCAAAAGCAAAAAGTATTTTAAAAATTATATATAAGTTATACCCTTCACACCGTGAAAAAGGGTATATATAGGTTTGTCATTTCGTGTGAAATTTCTACAATTTTCATTTCCGACCACATAAAGTATATATTTTCTGAAAGCTTATGAATAGGGGAGTCGATTAAGCTCTGTCAGTCTGTCCGTCTGTTCGTCTGACCGTCTGTCCGTGTGTATGTTGAAATCAACTTTTTGAAGCCCCCCGAAATCGCTTGGACCCGGGTGAGGTATTAAAATATTCGGGAGTAGATCGGTATTGAAAATCAGAAACATCGGTACATAAACAACTGAGATATGAGCAAAAACCCACGACCACCTCGATTTTTTTTTTCACAAAAACAACATTACAACAATAACATACATACATACAAACTTGTATATTGGTTAAAGTAAACGTGGGATTGAATCCCAGCTGAGCCAAAAAAATTTTTTTTTTATTTTTTTATATTTTTTTTTAAATTTTTTTTTATTATACCCGCCACCAAAAAAATGGTGGGGGTATATTCATTTTGTCATTCCGTTTGTAACACATCGAAATATCCATTTTAGACCCCATAAAGTATATATATTCTGAATCAGGGTTTGATTTTATGACGATCTAGCTATGTCCGTCCGTCTGTCCGTCTGTCCGTCTGTCCGTCTGTCCGTCTGTTGAAAGCACGATAGAGGTCGCACCGAAAAAGCTAGGGGGCTCAAATTTTGCCAGAATCTTTCTTATAGACAAGGTTTGTTTGGTATTGAAAATGGGCTAAATCGGAATATTAGGAAGAGAGTTATAGCTCGAAAAGCAAGAGTAGGTCGAAAAAACCGTGTCCTTCAAACATCGAATAAAATGGAATTGTGTCCAAACGCATTAACGTAGACTCATAAAACTTCGAATATATATTTCCTGAGTAAAAACAATATTTTTCCCCGAAAATTATCTAAATCTATGCATTATGAGAGGAGTTATCGATCAAAATGTACGAAAATTTATACCGCACAGTGTATTTTTCGGTATATTTAAAAACAAAAACGTCATAAAAGCAACAAAATTGGATGTACGACTCTGAAATTTTGCACACTTTGCTTATTGGTGAGACGCTTTTTTGTAACGGAAAATCAATGTGCCACGCCCACTTTTACGCCCACCTCCCATATAACGTTTTACCCAAAATTCATATAATTTCTCAATTTATGTAGATTTTGGATTAATAAAGGGCTATATTGAAACATCTCATTTGTACTCATTCGAAAATACAACTTTGACACGCCCACTATAACGCCCACTTTTCACGTTATCTACCGTTAATGAAATTTAAAAGCTCATAAAACCGCCAAAATTAGAGGTATGATGATCAAATTCGCTACGTATATCATTTTAGGCAATGTCATTACTGCGCCAGAAAATTAAGGCGCCACGCCCACTTTTACGCCCACCTCCCATATAACGTTTTACTTAAAATTCATATAATTCCTCTATTAATAAAGATTTTGAAATAATAAAGGACTATAATGAAACACCTAAGTTGTACTCATTCGCAAAAATAACTTTGACACGCCTACTATAACGCCCACTTTTCACGTTATATACCGTTAATGAAATTTAAAAGCTCATAAAACCGCCAAAATAAGAGGTATGATGATAAAATTTGCTACGTATATCCCCCTAGGCAATGTCATTACTGAGCTAGAAAATTGAGTTGCCACGCCCACTTTTACGCCCACCTCCCATATAACGTTTTACTCAAAATTCCTCTAATTTCTCTATTAATAATGATTTTGGATTAATAAAGGGCTATATTGAAACACCTAAGTTGTACTCATTCGCCAAAACAACTTTGACACGCCTACTATAACGCCCACTTTTCACGTAATCTACCGTTAATGAAATTTAAAAGCTCATAAAACCGCCAAAATCAGAGGTATGATGATCAAGTTTGCTGTGTATATCCTTCTAATCAATGTTATTGTTGTGCCAAAAAGTTTAGGTGACACGGCCACTTTAACGCCTACCTCCCATACAACGGCTTACCTTAAATTTATGTAATTTCTCTATTGACAAAGTTTTTGGGAAAATAAAGGGCTATATTGAAATATTTAAGTTGTATTTATTAGTAGAAACTTTATTGACACAGCTACTTTAACACACTTTCATTGAATTTCATTTCATTTAAGGACTGATGTTGAATTTAAATAAAACACAAATTATTTAGGATATTATTATCATTTCTTTTTATAATGATAATATTTGTATGGTTCAATTATGTATTTAACAAAATATCGGCCAAATGGCCCCCCCCCCCATCCTTGGCGCCACTCCTCTATCTGATGGTCCAAATTTTCAATGACAATGTTGATGCTCAATTATTGGGCATGATGATGAGTCGAGGTTGACTGCTCTTTTGCCACACTATCGCAAAAAACAGCAACAGTTCCCATTCAGCGAACTAAGAAGGCATTCACAGATTTTCTAACATTTTATACAGACCTGTTTTGCAGAAATTTAAATATTTTTTACAATTCTCCCGATTGTGGACGAATTTGAACGATTATGTTGATGAAAAGAATTACGAAGTGCACAAAATGCATTTTGATTTAAACGCCCATTTTTATAAAAAACCTGAATAACTTTAAAGCGTTGCTCATTTGCGTATCTTTCCACGGATCAAAATGAGTAAGTTTGAGATTGAGAAATGTCAAGTGAAATGCAGAAAACAAATTTAAAGACTAGGTGTAGTTCACCTTCAACATGGGCCCTTAAAATTTAACCACCCTCTACAAAGAAAGTGATACATATTTTATTATAAAGAGATTATTCTATAGCGATTAACAAAATAATAAATATTGTGCTTTAAGTGTACACAAAATTGGTGGTGGGTATAAAAGATTCGGCACAGCCGAATATAGTGCTCTTACTTGTTTTTTTTTTATTTTTTATTTAATATATTATTTACATTTTTTTTTTTAATTTTTTTTATGTTTTATTATTTATATTTTTATTATTTTTTTTAAGTTTTTTTAATTTTTTTTTTAATATTTTTTTTTAATTTTTTTTTTAACATACATACGTAAATTTATAATTTTACAATAAGATGTTTTTATATATGTATGTTTTTATATATATGTACGTATTTCATATGGGATGAATGGTGATACAATCTACTGTTATTGCATGACTACACGTTGTGAAGGGTATATAAGATTCGGCATGGCCGAATATAGCACTCGTACTTGTTTTAAAATATAGCATGCTCTTCAAGATTCGAGATGATCTTTGAACACGACAGTAACAGCGAATTGTAAACCGTAGCCTCGAAAATTACTCTATTTTCCTAACCACATAAATACTCATACTAGTATTTTTAAAAGGATTTAATATGTAAAAATTCAAAACCGGAGAAGGGGTCGCAAGAAAATCTAATCGTATCATTTTATGAAGCGTACATGAGTTGTGCAGACTTTCAGCTTAATAGATTAGGAGAGGTACAATTTTTTATTTGAGGAGAATGACTTTTTTAATAACAGAAAATTTAATTTAATTTAGTGCCAGCAATTTTAGCAAGAATTTTCTGTTGGCAAGTAATAACTCCACATTCTCAGTTAGAACGAATGCCTGTGTTTTAGTATTGAATATACAAGTTAATAATGTAGGTTTTTGTGCTTGAGATATGCATTTATTATAATAACAAAATGAATTGATACATTATTTAAAATATTGTCTACCGTTGGTTACTACTTTTTCCCATTTTTCTGGTAGTATATGGATTTTGCTCCAAAACTGATCCAGTTTTGAGGTAAAGAAAGAATCAACCCAATTTGTGATACCCTGTTCTAAAGTGAAGCGTGTTCCAGTTAAGGAAATCTATATTAATTGAAACAAATGGTGGTCAAAAAAGGCAAGGTCTAGGCTATAAGGTGGGTGTGCCAGAACTTCCAATCCACTGTGTTCCATATAGTTTTTAACCGGCAATATATCGTCGAGGGTTGTCACGAATTATCAGGGAGATTTGATATTCTAAACACAATGGTGGATATACTTCAAGAATGATAATAAAATATATATGACATGGTTGTTTCCTCGAAAGGATTTCCAATTTTTTTAAAAATTAAAATTTCTTGTGAATAAGCAAATCATATGTGAGAGTCTCTAATCCTGAGAAATAAGAAAATGCAATAGTAAAAACGTAAGCATGCAGTTCACTGTAGGCAACGATAAAAACCAAGTATAAACCGACTTTTAAGTATGTTCTATCAACACAAAAGTTTTTCACTCTTTAATTTTTTTCAGTGGAATTTAAATGTTCAATAAATTAATAAATTTAAAATCATACTAGTAAGAATGCTATATTCCACCGTACCGAATCTGATAATACCCTTCACCATCCTGTACGTAGTTCAGCCTTGATTTCATTTTGTTATATTATTTCCTTTGCCATTTTTGATTTGAAATTTTTAGATAAATAGTTGTATTCTATTAGTCAAGCTCTCTCATTTGATTTGCACAATTTTGGGGTTAAAAAAACATATAAAGGGTCCGCCAAATAACTTTTTTTTTGGAAATACCATAAAAAAGTGTAGCTTCGGCTGTGTGGCACGTAGCTTCGTCCTGTTGAAACCAAATGTTGCCAATATCCTCCTCTTCAATTTTTGTGAACAAAAATTCGTTCAACATGGCCCGATAACGATCGCCATTGACTGTAACGGCCACTCCCTGCTCATTTTCGAAAATGGCCTAATTATACCTCTGGACCAAAATCCGCACCAAGCAGTGACTCGGTTTGGGTGTATCGGCTTTTCAATGTATGCCCCAGATGCGATAATTTTGCTTGTTTACAAACCCGCCAAGATCAAAATAATCTTCATCTGAAAATATGATTTTGATACTCGTTCAGCGGAAGGATAAAACTAATTATCTGTCAAATCAGACATGAGATAAGTGTTACCATTCAGGAAATAAGCACTAGTTGAAAAAAAACGTCAGATGGCGGACCCTTTACTATCCGCCATTTTGTTCAGATCGCTATTTTGAATTTTAACCTTTTCATAGTGTACAGTATTTTATTCATCAAGCCCTTTTAGTTGATACCCATATTGTAGGAGTTGAAGGGGCATAGCCGAAATCGCTATTTTTGACCCAGATATCCGCCGTTCTTTTAGATGCCATCTTTGATTTTAACTTTTGCATTAAGTATTAACTATATTCTACTCGCTAAATCCTTTGTTTGGCACCAATATGAAAGGGTTGAAGTGGGTACATTTTCGATTATTAGATGTGACCCATACATTTATAAATTATTAGTGCGCTATTTTGTAGTGCCTGCCATCAAGCATTTTAAATACTTTTTAGTCCGTGTAGTCCAAAATCTGAAAAAAGACGATTTTTGTTTTTAAATTCTAGGAAAAACACCGAAGCTTTTGTAGATATTTCTGTGCTTATATATCAGTTGGCTTAAAACCGTTTTGTAAGTTTTTCTAAGCAGTAGTTTTCGAGACTACAGCTTGTGTTCTGGTGTTTCTAACAAGTCCAAAAATTGATTAAAAGCTTAAATACCTTGACGTATAAAAAATATATATTTTTAATATTAGTTTTGCCCATATCTTTGTCGGTTAGTGATAAATTTACCCAAAACTTTTTAGAATATCTCTAGAATCAAGTTATACCTACAAGTAGTAACAAACGGTTCCACAAAAATTACATAGCGAAAAAAATTTTAATTTTGTGGCAAAAATATGGGGAAAAACAGAGGCAGTCGTGTTTATTTGCTCATATCTCAGAATGTTAAGGAGCGATCGTGCCGAATTTTATTGGAAATTCAGTCACGGATATGTGCAAAAGATTGGTTACACATATAGTTCTAAGTAGCATGTGGGGGCTTTTAGAAGATGATTTCAACCAACACATGCACAGACGGGTAGACGGACAAACAGATAGACGGGCAGATGAATAGTTGGACAGACGTAGACTTGGCTAAAACGTTTCCCACAGTCATAAGCTTTATGGGTTAGAAAATGAATATTGAATAAATTACGAACGGAATGACAAAGCTATATAAGTATACCCTTGTGCACCACATGTAAAGGGTATAATAATTTGTAGAGAAAGATTGTTACGATTATATGCAGACATAATTTATTCGTATAACATACATAGCAACTAAAAATTCTTAGCCAATAGAAACAAAGGATAAGTGACGTCAGGGTTTAACATGTGCTGAAAGTTTGGTTTATTTCATTTTTTTTACTAAAAAACTTATAATTTAAAATGATGAATTATTTATACAAAAATATTTCATTCAATTTTCCAAAAAAATATTTTGTATTTTATACTTGTTTTTGACAAAATAATAACGGTCATTAAACGAATTTCTTGCCAAATTCTAACAATTTATTAATTAACATGTATGTATGTTTGCATGTATACTTTGTTGATATAAGATTTAACATGTTTTTTTTTAAGCAATTTTGTTCCTGACTGTATGTTAGAGTCTGCGACATTTAACAAATTTGTTCATATGCACGAGTATATTATGGTTTATACTTTAACAAATTGGTAAAGTTTTTCCTATTACAGATTCTTAAGACGTTTTATACCCGATTTACTTATTTGTGAACTTTGAAATGAAAACGAAAAGTTCTCTGTCAACTTAAGTAAATTTTAACTTCAATAAGATTATATCACTTACTAAGCAAATGCGTGACAAAAATACTTAAAGTCAGAAGCTCAGACAGGAAAAAAGGCAGTAAAAAAGAAATGAACTAAAAGCACAATTTTGAACGAAATACGCACCTAATATTCTTTATTTCACAGGAATAAGTATGAACGTAACATAAAAGTAAGTGTATGTATGTGATTACCCAGTTGGTCAAAGGATAGTATATATGGAAAAACATTTTGAAGAAAAAGTCTTAAACAACGATTGAAATATTGCATTCATTTGGTTCCCTAAACGATTAGTAGAGCAAGCTGGTGCTGAAACTTGTATCCAATAAGTTGTGTTAAAGACAAAATAAACAAAAATATCTAAAAATAACTATGGGAACCTGTGGAATAAAAAATGAATAACCTTTTTTTTTGTATATTATTTTATATGCCTTTAAACCAAGGAGCATCGGCCAATAGTCTAAATGTTTTAGACTGATATCGCTGTAGTATTTTAACGTTTGAATCTGGTTGTTCCCCAGATTTGAATACCATAAGACCAAACGGGCTTCAGAATCGTTTTAGATAAAATTACTTTGTTTTCTAAACTCAGCTCAGATTTTTGTCCTAGAAGCCAATATATTTTCTTGGTTTTTATATATAATTGTTCCCTTTTCGATTCAACATGATCCTTCCAAGTAAGCCTTCTATCCAAGTAAAGTCCCAAATACTTTATAGTATTTGATTTCGAAATAGAATTTCCATTTCAATAAACTATTGGACAATAGTATTTTCTTTATGTAAAAGTCACGTGGACAGATTTTGCCATTTACATGGACATAAAACGATCTATCATTTAAATATGACTTAAGTAACAGGAAAAAAGGGGCTGGAGAAATTTGTTTAAGTTCATGCAAAAGACCACAGTGCCATACTTTATTAAAAGCTTGACTTACGTCTAAGAGAACAGCTGACTAATAAAGTTTATTATACAAGGCTTTAGTAATATCCTTTACAATACGATGACGCACGATTTTTGTTATATCAGTTGTATATTGTGTTGTTAAACTAAAAATAATTAGAAAAATTCTAGAAAAAAATTAAGTTCCCATTCCTGTGTGAATCCAGTTCACTACATTTGAAATAAATTTATATTATACAAAATGTTTTTTAATGGACAATACCAACAATAAGCATACGATACTGTAAACACATACAAAAGAGTACTAAAAGTACATTTCAACAGGGGTTTTGAATTGAATTATATACATATTGACTTCTATCGAGCATTTTTTATAAAAAAAATAGCTGTTTGTTAACAGTGTAGTAGGCAATGGCTTTAATATTGTTCTGCCTCAAACCAACGCAATGATTATAGCGAGTAGAATATATTGTTCTACTAAGACAAGATGAGCGTCTTAAATTTTGTTTTATTGACACATTTGAAGACATAATTGAGTAAAATTGTCATGCAATTTTCATAGTAAAATCCTGAAGTCGGAGTCATTACAAAAATGAGTTGTTACTTACATTGTTTATATAAATATTTTTAATGTCTTGTTTTTATTAAAATAATAATAACAAATTTTTTTTACATATTTTAAGAAGTATAAACCTTGAAAAGTGACCAATTGGGTAACAAGAATGTACTTTCTTCGCATGCATGCATACACACACATATGCATGCGTCTTCATAACATTCCTGCAGATAACGCGACTGTCCATACCGTATGTAAAATAAAAATGGATAGAACTAATGCAATAGAACTAGTCTTAAGATCAACCACAATATATAGTAAACATGGTCGATTAACCAATACGATGCATAGATCTGCGCTATATAATCCATCATTGCACAACATCGGAGCAATCTCAAAACTACTCTTTGTAACTTTGAAGCAACTAAACGAACGTTATGCAGGTTTTTACAACACAAATAAAGGGTCCGCCATCTAACGCTTTTTCTTTCAACTAGTGCTTGTTTCGTGAATGGTCACACTTAGCTCAAGTCTGATTTGACAGATAATCAGTTTTATCCTTCCGCTGAACGAATATGGTTGTGTATACGTTTGAACAACGTTGGGAAATATTGCGATATTACTTTAGCCGATTTTGCAAAAAAAATCATCTTTTCAGAAGAAGCTCATTTTGATCTTGGCTGGTATGTAAACAAGCAAAATTGTCGCATTTGGGGCACAGAAAGAAAACCCGCACGCATACATTAAAAAGCCTATACACCCAAAACGAGTGACTGTTTGGTGCGGATTTTGGTCCAGAGGCATAATTGGACAATTTTTCTTCGAAAATGAGGAAGGAGTGGCCGTAGTCAATGGCGATCGTTATCGGGCCAAGTTAAACGAATTTTTGTTCACAAAAATTGGAGAGGAGGATATTGGAAAAGCTACACTTTTTTTTGGCATTTTCAAAAAAAAAAAACATTTATTTAATCGCTAAAATATTAACTTTTGTATGAAAATGACTTGATTCATTACATAGATCCAAGTTATAACTAGTCCATTTCACATACAACAGATGACATAGTCTAATATTGTCTGCAGGGTTACCTTTTTATTTTTACCCAGCTGACTTTGAAAAGGTGAAAAAGTAGCTAATGTATTAGAAAAATATTAAGCAAAAATTCAAGCGTTTGTGTAGACGTTTTAATATGAAAAAATATACATTTTCCTTCATGGATCACAGTTTCCGTTTCATAGACTTTTTTGTGGTTCATTTGGAAAATCTCACAGGATTTGTTCAGCTTCATTTTATATGTTGTTACTGGAGTTGTCCCTGTTCTTGTTCTTTTGCTCCTTAACAACTTAAACTTAAACAAAAAGAGCACAATAAAGCTGGATAAATAAGAGCAACAGCGAGTTAAACCAGCATGAGAAGAACAGTTACTTAAGTATATGATGTTAAAATAGGGTGTTGGAACAAATATTGTTATATAGGTTTATCAGTAATTTAAATAATGCAAAGAATTGTAGGGATTCATAAGATTTTATTTTTATTATATTGTTGCACAATTAGTTGTATTAGATTTTAGTTTGATAAGTAGTTCAAGCGTTCTGATTATCATTTGCAATTAAGAGAATCCCTTTTTATTTAAAGTAAATGAACCAATATTTATAAAAGTTGTAAAACATTTTTTTAAATAAAGTTGTTTCTAAATATGTGTGAGTTATTTAACACTACAAGAAAGATATCGAGCAACATTTTAGTTTTAATCCCTGATTGTCTCCGCATTATTTTGTAAAAAAACAAAAAAATATTTAGATTTACAATATGTCGTAATTCACAGTTTAATAGTATTTAGCAGACTTAAAGATAACAGCTTCCTTAATTTATCAGTTTCTCTGGTTTCTTTAAGTAAGGAACGTAACACCGACGCATCGTCCATAAGGTTCAGAAAAATAATCATAATAATGACATCAACTCGCTGACT
Source organism: Phyto melanocephala (assembly GCA_941918925.1). Classification (NCBI taxonomy): domain Eukaryota; kingdom Metazoa; phylum Arthropoda; class Insecta; order Diptera; family Rhinophoridae; genus Phyto; species Phyto melanocephala. The sequence goes on along the minus strand of OW799236.1, from coordinate 24,880,438 downwards.
CTGTCAATGGTTATTTGCATCGCCTGTCGTCTAGACTGATGAAAAAGCTTCTATCGAAGAATTGTTCTTTGTTGTCATCGATTTGCTGTAGAGCGTGGCAAATCCAATCTTAGCTCCGCTTATGAGTTTCTACTGCCAACAGTGTTTAATTATTACTAATTAAGTGCAAAGACTAATTTTGCTGCTTTAAAATATTAGTGCAAAAAAAGTCAAAGTTTGTATTTACATCGATTTTACACCCCAGAATTTAGAAGTTGGCAGTGTGTTTCGACTACTATACTCAGAAACGATGCCTTTAGTTTATTGTAGCTTTTCTTGATAACCTCAGGTCACAAAGTTTGTGCGACAGAAAGAAGACTACAAGATAATTTAGATAATTTTTAGTAATTTGTTACTCAATTCCTTAGCTCCGGTCCTAGAAGTGATAAAAATATGAATCCCAGCCGCACTTTACTTTTAAACATAAAAAAGTCCAAAACATGCTGCGTGGTTTAGATATGTACGTTTTTGTAAAATACTTATCATTTGCAGTACCATCCACCAAAAAATTTTTTGAATTTTGTAAACAGTGAACATCATTACCTTTCCGTATTGAATCCATGTTATAATAAATAAGTTGCATACGAAAGTCCAATATCTCCTTATTTATGAAGTGGAAAAAGAAGAATCACTTAGTTCTGTATAAATTTTTTTTTTATAATTTGTCCTTACGGGCTGCTACCATTTTCAGCAGTTTGTAAGGGGAAAGCCTTATTAAGCTGTTCCTGGTAGAAACAAAATAAGCCCTTATTAACTGCATAGAAGCGCTATTGGTCAATAAATTTTTTTTATGTGTAACCATTTTACATTCCAATCGTTGCCGGCGAATGTTTTATTACAATCGACAATAAGAAAATTAAAATCTTCTCTCTCTCCCTTTCTTATATAAAGGGTGGTGAAATTTTAAGGGTCGATGTTGAATGTGAACCACACCTAAAGGTCAAGATTTTTTCTGCATTTCATTTGATATTTCTCAATTTCAGACTAACTCAATTTGCACAATAGAGCAAAGCGTTAAAGTCATTCAGGCTTAGTACGAAAATTGGCGTTCAAATCAAAATGCATATCGGGCACTTCGTGATTTTTTTTAGACACATTTTCACCTTAGTAAATTCGTCAAAAGGCAGTATTGCCGCATTTGGGCAATTGATAATTCAAGAGTGACTGTTTGGTGGGGTTTATGGACTGGCGGCAAAATGATGCCGCTAAGGCAATTACTGTGAATGGTGTTCGCTATCGTGAGATAATAAAGAACTTTTTATGGCACGAATGGATGTGGACGATGTGTGGTTTCAACAGGACGGTGGCACTTGCCACACAAGATAATGTGAATTGATTTGTACGTTCATAAGCCAGCAACAGTTCAACAGCAAATAGATGAGACTATCCGGCACATTAACGGCATATAACCTCAACTATGCCTAAGCGTCATCGAAAATTTGTACCATCGGATGGAGGTGTGCCGCCGAAATTGCGACGGCCATTTCACCGATATTTTGTTCCATACATAATAGAACCATACCAGTATTATCATAATAAAAAGAAATGACAATAATTTCCAAAATATTTTGTGTTTTATTCAAAATCGACATCGGCCCTTAAAATTAAATCACCCTTTATTAAAAAATTAAGTTGTGAATTTACATGCTTACTCAAGAGCTGAAGCCTACTGACAATTTCAAGTATCGTCAATACACCGAGTGATTGACTGATAGGACATAAGTGAATAGTTAATCTATATAAAAATCATTTTCAGCGTCAAGGCATACTTTCATCTCAATGTAACAAGCAGAATTGCCGCATTTTGGTAAATAAGAGTATACGAGTGATAAAAACCGATGCATCGACAGAAAGTGGGTGTTTGGTGCGGATTATTGGCTGGCGGTGTCATCGGGTGGTACTTCTTCAAAAATAAGGTAGGTCAAGCAGTTACCATGAATATTGTTCGCTATCACGAGACGATAACAGACTTATTCTAAAAAAAAATTAAGGATATAACCCTGGACTTGCTAAACAGCCAACAAAACATTGACTCTTTTTTGCGTAAAATTCAAATGGTAGCTCACGTCCTGACGATGCTTGTTGGGCGCAGCGATAATATGAGTTTACACTTTCTCACATCTTTCTTTGCGAACATTTAAAAGAAAAAGTGTACTTCAATAAGTCAAGAACAATTCAAGAGCTAAAAAATTAAATAGTTTGAAATAAATATTTACAATATTGAACCTTAATTATGCCAAAGTGTCGTTGAAAATATGGATCATTGGATAGAAGCATGCTATCGAAATTATGGCAAGTATTTTTTTTTCAATTTTTTTTTTTTAATTTCCGTAGATATTTCAATTCTGAAAACAAATATTAAGATTATTTTCTGAGTAATTTTTTGTTATTTACAATTAACATTAAACGTTTTGTTTAAACCATCCTGTATATTTAACTTACTACATAGGCAATTTAGAAGTAAAGCCCTCTCTCGAGTAACGAAAATAACACTTTACAAGACACTCATATTACCTGTGCTTTTGTATGGTGCAGAGGCATGGGTACTTGCGCATGCGGATGAAGCTGTACTTGGCGTTTTTGAGAGAAAAATCCTTCGTAAAATATATGGACCGGTCTGTGTAAGCGGAGACTATCGGCATCGTATGAATCATGAACTGTATGAGCTGTACGCCGACATTGACATTGTTAGGCGCATAAAGGTACAAAGACTGCGCTGGCTTGGACATGTCGTGCGGATGGATGAAGAAGCTCCAGTAAGAAGAATTTTTGAGTATAATCCCGAAGGTGTCCGCAGAAGAGGACGACCGAAGCTTCGATGGAAAGATCAGGTCCAACAACACCTAATGGACCTAAATGTTCGAAATTGGAGAAGGAGCGCAGAAGACCGAAGCGCCTGGAATTCTTTTCTTTCCTCGGCTTAAGACCCTTCAGGGTTGTAAAAAGCCATCTATGTATGTATGTATATTTAACTTTATTAATCATTATATGAAATAATCTCAGACAGTAAAAGCAATTTCTAAAATTGCCTTTTTTTATCCAATGCGAAAGTAAATTCAACATTTATTCCAATAACACTTCCAATTAATTCACTCTATATATCTAGTAGATTTTGTTACTGGGGGTATCCCTTTATCCACGTCCATGTGTGTATTTCAGTGTACAGTGCTACGAGAACATGTCAAGGAAACAGCTAAAAGTAATGGTAACATTGAGCTCAATCAAGTGTAATGTTTTTGAATATTACACAAAGATACGTATTTTCTTAAAGTACTTCTTTTTATATACACGCATTTGTGAATTTAGAGTAGTTTGTATGTATGTGTGTATATGTGTTATGCAGTCATGTTCGTATATGCATTTAAAGTTTTCATTTTAAGTCTTTGACTTGACTAAGCAGCGTTTGCTGGCTGTGATAATATAAACCACATAACCCCAGGAGGTATGTTAGTGTTAACACTGATACTTTTACACATACATATGCTCATTTAGTCCTGCTTGATTATGAACAAATTTTACACCAACACAAATTCATGGATGTATGAGTATGCACTTTGACATGCTTGTTTAAATTTGTTTAGGGAATTTGCACTGTGTGAGATAATAATATTTTATAATAAAGATTGGTTTATAAGAAAGTCTGAATAATAAAGAAATAAACATTTAAGGACAGGTGTTTAACAGTTGGCTTAAGTTTATAATTAAAATAGCCATAATCAAATATTCTGACCATATTGATTTGCAAAGAAATTTAATTTCTCTCTAAATTTATTTAATTTACAAGCCAAAAAATTTCTTTTTAATAAAGATTCAATATGCGTTTTTTGGAGAACACATATAAAAGCCTGTTTTACGATTTTCTTATTCATTATTGCAAATAATTTAATAGAAATCCTTTGCTACATGTTCAGTTTAGGCATTTAGTTCCATTATCAAATGACATCAAATGTCTATTCACATTTTAATTGGTTGTTAGACAAAAAATAAATTTAAAAAAAAATAGAAGAGTAGAGAAGAATTTGTACTAAAATAGTTAAGCAACTTTTAATACCCATACAATATGATCATATTCTCTTTTGTTTTTGCAATTTAAATCCTATAAACGAACTAGTATGTATGTAAACTCCAAAGACACACACACTCACACATATATTAAGCATGTTTTTGTAAATTATATGAGAATTAAGACACTTTTCCTGTTTGCCTTTCAAATCGGAAACATTTCCGAAAACTTTGTAAATTATCTCGAAAATCTTAAATGTTTTAATAAACCCTTAAGACTTTTGTCTGCTATGAATGTAATATGTAGACACAAATACGCACACTTATAACAAGAAACATACATATGCATGAGGACATATACACATGAATATGCCGAATAAATGCATAGAGAATTACAAACACTTTTGCAGCATATAAGTGTTTTTAGCCTGATGTTTTACTTACTCTTATTTATCCACTCACTTGCATACATATGACACTGCAGTATGTAGAATTTTATGAAAATGTTTTACTGCAACTTGTTAAAACAAAAAAAAATTATAAGAAATTTAAAAACTTTACTGCTGTGTTATTAAAGCGTTAAGAGTTTCTAATGGAACTTTAAGAACTAGTTCCTTCTCATGTTAAAGCATTTGGCTTAAAACTTAATTCTAATGCAAGGTCTGGTGTTTTGGGAAATACTAATAAATACTTTCCTTCTGTAAAGTATAATGAAATTTTGCTCAACTTTTTTGACTGTATATTAGTATTTTTTAAGACTATATACAGAGAAAAAATTATATTTTATATTCAATAACGAAATTTATAGAATTAAGTAAAATTTTATTTAATAAAATTTTAAATTCAAAAAAGAGGAAAATAAAATTTGTATATATTTTTTTTAAACAAGATACAAACAAAATATTAATTAAAATAAAAAAATATAAGGAAAATTAAAGTGTTTGTTTGAACGTATTTAGATAATAATTATTTCTGTGTACTTTAACCATTAAGATTAGTTTAAAAGCGACTAATGGTTTTAATTTATTTACTTTTAGTCATCATGCCTCGGTGTACTTGCGGGTTGGATTACCACCAAATACTCTGGATTGGTATGCTTCTCTTTCTTTTCTATTGTTTCTGTTCTATTCAAGTATCACAAAAGGATCAATACAATGGACCCAAGTGAGCTGCACAACCGCGGTTTGTTCTAACTACCCAGCCTGCACAAAAGTACGACAATGTCTGAATCAGACAAGTCTTACAAATATCTGACTTTTTTTACGGACATTTCGTACAGATTTCTGTAAGACATGTCTGGGAAATTTAATGTACGACATGTCTGATAGATTTCTGACTGATTTCGTACCGATATGTCGAAGGGATTTTATTTTTTTTTTGTTTACGGACATGTCTGATAGATATCTGACTGATTTCATACAGAAATGTCCAAGTTGTTTTCATTCCTTTTGCTTAGGATTTTTTGTTTTTTTCTTTACTTTACATACTCTTTTTTCTTTCTTTGCCTTTACCAATTTTGTAATCTTGATTTTGTTTGTTTTACAAATTGTTTATTTAAGTCATAAAGTGCAACAAAATAGGTGATATTAAAAAATATAATTTATTGGTGTGTTAAAAAAGTTTAAAAGTAATATAGAAAGTGATTGTTTTGTGATTAATAAACAATATATATAAAAAGAGTGTCACGTCAGGCTTTTCGGAAAAATGTTCAAAAAGATGCGTATTTGGTTTTTTAAGTTGGCTATTATAACTATTACATCTGGCATATAAAGAATGTATATGAATATATGTAATTAAGTAATAAATTAAATGAATAAAAAAATATAACATAAAACTTAGTTTTATTTTTATAAATATTTAAGACAAACATCCGACAAACTTTCAGAAATCCATACGAATGTCGTATAATAAATCAGAATTTCCCTGCTTTTTCTTTCAGATTTCTGTAAGATTTCTATCAGACACGTCGGTAAAAAACTCAGAATTTCCCACGACATGTCTATCAGAATTCGTGTCAAACACTTCATATGTTTGGCGGTCAGAAGTCTGACAGAATTCGTATAGAATTCTTACTTGTTTGTGGACATTTCTTACAGACTTCTGACAGATGTCGGACAATTTTGCAGGCTGGGTATCAACCTCAATCATCAAAATTATAAAGAAATTGACAATATCTGGAGACCTTAATTTATTAATTTCATTCTTTAATAAATTCGGCGATAAGTTTATTTATATAAATGGAGCTGTCAGTATTCCTTCAATTATGTCCTCTTGATTATTTCCTTTGTTGTCACGTAAAGTTTCTAGTTTGTGTTAGTAAGCCAACAACAATTGATTAATTGGAGGCAGTGAAGTAATATGAGTAGGGACAAAATACGTTGGTGATTAGCACTAGTTTGGATTTGTGATGCCCAATCATCAACAATTTGATCATGGTGTGCAACCCAACTCGACAACAGGTTTTAATCTTTAATACATAAATTTCTTGAATAATAGAAATGCACTTTGGTAAAAAGTTCGGGGTATCTACTTCGTTTTATTTTTTTTTTTTCGCTATGAGGTCGATCAGAGTCCGATTTGCAGTCCTAAAGAAACGGCAAAAGTAATCAAGTAACAACTAACTTCTGCTGAAAAACAGCAGCCTGTCAAATGTTTCGGTGCCCAAAGTTTGCCTGTCTGTCAGGTCATTAATTAAACGGTCATTCTGCAAATGTGTTTCTATTGAAAGGGCAACAGCATCCAAAAACGGCAGTAATTGCGCAAAGTCTTGTTAAGGTCGAGCATCAGACTTTGAACTATCCGAAATCTGCTTCTGTTTTGAAAATAAACACAGAGTATAATAACCAATCTACAACGAGTTGCAGGGGATAACTGATACCCGTAGTAACAGTTAAGTATCTGGTCTGGCTTCAGCTAATTCGCAGAGAAGAGTTTTTCTTACACCTCGTACTAAAATACATTAATACCTGACTTTAGACAAGGAAACATGCTCTCGGGACTCTATTGGGAAAAACAAATTTAGTCTTTTTATACGACAAAGCATTACCCGAAGACAATGGCCTGAAACTGGACGTCTAGAATGTACTTCGTCGGTAAAAACTCTATTTTAATCTTATGGCAAGACTAAAATTAATTACCTCATTCCTTATTTGTTGCAGCTCTAAAAGAACTTTTTAATTTTCACTATTTAGTACTTTTTCTATTAATAACAGGTGTTGCTATAAACTAAGTAGTTTCTTATTTTTTAAATTTATGTTGTAGCGTAAATATTTATTCTACGCCTTACTTATGGTTCATCATGTTTTGCTACACCTCTCCCTATGGAATGTAGTGCAAATATGTTTTGCACATCGTGGTTAAATGCAAAATTAGTATTATTAGTCAGTGTTGGCTATTCTTATTTAAATTAAACGTTTACTATGAAAATATCAAACATTTTTGTACAGTTATTTAAAAAATAATTTTTTTTTCTTATTTTTGTGAACAAAATTGTTTTATATCAGCTTAATATGTCTTATACACTCAGAAAATTAAGATAGTAATTGAATATGAGATGTTCAAAAAATATTTCGTAAACTTTTTTAATGAAGGAACACGTAAAAATATGACTTAACTTAAATTGTTCCACAACTTTTTTTGCTAGAAATTTTAATTTTTGTTACTTTGCTTGAATTAGTAGATTTAGTTTGTTAAATCTAAAAGCTGTTTTTGACAATGGAATGTAAATTGTGGTAAAAGAGTGGTGTGTCCATATGTATACACGGGTACGTAAACAGGAATTTAATGAAAAAAGAAAAATTATGAAAATAATTATTTTTACTGCATTTTTCAGATCAATTTTCATTTATATAAACATAAAGCTCAGTTTCTTGAATCCATGTCCATGGAAAATTCAGTCGCGTCAGTTCGTTATATAAGTAATAATTTGGATATCTATGGTTTAGACGTTATGTTTTATTTTACAAAACTCAAAACTAAATACTATTCGCCCATTTCTTAACAAACCATATTTAAAGGTCAATCAATTTCTTTTTTTTTTTGTTTGTGGTTCTGGATCTTCTACTAGGTAGAGTCTCTTAAAATTTACAAGAAAACAAAAGAACTCAGAATATATACATGAGGGGGGATATCGAAGCAGACCTCTTTCATAAACGAGTCCCTTTTCGACCCCCTTCTTTAGCCAGAGATTAGACGGTTACCACGATCTCAGTGATTCCAGTACCGGCGTTTGCTCTAGACTTTTGTGACATCACATTGCAGACTGATGATTATCTATAATCCTCATCACAAAGTCCTTTTTAATCGCCAGCATTTGCCCCAAAGAACAGAGTAAGAGAGTGACGAATCTGATAATACCCTTCGCTATCATGTACATAAGTGCAATAACCACATCGTGTCTTAGCCAAGATTTCAGTTTAGATATAATTTTAAGTGCTTTAATTTGAGCTATATGCAAAGTTTTTAAGCTGGTATTTGTTTTACTGCCATAATTTATGGGTAAATATATTAGATGATAATGAACAAGAGTTTGGTAAAGTAACAGTTTCGTTTTAAAATTCAATTTATTTTAAAAAGAGTAGGGGAGAGGAGGGCACCTTTGAACGCGGGGCACCTTTGAACAATGTTAATAAAATCTCTGTTGAAAATTTTTTCCGTCCAATAACCGAGTTTTTCACATGGCAACCTTGTTCTCTAGCAACGTCAACAACTTTCGCTAGTTTTTTCAGTCGTCGACGGAATGTAGTTGGGTGAACACATTTTTGCAGTGCCATTGTATATTTTTTAATTTTTTTTTGTAAGAGTGTGAGAAGTATTTGGTAATCGTTTTCTTTCATGAAATTAATTAACTGCAGCCAAAAATTCATTTTTCGCAAAATTAAGGAAAGTTCTTTAATAATTATGTAAAACAAAAAGAAGGGAGCATGTGCAAAGGTGCCCCACATATTTTTTCTAAGTCCTTTCGTCGATGTACCTGCACTTAAACTTGTGTTTCTAAGCAATTTGTATACATTCATACATACATACATACATAGGTTTATTATTTGGAATTATGTATTTGAAAAAACTGTTAAATTATTTCAGTACGTTCACAAAAAAAAAAAAGAAGAAAAATACTAGATTCAGTGAAGATGACATGAAAAGCGCTATATTTATAGAATTAAGGAATTTAAACAAAACAAAACAATGAAAGGTGAAATTATTCAAGCAATTTCTCCACAAGACAAGTTTTCACCACCGCTGAAGTAGATATCCTTGAAAATTATTTACTCAGAAGCTCAGGAATGAATTATTATTTAACATACTTGCAAGGCCGGATGTTAGCATTTCAATACGCCACACTCCTAAAAAAATGCCCCCAGCAATGGACTGAAAATAGACAAGCGGGATGGATTTGATTAAGAGCTTCATGAAAAGACACACTAACCTTTCACTTCGAAAGCCTGAAAACACAAGCTTGTCACGTTCAACAATCTTTAGTAAGCAAGCTTTAGTAAGTCGAAGAATTTCAAACAAATTACCAGAGAGCACTTGGTAAGTTTAACTTTACTCCTGACCGCATATTAAACTTAGATGAAACTGGCCTGACTACAGTGGTGCAAGCTCCAAACGTAATAGCGAAAAAGGGTCAAAAACAAGTTGGACAGTGTGTTTCTGCTGAGAGGACAGCTTATAACTATGTATGCTATTGTAAATGCAGCTGGTAACGCAGCTCCTCCTGTATTTATCTTTCCACGAGCTAGATATCACGATAATATGAAGTCCCGTTTTTATGTTTTTAAGTTTATTTGTATGCCTTAATAATATAAAAATCATTTGTGAACTGATTTTTTTTATTTTTAAATGTTAATGGGTATTTTATTATATTTATTAACATTATTTCTTAATAAATAAATCTAATTTATTTTATAAAAAAAATAAAACTATTTATGGTATTTTTGTACATAAACGCTATAAGAAAAAATTGCCGTTCAAAGCTGCCCCAGCCAAGTTCAAAGCTGCCCCGTATCGGGGGCACATTTGAACACAATGACTTCATCCATTCAAAAATAAATAAAAATTTAAAACGAACTAAAACTAAGTTACTTGTATACATAAACTAAAGTTTATTTCCGTACACATTAGTTGAGTTATGTAAAACGTTTATAATTAAAAAAAAAAATTAATTTTTATGAGGCTTGAAAGTAAAAAGTGTTCAAAGGTGCCCCCCTCTCCCCTACCAATTCCAGAAGAAATCTTAATTTCTAAGTTGTTTACTTGATTATCCCAAAGAAGATTGCGGCTAAGATTACTGCCAAGATATTTCACATTTTTCGATTCACATATTACAATACAATTTTGTTCGCTATTAAAAATTTTGTTATTGGAATTATCTTATGCATTTTTAATACATCAGGATACTTTCCTTCTTCGATAATTTTATTGAAAATTATTGAGATTATTTTAGAAATTCTATCTCTACGCACCAAAAGCATTTTTGGAGTAATGTTGTAATTTTTGGAGTAAATTTGTCGCAACCAGCACTAATATTTATAGCCAAACTATCCATAATATTTGCAATATGCATCTTTCGTATTGCATTAGGGCTAAAAGATCCATTAATTTAAGTTAAAGAACTAAATATGTTAACATTATCATCTTCGTATTGGGGAATAAGACTTTTCATGTTTTAATAGTGTCATGAAAGAAATTATTAAAGACCTTAGCTTTCTAATCATCTCAAGTTATAATACTACTAATACATGTCACCAAATCCTTAGATGATTTTTTCGATATTGATTTTTGTATTTTTGTCAAGTTGTTTATTGATCAAATTGATAAAGTTAGACCGGAGATTTTAAATAGGTATTTTTTAATAGTATTTTCAGTTTATTCTACTAACATAATTTTTTTAAGATTTAAAGTAAATATAAGTTTAAGATAAAAGAGAAATGGAGAAAATGCTTAGCAGTTCTCACGTTATCATTGCGAGGTATGTGAGATAGTGGGCCAATTCAAAGTGGTTGCATATCAGTCATATTTGTGCTATTTCATATTATTTTATGCATGCATAAAATTTTTGTTAGTAATTTCCATACAAAAAAAATAATAAATATGACTTTACACATTTGTTTCCTATGTATAGGAAATTGTTTATGTTATACTTTTAACCATACTGTCTCTCAGAGAGAATTTCTTCGCTTCTCACCTCTCAGAAAGAATATTTTCTATTTTCTTCTTTCCTCTATATATACAATTTTTAACAGCGTCATCTCTTTGTCTTCTTTTTTGTATTAAATACATAATTTGTTAACAAAAGGTGTTCAAAGTCACTAGTCATATTAATATGAATTATATGACATAGTACAATATGAGACTCTACTTTGAAGTGGCCCAGTGTGTTTTAGTCTCTTAGTAAATATGTTTTTGAGCAGCTGTACAATATATTTTAAAAATTTATCTTACTTATTGCACCCATTTATATATTTATATAATTGACCAATTGTAATATTGACCAACAACAAATACTTAGGTCTATATTATATATTATTATATTTGAATTAAAATTTATATAAGACATAAATTGATTTATTATATAATAAATTTTACAAATTCAAACACTTGTTTTATGAAACACATTTGAAATGTATGGAATGCCTAATATAAAGAATTTTGTTTTAAGTTTTCACAACAAATCATTTCATTATGAAATATAATTGTGATAAATGCAAATTTTTAAATGCATTTCTTACACTTTTCCTTCCTCAAATAAAATGTGTTGTTAATTAAAGTTTGTTCAAAAATCCTCAGTATATAAATATTTATTGAAGTGTAATTACCACAAATGTTAGGAATTTCAAATACATATTATTATGTTATCTTGTTTATATAACTTATAGAAATATGATAACTTTGGACAGTGGGCCGTAGTAGAGAAAAAAAAAATTTATAAAAAATGGGAATTAATTATATAAATAAAAAAAAAAAGGAATTTAAGAGCAAAATTTAAAATAAATTAATAAACAAATAAATAAATAAAACAATTTATATGGCAATACATTTTCAATACTGAATTACTTAAAACAATTTATTTCCGGTAATAATTATTACTTTCTGTGACTTTTTTAATAATACGTAAATGTGTTATTTTTTAATTTTAAAATTATTGAAAGACCTAAAGCTTAAAGACACTTTAATAATTTATTTCGCTCTCCTATGGTATATCATGCTTCAGTTTTCTTAAAAATAATCCTAATTTTGTCTTAAGTATGAAGCATGCCCACTGTTCTCTTCAAGTAATAAGAGAAAAAAATTTAAAACCAGTCCAGCATGGTGCCACTTCCGTTAACAAAGTTTAGTCTTGACACTTGCACAAATCTGACAAAAATTTCTTCTCTATATTTGCAGCTTATGTTCTTTGTTATTTACCAAAGAAATTTTAAAATTATGTCGAATGTTTCTGCTAACTTGCATTAGGAAATGCAGCATTTATTTAAAAAAAAAACTTTTATTAGAAATTGTACTTTTAATGTGAAGTTTTATTTATTTTTTTGTTGTAATAAATATGCACAATGATCAAATACTTATAAATATTTATTAAACAACCACAGAAAATACCATAAATTTTAAATGTATATAAAAAAAAATAGTTGTAGGCATTAAAAATCATGTCCAACGGACAGAAGATTTAGTTGCAAAAATACTGCATCATAAAACAAACTGCAAATTCTTAAAATTGTTGAATAAAAAACTTTTTTAATAAACAAAATGTATATTTTTAATAAATTTTATTTGTTTTATCAACTATTTGTAATGTACATTCATACATGAAAACAATAGATATTTGTTACACAAAAGGACATGAAAAACCACTTAAAAGTATTGTATACTTTTAGGCTTGATTTGGTTTTCTTTTTCATGGCTTTTTGTAATTGTTACTGTTTCATTGCAACAGTAACCCAGTGACATATGTGGTTGAAATAGTAATTTATATTTGATGTGTTATCTTTTAAGATCCGACGTTAAAATCTAAAAGCAGTTAGAACTGAAATGGTACCAAATACAGGCAGTAGACGGATTCTTTATAATTAATCTTTAAAAGTGATTTCATCAGTAGAATATTTAATTTAATGTCATAAATATGTTATTGATGATTATTTTTCACAAACTACTGGGTGTCCCAACGAAGGGGTTTGAATTCGTTATATCTTTTTATATAAAAAATAATAATTAATTTTTTTTTATACAGTATATAAATGGGGAATATTTTTAATTTAGTTATGAAAAATAATATCTCGAAAGTGGTGGCCATTATGTCCCGTAAAAGAGCCATTGTGTTCCTTGCAGTGTGCGCTGTGGCTCCATCTTGTTGGAACCATACTTGCGGATGGATTTCCACGGCTGGCCTTAAACATTTTTCCAACATTGCCCGATATCTGACACCATTTACGGAAACGGCGACCACGTATTTATTTTCAAAAAAATAAGGACCAATTGTTCTTTCCGACACACCGTTCGTTCTCAGCACCAGGAAGGTTCCTTGTTGCCCTTGTTGTCGAAAAATTGCAATCAGACGGTTGTTGACTCTGAAGGTCAAACCAGCACATTAAAATAACGACGATATGCACGCTAAATCAAAACAGTGGATCGTTGATTTGAAAAATAAAGCTTAACAAATTGAGCACGTTGTTCAATTGAGTACTGCTCCATTTTAAATTCCCCAAGTCTTCTTTATAAAATACTGAAAAAAATTATAATAAAAAAGTTACTTACTATAGAAGCTGGTACATTTCATTTCTCTGTTTTTTTTATACCCTTCACACGAGAGTGCTTAAGGGTATGTATACATTGTTGTTTTTGTTTTCAATTTTTTGACAGTATTCACTTTCGATTTTATAAAGGGGTGTGCTTCGCCACCCCAAATTTTAGTATTTAATTCATATGGCAGGTGCCACGCCTACTATTGTTAATGCACCCATTTTTTCCATATATGTTTATTTAAATATCAAAGTTGCTTTTGCAAAATTTTAGTACTCTTATCGATATCGTTTTCCAGATAAACGAGTTCTAGTATTTAATTTATATGGCAGGTGCCACGCCCACTATTGTTAATGTACCCCTTTTTTCCATAAATGTTTATTTGAATACTAAAGTTCCTTTTGCAAAATTTTAGTATTTTAATCGATATCGTTTTCCAGATATAAAAATTTTAGTATTTTATTCATATGTTAGATGCCACGCCCACTATTGATAATGCACCCATTGTTAATGCAACCTAAATGTTAATTTGGGTGTCAAAGTTGCTCTTGCAAAATTTTACTACTCTAATCGATATCGTTTTCCAAATATACGAATTTTAGTATTTAATTCATGTGGCCACTCCTACTTTTGCAAGTCCGCCTATTGTTTACCCAAATGTTTGTGTGGATGTCAAAGTTTACCGTACTTAATTTGAAGACTCTAGCTGCATTAACTTTCGTGATATATAATATTTATTCTTTAATAGGGCGTGGCACCCCGCCCACTTACAATTTCAAACCAAGGTATTGCCTATAGTTCCTTTCAGACATACAGAAAGAAAATTTCAAGGAAATCGGTTCAGCCGTTTAACCGTATATAAAGCACAAACAAACATACAAACACACATTGATTTTTATATATATAGATAGATAGATATATATTCTGAATCTTTATGTACAGAAAAGTCTATTTTACTATCTCTATCTGTCCGTTAGTTTAAGCGTTGAATTCAGCTTTTTGAATCCTCCTCATATCACAAGGATTTGCTCCCCCTTAGATCACCAGCGCTCTTACTTGCTATACTCGCACAAGTGAGTGTAAATGGTAAATATAATTTTGTTATTCCGTTTGTAATAATTACAATATGGTTTTGAGACCCTATAAAGTATATAAATATATTCTAAATCCTTATAGATTGATTTATCTAAGTCGGTCTGTCCATCTGATCGTGTGTATGTTCAAAACAACTTTTTTAAGCCCTCACTTATACTTCAGAAACTTAGGTGGTATCAATTTATTAGATATGCTTTCAAGAATTTCGCTATTGAATTTTTGAGGGCACATTGCGAGCTAAACACGAAAGAAAGAATACGATTGCCACTTTTGTTAAAAAAAAAAACAAATGTATGATTTTGCAACTTTCATATAACCCTTGTCTTGTTTGTCGAATATCACTATAAGAAAATGAATGTGAAAGAATAACTTCAATCTATTCATCACCAGCAAAAAATTGGCAAAAGTATAAATTTTTTCATGAGACTGCAACAACAAAATTTTATATAAAAAACAATAACAAAAGCTAACTCTGGCTGATATACAATTATGTATGAATGCAAGTATGTACATGATGTTACATATAAGGGTCGGCACAGCCGAATATAGCGCTCTTATTTGTTTGTTACCTAAAATTGTTACCTGGTTTATATGTTTTTTTATATATTGAAAGAATTTTTTACAAAAACATAAATATAAAAGAAATGTAATATTGTAGCAACTATGATGTAAATTTCATAAAACTATTGATAAATAGAAAAGAATATGAAATATTCTAACCGCAGTTATTTAATCTTCATAGAAAAATATTTTGTTTTTCTTTAACATGCTTCAATATGAAATCGCTTTTGTGGTAGAAATCAAACGAATATTATGTGGAAGGCATACCAGAAAAATATTTTGATACATTTATTATCTGATAAATATTTACACAATTTTTTTTTATATTTTTCTCTTTTATCAACAAAAAATGTGTATGGAGATGTAATATAGAAAACGTATTTAAATAAATTCAATAGATTAATCAATTTTTAAAATATTTTCACCAATGAATTTTGAAATATTTATGTAAATGAAATATGTATGTATATGTTTTAAAAGTTTTCAATTTACATCACTTTGGCATGACAAAGAAAATGCCGTTATCCATTGAGTTAAATAATTCTTTTTTGCAGAGACTACACGCAAAGAAAAAATATGGTTGTGGTAACCATAATCGAAGAGCAACATACTATGATTGAATTGTATGATTATGGTTAAAAATAATAATGGTTACCAGTTATCATTATTATGTTTAATTAAAGTATCATTCAATAATCATATATATGTCTACAATTGAAATCGACAATCTTTGCTTTTTTACGGCAAATTATTGTCTTTTGCTGTAACATACACATATTTATTGTACTTACCAATTTAATTGCAATTTTTTTACCAATATTTTTTTACATTTTCATGTTCATTTTTAAATTTTCTTTAATATTTTAAAATTTTTGTTCCTTTTTTTGACATCTCAAACTTTTAAAATAATAAAAATTTATTCAGCAAGAAGAAGAACAGTTGAAATCAAATTATTATTAAAAAAAATCATAGCTTGATTAATTTGTAATCATAATGTTGTCTCACTTATTATTTAATGATTATTTGTAATTTATAATGGTTTTGAATTTAATGTTATTTTTGTCGTCATACTTTTTTTAAATCATACTATTTTTAAATGATAATCATTTTGAAATTTGTAGGAATAATAAACATTAAATGATATAATTTAAACAAATGCTTGATTATCGTGACAAAATATATAATGAAATGAAACAAAAATAACTATTACTTGTTTTCGACAACCAAATATTGTTTTAGAAAAAATAATATGACCGTCGTGATCATGTCGTAACCATGGTTTTTCTTTGCGTGTAACTATTCCTTTTAAAATAAGGGTAATATTATTAACCGTAGGGGCACTTTCTGGGTTTAGTGTATCAGTACCATTATGTGAAATCAATCAGGACACCATTTTCCATGATCTAAATGATAGAAGAGATCTAATAAAAATATCAGGGTCCAATTTTCGACATTCGTTTTCATTTGAAATTATAAAATTTATATTAGAATCCCAACACCAAAAGCATATAAAATTATATTGCTATTGAAAGCCGTGATTTTACTTCAGATGTCTCATTGATAGTAGTGTTAGAATTAGAAAAATTTCTTGTAATATTTATGTTCTGAGATATAATAAGCCAGGAGCCATAAAAGATTTATGATGATGTTGATAAAGCAAATTCACTTTACACTAATATAAATCCCCTGTTAGTAATCTTCTATCTTCTTCTTCTATATATATAAAAGTGAAACTCTGTGTGTGTGTGTGTGTTAGCTATAGACTCCGAAACTGTATAACCGATCGAACTCAAACTTTGGCAAGTTGTTGTACACATTCCAGGGAATGTTTATGGGTGGAAAAGGTGGGAAAAGCCACGCCCATACAAAATAAGTTATAAGTTTTAGCAACTTGCACTTGACCGATTTCTCTAAGACTTTGCACACATATTGAGCTGTCATAACTATATAATTCCGTGATTAGAAAAGTGGGCGGTGCCACGCCCATAAAAAAGTTATAATATTGAGGTACTTGCACTCGACCGATTTTTCTGAAACTTTGCACACATATTGAGCTGTCATGACTATATAATTTCAGGATTAGAAAGGTGGGCAGGGCTACGCCCATAAAAAAAGTTATAATTTTGAGGTACTTTCGCTGGACCGATTTTTCTGAAGCTCGCCACACATATTGAGCTGTCGTTGCTTTACAATTTCGTGATTAGAAAAGTGGGCTGTGCCACGCCCATAAAAAAAGTTATCATTTTCAGCTACTTGAAATTCACCGATTTTTCTGAAACATTGCACGCACCTATTGAGCTCTCATGATTATACAATTTCGTGATTAGAAAAGTGGGCAGTGCCACACCCAAAAGAAATAAGTTATAATTTTTGGCTACTTGCACTAGATCGATTTTTCTGAAACTTTGCACACACATATTGAGCTGTCATGACTATATAAATTTGTGATTAGAAAAGTGGGCAAGGCCACGCCCATAAAAAAAGTTATAGTTTTGAGGTACTTGCTCTGTACCGATTTTTGTGAAACTTCGCTCACATATTGAGTTGTCGTGACTTTACAATTTCTTGATTATAAAAGTGGGCAGTGTCACGCCCACAAAAAAATTATCACCGATTTTTCTGAAACTTTGCACACATATTGAGCTGTCATGACTATACAGTTTCGTGATTAGAAAAGTGGGTAGTGCCACGCCCTTTAAAAAAAGTTATAACTTTTAGCTTTTTGTTACTTGATATTCAGTTTAAATTCAGAATGCATTTTTATTCATTAAAGGGCGTAGCAACGCGCGCCGGGCTTTTCTAGTAGCTAGATGAAGTAAAGTATTTGGAATAACAGCTTTGATTGTTTTATAACAAAAAATTACAAAATTGTGTGAATTGTGATGAAAGAAGAAGAAAATATCCTTTAAGCGGCCTTCACGAATCTAATGACAGCTTTTACAATCTTTATACATTTATCAATAACCTTAGCACAGAGATGCGGTCATATCTCTCCGATAATGCGTTTTATCTCAGACAGAGCCTCGTTTGATCTTGGATAGCGCCTCGTGAAATTTGAGTTCGAGAACGATATCGAATAGATGTTTTCGCATTTTCTACGACACTCTCATTTATAGCAGCATTGTTTTCAAAAGACCGATTGGCACTTTGACGCAATTGAGTCTTTCTGTTTTACTGACCCAATTTATTAAAATCTTTAGACCGCGCTTCAAATGGTTGATGCTTTCTCGACTGGAAATTTTTCAAAGCTTGCGAGTAGTCTCAACATAATTTTCTAAGTTGTTATAATAATTTTTTAATAATCGGAAAAAACTTGTACAAAAAGTAACTCTAAATTTAATAAGTTTATACTTACTGAGACCCCTTTATTATATGCCCAATGACTTATCTTTCGTCATATACCAGATTTTAACATTCTGCACTTTTACTTGCCTTTTTATTAACCACTTCCATATTAAGTATTTAAGTACTCAAATAATAAGTTTACTGTTTCGCCTTTTAACATTTTCCGCTATAATTTATTTACCATCATTTAATCTTTTCAACCAATCCACCTGTCAATAGTTACCTACATACATAGTTGCTGCAATTTTATCTTGCATCTTTTTTTGCCTTGATAAATATTTACATGTGTAATACTTTTATTAAACAAGTGTAAATTGAAAAAATTAACTATGGTAATTACAATTTTCACACTCTCTCTCTACGAGAGATGATGAGTGTCTCTTGTAAACGTAATTCATTTAATTATGCTACTTAAATGTTTGGTAGACTGCATGTACTCATATGCATAGGGATACAGTGGTGGTCATAGAATTAAAACAATTTATAATTTAACATGTTTTATTTTTCAAGTTTATAATAAAAAAATATATATTTTTATTGTATTTTTTTAAAATCTGAAAATTACAACAATACATCTTTGAAGATAAGCCGAAAGGTCTGCAGTTATAATCTGCAGTTGTTCTTTGACACCAAACATAACATGAATTTTTCTGATTTATTGCCTAAAATGTAAATAACTACGATTAGAAGCAGTTGTGTTAGAATTTTGTTATTGATACTAAAAGAAAGCGAGAGAAAATTTTGTTTAACCCAAATTAAAAACTCAAACTTTAAGTTTTTAACTTAAGACTTTTTTGCGCAACGTCAAAGAATATAGTAAGATTATATAATTCAAGATTATTGAAAGAATAGGAAATAGAGCAAAAAATAACTTGATGTAATAAATAAGAATTTTATTTTTTTTACAGAATATCCCAGCAAATACTAAGTAATGACTTGCTCTTACTTAACAACATACTCTTCAATGACTTTTACATATCGTCTCTCTAACTTTCATAATTTACTTAGATACACACATTAAAATTTCTTATTGCGAAATTTGTTTGAAGCAATTTCAATGAATAACTTTTTATAATTCTCATTAAGTTTAACTTATTTACTTAGAGTATAAGTAATAATGTTTTTGACATTTGCACAAAAGCAGTTCATTAGCAAACTAATAACTTATTGATGGTTACTGATTTTAATTTTAAATTAACGCATCGCAGAATAATTAACCAGAATTTTTATCCTAAAAAGAACCGATTATTAATCCATTGAACCAGGAATTTGGATATATATATTAAAGGAACATATTTTATTGTGCATTTACGAAATTAACATTACACGAAATCCCATAAGTTTAGGTAAGTGTGAACTTGAGTTGGGCACAAATCGTTACTTTAGTTTATTTTGGCCAACAATCTTGGTGATTTTTTTTAACGAACTCCTATTAAAATACATTATGATTTATGCAAAAAATTAACTAGGTTGTTCGCACAAACGAACTAAAGTAGCCGATTGACTCAACTCTAGTGTAAAAGGTATAACACAAGTGGTAAATTTATACAATTTATTAAAAAAAGAATTTATTTGTTATAAGGAACTTTTATGATATATTTGTATTTAGTTTTATAAAAGTGGTTAAATGTTTCATAAATACATTTACTTGTATTTATATTGAAAGAAAGTGTCACACAATATGGATCAGAAAAACCTTATTTCCTAAATATTGACATTTGATGTATACATTTGATGTATTATAATATATTAACATATGTATGTACAAAAGACTTTTGTAAGCATTACCAATTTAACAGACTCCTCTTAGTTTTCTTAATTATGTTAGCTAAATAATATGATTTGACTCATAAAGTTATTTACAACATTTAGATATTTCAAGTGTGAATACATGAAGCTCTTGGACTTTTCTTAATCTCTTCTTAAGAAAATGTATATTTTAAAACTATTTATGATTACATATGGAGCGCACAACATGCCAATTGGGCATTAGTGTATACCTGTCGTGAGTTTGGGCTTTTAGTGCGCCTCCTTTTCATATATGCACTAATTTCTTGTTACCAAGCGTGAGTGCATTTTTCATGTCATTCAGCTGATTTTTTAGGTATTTAAGAAACAACAATTCATTTTTTAAGTTAATAAATAAGATTCTGTGTTTTAATATTTTTTGTAAAGAAAGTTAATTAATTTTAAAAAAATTACAATGCCTAAATCAACAAAAAAATATAATATCATACATTTTTGGATAAAAATAATTTTGAAAGTAAGTGTACATTTGTGGTGCCAATTGCGCTTTAATAAAATTTGTTTTTGTAGTCGGGCAAATTTAAATTGTTTACTAGACTTGCACGGTCTGCACGACTTGCAAGGGTAGATTGTATCAAAAGTTGAGCTCCACTATTATAATGTGTAAATTTTATTTAAGTCCGAGCTTTTTACCAAATGTAATCATATTCTAAAGAAATTCAAACAAACCAACCAAGCTGTGATTAAAATAAAAAAATCTACCAAAGTAGCATCCGTGCTTTCAAACCTAAAAAATTTTATTTTTTGTTGCTAGACCCTATTTATATTTTATTCTACTTCTAATAGATTGTTTTAATTTCAATTGTTAATTTTTTTTCTATTTATATTGACACTCTTGATGCCTAATTTATATAACCATCACTGTATCTACGTACAGACATTTATAACGTTTAACTGGCAATTAGGCTTCAATGTTTTAAAAGAGCTTTTGATATTTAACGATAATAGGTGGTAAAGTAAAGAAAAAATAGTAAATATTGTATGCAGTATCTGAGAATGTCATAAATATTATTTAGGCTAGCAGAATAAGTAATTTAAAAGTACTCAATAAAAAATATTTGCAAACATTATTTTAAAATTAATCAAATAATGTTAAATTCTGTGGTGATTAGTCTTATATACTTATCACGAGCGAAAAACGGAATTGTATTTATCAACTCTTTTACATATATTTTTATAATATTAACATCTTAATTTAAATTAATTAAAATGCATTTCTTTGCATAAAGTACATTTTTAATCGTTTTAAACCAAAAGTTATGTTTTGAGAAAACTAAACTAAACTATTAATTTTTAAAATGCACAATATATTTGAATATGAGTATGTAGGTATGTAATGTATAAAGGAGTAGTGCAAAGCGTACCTTAACCCCTTAGATGTGTTAATTAAACTTATATTTTAATATGTACGTGAAATTATTGCCATGTTACAATATTCTAACATGAAGTTTTTTAAGGTAGTCTATATTTTTGCTAAATCCTCTTTTAATATCTCATCAAAATAAAAAGTTTATCTCTTATTTTTATTTTACTACTAGAAAAGCCCGGCGCGCGTTGCTACGCCCCTTAATGAAAAGAAATACACTCAGAATTTTAATTGAATATCAAGTGCAAGAAGCTAAAAATTATAACTTTTTTTCAATGGGCGTGGCACTGCCCACTTTTCTAATTAAGAAATTGTATAGTCACGACAACTAAATATGTGTGCAAAGTTTCAGAAAAATCGGTGAAGTTCAAGTAGCTGAAAATGATAACTTTTTTTATGGGCGTGGCACTGCCCACTTTTCTAATCACAAAATTGTATAATCATGAGAGCTCAATATGTGTGCAAAGTTTCAGAACAATCGGTCGAGTGCAAGTAAGTCAAAATGATAACTAATTTCTTATGGGCCTGGCCCCGCCCACTTTTCTAATCACGAAATTATATAGTCATAACAGCTCAATATGTGTACAAAGTTTCAGGAAAATCGGTCAAGTTCAAAAAGTTAAATATAATAACTTATTTCTCATGGGCGTGGCACTGCCCACTTTTCTAATCACGAAATTGTAAAGTCATAACAGCTCAATATGTGTGAAAAGCTTCAGAAAAATCGGTCGAGTGCAAGTACCTCAAAATTAAAATTTTTTTTATGAGCGTGGTCTTGTCCACTTTTCTAATCACGAAATTATTTAGTCATGACAGCTCAATATGTGTGCAAAGTTTCAGAAAAATCGGTCCAGTGCAAGTACCTCAAAATTAAAACTTTTTTAGGGGCGTAGCCCCGCCCACTTTTCTTATCACAAGATTATTTAGTCATGACAGCTCAATAGGTATGCAAAGTTTCCGAAAAATCGGTCAAGTGCAAGTAGCTAAAACTTATAACTAATTTTAACGGGCGTGGCTCCGCCCACTTTTTTCCACCCATGAACACTTCCTGCTATGAGAACAACAACTTACCAAAGTTTGAGTCCTATCTGTTTTACAGTTTCGGAGTCTATAGCTAACACACACACACACACACATATAGACAGAGTTTCACTTTTATATATATAGATAGATAGATAGTCACACTTAACATATTCTATTTAGCTTTGCCACAAAAATAAATTAAACATTAAACACTTGTAAAATGCAGTACATAAATACATATGCGTATGTATTTAACTTGAATAATTTGTTTCAAATTTATTACTAAATATCCCTTGCGACAAAAAAAAAACAAATAAAAAAATTCGTGCGTGCCTCTCTAACGTATTCATACGAAAATAAATGTTTCTATATATCCGTTGTGTTGTTTTAGTTGTTTCTAACAAATATTTTATTACTTTGTATTTAATGTATCTGACAAATTTATGCACATTTTATGGTAAAAACAAAAAAAGAAAACATATAAATTTTGTTTGTTCAATAATTCAAATGCATACACACGTATGTGTATTTCAAATATACGCGAGTACGTATTTGTTCTAAATTAACACGGATGTGTGATCAAAATATCGGCGCATACTGTCATATCTACTGTAAATAAAAACAAGTAAGAGCGCTATATTCGGCCGTGCCGAATCTTATATACCCTTCACAACGTGTAGTCATGCAATAACAGTAGTTTGTATTACCATTCATTCCATATGAAATACGTATGCATGTACAAACATATAAAAAACATACATATATAAAAACATCCCATTGTAAAATTATAAATTTACGTATGTATATAAAAAAAAATAAAAAAAAAAAAAAATAAAAAAAATAAAAAAAAAATTTAAAAAAAAATTGAAAAAAAAAATTAAAAAAAATAATTAATATAAATAATAAATATAAAACAAAAAATAAATATAAAAAAAATTAAAAAAAATATTTATGAAAGAATAAAAAAAAAAAAAATAAAAATATAAATATTATATTAAATAAAAAATAAAAAAATAAATAAAAAAAAATTAAAAAAAAAATTAAAAAATATATAGAAAATTTTTTTTTGGCTCAGCTGGGATTCAATGCCACGGTTACTCTAACCAGTATACACGTTTGTATGTATGTATGTTGTTGTTGTAATGTTGTTTTTGTGAAAAAAATCGAGGTGGTCGTGGGTTTTTGCTCATATCTCAGGTGTTTATGTACCGATGTTTCTGATTTTCAATACCGATGTACTCCCGAATATTTCTGATATTTTAATACCTCACCCGGGTCAAATCGATGTGTGCGGGCTTCAAAAAGTTGATTTCAACATACACACGGACATACGGATAGACTGACAGAGCTTAATCGACTCCCCTATTCATAAGCTTTCAGAAAATATATACTTTATGGGGTCGGAAATGAAAATTGTAGAAATTTCACACGGAATGACAAACCTATATATACCCTTTTTCACTGTGTGAAGGGTATAAAAATAACAAAAATAAATGTACATATGTGTGCTAGTTTGGTTGTGTGAAATTTATTGACAAATAATAAATGGGCCGCAAAGTTTTGTGTTTTGCACGATAGACGACACAAACGATTTTAGGACATTTTTAATGTGCACTTGCCGAAAGGATTTCAAAGTGTGAGAAAAATTACATCAAGATAAAAAACCATTTGCAGGTATAAATAAATAATAATTTTTATTAGCACTAGGTTTATTTATTATTTGTTTGGAATAAATATGTATTTTAGAGTTACATTTTATTGCAAATATATTAAATAAATATTTAATTTTCATAAATAGATCATTTTCATAATGGCCAAGTTTTGAGAATTTTTTTTTTGTATAGAGGTAAAATGTTTATGTTTGTAAATAGTAATAAATTTCTGTATATAAAATTTTTGTTTTATATTTTTACGTCTAAATAAATTGTTTTGGAAATTATATGAAAGAGCGAGCCATGAAGCTCACAATTCGTAGCACGAATAATATAGAATAAAAATTCCTTTATTTCATATAATAATTTTATTTGAAAAATATTTCATATTATGTCAACACCAAATCACTAAATATTTATTTTATATGTACATTACACCACGAAACAAGTATATTTTCCTAAGAGCGATCTAAGATAAACTCGCGAAATCATGAAGGAAGCTTTGAACTAGATAAAGAGTTCAAATCCTTACTAAAGCAGGGCAACAACTGAGAACATGTTGCACCGTGTCAGATTCCTCTACATAGTGAGAACTGCTACATTAGTCATTGAAAGTTTAATTTACCTGCGCTGCCAAGAAATAGAGTCCAGTAAGAATATCAAACATATTATGAACTTGGAAAGTGTGAGAGAGAGAGAGAGAGAGAGTGATAGTTGCATGCATGACCTATTTTAAAGGTCATCTAAATACAACTAAGTCTTTCTTGCTAAGACCCAAGTATTATACTCCTCGGATTATCTAGTCTATCTGGGTTTTTATAATTAATGTTTTTCTAGTGCCCTGCAAGTAGGGTTTTTTTTCCCGGAATTTTTCGTTTTCCGGGAATGCGAGATTAACTCTTTCTTTATGGAAATTTTGAAGTATTGGCCAAGTGAGCTGAGTTTTTTTTAATTTTTGACGGCAGTTCTTTCTGATTTTTCATATCAGCTAACTTTTTATCCCAGATTGCTTTGTGCAATGATCTCAAATAACGCATTAATCCGCTGGAGCTTCGGCCTTTACATGAAATTATCTTTGCACATAAAGGACATACAGCAGTGTCATCAGCCTTTTTTCAAAAAAACTTCCATACTATTGAACTTTCGTTTCTTTTAATATTAAAAAAAAAGTTTATAAAATTAACACATTACCTCAAAAAGTATATCAAATTCTTTATAAAAATGTTTTTAAACATAAAGTTAAAACAAACCTTGAAGAAAATATTTTTATGAAAAAGAAATGTCACAATATAAACATATGCTTTCGAGTCGTAGCCACTTTTTTCATTTTCCGGGATCCCGAAAAATTATACCGGGAAAACGGGAAGATAAAATAAATTAAATTCCCGGAACGGGAACTCTCGGGAAAAAACCCAACCATCAATTCAGAAATGGTCAATTAGTAAATTTGTCAATCTCTAGCGAGTGAACAATGCTTCTTTACTAATCCGTCCGCAATATTGATATTAGACACAATTGAGTGACTAGGCAACCATATAAGCTTAAGAAAGGTATATCTTGCTATTAAGTTTAGAGATGCCCAGTCATAATCAAAATATATTTTGTGAAAACTTCTAACAGACCGACTTAAAATTTTAGGAAGAAAGTCCAATAGCTTCTTAGCCAGTTGATATTGCAGTCTATAGTCGGTAGCTACCACCCAGTCCCTCCTATTATTGCTATCATTTGGTTTAAATTTTTTAGATAACTACCTTTCTCACCAATTGTAGTATTTTTATAAAGAATCTTTTGCCAAAGAAGGTACTTGGACTTGGACGGAATTGTAGTCATAGATACCATAATAGACAAATGTTCATGCAGGTCAGATTTTTATGCAACAATTGCGCACAATTTAATCGCCATTTGCCACTTACTAAGATCTTACATCTGCATATAGCTAATTCAACACTATGAAAAGACCTTTGAGCGTATTGCACGAAGACCTCCTATGATAAACAGAGCCGCGCTGTGCAAAACGTGTTAACAAAGTCGACTGTATATTAAACGAGTGGGTGCATTCTATTATAATAGAGCTTTTTACATAAGTATTGGATTTACACTCTTCAAAGTTTTACCTCAAGTCTTACCTCAAGCCATTCTTATGCCTTAAGCTTTTTTGCATGAATATATGACTACTGATGACTTAAATGCTATTAATTGATATAAAGAAACTTGGTATTCAGTATCAGCAGAGCTGGGGGGTCTCAATTACATTTTGTATTTAATTACACCTATAATTACACAATTACATGTAATTGTAATTTAAGTTTTCTTAAATTACAATTACATGTAATTGTAATTGGCAAAAAATCCAATTACAATTACTTTTAATTGGAAAAAAAAATTTTCATTAAGTAATTTAAAAAAAACAAGTAATCATTACTTTTTTAAGTATTTATTGTCAAAAAAGTATTTAATTACAAAAATTATCAATTACATATTATATAAGCCAGTCTTTACCATTTAATAATTTTCAGTTTAAAAATGTTACGAACACGTCCGAATTGAAATTTCAATAATGATCGAAATGAAATCGATCGTTTTTCATCACTCTACCGAACTTTGTACAATACATTTTAATAAATTCATAATTATTCTATAATTTATTTTATACACCCAACAATTTTTTTTCATATAATTTAGAAAATCGTTTTAAGAATTTTAAGTTTTATTTTATGGTTTTAAAAATGTAATTGAATTTTGTTCAATTACAAGTAATTATTTGTTGATTAATTACAATTACAATTACTTGTAATTAGTAACTGAACATTTTCAATTACAATTACATGTAATGTGTATTTGATTTTTTTCAATTAACAATTACAAGTAATTGTAATTGACATTTTTCAATTACAATTACATTTTATTGTAATTGAGTTAAGTCCTTACTTTCAATTACAATTACTTGTAATTGTAATTTAGACTACCTCAATTACAAATTACATGTAATTGTAATTGAAATTGAAATGTAATTGAGATCCCCCAGGTCTGAGTATCAGTTCAATATACCTCGCACTACCCACCGATGTGAGATCCAAAAACCTCCTTGCGGTTGCACTAGCGTAGTTGATGTAATAATCATTATTATCACTCTATTTAAAAGTAATAGTTTTATGTAGTGTTTAGTTAAGTCCAATTGGAGATGCATAATAAGAACTCCTTCAGGCTTTTTTCTTAATTAATTATAAATGGTCCGCCATATAACTTTTTTTTTGAAAATGCTATAAAAAGTATAGCTGCGGCTGTGTAACACGTAGCGCCGTCCTGTTGAAACCAAATGTTGCCAATATCCTCCTCTTCAATTTTTGTGAAAAAAATTCGTTCAAAATGGCTCGATAACGATCGCCATTGACTACGGCCACTCCTTCCTCATTTTCGAAGAAAAAAGACCCAATTATGCCTCTGGACCAAAATCCGCACCAAACAGTGACTCGTTTTGGGTGTATCAGCTTTTCAATGTATGCGTGCGGGTTTTTTGTACCCCAAATGCGACAATTTTGCTTGTTTACAAACTCGCCAAGATCTAAATGAGCTTTATATGAAAAGATGATTTTTTGGCCAAATCGGCCAAAGTAAGGTCGCAACGTTGTTCAAGCGTACACACAACCATATTCGTTCAGCGGAAGGATAATACTAATTAACTGTCAAATCAGACGTGAGCTAAGTGTTACCATTCACGAAACAAGCACTAGTTGAATAAAAAACGTTAGATGGCGGACCCTTTACAAAACAAGTTCCAAGTTTATATTATAAGTATTCTGTTATTTCTAAGCACTAATTGTTATGCTAAGTGAATTTTTCGGTTGCCCTGCTTGTGACCTTTACATATGACGTACAATAAATATATATGAAAATGTTATTTTACGTACAGACATATAAAATGTAAATACTTTTTAGCGTTTTTTTTTTCAAACTTCAACTATGTTTGCGTGTTAATAATGCTATGAGTTTCTAACACACCAGCATTTAAAAACTTTTCTATTTATAAGTAATAAGAAAACTTTCATAATTAAATATTGATTTTTGTTTTCAAGATTTTAGGAAAATTATGCCCCTCTCAACATGATATAAAATAATCGTCAGATTTTTAACAGTAGATAAAAAGATTTTAGTTTTTATAAATTTGTATATAAGTTGCTTAATACTTAAATGTAACAGAGGGTCTAAATAAAACTGGCTCAACAATTAAGAAAATTACGAAATCGCTGTTATTTAGATGAAGATCGTTTTATTGTTGCTAACAACTGTTATCAAGTTTAAGCCCCATGATGACTTTTGGTCCACCCTGTACATGCCAGATATAATTAAAATTTCTTTTTTGGATTTATTTCTTCATCTCTGATGGTTGATGTCATTTTTATGTCACCACAAAACTCAAACATTTACAAAAAAAGAAGAAAAAAATTCTCGCTTACAGTGATAATCTGCAGACGTGTGTGCGTATATGTTTGTCTATTAAACAGTATCGCTGTACGAGCTTTCAATAAATCCAAATCTCAATCTAAATATTGATTTTACTGTCATCATCATGTCGTTTATATTTTTTTCTCATCGTTGTTTCTTTTCGTTGTAACATGTTTGAATAATAAGTGATAAAATACTTGACACATTGACAGTATTGACGCTTAAAATTCATAAATTTTCAACCATTGAAAATGATAGACAAGTAAATAAATTTATTTTGTATATATTATTTTTTTTAACTTTATCTCACAGTAGCAAACAGTAAGTGCAGTGTCTGATTGAGAATGATAGCTATATTGTATGAATGAAATGTGTCTAGTCTAGGTTCAGAGTAAAGGACGATTGCCTGACAGTTGTGTGCGATGTGTGTATCGCAACAGGATTAAATTGCCTAAGATTTGTGATTTAATATTTAAATGTTTAATAAGTTTAAACGGAAAAACGTGAGTTCAAGCATAATAGAATATTAGATAATATGACCTCTTTAAACCGCTTTTAAAACTAATTTCTCTTGATTTATCGTGATTGTTATCGGGTTTTAAATTGACAGACAAAAAGGCATAGTAATATTGTGATTGAACAACTTATTTATATAATATAATTTTAACTTATTTAAGATTTTGGTTTTGGTATTAAACAATTAACTTAAGTGTGCTTTTTTAATAATAAATTTACCAAATTTATGTATATTTGTTGCTCTTTTACCATTAATAAAATGTTTTAAAAAATACATATCTTTTTTTAAATAAAATTTCCATCCCTGATATACGAATTGGCCTTGACAGAAAACATCCCTTAAAAAGTTACTTTAATGTTTTAATTCGCCATTGCATATACCTGTATGAATTTGCTTTGAACAATTTGTTACCTTTTCTTTTCTAACAAACAATGTTACCCTTTACAAAACTTTTCAAAGGTCACCTTAAAAAATGTTTCAGCTTATTTACATGACAGCTATATTTATATTTAAACCCGCATTTAATGCTGCCATTTTAATGATTTGGAATCAAAATTTTATTATTTTTTTAACACCAGAAAAACTTTATTCTTCTTCAGCTGTTCAAAAGGGCAGTATTCTAACCCTTTGATTTAATTCAGGGTACGACATGTAACATGTTTTGTTTTCATTTTTATGGCAACATTATGCATAGGGCTCAATTAATACAACATTTACGTCAGAAAAGAAAACACTATTAGTTTTATCTAACATTTACGGCAGAGTAATAGGGACCTAAATGTTAGCTGATTAAATTAAACATTTAACACTTGCTGTGATATACAAATAGTGTTGTGGGATAGTCACCCTGTTTTGCTACATTGTTATTATAATTAAACTCTAGATGATTTAAAATTGTCATTAAATTATTTTATTTAAATAAAATGAAAATATTTCTCTACAATTGATTACTATAAAAACCAGATGAGCTATTCATAAGATAATTAATTTTCTGAACTATAAAAAAATGATGTGGTGGTATATTCATTTTGTCATTTCGTTTGTAACACATCGAAATATCTATTTTAGACCCTTTAAAGTATATACTTTTTGAGTGCTGGTTTCATTTAAGAACGATGTAGCCTAGCTAAGACCGTCCATTTGTCCGTCTGTTGAAAATTCGAACAGAAAAAGTTAGGAGGCTCAAAATATTGCCGGAACATTTTAAATACATAAGATTTGTTTGGTATTGAAAATCGGTATATTAGAAAGAGAGCTTTAGCTAGCAGAGCAAACGTTGGATAAAAAAGCGATGTTTTTCCTACATCAAATAAATACTATTGTGTCTTAACGTAGAGCGATAAAATTTCAAAAATATATTTCGTGAGTAAAAAAATATTTTTCCATGAAAATTGCTTTACGAATATATAAACCGAAAGGAGTTGCAGGTTAAAATTTACATTGAACAGTGTATTTTTCGGTATATTTAAAATTTAAAACATAATAAAACCTACAAAATTGGATGTACGTCTCTGAAATTTTGCAACCACTGCTTTTTAGTTAATGGATTTGTAACAACAAAAATTAAGGTGACACACCCATCGCTTTATTTAAAACTCATATAATTTCTCTATAGATGAAAATTTTAAAAGACTAAAGGAATCTATATTGGAATATCTAAGTTGAATTTGTTGGCAGAAATTATTTTGATACGCTTACTTTAACGCCCACTTTTCACATATTCTACTATCAATGAAATTCAAAGGCTCATAAAACGGACAGAACTAGGGGTATGATGGTAAATTTCAGACACAAAGCTTTCTAGTCAATATCATTGTTATTCCAGAAAATGAAGGTTACACGCCCATTTTAACGCCTAGGGAAATGTTTTTGGAAGAATAAAGGACTCTTATGAAATATCTAAAAAAAACTTCGTTGACACGCCTATTTGAGTGCCCACTTTCCACGTAATCTACTGTTAATGAAATTAAAAGCTCACAAAACCGACAGAATTAGATGAATGATGATGAAATTTCGCGCATATAGTTTTAGGGTCAATATAATTATAATCACAGAAAATTAAGGTGACACACCTACTTTAATGCCCACCTCCCTTACAACGTTTTGCGGTTAATTTAAGTAATTTCTCTAGGGACAAAAGCTTTGGAATAGTAAGGGATTTAAAAAAAAATAAATATCTTAGTTCAGTTCATTTGCAGAAATTACTTCGACACTTCGCCCATTCACATATTCTGCTATCATTTGAGTTTAGAAGCTCATTAAAGCTATAGAATTAAATATATTAGATAATGAAATTTCCCACATAAAGGTTTCTAACTTATTATAATTTGCTTTATTTTTTTAACTTTATATTTCTATTTGGAAAAAAAATTATGAAAAAGGAGAAAAGCTAGAAAGGATTATCTAAGTGAAATTCAAACATTAAATATATTATTTTAAAAGTGATATACAAACACAAAGCTATTTGTGAACTAACTCTGGCTACAAAATTCAAGTCCATTCTTGGTAAAAATACCTATCACTCCTAATATAGAAATACTTAGGGTTTCATTGCAAGACTAAATAAATTTATAGCAAATCGAAACTACACAAAGAAAGTAATAACAGCGATTTCTGTTAATAATAAAATAATAAGTTTTGTGCTATAAAAGTACACAAAATTGGTGGTGGGAATCAAAAATTCGGCGCAGCCAAATATAGTGCTCTTACTTGTTTATATTACTTTCACAATATATTTGCTATATGTGTATTTGTTTAATAAAAAACTTTAGCTTTTTTTACTATTTAAATTGTTTGTTTAAATATTCGAATAAAAATCCTGATTTTTAATTTATAACAAATAATGGGGTTTTTTTTTGGCTAAAACATTTTAATCAATTTGTGTGCCATAATGTTTTTATGAAATAAATTAAAAAATATTAACTTTTATATAATCAAGTTAAATTTTTTAACAGTAACATTTATAATATAATATATATTTTATAATAGTGAAAAAAAAATAGAAAAATATATTTAAAAAAAAATTCATCTTTTTGTTGAGTTTGAAGTCACTTGCGGAAGAACTTCTGCAAATATTTGCTGAAGTGTTTCCACTCAAACCGAAACTTGTGCAAGTCTGCTTCCAAAAGTAGTTTGTAAAAGTTATTGCGAAGAACTTGCTGCAAGAAATTGCAGACATGTTTCCACACAATGTAAGTACAGCTTGCAGTAGTTTGCTTTGGAGTGGCAATATAGGCATATATAATAAGTATGTACAAGTGAATATGTAATATAATGTAATATATAATGAAATAAAAATTAAAACGATTATATATGTGCATTTTATTAGTCTTACCAAATTATCCTCAGTTTCTTTGGGTACATGAGATGATGTCATGTATTTCATGTCATTATAAAACTTCCACTTGCTAATATATACATCATTAGCACTTTGGCCACTTTTTTATTCGTTTCTTTGCTTACTTCTTGACCAAACTGCGTTCGGAGGTTGTCCAATTTCCTTTTGAGCTCTTCTTTCGGTGCGTCCATATCATTGGCTACTGCCTTTAAAGCATTTTTTTTTGAATTTTATTCTTATACTATTTTGAGGACGTGTCCCATAATTCAGGATAACTTTCTTGTTTTTCAATTACCAAATGTTTTTTTAACTACTCCAAACAAATTTATTTTTGTCCATTTTCATAAACTAAAAAAAAAAAACTGAAAAAACACAAAACAAAAGTGAAAACAGAAAAGAAAACCACAAACCTTTACTTACGTATACCCGACTTCTTGTGCAATTCTTCAAAACACTTGTAGTTCACAGCAAGTCGTTCAAGTTACTTCCAGCAAGCAACAAACACGTGTTTATGTGGATAATTGCTGCAAGTAACTTCTGCAAGCCGTGACTTCTAGAAGTCGACTTCTAATACGTGTTTACACGACAAAAACTTCTTGAAGTCACTTTTGGAAGCAACTTCCGTAAGAAAACTTGGTAGTGGCTTGAGATCACGTTTGTTTTTTTATAAAAAATTTTTATTAACAACGAATATTTCCTACCAAAAGAACAAACGTGATCTTAAGCCTAACAAAAAGAAGAAATTATTAATATAAAGATCAACAAATATAGACGATATACAGGGTGGGCTAAAAGAAACCAAGGGGTGTAAAATTTTAATAACTTTTTCGTTTATTAATTTTTTTTTATTTTTTCTTTCAAATTATATAGACAACATTTGGAGAATTTATAATGGAGAGGTTTACAACTGAACAGAGAACCAGAACAATAGAATTTTATTATTTAAACCAGAGATCAATTATTTTAATGCAACAAGCATATCGTCGACATTTTAAAGTCAGAATTTCGCTCTCTGAAGCAATGATTTGTTGCTTAGTTGATCGTCATCACCAACATGGCAGCGTAACAGATTTGCCTCGAACCGGTATTATGAACCAGTACTCAGGGAATAACTTCTATTTATTGTGTTGATATCAGGAAATACGGCTAAAAACTAAACAATGCTATACAAAGTGAATTAATTATATTTTAAATGTTACCAAAGTTGTAAAATAAAATGTAAATTAAATTAAAGTAATTAAGGAAATATAAATAAAAATCTAATGAGACTAAATATTTAACAATATGTTCATTAAGCCTAAAGGAAATGTTTTTGATTTGGCTTTTTTAAGGGTAAAGCCAATATTTATAGTATAGTATAATATGATCGTCGATTCGATAAAAAAATTGCTTACTGTATTGTCCAGTTATGAATAATTAAAATATAACTTCAGCTTATGAAATCTTTTTAAGGTTTTTTTCTTTAAAACTGATAACTCTTGGTTTCTGTCGAGTTTAAAACTCACTTAATTAATATCAGTCTTCAAATAATACTTTAAAAATACTGCCATACTTATAATTACCTGTCTTATTTCTTTTAATTTTTTTTAAAATGTATAAATTGCCTGCATACAGTTTTTACTAAATAAATATACGTTTACTTTGCTTCCAACAATTTAAAATTTTGTTATGTTCTTTAGCTATTTATCATCATAAATCATTATTTTAATCATTCTTTTTCACTACAAAGGTTTGCTTGTTTTAGCAAAAGTCATCTATTTTACCAGATATTCATAGTTATATTTACCTTAGGTCATTTAACTTGACTTAAAGAAAATTATGTCTAGTTAACAGTCTACTTCGTGTATAGTAACAAAACAAAAAATTACAACCAAAAAATAACTTCTACAACATGGAACGGGAAGAGTGGAGAAAAAAATATACCAGAACTGGTACAAGATTTGAAATGTAGTCTTATAACAGAACCATATACATACAAGTAATGTAGTAGTAGTTATGGTGGCAGTAGTAGAATATCATAATACAGATAAAAAATAACTTAAACCAATAATTTTCAAGTCAAGAGCCTTTTAACAATTTCCCTCCAGACACTAAAGTTATGAATATTTAATGACCTTTACACACTATTGCAGAGACCTCAAACCACAAACTCACACACTCTCAAACGTACTACATGCTGCTAAGCTCTAAAATCATATTTACAAATACATGTAGACATTGTAGTAAAATAAAGCGGTAATGTTTAAATCTTAAGCTAATTTTTAAATCTTTTTGATTTAGTTATTTTGAAAGAACTATTTTTTTGATAAACTTAAATTATAATAAAATCTGAAATAAAAAACGAATTTGTACGAAATTTTTAATATAAATACAGTTTTATTTAAACAATTTTAATTTGTAACAAAATTAGGAAGAGGACATTTTGATAAATTGGAAGTTTTTCCAAAATTAACTAAAAATATATATACCCTTATGCACTACAGGTGAAGAGTATAGCAAGTAAGAGTGCTATATTCCGCCGTGCTGAGTCTTCACCGTTATGTATATAGGTAAAATGACCACCAGTGATCAGCATTGAGTCGTTTTTTCATTATACATAGTGAGTCATAAAACTTGAGTATAAGTGCGAATAAATCATTAAAATTTAACTGAGCTGACGTACGCATACCCACAACAACGTTGATTTATAAGTACAACTCACAATGAACATGAGTACTATGTCGTACTTATACTTATACCGTCCCATACTTATATGATTCGCAAAACTACCCACGTTGATTCATATTTTTAAGAAAATACTTTTCTTCATAGAATAATTCAAGTTGTTTCAACAACAAACGCATTAAAATCTCTCATTTGTATGAAGAAAAAACAATGTTGCCAGGTCGGAGAATGCAAGATATTTTTTGTCGCAAAAAGCTTTGCAATTTACAAAGTGTGATATATAATTTTTGCAAGTATCACTATTTTTTTTTAAATGAATGCAACTGATTATGGCCTTTAGGGTAAGTTTTGGTTGGCTTCTATAATAAGAGGTAAACAATAACAATTATTTTATGTTTTTTATTTTCATGTTTGAATTTTTTGCAGCAAATTAGAAAGCTGCGTTTTTAAGTGCTCACTAAAATTTTAAAGATAATGCCCAAAAACATAATCTAAATCTCTTATTATTTTGTTAAATTCGAATTGTCTATTTTTTTAACAATCCACAATTATTATGGTGAATGTAAAATTGTAATCTGGCAAGCCTATTTAAAACACACAACTTTATAATGAGTACGTGAGTCATACTTGCATTTGATCGTCTTTTTATCTTGCGTGAACGATAATAGCAATCAACTGAGTCATACGTGTTGCTAAATATGAGTACTATAAGTACCTTAAATTTAAAAGTAAGTATAAGTAGTGAAGACTTTTCAATATGTATAAATGAGCTTAAATCAACGAAATAATGAATCATGATTTAAGTTGTCTTACTTCATGAGTATTCGTTGCAGATCTCTGATGACCACATCAGCACAGATTTTAGATTTCATTTAATACGCCATTTGCTTTACTACGTTCGACATCATCTTTGATTTGGAACTTTTACATAGTTAACTGAGTTCTACTAGTCAAACCTTTTTAATGGATACCGATATTGTTAGGGTTAAAAAAGTTTGCTTTACCATTTTGTTTCAGTCATTTGTTTCCTGTATTCTATATTTGTTTATTAGTTTACTACATTGTACTGGTCAATTCTTTTTTTTTTTTTGATACCAATATTGTGGAGGTTTAGGCGAACAAAGCCGTAACTACTATATTTGAGTCACATATTTGCCATTTAATATAGGACGCCATCTTGGATTTTGTTCCTTTCAAAAAAAGAGACCGTGTTTATTTTCTCATATGTCAAAGAGTTATTGGGCGATTATGCTGATTTCCAATACCCAAATTTATCTGATACTTTCGCTTCAAAAAAGTCAATTTCAACATACACACGGACATAAGGACAGACGGTCAGACAGAGCTTAATCGACTTCAATATTCATCAGCTTTCAGAAAATATATATTTTATAGGGTCGGAAATGCTTATTGTAGAGATTTCATACTAAAGGGCAAAACCACAGTGAAGGGTATAAAATGACTAAATTCATCATTGCCAAATTTTTGATATCTAAAATTCATTTTTTTGTTAATAACTCCAATCACTATAGAATATTATCTTTATACTAAAATGTGTATTACTATCTTTGCCAATTTGCCCTAAATTTATTTTTTTATACTTCGTCTCAAAATGAATCCGAAATATTTTTACAAAAAAAAAATTATTTTTCCAATTTTAATAATGTAATATTTGAGTTGTAGGTGTTAAAGTAGGCAAGTTAAAGCAACTTCTGCCAATGTATATTATGGAGTCCATAGTTTTTACTTTGAAAATATTTTCCTTATTAAGAACTATATGGTTTATTTAATAAAAAATACAATTTACCAACTTATTACCTATCCCAGCAAAATAATTTATTAGTAGTGCGAATTATTCACATTTGCAGGACTTCAAATCAATGTTCATTTATTCTAAATAAATAACCAAAATGCAAAATAATTTGTCATACTTAAATGATATACTTTAAAATTAATACAAAATTAAGCTAAATACCTTAAACAATTCATATAAACAAATTATATTAACTCATGAAACTTCGGATTCTTTTCACTTAATTTGGATAAGTTCTAAGCACTTATTACAATAAAGTACAGTTCATAAATATATTCGTGTAAACACGTGATTTTTAATGACACGCTCATGCAAAATCCTTAGTATTTTCACCTAAATTAAATCACTTTGTCACCAGTAGAACCCTGCAAAATTACCTCTTTGTCCATTTTTTTGATTGTACAAGGTGGGTAGGTGTTGTTTGGCTCTCATTTTTCTCTAAATGAAAAACTTCGATTCTGACTGCGTTTATTTGAACCTTTAGAATTTTAGAAGTACTAGAAGTTGTACGTCGTAATAGTTGTAAACATTATAGAGGGTATTCCTGGGTTAATATTTTGTAGAACATTTACAATAATTTTTTTTTTAATGTTTATTAAATGTCGCATAAATATGGCTGGAAAGGTAAGTACTATTGCGGGTTTTCTATAATATGTGGAGGCGAATATTTAACAACCTACGACAGAATATGAATTAAGCAAACCTGCGTTGTAGCTTTTTGTACATTTTGATCTACAACTCCTTTAGTAATACACGGATTTGAGCAATTTTTTGAGAACAATATTTACTTGCTCATGAAATATACCTGTAAAATTTTGTCACCCTATGTCATTGTGTTAAGACGCAATTGCATTTAATTCGATGTCCGAAAGACAGCTTGTACTAAAAGTTATAAGTCTTTTTCATATGAACCGATTTAGCTTATATTCAATGTTAAACATTTCTGATGTATTAGAAATATTCTCTATAAATTATTTTAATTATTAAAAGACCTTGAGCTGAAACAATTTTAGTTAATATTTAAAAAAAAATTAATATTTTATTCCTTTAGAACTATAACTCACTTTACAACTACTATCTTAAACTTTTCTCTGAACTCCTTAACAAACTACTCACTTTACAACTACTATTTTAAACTTTTCTCTGAACTCCTTAACAAATCAAGTTAATAAACCCAATCTAAAAATTTAGATTTGCCATACCTGGTACGTACCTACATCAGGTTTCATCATATTCGCTTATCTCCCAGTAGGTGTGAGTTAATATTAGTGCGTGTCTATTCCATTTGTTTGTTGCGGTGTGCGTAAATTCTAAACGATGAATCATTTAAAAATGCCTATGGACAGTTATGAATACGAGTATATTTATAGCAAAAGCACTCAATTACATATCCAATACTGTCCTTTCCACCACCAATTCAACACCGCACACAAGCACCAGTGTACGAAAGGAGTATACAGCATGGTGTTTATGTGGCCTCTTATTCATTGCCACTGTTGATAATGTTGTTATTGTGTGATTGGTGTTTATGAAAAAGAGTGTTTTTGTTTGACACCCATAAATGTTTGTTGTATGGTATTTCAATATTATGACAATGGGATTGATGTCTTCGGTTAATTTGTAGTAATATTGTTGCTGTTTTTATTCACTTTCAATATTTTGTTTTAGGTATAGAATCTATACTATAGATTCAAAATAAATTTATACATACATTTCAATGTCAAAATTTATTCAATTCATAATACATCGTATACGTTTTACGTTGTCTTATTTAACAATGGTTGTACAAATGTTGTTGGGAATTTATTTTCCTACTAATTGCTACATCGTATCTGTGGCTTAGAGCTAAAAGGGCCAATGTCAAAATATTTACTTTTGAGTAAATTGGAATTGAACTTTAACTTTTATAGATGCTTTCATAGTGACATTGGCCAGTATTTTATTTATGAAGCTGTTCTGGGTTAAGTATGACTTTAGCGGTTTTACCATAATGAAATAGAGTAAGAAAACAAATCTAATGCAAAGATTAACTCAAAAGAGCAAAACAGTGACATTGGCCCTTTTAGCTCCAAGCCACAGATAGACAATATATAATCTATGTTTAAAGAATGTTTCCTAAATACGTCACTGATGAAACAGTAAGGGCTTTTTAAATTATTTTTTTTCTTTAATAAGCAGATGTGATTTTTTTAAAACATTAAGGGCCATTATTACAACTTGCCGTTAGTTAAAGGTGGGATTTTTTTGTGCCCGATAAATATCTTAGCATTATTACAACTTCCATTTTTTATAGTAATTATTGTTAACAATAATAATATTTAATAGATAAAAAATAATAAATGAAGGATTTATAATGCAAAACCATTTATCGGTCCTACGAACTCTTGCTTTAACTAACGGCAAGTTGTAATAATGGCCCTAAGAGTGAGTCCGAAAAAACTTTTATTTGTATTAAGTTAAAATTAACTTAAACCGTTCAATATAAAAATTCTTAAGAATACATTAATTTATTTAAAGAAAGTACAAATGCATTAACATATTGGCTTGTAACTCGGTATTTATAAATTTATAACTTTTCCTAGAAATTCTTCCATTAAAGATTTTATAGTTGCTTCCGTTTCCTTTATGGACGAGGTAGTCAACTAATGCTTAAATTAAAACATATCCTGGGTTACACCCCCTCTTTCCAAATTGGTGAACAGTTGGATAGATTTGCATCCCCTGGTACAAAATTTACATTATTGTTTGAATACCACCCAAGGACCTTTTTTCTATAGTAACATGATGCCAAGTCGTCTTGGTAGACATTCTATTAAATATACATACATATGTATTTATGTTTTTATTGTTCCCGATGTTACAAATTATTGGCATATTTTGTCAGAACTGCAAATGGCTTGCCGCACCAGAAACTTTTTGGGGAATTTTGTTTGTTTATTTTCCGGTGTCGAATATTACCCCGTCCATCAGTCACATAAAAATCTTGATTCGGAAATTGTAAAAAGACTACCGGTGCATACGATTTATCATCCATCCTACAACAGGTAAATCTTTTATAACATTTTACATCAATTTTTTCGCTACTTCTTTTGCTTCTGAATACTTCACCACATTGTAACCTGCAACTTTCTGAACTTTTTTCGACTTCAACCCAGTATAAGCCTTGTCACTGCATACATTGATAGAAGTGTTCGGAAATTTTCAAAAAGGTTGTTCGAATTCTTTTGCCTTGCCTTGTTAGACTTTTTTCTTCCTAATCAAGGTTTTCTTTAAATTTTGTAGCCTTTCCTATACCCTTAATAGCTTTCGAAACAATGTGACAGTAAAACTTCAGATATTTTGCTTTTTTTCGAAAGTATGTTTTAATTTTTAATTATATGTTCTCCTACTTTATTTTCGCTGTTTATTTTGATCGAAATAACAATTGAATATTAATGATTTAGAAAATAAAATATCTGACATATTTTTAAAAGCTGACGTGATTAAAAAATAATAATTTATTAGACCAGGTAGTCTTAAATAGTCAGCTGATTATTTTTTTCTTCACATATTTTAAACTGCAGCTGTCAAAGTTCATAAATAAACAATTCTTTCTCTTCTCTAATTTATTTCAAATGCCATTAATAAAAAATATAAACCATAGAATTCTCTCCCAACTTCAGATAAGTATATACGCCTTTCATTAAAATAGTATGTATAAGTTTTTTCTGACTCCCTCTTTACAACTTATATGATTGTTTGTGACCCGAACAATTTTGTATAGGCTGCTAGATATTTTATCTACGATAGCAGTTTAATTTATATTTAGATGATACAAGTGTGAAATGTATGTTAATTTGTTTGTATACAGACATTTCATAATATTGGTTGAAAATCATTTAGCAATAAATATTATTTCACTATTTATGTGTCATTTTGGTTGTGTACAATTTGTGGTAGAATGTTTAATATCGTGATAAAAATGACCTATCAGTTTAGATCTCTAATGAATAAGTTGCTAACATTGAGTATTGAATATTGATTTCAGTTTTCATCAACCTAGATTATTAAATTTAATTACATATATCAGTTTTAATGTTGTAAAAAGAAAGAAATGGAATTAAATTAACAATTAAAAATGTTAATGTTTATGTGTTCCCTTACTGCAGATCATACCAATTAATTTTTGTTTTATCTTAAAATCAAATTTTTTCAAAATTTAAATTTGCATTAGAAACTCGAAATTTGATTATATATTAACTGATTCACTGCAGAGGCAACACCTTTTTGCAGAGCCGACTTTTTGCTATTAAACTTGTAAAGAAAATTCTTCAAAACGTATGGGTGATTGCAGAACAAATGAGCTTGAGTAGTAGCATACAGTTAACTATGTTCAAATTTAAAATCAAATATGGCTTTCGAAATAAAACAGCAAAATGGTACATTACATTTAATCTGAAGCTTAAGTTACTGTGCGGTCACTATTTCCATGAACAAGATGGTATTATCAGTTTCGGTTTTACTTATTTGTTTTTTGAGAAATGTTCTTGGCTTGCTAACATACTGACCCTCTTTCAAGTATCCGCGAAAAAGAAAATTGTATCAGCACCTGATAATTCATTAATTAATCAATTAGAAAGTTGGATGGTTTTCTTCATCTAACAAAGATTAATTATGTCTGGTACACGTATACTAAATTGACATGTTGTGCAATCTAAAGGAACAATATTCCTTTAATAAAAACCATAATCTCAATTCTCTTAATATCTCAACAGTTCAAGATCAGTATGTAGAGTGGCCTATATACTCCATTCAATACTAAAGAAACCTTAATAAAAAACATTATTGAATTACACAAGAAATAATTATTTTATTATAAATGTATACAAGCTTTCGACAGATCGTGTTCAGCGCCGGAATAAAAGCTAATTTTCTAGAATCATATTAAATTCCAAATAAAGAAATTACACATGTGATTTGCATATTTCCGCCAGCTTAGATTAAAATTTATAAAATTTGTTTTACATTTACATATTTACATGTCATAAATGGATTATGGCTTTCATTTAATTCAAATAAATATATAAATTACCATATCAAATACAAATTTTCCCAACCCATACATATTAATACTCCACACAATTAAAGGTTAAATATTTCAACAGTTTTGCCTTACAATTCAAATAATTATATTGAAATGAAGTAGAGGAAAACATTTTAAAATGTATATATAATTGTGTAAATACTACTATTTCCTATGTTTGCAACACAAAAACAAACACTTTTAATTTGCTCCAAATAGTTGGCCCGGTGTAATAAAAATGGTTACATTTCATCTGAAAACCAAGCACACCTTTAGGGTGTTGTAGGCATTTACACACATTTTGTTTGTGTGTGTTTGTATAAAGGTATACTAAATAAACACTTGTATAAACTATATACAATGTATGTATATTCGTATACAAATACTTAATATTCATGTTTGAGGTTTGTGTATTTTAATGATGTTGTTATTGTTGCTGTTGCTGTTTCCTCTTTATGCCACACTTACTTACTTTCCTCTACATTTTCTCTAGGATGTTGTTGTGCATGACCAGCAGTATGAGTATGGCAATGACGATTGTACTGTTAATGTTGATGGCTTTGGTTACAATTTAATGGGTTTTCGCTAATTAGTCTAAAATGTTGTTAACTTTTTTTGTCATATAAAATTTTTAAGGTGCTGGTTGTACCATTTTTGTTTGTATTTGGAAATCCTTATGTTTTGGGTGGTTTGTTTCTATTATTTGCTTTTATTGCAGCCACATTAAATTAAGAGCTCTGCAAGGCAAGACGTAGAAGAAGCAGACAGGTCTTTTTTTAACGATTTAATGTTAATTTTGTTAATTTAGTACCTTTACGTGACTGGGGTCTTTAAAATAATTAATATTAAGTGGACAAATTGTTTAATGAGTTTTGTGCTTTTTTTTAATGTCGCATATTTATTCTGTTGCCATTTGACCCTTTTTAGGTATTAAATAACCATATTTGTGGGGGTAAAATATTTTGGCAGAAGTTTTACGTTGCAAATTAATATTTAATATATTTTGTTCGGGTTAGTCAATGTTAACATCAAGTATTTGCCTAATTAGTGTCTCTATAATAAAAATATTAATATTACTGCTAGTTAAGTTTCATCACATTTATGTAAATGTGAAAATAAATGCAAAGAATTTAAAACTAAAAATTTGGTTAGGGTTATTTTGGCCTATTCGCCTCTTAGGTTTTCTTATATTAATAAGAATTCAGAAGGCTGATAGTCTCTTGTAATAAACTATTTTAACGCTAAATATAATTAACTATTAAACATTAACGGTCTAATTCATAAGAACTAAAAGAGCTTTATAAGAGGTTTATTACTCAAATTTTCATAGAAAATCAGTTAAATAAACCTTTTATAACTTTTGTGAATAAGGCAGTAATTGTTTCATCGGTAAAATGAATATTAAATTAATTTTTTAAAGGTATGCGCTTATGGAAGCAAGTTTGATTTTTATCAAAAATTCTTATTTCAAACTTTACAATTGCCAATTGGTATTTGTTTCTGCGATGGGCTTATTTAGTTAAAATATAATATGGCAGTAAATGTGCAATAACTGCCTTCAGTTAAACAAAATATACGAATAAGTCATCATAGTTAAAACTCCTTAAATTAAAATATCCTTTTATTGCTTTTACCCTACAGAATCTGTTACTTAGGTAAGAGAGTCGTATAATATTCTAGGTGGAAACGACCTAGAACTTCGCAGATGAAAAAATTTTGTCTTACAATGAATTTCTACATTAGAAATGTTACTACTTACTCTGTTTTTTCAATAATGTTATATTTTTACAGAATCTGAAGAGTATAATTTGGTTCCCAGAGGTTGCTAAAATATAATATTAGATTTGTGTGGGCATGGCACTTCCTACTTTTAAAATTATATAATTAATATTTAAATTC
The DNA here is from genome assembly GCA_941918925.1 of Phyto melanocephala. Lineage (NCBI taxonomy): Eukaryota > Metazoa > Arthropoda > Insecta > Diptera > Rhinophoridae > Phyto > Phyto melanocephala. The sequence continues at coordinate 24,836,079 of OW799236.1, read as the reverse complement.
AACTCGGATAATTCATTTTATATATTTTTTTAAATTTTTGTTCATATAAAATTAATATAAATTTCAGATAAAGCGTTATATGGGAGATGGGCGTTAAAGTGAGTGAGCCACCTTAAGCTTTTTGAATTATACTTATATTGGCATAAATAAATTTACCAAAAAGCTACATATGTGAAATTTTATCATCTAAAACATACATATAATTTTGTCGATTTTATGAGCTTTTATATGTTATTAACAGTAGATTATGTGAGAAGTGGGCTCTGAGGTAGGCGTGTCAAAGCAGATTCTGTAAAAAGCTCAACTTATGTATTTCAGTATAGAGGCCCTTATACTTGCAAAATCATTGTCCATATGGGAAGTGGGCGTGTCACCTTAAGTTTTTGGAATCATAGTTATATTGACGATCGATTTACATAGGCAAAATTTCATCATCATACATATAATTCTTTTGTTTTTATTAGCTTTTCAATTTCATTTACACTATATTATGTAAGAAGTAGGCGTTAAAGTTGGCGTCTAAAAGTATTTTTCGCTTATAAATTTAACTTAGATAATTCAATACAGAGTCTCTTATTCTTTCAAAACCATTGTCCATAGAGAAACTATATGAATTTTAGAGAAAGCCGTATATGGGATGTGGGCTTTTAAGTGGGCATGTCACCTTTAATTTTCGATTCATAAGCCTTTTGATCAAAAGCTACTTTAAATGAAATTTTGTCAGTGCGGTATCAATTTTCGTAAATCTGTATCTAAGTATAACTCCCTTTGTAATGTATATATTTCAGTTTTCAAAGTATTATGAAATTTTATCGCGTTTAGACACAATTGCATTTTATTCGATGTAGGAGGGACATTTTTTTTTTACCTACTATTGCATTACGAGCTATAACTCTCTACCCAATATACCTATTTAGCCCATTTTTAATTTCAAACAAACCTAGTGTATTCGAAATATTGTGATCCCCTTAACTTTTTAGGTTTAAACTCTATTGTGCTTTCAACAGAAGGAAAGACGGACGGACAAAGCTAGATCGTCATAAAATGAAAAAAATAATATGGAAATATATACTTTATGAGGTCGATTTCTTTCAAACGGAATGATAAAATGAATATGAATGATGGGTAAACAAATAAAAATCAGCAAAAATAAAAATAGACCTCTGCCTATACATGACAATTACAATCGTCAAATTTAAAACCCACTATTATATATTTTTTTAACTATTAAAATACAACTTCTGTTAAGTTATTGTGAACACAATTTCTGTTATATCGCTGTATGCTTGTAAGATAACTTTAAACTATAATCAAGTGTATAGAGATAAAGAAGTATTATTTATTAAATAAAATAAACAAAACCGAAAAAAAAGTAAATTATTTAGTTAAACAACATAAAAAACAAACTTGAAAAAGTCAATTAATTATTGTTTAATGCAAGAGTAATAACTTTTAAATGGTAATGGTTGAAACAAGTAAATTTTATTTGATTTTCGATTTCGATGATTCCATTTTTTTCATTTGTGTTTAACTAAATAGGCGGCCAAGAGTAGGAGGATGAAATTTAATAACAATTCAATATGAGCATGATTAATTTCTATTCTTATGATTACCAAAATCACCGGTATGGCACTATAAGATTTTGAAAAATTTTTTTGCTATCAGATTATATACAAATGAATTTGATTACTCTCTGGAACTGAAAAAGATGACGGCATTTTTCAAATAAATTTCCAAAAAATTTAAAATTCTAGTCAATCACAGCTTAAAATATTTGTTTGTTGATTCAGATCTTCCAGATATGGAACATTTATACGAAAAATATCCTCTCTTTTTGGCATAGGCAATGCCAAAGCTATGCAAAATATAATAAAAAAATTAAAAAATTTATAAACCAGTTTTTATATTGCCCTAATGGAACATAATGAGTTAAACTGAATATTGTGATAAAAATCGAGTTTTCAGAATGCATTGGATATATTGACATCTGAACTTAGACTGATTCCATAATTTGCAGTAGTTTTTGACTCTCAATAAATTTGCGTTTTAATACTTTCTTCTTATTTACCATCTCAATTATACAAAAGAACTGATTAACAGACAAAAAAAAAATTAGGTAGATGACGTTGAGCTACCATAATAGGATATATAAAAAAGAAAATTTAAAAAAGTGAGTTGTAGTTATAAGTTCTGCAACGAAATTAAAAAAAAATAACACGTACTAAGAGACTCATTAATAAAATAATAAAAAGTTTATAAAATTTAATACCTTTAAATGTATTTGAGTTGTTATATCGAAGTATAAAAAAAATCTGCACTTAATTGTTATTATTTTTTTGAATTTCCAGAAATAATTAGAAATCTTCATATACCATGTAGTTCTATTGATCCTAACTTTGCACATATCCTTTGTGAAATTTTCTTAATTTAAAATTTCAAATATTTACCAAATTTTGGTAGCCAATAATCAAAGTTTGTGCTTATCTTTCTGCCACCTTAAACATCTACCCGTTTAGCCACGTTAGCAGGCAAGTAGTAAGTATATTAGTCTACACATGTCTTAATTTACAGCCACTAAAAGAAAAAAAAATTTTAAGTTTTCCTACTAATTCCTGTGGTTATTCCTATTCCAATATTGATATTGTTATACAATGTTTTACATAGTTGCTGTTGTAGGTTTTTTTGGTCGTATTGTTGGATTTCGTTGTCAAACTCTCTTAAATGCACAAACACATATATACACATGTTTAAGTTTATGAGGTCAGTTAGTACAAGGGCTTGATTCGTGCAAAATTTTTTTTAATTATTATAGACACTTTTCCTAACCAATAAAAATTTTAATTTAAAAAAATAAATTTTTATAAAAAATATTTTTAGATGTTTTTTTTGTATAAAAAACTAAAAAAAATGTTTTTACATAAAATATAATTATTATAAGTTTTTTTTAAAAATTGTCTGCATAAAAACAGTTTTTGTTAAAATTGTCTATAATATAATTTTCCTATAATCTATATACATATATAAAAGAGGATGTATGTATGTATGTAGCGTATGGACTCCAAAACGGCTGGGCCGATTTTAATGAAATTTTCAAGGAATCTTCAGAATACTTAGGCGGGTGACACTGTGAAGTGTATAAACCCAATTTTCATATTGCACCTCCAATGACATGAACTTATACATATTTATTCTTTTTGGTTTTTTTTATTTTTTTATTTTTTTGAAAGCCGCTGCCATGTTTTTCAAAACGAGATACCAAACTCTTAAATCGGTTATGTAGTTCCAAAGATATTTATAAAAGACCTATGTTAATAATGATCCAATATCAAAATTTTAAAACTTTCGAAATGTTGCATTCAAAAATCCGAGTTTTCAGTTTATTTACAAAAATTATTTACAGCTCAATGAGCAAATTCAATTGAAACTGCCCGACAAATTAATCAAATACAAATCGATCGACACAGTAATGGATGAAGTCGTCAATTATCCCACTAAAGTTTGAATTAATTGGAACCACCCGATGTTTTTGACACGGCCAGTTGTTTGTGGCTTGCTCTCGAGTTTAGATTGAGCCCATACCGACACCATATGTAAGTTATTCTGTAAAAAAACTTTATGATAGGTATTCCATGGATTTTTATTTGAAGGCCGTAAACTTTGTTAAAAGCTCAATTTAAATCGTGTTGTAATACAACACTAATCTTTGCTTAGAGCCAGCAACACGACCCGGGTGAGCTAGTTTTTTATAAAAAGAAAATTTTCTTAGTTTGTTAAAAATTTCTTGAAAGTTTTTTATTATTTTCTTTAAACAACTCTTTTTGTAACTAAAAAGAATGAAAATTTTAAAATTTTGCATAAAAAAGAAATTTTCGATAATATTTTATTTTTAGATAAAAAATCATTTTGAAAATTTTGAAAAAAAAAAATTTTTTTTTGTATGGATGCAGGTGTAAATGAATTTATAAAATACGTCAAAGTGATGTTCTGGAAATGACAGAATATCTTCTGGAAATTCTCTAACCTCAGTACATGATCAATGTATATTTGGCTCTGTACTATTTACCATATTCCTGATAGCGGCCAATCTGATACTGCTGCTTGTTATCGGTACCGAGCAGTTAAAAGAACTATTGCGGTTTGGCGATTTTATAAGCCTGCGGTGCATTTCTGATGTCTAAATAATTTCGACAATCCCTTTGCGTAAAAATAGTAAAATTTAAGACCCATTTGTAAAGTAAAATTCCACTACTTTGGTTTGTTGCTCTTTACTTAGTTACATGATTTTGTATCACGGTCCAATTAATAAAATCTAATAATAATAAAAAAAAACTTATTAAACTTTTACACACAGACGTTACTATTGTTTCATCCTGTAGAAGAGATATTTTTGAAATTTCTACTAAGAAAAGGGAACAATTACAATAAAACTTACTTTAAAAAAGAAATTTAATATTACATTTACTACAAAGTTTATCTTGTATAGATTTAGGTTATTATTAAATTAGTTTTATTTGCCAACGACTTTTCAGTCTAACCTCGCTTCCCTGCCTACACATAAGTTTTGTGGCACTAATACTTATTTTCATGGTTAGATTTTCCAATGCCTTTTGTATGCCACAAGCATACATAATTTATCAGGAATATGCTTCAATACACCAACGAAGTAGATTTAACAATTGTTAAGTTTGATATGAAAGCAAACAAAAACTTTCACAAGGATATCTTTTGGGTTGGGGTTGCTCTCATAGCTTTAGTTGTTGACTTCTTTGTGGAGTTCATATAAAATAAGAAAACTTTTCTTTGCTCAAATACAAACTTGTTCAATGGTACTTTTTTTTTTTTTTTTGCTCTCTTTCATCTTGTAACAATGGTTTACCCAATTATCAATAGTGTCGTCATTGTCATTGTCTTTGACATTTACATACGAGTAAAATATTTGTTCATTTGCGTTGAACACATGACAACTTTTACAAAGGACTTTGCAAATATAAGAATGTTTAGCATTGTGTATGCGTGTGTTGTGTTTAATATGGCCTCAGTTAGAAAATATTTATCTAAGATTTGCAATGGCTAAAGTTACAAATTGACTTTGGTTTATGGTTGATAATGTAGAGAAATTTATTATGGTTTTTGTTTAACAAATTATTGATGTCAATATGTGGGTATTGGGTAAATTAGCAAAGATATTCAAATAAAAAACTGAAGTCAATTACAAATTAAGGAGTTGAATTTATTAAGAAAATAAATAAACCACTTGTTAAATAAATTATCTCAAAATGTTATATTAAAAAAACGCTCATAACAAACAACCTTTTTTTTTAACTGGCAAGAAATAAATTTATTAAATTTTATTTTAAATGTAATTTTATTAATTTTAATTTAATTTTATTTTTATATACAAACTAGCAAATACCCGGTGTGCTTCGCCACCCCCATCGTAATGAAATAAAAATTTTATAGTCCAAAAATATATTTATTTTGCAAGTGCCACGCCTACTATTACTAAATCAATCATTTCTTATTCAAATAATCATATAGACGTTAAAGCTTCTGGTGCAAAACTGGGGTACTCTAACTATTATCGCTTCCCAGATATACGAATTTTTGTATTTAATTCATATGACAGTTGCCACGCCCACTATTACTAAAGCATCCATTTCTTATCAAAATAGTCATATAGATGTCAAGGCTTCTGGTGCAAAATTTGTGTACTCTAACTATTATCGCTTCCCGAATATACGAATTTTAGTATTCAATTGCTATGACAGCTGCCACGCCCTAATGTACCCATTTTTTCCAGAAATGTTTATTTGGGTGTCAAAGTTGCTCTTGCAAAATTTTACTACTCTAATCGATATCATTTTCCAAATATACGAAATTTAGTATTTAATTCATGTGGCCACGCATACTATTGAAAGTCCGCCCATTTTTTTCCCAAATGATCGTGTGGATGTCAAAGTTTATCGTACTTAATTTGAAGACTCTAGCTGCATTAACTTTCATGATATATAATATTTAATACTTATTCTTTAATAGAGCATGGCACCCCGCCCACATACAATTTCACACCAAAATATAGCCTATAATTCCTTCCAGGCCTACAGAAAGATTCTGTGAAAATTTCAAGAAAATCGGTCCAGCCGTTTAACCGTCTATAAAGCACAAACAAACAAACAAACATACAAACACACATTGATTTTTATATATAAATATAGAAGATAGAACTTAAGCCTGTATAAAATTTATTTATTAAAAAAATAAAGTTAAGTCTAGTTTTTACTCTTTTATAATTCTTCACTAACTATAACAATATTTCGGTTTTACTATTTTAAATTATTTTAAGATTAAAATCGATTATGTTATTTATATTTTTATTATATACTACCTTATACCCGGTGTGCTTCGCAACCCCAAATTTTAGTATTTAATTCATATGGCAGGTGCCACGCCCACTATTGTTAATGCACCCATTTTTTCCATAAATATTTATTTGAATATCGAAGTTGCTTTTGCAAATGTTTACTATTCTATTCGATATCGTTTTTCAAATATATGAATTTTAGTATTTAATTCATATGGCAGGTGCCACGCCCACTATTGTTAATGTACCTATTTTTTCCAGAAATGTTTATTTGGGTGTCAAAGTTGCTCTTGCAAAATTTTACTACTCTAATCGATATCATTTTCCAAATATACGAATTTTAGTATTTAATTCATGTGGCCACGCCTAATATGGAAAGTCCACCCATTTTTTACATAAATATTCATGTGGATGTCAAAGTTTACCGTACTTAATTTGAAGACTCTAGCTGTTTTAACTTTCGTGATATATAATATTTAATACTTATTCTTTAATAGGGCGTGGCACCCCGCCCACCTACGATTTCAAACCAAAGTATAGCCTATAGTTCCTTCCAGACATACAGAAAGATTCTGTGAAAATTTCAAGGAAATCGGTCCAGCCGTTTGACCGTCTATAAAGCACAAACAAACATACAAACACACATTGATTTTTATATATATAGATTAGTTTAATTGTTATAACTAATAAATAAAAAAATTGAATTTTCAAAATTTGTATGGCAACAAAATGATTTTATTCCTGAAGTTAACATATTGTTGGTAATAGAGTATCGAGGGTATGGAATCTTAATTAGGTATGTTACATACCGTTGGAAACGATAATTTGTCTAGTTTCTTAGTTAATGTTACGTTTTTAAGGTTTTAGAGGTGCATGCACACAAATAGGAAATAATTAAAAATAGTGCATATAAAAATTTTTGTACTGAGAGACAAAGCATTTTTTTATAGATATACCAATCGCATCACACTAAGCGACCACCTTTAAGCTCTTAAAAGACCCTAAGCTTTCTTTTGAGAAAATAAGGCCGTTTGAAAAAAAAAATAAAAAAATTTTTTTTGGAAAGATTGAAGAAATAGCTATGTAAACTATTTGGGACAAATTTTGCTGAGAGCAAATAATAAGAGGTAATAAGTTACAGGGATGAGAAGAAACACCTACTTGGCCAAAATGTAAAATTTTGACCCCCCTATATCTCAGAGAGTTCTTGACCCATCTTTTTAAAAATTTGTGTCTGAGCTACTATTTAATAAGACTAACTTGAAGTGGTGCAAATTTCATCTCTATCGAAAGACATCGGTTTCAAAAGTTTGTACACTTGAGGCAAAATGACCCATATATTATTTTGTACCTATTTCCGAATTATTTTTGTTATTTTATGCTGGTAAAATTGTTAAAATTGTTAAAATAGTTTCAAATTTTTAAGTATTTTTTACTAATTTTTGTAATGATTAAAGCATATTCATACAGGTCTTTGCGAAGCCGAATCGATACAAGAAAGCAACTTTTTAGTAGATGTTTTCTGTTAAGACCAATTCACATATCAGAGTCGGAAAAGTGGTTATGATACGTTTAATTTAATAAAATTTAATTTAAAAGAGTAAATATATTTGTGAAACACATTATAAATACTGCAAAATAAAAAAAAAAAAAAAATACATTCAACTTAATTGTTTAAGATCAAAAGGAAAATGTTATTTTCAATGCCTGCACTAACAAATGAAATTAAGGCAGATTCAAAAAATTTTGACGAAATGTCTCCCCATCAGCTGGGCTGGGAGTTTCATCACCTTGGTAATGATCATACTCTATCCAACACTCTAATATAAGACTTGATTTTGTTGTGTTGTATTTCTCTAATAAAAAAATATTCGGTTGTTTTGAATCTTATATACACTTTACACAGTTTTTTTCATAATATAATGATCATAACTGACAGTTATGTGGTGCAACAGAGACTAAAACTTATTCATAAAATCGATACTTTTAATTGACATTATTAAAAAAAAAAAAAAAATTTATTTGGAATATCCTTTTATATTTTTATTTTGTGATATCCTTTTCGGCATTTCACCCACTGAAACATGATTTACTGTTAATGTTGTCAAAGGAACATATTTAATAAAAATGTAACAAGAGTTGGAAAAAGTTTCATATAAGCTGTAAAATCTGACGTTGTTTTAATAAAAAACATAGGTAATCGTATTCTTTAGAATAGCTAAATTCTCGAAAGCACAGCAAGCAGCACTGATAAATTAAAAAAATATATAAGAGCCTGAATAATATGTGGGGGCTTCAAAAAGACAGTTTTAACGAACATACAAACAGATGGACTAAGCCAAACCAATTTCTCTATAAGAATTTGGAATATATATACTTTTGAAGGTCTCAAATGAATACTTTTCGCTGCCATTACACTCTCATGTGAAGCGCATAAAAACAACTTATTATTTATAGAAAAATATTATTTTTCTTTAGAATATGCCATTATCTATAATAAGCTTATGGTTTTTGTCTGTGTATGTTTCGAGTGTGTATGCCAATGTAAGCATAAGTATATATTTATTTATGTAAAGATATTAAAAACTTATCCTTGTTATACTTTCTATACAGTCAATGAAAATCTTCTATTGTTCAAAATGCTATTGTTTTCCTTTTTCTGTCAAAAAATATTTAGCATGATATGCTCTTTGTTTACTTATGCACAAGGTAAAGCAAAATCTAATCACATTAAGGGTTACACATATAGCATATTTATGTTTCTGTTTGTAGAAACCCTTTTTTTAAACAAATTCTTAATTATACAAATAAATCAGGATCTTAATCAAATAAACATATATTTGTTACGAGAGATATTAAGAGACTTAGTGGCTATATATATATCGTCAAATATTTTCCTAACGAAAACATACCTCTGGAATGCAAACATATTATTTGTCGCAGTGTTAAGAATAACTTTCCACTGTAAAGTTAATAGAATAGAGTCAGGCAAAAAGAAAGCAGAAACAAAATAAGCGGCCAAAATAAGTACCAGACACCTGGTACTTTTTTGAAAATCTAAAGCCTAAAAGACAAAAACCGGTAAAAACTTTATTTTTGGTACTTTTTAAGATCTCATTTAACTTCTAGACTAATTAACGTCGGAAAATAATTTAAAGTTAAAAATATCTCAAAATTTGTAGCTTTACACAAATTTGTGATAAAAAAAATATTTAAAAAATAAATACTTTCATTTTATCGGAAATAAAACACGAATTATCTATAGATTTTCATGTAATAAATTTTTTTTATTTCTACTAAATGCAGGTAAGTACTGGGGGCTAATTCCGGGACTCGTGATCGAAATAAATTCGTATCGAAATTAATTTCAATCGTGCGAGTTTTTCTGATATTGGCACTCGTTACCTTGCAAATCGATTTTTAATAAAGTGTTGTAAAAGATAAAAAAAAGCCTTAACCAACACTACAAATATGTAAACAAAAAACATATGCTTACAAAGAAAATTAAATAATTTATCAAAAGAATTGCGAATTTGTTTTATAATTTTGAAAGTTTTTCGTTTTTTAATCGAGGTCATGGACGTTGATTTGTTTTTTTATTCTTCGTCATCAGAGTCTGAAAGTGAGTGTGATATAAATGCAATTAGAAGAAACATCCAAGTAACAAGTGATCCATTGGGCTTGCCAAACAATGAGTAAGTATACATCCCCTTGATTTGTAAAAATTACGTGTAAAAAAATAAAAGTCTGTTAGCAGTAACTTTTCCTTGGCATGTATTTGGTAAAACGCCGTTGGCCAAATTGCTGTGCTCAGACATAAACTCAGCAAGAATTTGATTTTGTCTGAAATTTATTTTTTTTTATAATCGACCTAATAAATAATATAAATTACTTAATTTGCATAAAACTGATTAAAGATTTAACTTACATTTTTTTGTTGTTTGCGTGTACCGAAATAAATAAAATGTGGTTAATTTTAAAAAACTGTTGTGGCACTTGTTAAGCGTTCAAACAAGGATAATTATTTTTTACTTTTTAACAAAAACAATAAACCATTAAGTTACTCGTTAGAGTTTGTGTAAAAACTCATTTACAAAGGTGCAAAAAGGGAGTAATACAAAAAAGTACGAAAATCTATACGAATAATTAATTAATATAACAATTAAAATCTTAAATAAACATTTGTTATCCAACGAACTATTTAAAAATTTAATTTCGACAACAAATTTGGTATCGAATAAAACTCGCACGATTACATTCGATCGTACACTCGCTATCGAGTGCCATCATAAGAAATTTCGATACAACTTACTCGATAGTGAGTGCGAGAATCCCAAAATGAAAAAAAAAATCCAACTTCGAGTAAATTTCGCACGGTATCGACTGCCCCCTGGTATTTATTTGCTGCTTTATATTTTTTTTATGAATTTTTCGATTTTAAAAATTTTATAATTTGAAAAAAAAAATCAACTTGTTCCTCAATAACTCCTTTAGCTTTAGCATAGCTGCGTCACAGCTCTACTAAATGTATCTGCGGATATCAGACAGAATCTTGATAATGGTCTTGTTACGTTTTTGGTGCTGTTGGATCACTCTAAAGCATTCGTTTCTGTTAATCATGTGATTCTTTGCAATAAATTTGCCAATAAATTCAACTTGAACTCAACTGCCGTTTCGTTACTAACCTCATATCTTACTAATCGTTTCCAATCTGTATTCTTGGGTAATACGATTTCCACTGCCCTACATGTGTCCAAAGTAGTTCCGCAAGATTCTATTCTTGGCCCACTGTTGTTCACACGATACATTAATGATTTATCAAGTCAATTTTTACACAGAAATATCCATATTTATGCAGATGATGTCCAATTTATATTAGCTGTGAGAAAGGATTTATTCGTGAATGCATTAGTAAGCTGAGTGATGATCTAAATAAATATTTATATGGGTATCATCTAATGAACATTACTTAAATCCCAAAAAATCAAAATGCTTAGTTATAACTCAAAGAAATCAAAGCACCCCTAGGGATACTTCAGTCTCGTTAGGTAACCAAAACATTGCCATTTTGGAATAATTTTTAATAAATCGCTCACATGGAGAAATCATATTAACCATGTATCTGGAAAAATATTTGTAATGCTAAGAACATTGTACCCTACACAACATCTTACTGCTTTAAATATTCGTATACTTCTACCGAAAACTTTTATTATGCCGCAGTTGCTATATGGTTGTAAAATTTTTGCTTATTCAGAAAGCAAGAGGAGATTATTAATAGCGTATAATGCGATTCTTCGTTATGTATACCGTATTAAGAGATATGATGGAACTTCTAACTATTCAAAGTACTTGTACGATGTTGACCTCATTGACCTGCTTAGGATAAGATCATTAATTCTACTTCACAAGGTAATATACTCCAAAGAACCAACTTACTTATTTGAACGCCTTCAATTTGGACGATCCAGTAGAGGCAATAATCTTAAACAATATCGTTATCGAACCTTAATATCTAGTTGGCAATATTTTATTAATACCATAAGTCTGTGGAACTCATTACCCAATTATTTGCAAATTACAGACAACGCTTTGATATTTAAAAACGAATTGTTTAAAAATGATTTGGTCTCTAATTTTCATCTATTTTAAATATTGTTTCATTTTTGATTATTACAAATTTTTTTTTTACTTTTATCATTGATTGATTTTTTATTATATTTTATACTTGTATAATTTAAATTGTTTTGTGTCTATTTTTTATTGTTTGTACATCTACATATATATATAAAGTTCACGTGTCACAGTGTTTGTCACCAAACTCCTCCGAAACGGCTGTACCGATTTCAATGAAATTTTGCAAACACATTCTATAGGTCTGAAAATAGGTTTATAACTATTTTTATATTCCTCAATGAAGTGGGCGTGGCACATCCCATACAAAATGAATTTTTAACATCATATATCTTGATTACTATAAAAGGGTGAGCTTCGAAAATTCGTGCGACATCATTTGTTGTTACTATTTGTAGCCGTACCGAAAATGGGCAGGATCACATAAGTGGGCGTGGTAGCTGTGATACAAAGTAAATTTTTAATTTCATATATCTTGAGAACTATGACAGGGAGAGCTTTTTAAATTTATGTGAGGCCTTCTATTATTAATGTGAGTAGCCGAAAATGGGCTGGATCGGATAAGTGGGCGTGGTAGCTCCCATACAAAGTGAATTTTTAACATCATACATCTTGAGTACTACCACAGGGAGAGCTTTTTTAATTTGTGCGGTACCACCCGTGCAGCAGAAAGTGAGTTAGCTTAATAACAATCTTTTCTAATATATAAAATTCACGTGTCACAGTGTTTGTCACCAAACTCCTCCGAAACGGCTGAAACGATTTCAATGAAATTTTGCATACTCCGAAACTGTAAAACCGATCGGACTCAAGCTTTGGCAAGTTGTTGTACACATTCCAGGGAGTGTTTATGGGTGGAAAAATGTGGGCGGGTTCACGTTCATAAAAATTAGTTATAATTATTAGCTACTTGGTCTTGACCGATTATTCTGAAACTTTGCATACATATTGAACTATCATGACTAAATAATTTCGTGATCAAAAACTGGGCAGGGCCACGCCCACAAAAAAAAGTTATAATTTTGAGGTACTTGCACTAGACCGATTTTTCTGAAACTTTGCACACATATCGAGCTGTCATGACTAAATAATTTTTGCACTTGATATTCAATTAAAATTCAGAATGCATTTTTATTCAACGCGCGCAGGGCTTTTTTAGTTATTTTATATATGTACGCTATAAGATCACATACTGTAATTAAAATATTTATGTCTTGTTGTATGTGATATCCACATTAAATAAATAAATAAAATAAAATAAAATAACTCCAAAAATAATGGCTTAATCAAAAAATTATATAAAAAGACTTAAATCTGGCATAATAGAGAGTTTTTTTTTAAGGCATTGCATATTAAAATCGTGTACGTCGTTCCAAAGTTACGGCAAGCTCTTCGAAAATCTAAAATTTTATTACAAAAACTGTTACAAAAAGTTTACCATATAATTTGAAATAATAATGATTTATACAGTTAGGTGACTATGCCGGATAAAAAAATAATGTTTTTTCTGGGAACTTTTGCTTGTTGCATAGTGTAATCCATTGCTTTTTAGTAATAGTTTTGAGACTCAGATGTTTTTCCGCAGCTTTAGTGAAAACTTCCCTGACGTGCCGTCATGTTCGGATTTCACTGTTACTTGTGGTATATTCTACCAATTCGTTAGTGAACAGTTTGGCGATTGCAAGGTTTTTTAAATTTGCTACATTTCGTCATCACTTTGTTCTTGTTCGTCCTGAGGGCAGTGGGTTTTAATTGCACAGTAGCAACCAGTAAGTGGTTATAGGTAGCAATATTGTCATCTCGATGATTGTGCACATCTAATGAAGAATGGCGCCATTTACTGCTGACAGTTATAACCGTCTGTTTAGCCGTTTTTATATATTTGAATATTGTTGCCGAAGTTTCTGCTATGCCTGTGCAAGATTCTCCTTTGGTATCTCAGTACAAAATTTTATAAAAACCCATCGAATAGTTTTTGAGCGTATTGAATTAAGGTAGACAGAAAGACAAAATTTTTTAAAAAGTGGTATTTTGTATTTCAGACCGATACAAAACGCAGTTAAAATTTAAAAATTTTTTCATAAATAAAACTTATTATGGATAAATGCATACAAATATTTAATTAATAAAAACTCAGCAAAGATTATCAATGCGTCAGTATTTGTTTGTTAATTTATTAGAGATAAAATATAAATAAATATTTTTAAAAAATTCTGTAAAAACTTAATATCTGTCTTTTTATGGAATTTCTTTAAAATTGTGTCCTTTATTTATGAAACAAATAAGTACTATTTTCATACCCCAAACTGCTTTCCTTTTATTTATGTTTGTATTATGGCATGAATTTATGAATTTAACATATTCAGTTGTCTATAAAGGTAATTCCCATTTTATTTTTAACTTTTTGTTATTGTTGTTACATTGTAGTTGTTTCATTGCACAAAATGTTTTGTTAAACTAAAGACAACAATGAGAAATTAATATTTTATTTATAAATCATATTCATTTACCTTTACATTTGTAAATATTTATGTATGTATTGTTTTATTTATTCTTTCATGTCGTTTTTGAGTTTTGCATCGCTTTTTGTAGTTTTTACGTAAATGTTTTTATCAGAAATGTTGCACTTATTGTAATATATTTTTGTTTTACAATAATTCCTTAAACAAAAGAAAATATCAATAGAATATGAAGAGTATTTTTTACATTAATAAAAATAAAAATAACAAAATTCAGAAGCTGAGAACAAAATTTTCAATGATTGTATTATAAAATGAATATATAGGGTGTCCCATGGCTCATGGGCCAAAAGTTACTAGTTGAGTTAAAAGTTTATTAACTTTTTCGTTTCTATATTTTTCCAATCAAATTATAAAATACATTTAATGGAATTTTTTACACTAAGTATGGAATGTAACGTCACTTCAATGATTCTATTTCCATCTTCGTAATGATGGTCTCAGTTAGAGGAATTTTCCTTAACAACTTTCAAAAATTGTGGCTGTAGCTCTAAAATCTCTAAAAAAGTGTGGATCTTGAGTATAAGGATTGTCTGTGAATTATTAACATATACTTGCTCCTTAAGAAAAATTAAATGAGTGGTAGTAAATCTGATGAGAATTATATTCTTTAAGGAAAAAGTCACCTAACCTGGTTGCAACAAACTTTTCTTTATGAGTCAGTGTCAAAGAAGAATATTTACAAAACGAAACTGAAAACCATCCTCTAGTTTGACCACTCGAAACAAAATAACAAGTGAGTGATTTTAATATTTGTGATCGCATTGCCTACCATGCCTTCCATATTGATAAATAAAATTTTGTATGAAAAGTCCTACGTTTTCTTTCGTCTTATCTTTCAAGTTACCGTTAGCATAAAGTGTAGATATATCAACCCAAATCCATATACCACGAAAGCAGTCATAAACCAAAATGTACGAAAATTTACCCTGAACAGTGTATTTTTTAGTCTTTTCCAAATGTTATTTCGACACAATTACGTGATGAACACATCTAAATGTTTCCAGATATATAATTTTGATTAATATTATTAAAGCCTATATTCTTTAAATCCCATATAGCGCATTTCCTTAAATTCAAATAATGTCTCTATAAACAAAAATTTGGAAAAATATTGGTCTCGGTGTTTTAATATCTAATTAGAAATTATTATCAGAAATTAATTTGGCATGCCTACTTTAACAAATGATCTCTTACATATGGCATAATCTATTGCTAGCTTAATTCAAATGTTACTAAAACCGATAGCAATATTTGATACATACAGATGACAGATTCATATTAACTCCCACCTCCTTTTAATGACTTTTCCTAAATTAATATAATTCCTATATAGTGAAAGATTCTGTAAGGATAATGAAAGCTTTATTGCAAAATCTAAATAAAATTTATCAGAATAAAATAGAGTATAATATAAATAAAATTTAAAGTCTCATTAAATCGACAGCAAATAATGGACCTAAATAGTTAACATTTTTCAAATTAGGTCTTTCATCAGATCCGTGAAGCTATTTGATGAATGTTTTATTCCATACTAAATCAGAACATGTTTTCTTTTTATTGCAATAAAAAAATTAAAACTATGTATTTATTTTTGATATTGTTAATTTAAAATAAAAAAGTATATGCTTACTGAGACACCCCTTAATTTAATATACAATTTTAATGATGGATAAAAAAAACCGCCAAAGCCGAACATAGTTCTATTAGGCACTTGTTAAGCGCAAAATGGCTAGGCGTATACGAGAATATGGGCATTTCCATGCCATCGTACGTGACATTTGTACTTCTATAAAGTGGAGTAATTTTTGCAAAAGTAAGAGTAACTTAAACAAAATTAGATCTTTATGTTCCATTCAAAGGGTACTTTATTTAAAGAAAAATAAATTAAATTTGAATCATTGTGGTCTGAAATATCCAGAAAGTTATGAATATATCGTACGTGACATAAAACAGAAGTGGTTTTGAGGTATACATAGAAATATGAAGAAAGCTGGGAATCTTGGGAGGTATTTTTTCTTTTTTTAATTTCATACACTAAACCAAAAATTTTTCATTTAAAATCCATCATACTTAATTCAAAGCAATCTTTAAATGATGTTATAATAAATTCAATTTAATATCGTTCATCTCATATCGTACGTGACAGATTTTTTTCTAATAATATTCTTAGGTAATAAAATTTATATTATGTTAAGAAAAAAAGTTAAAGTCTAAATTAGGTGCTTTAATTTTGTGACTCTTGCGACTGTTCAAATACTAATGAAGGAGACAAATAATGTTTTTGCACTACGAACGTGACATAAAAATAACATCCAAGGGAAATAAAAAAAAACCAAAAAAATAACGCTAATTGGACTCTATATTTTATTTTTTCTTATGGATCTTGTTAATTGTTGTTGCTACTTGTTCTTGTTAATTGTTGTTGTTACCTTAATATTAAAGCATATTTATAATTACAATTTTTTTTAAAATTTAGTCGCTAAAAAATTTTTTTTATCGCAATTCTTCAAAATAAGTCAAAGAGATAATCAGACTAAACTCTTGTTATTGCTCTTAAATTAATTTAATAAACCCTTACTACTTGCGCATAGTAAAATTTAAGTGTTTTTCTTATCAATAAACTTTTATTGAAAAACTTTTAAGAGTTTTTATTTTTACAGTCGTGGTTGACATTTTCATGGAAATGTCCATATGTATATTAGTGCTAGCAAAAGTACATACTATATTAGTGGTACTATCTAATTTTTAAATTTTTCTGTCCCACTGTTTGTCTTTATAAATTTCACTTATAAGCAATACAAATGATTTCTTTCCAGCTTATATTTTCGTTAAAATTATCAACTCATTTAAATTTAGCATTTTGAATTTATCCCCAGCAAAATACTACAGAAAAAAAGGCAAATCAAAAGCTTATTGTTCTACATTGAATTACAATAAATAAAATTACACTCTTAAATTGTTGCCAATAAAGTATTAAATCGAGAAATAAAAGAATTACGATAAAAAAAAAGAAAACAAATCGCAAGGCAAATAAATAAAACACAAAGGAATTTTTTTGCAACAGTTTCTAAAGGAATGAAATGTTTTATAATAAGGGGAAAATACGTTAAATTTTTTTGAAAAGAACAGAGAAAATTTGCAAAGTTAAATTAAATATTTATTTGGGGGCCAGCATTTATTTTTAAAATTATTATTTCATGTACAAATTTCCCGCAGCTACGCCATAGGTGGTCCATCCGTAAGCTCCAATTTTAGAATACTTTTCCCAGCATTTTCATCATTGGTAGCTGAATTGTTGTGTTCCATGGCTGGAATTGTTGCTGGCTCGTCTTTTCATGTTTCCCCAAAAAAAATAGCAAGATCTTTGCAATCAATTGAACGTGGGAAACTAGCTTCTCAATGGGTTCATTATATTGTGTGCCGTGTGGCATGTTTCTTTTTCTGAATATTATATCAAATGAGTTAAATTCTTTAGATTCATGCTAATTAAGTTTTATGTACCTTGCTTCATTGATAAATTGTTCCATCGAAATGACCGTGACAGCAGCAATATTCAGCTATCTTTGCATACAGGCTGGTGGACTGAAGTTTAGCAAAGTGAAACCGGGAGGAAATTTGGTTACAATAGCAAGTTTGTTGTGTCGTTTTTGACGACCGTAACATGAACAAAATTTACGAAACATATTTTTTAATAACAAAAACTTTTATAATAAAATTTAAAGATTTATTCGTTCGATAGTCTATTCAAGGTGAGGTGCAAGGCTTTGGCACATTTTTGGCATTGGCACATGTACCGAATTAATTTTACACTGAAAAATTTACACCGAAAAACCAAATATCATTTTTATCTCCCTTAACAAAACAAAAGTAAACGTAAAATGTTTTTGAAGGAATAACTTAAAATTTCAATTTAATCAATAATATTTTTTTTCAAATTGAAAGTTCTATATAAATAACTTGAAGATTTTACTCTCTTATCTCCCCGTTTTGCAAAATATTACAACATAAAGCATTTTGTAACAACCGAAAAATCATGGCAACACAAAGATAAGACAGACGTGCTGTCACAGAGAACCTGCTAGCAATTTGCAAATAACGATAAACGCGCAACAAACAAACAAACAAACAAACCGTCAGCAAGACAAAAAGTTAAAAATAAAACAAAAATATTATATTATATCTTTGAACTGTATTTATACCCTTCACCTTTGACGTCCAAGGGTATATATGGCTTTGTCATTCCATTTGTAACGTTTACAATATAAATTTCTGACCCCATAAAGAATATACTTTCTGAAGGCTTGGGACTAGAGGAGTGGATTGAGCAATGACAAACTGTCTTGATGTCTGGCCTTTAGCTAGTGTGTTAATTGAAATCATGTTTAAGAAGCCCCCACATTTTACTCAGATCTGTTTATAGTATAAATCTTTTTTAAATTTCCGGGAATGAATCCCTTTTGAAGTCCAGAACGATCGCCTTATAATTATATGAGATATGAGCAAATAAATACGACTGCCTCTGTTTTTTCCATATTTTTTCTACAAAGATCAATATTTTTCAGCCATAGGATAGTTTGTAGAAACGTTTGTTACTATTTAATGGTATGATATGCCTCTATGGAATTTTGAAAATATGTTGGATAAATCGCTTACTACCGACAAAGTTATAGGCAAAAGTAATTTTAAAAAATATATATTTTTTTAAACATATCTTAGTATAAAATCTGCTAGTTAATTTTTGGGCATACTAAAAACAACAGAATACAAGCTGTAGTCTCGATAATTATTACCGAGAAAAAAAGAAAATCGGTTTGAAACTAATTGAGATACAAGCACAAAAATACAAATGCTTCTGTCTTTTTCCTGAAATTTATAAAAGAAAATTGATTTTTTCTAGCTTCTGGACAACAGATAGGAATAGTTTGGATATCCAAAGACTAGCAACTAGAAGGAGCATTAAAGAAATTAAAATTCCAAGATGGCCGCCACTGCAAAATGGCGTACAGTAATTTATATATGGGTCAAATCTAGTAATTAAAAATATACCCTCCTTAACCCGCTTGGTATTTATATCAACCGAAAGGATTTTGCCAGTGGAATACAATAAACAATGAAAAAAGTTAAAATCAGTAATGGCGTTCGTATTAAAATGGCGTAAATATGGGTCGAGAATAATAATTGTAGTATTGTTTCTGCAATCCTTATAATATTGGTATTAAATTAAAAGGCTTTACAAGTAGAATACAGTAAAGTAAAAATTTAAGATCAAAGATGTCATCGGAAATTATAAAGAAGATGGCGTATTACATGAAATTTCAAATTTACAATAAACTATGACGGGATCATTTTAGTGACCGCAAAATATCGATGCCATGAAATTGTTTTTTATTTTAACAATAACACAATAATCGCAATTCTGCGCGATTAAATTTCACTCGGAATACAAAACACAGGCTTAAGTGTTATGCGGGCCATTTCGGCAATTTAATACCACAGGGGCATTTTGACAGCGGCACTCCTGACAAAGAGCTTTACATACCTGCTGTAGTTTTGTAATCTACTCACCAAGAGCTTTCATCGGATATGTCACAATTCCATTCAGGTATTTCCAATTTTTTTTAATATTAGAGGCACACTTAGTGGTACTAGGTGAGGCTTTTAGGGTCAAAGGCTTTTGTAACTCTGTTTGACTTAAAATTACAAAAATTATGTTTAAAATATAATTTTTTAAGAACAACATTTTATTTCGTTTGAGATATTAAGCGTGTTTTTATTTTTTACCATTCTGTAGTTATGTCTTTATATGTCAGCTTTTTGGACAAAAATTTTGATTTGTTAAACTGAGCTACGAGCGGCACGGACTTAGTCATAAATCGAACTTAAATCGGCTATCCAATATCTGAAAAAAAGGGAAATTATTTTATAGGACTAACCAGATTCTGACATTTTTTCCCCTTATATGAGATCCGGTCACTCTGGTAAAGGGTATTATCAGATTCGGCACGGCCAAATATAGCACTCTGACATGTTTTTTTGTTGCTTGTATTTACTTATTTATTTTTTACTTTGACACATGCTAAAACAATGTACAAGAATAGGAGAATATGAAATGTCGGTTAGTGGCTTCGATTTGGTTAAGTTGGGTTGTATTGCTTTTGTGTGATTCCTTTGATTTGCGGTAACAATTCTGATAAATACAAATAAATATTTCAAATTTGTTAAATGGTATTTATTTTATGATTTATTTGAAATATGATAAGAAATAGACATGGAAACAGTGCGTGATATAAATGATTTTTCACGAATTATTAAGGGAATTGTTAAAATGAAATGGAGAAAAATTTTCAAGTTTAATAAACATGTTTTAGCAAGCAGTGGTTGTAGGTGACGTTTTCCTCAGCCAAAAACATAGATAAATTTCAATGCAGGGTTTTCTGTGACTTTAAGATTTATTAAATATTTTGAACAAGTATTGCATAAAGTAAATAAATGTAATATGATATATTTGTAATTTCTCTAAACATATCAGGAACAATCATGATTTACATAAGTATGTATGTTTCCTAGATATAAACTTTTAAACAATTTAAACACTTTTAGATGGTATCTGATAATGGGAACTCTTTAAATAAAATTTTCAACAGGTCTATATTTTAAAGTTCTGCTGAAAAATAGTGAAACACGTTTTTCAGGAATTACATCTTATTATAATATAATAAAATATGTGTCAGCTGCAGCTTGCTTTTGTTGTTGTTTTTGTAATAAAATATTTTGTTGATGTCTTAATAAAAACTTGATTTCGTTACCGGTAATGAACCGATGGAACCAAAAATTTCCACTAATGTTCAACAAACGGATTACGATGTTATCTGGGTTTTGTTATCTTATTTTGTTTGGGTAAAAACAGAGACAAAAGTATTTCTTCACTCATATCTCAGCTGGTAATGTGCTCGCATAACTGATTTTCAATCTTAAGATTCTTTTAAGCATGTCTGATAAATTGATAGAAGTATACGTGGGGACTTTAGAAAGTTCATTTCAACATACACACGGACAAACTTAGCTAAAGCAATTCAATTCACAATATATATACATATATAGGGTCTAAAATGAATATTGTAAACGGTATAAAAGGTTGAGTATCACTTTTTCTGTATAAGCTTTAATAACAAGAAAGAAGGTAAGGTGTCTCAATATCTTCTATATTATTGTTCCGTATTTGGGGACTTGAGACGTCGAATTATACGTCAGGAATATTAATTAACAAAATTGTGATTTGGGTAAGATACAACTTTTCTTTCCTCTCTTTCTTTCCTGTAAACAAACGACGACAGTGGCACCGGCACAAGGCGGCACAAAGCGTTCTACGAAGAAATAAAGTGATCTATGATTCACGAGGTTACATACCTAAGCTAATTCACCTCTCGCTGCGGTATATTTAAATTGGAAATCAGTCGGTTATTGTATATTTGACTTTTAAGTATCTGTTCCTGCTAAATATCACACATTATGACCCATAGGGGTTTTTTATACTATTTCCCGGAAATATATGTTCTTGTATATGATCTTACTAAGAACTATCTATCTTTCACTGTATAGATATAATTAACAAAATTGATGAATTGTTTTATTTAAAGATATATTTTAATATTATGTTAAGAGAAAAAATTTTGCATTTCAGTTCGTTTCCTATATATTAATTTATTTTTAACATAATTGAAGTAACATTTTACTCTGTCAAATATTCTTATTTTGTTTTCTAATGTCTTTGGTAAACTATATGTTATCTGTGAACAATAAGTATTATAAATATTAACAGAGACATTAATATATATGCGTACAAATGCTTTTTAAAATATTATTTAGAAGCCTTAAAATTGAGTTCAGGATACAGATAGACATTCAAAAACTCTTAAAATTTCTGTTTTGTATTCTAATTCATCGCTTTCCATTTTTTTTCAGTTCTATTATAAGTATGTATGTATAAAAAATATAAATTTTACAAATTGTTATAAAAATGATTTTATGTCTAATGTATTTATATAATTGCACATGGTAATTTAAAATCCTTCCAATAAATAATAATAAATTGTATTTCTCAAAATTTATTTCTTATTTTTAAAATTTACTTTAACTTTTGTGTGTGTATGGGTTCTTTTTTTTCAACCACATTATACATTGAATCGAGTACTTTTCTTGCCATAAATAAACATTTTCAAAATACCTTCCTTCCTTACACCATTTCTTTTTTGTTTCACAATTTTAATGCATTTATTGTAGATGTGGTTTCTATCTATAACCATAGCTGCCAGATTTGACGATTTATCGTCATTTTGACGATTTTACGTGCTAAAATTACATGTTGACGATTTGACGATTTATGTTATGTTTTTGACGATTTTCAAGAATTCAAGCTTGCAACATTTTTCATTACTTCTATATCAACCTTAAACTAAATAAAAATAATTTGTTACGGTTTTTTATATTATTAATAATAGAAAAGAGTGAAAGAGATAAATCTGTCATTATTTATAGTGTTTGTGTGGATAATTTTTCCACTTTGTTCCCTTTTTAACATAGTATATGCCACATTTTATCAACTGATACCTACAACACGAACAAATATAAATTTGGAAACGCGTTTAAAACAATTTTAAGGTTTCAAATAAATTTATTTAAAAATAAGTAACAAGTTAATATGCTTAAATTCTTAAAAAAATGGTAAGTTCTTTTAATTATACATTAAAACATTCGATTTTTAAGGTTTTAATTATATTTTAATGTTTACATTATATTTTCAATAGAAAACCAAGATGATGAAAATTGTAGCAGCTCTTCCTCTGTAAGTAGAAATTTCAGCTATTTTTTATACAAAATTTTGTAGTAGCAAAAATTAAATTTTAATGGTGTTTTTCACAGGTAACCAACAAGAAAAAGAAAATTAAGAAAGACTGGTTTGCAGATCCAAAAATAAGTTTATGGGCTGAGAAAGAAATGATTATAGTTATTTTTCAAATAGTCTAAAAAGATGCAGCCAATTTACTATTATTATTATTATTCATTATTTTTTGTATTTTTATATTAATATTTATTTTTCGAAATTAATTCTAAAATGTATTATATTTATTGTCATGTTCTTAACTTAAAAGGGTCTAATAAAACCATTTATCTCTTTAGATTTAAAAAGTTTGTTATGTTATGCATTAAATAAAAAATGTTTTGTTTTAAAAAATGCGTTTCTTTATTTTGACGTTTTTATGACGATTTGCGTAAACTATTTGACGATTTTGACGATTTTTTCCCCCAAATTAGACGATTTTACTCCAATTTTATCTGGCAGCTATGTCTATAACACGTTTTATATACATGTATGTTGTTATACATACAAACACATTTTATCATGGCAGTGGTGGTGGTGGTGGTAAGCCAAGAAAATTTATTTTCGCATGCATTTGAAAATAATTCAAACGTTTACCTAAAGACTTTTTGTTTGTTTTCTTTAGTTATTGTAGATTTTTTTAGAACTTGTGATCAACAACTATTTGGTACAATAAAATATCTTGTGATTTTTTTGGGAATAGAGAAGGGAACTTAGGGAAGACTTTGTAACTAAAATTTTATTAATAATAATTATTATAAATTTATAATTATTAATAATTATAATTAAATTAAGCAAACCCTAAACTAGCATGCCAAATATTTTTGGGTGTCAGAAATTTTTATGCCCCCAAAATTTGTGAAACAAACCGAAATATCTTAAAAGCGAAATTCAGTTTTGGCGGAGCGTTAGGTATTGAAATTGGCTGCAAAAACAAGTTAAGCTCTTTACAGATAGTTGTTAGCCCTTTCATATTTGGTAACCTAAACATAACCTTAACAATTAAATGACTGTGAAGAATTGTTTCAGATTGTTGTGACACTTTTGTCAGAAAAGCTGTCAATTTCCTTAGCAGATATTATTCTGACAATAACTTTATCTGACGATGTTGACCGACAAAAAATTGTAAGTTAAGACGGTTGTCTGATGACGTTATAAAAAAAAAAATTGGCAGATCAGTTGTCAAGAATTGCTCATGTTACATTTTATAATTTTAGAAATCTAAAAAAGTTTCCACAGATATAAAAACATAATACTCTGTACTGCCATTATATTTTATATATTCACAAAAAATGTTATTAATTTTTATTTTATTTTCCACCTACTGACACAAAAACAAATTGACACAAGAAACTGAATGAATTAAAAAAGCACTTTGCAGTGATGTCAAGAACATACATACTTAAAAATCTCCCAAATTTTTCCCAGTATACAATTCAAAACAATTTTGGTATGCAATTTTAAAGGTAAACAAATATTAGAATATATATAAGTTCAAGATGGCCGCCATGAAAAAATGGCGGACAGGTTTTTATGGTGAGTTAATTGTATTTAGTTATTAAAAATTTTATAAGTTGGCCCCCTCATTATTGGTAAAAATTGAAAAAAAACTGACAAATAGAATACAGTACGTTATGTATAACCATAAATTCAAGATGACAGCTATGACAAAATAACGAACAATTGTATACATGAGATAATTTTTGAAAGGGCTGCACAAGTAAACTGCAATATGTGGAATCAATTTTATTAACTAAAATTTTATTTTGTTTTTATACCCTTCACACAGAAGTGAAAAAGGGTATATATAGGTCGGTCATTCCGTTTGCAATTTCTACAAGTTTCATTTCCGACCCCATAAGGTATATATTTTCTGAAAGCTTATGAATAGAGGATTCGATTAAGCCCTGACCGTCTGTCCGTCTGTCCATGTGTTGGTTGGAATCAACTTTCAGAAGCAACTATATGTTTCCTAGATCTCTATATGGTATCAATCTCTTGGAAATATCTAGGAATGAATCGCTATTGAAATTCACCACAATCGCCCTATAACTTTCTGAGATATAAGCAAAAAACCACAACCACCTCGTTTTTTTACAATTACAACAACAACCTACATACATACTGCTTAAAGTAAACGTGGCATCGAATTCCAGCTGAGCCAAAATTTTATTTTATATTATTTAATATATTATTTATATTTTATTTTTTTTTTTTTAATTTTTTTAAACAAATTTGTAAAAAAATTTAAAAATTTTTTTTTTTTAATTTTTTTATTATTTTTTTTTATTTTTAATATATTTTTTTTAACTTTTTTTTGGTATGTTTTTTACATGTATGTACGTATTTGATATGAGATGAATGGTGATACAAACAATTGTTATTGCATGACTACACGTTGTGAAGGGTATATAAGATTCGGCACAGCCGAATATAGCACTGTTACTTGCTTTTATATACTTTTGATTTGCTTTGATTATTGAAAATTTTCAGGTCAATCAGTGGGCGTGACAAGATCATTTTGGGTGCATTGCTCTTCTAAGATTTAAAAAAAAAAATTAATTATTATTAATTTATTATACATATAAAATTAACTCAGTAAAAGATTTTGAAGCTTTTGCCAATCAAAGAAAAAATTTTAATAACTATGGGTCAATCTATCATTTATTTTAATTATTTTTGTTTCTACTTAACGCGTATTTTTAAACAACATTAGTGAATATTACTGTTCATTGTACTACATTGACGATATTGTTCAGGTCTGACACATCATCGCTAGAGCAAAGTGGAATAAAAATAACGATTGCCCCTATTACTAAAATTAAAGTAAAGATGAAACTTTTGCTTTGTGTTGCGTTACATATTCGCTTTAACATCAAAGATGAAATGAACATACTTTTACGCAACATGTCACATAAAGTACTTTTAACGGAACGGGAAGCGAAAAGCTAGGCTACGGTAATCTTTTGCGCGCTTTGACAATCAGTTTGTGTAATTTTTTATTAATTTTGTGTTAAATTTCTATGTGATAATAAAGTTTTGAAGTAAATTTTAATTAAAATAAAAATAACAAATATTTTTTTTTTAAATTCTAGGTTTTAAAGGTAAAGAGTTAATGTTAAGGTGTTGTCAAAGTTTTTAGTATGTCATAAACCTATTGCTTTATGTTTTTTTTCCAAACTTAGAAACCTCACGGAAAGCAAAGAAGTTTTATCTGACATGGCCTTAAGAGTTCAGCGATCTTAAAAACTTTGTTTTAATTTCTATTCGAAAAATTCAACTTTATAAATAGGTGTTGTCATTAAAAGTCTACTTTCTTAATATGTATTGTTATAAAAAAATTTAACTAAGAGGCCTATAAACAAAAGAGTGATTGAGTTAAAGTTCGACAATTTTTAATTTTTATGCAGATTTTTATACACAAGAATTTTTATATTTAATATTGTA
Source organism: Phyto melanocephala (assembly GCA_941918925.1). Lineage (NCBI taxonomy): Eukaryota > Metazoa > Arthropoda > Insecta > Diptera > Rhinophoridae > Phyto > Phyto melanocephala. The sequence continues at coordinate 24,809,237 of OW799236.1, read as the reverse complement.
AATAGTTAGGTAAATTGTACTAATTTATTTATGATTTAGACAATTTTCATAATTTTATTTAGACACGAATTTCTTTTTCTTAAGTTCCAATTGTCTTCCCGTATTCCCATTGAGCTTTAAAGTACTTAAGATGTTACAATTATATTTTTTCTATTTTTCTGAATTTTCTACAATTTCCTTTATGTCATATATTTACAGTTTATTTTTTTTTTTTTTGATCATTGTCTCTTTTTTTTCGGCATTGCAAAGAATTCTTGGCAAAAGGCACTATTTAAATAGCAACTCTATGCTTACATTATTATACACATACACTTACTCACACAAACTACACAGTAGTACGCACATGTATACACATGTGTTCAACTAACAAAATCTATTATGTAGTTTAGCATATGTTAGTGTTTTACAAATACAAATGTTATTGGTTTATAAAAAAAAGTCTGCTTGTTTTCGAAAATTGTTGAGAAATAAAAAAATGGAATTGTAGCAGAAAAAAAAATTTACACCATTTCAAATTGAAATTGTAAAGAGTTGCCATAGTCCGAAATGCATTTTCATCTGCTTTGTTAAAGACTTTATATATTTTTAATAATGTCTGAGGAAACAACATGTAGAGCATGCGAGGATGAGGATGAGACACTACCTCTGTCATTGTACTGCGTTTGAGCATATTAGACGCGAAAATTTTACAGTGGATACTATTCCGAACTTGGAATACCTGGGGAACTCGAACTGGAGATCCATAAGGAGTTACATTGAGGGGACTGGGTTCTAGGACTAGTCCGTTATTTATGGGAAATTATGATTATGGTTTTTGTTTGGGAATTACGTTTTCCATATGGAGTGCACAACATGCCTACTGGACATAGGTGTATACCTGTCAGGAGTTTGGGCTTTTAGTGCCCCTCCTTTTCAACCTAACCTAAACTAATTTTAATAACGGTGGGTAGATTTCAATGGTTTGGTGAATCCATTTTATTTTTGCGACAATTCTTAATCTGTTTTTCAGTGTTGTTCATTATTATGTAAGTAAGGAAAAATCACCATGGAAGGTTATCAAGTAAAAATTATTAAACTTTATCATTAAATTGATTGTAAGAGTGCAGTCGTGTATTGGTAAAGTTACCACCAATATTGTGAGAGTTTACCCTGCTAGACCGTGTTTTGATTTGATATTCAAAGCCACGGACCTATTGAAATAAACTTTTAATCAATGCATTACCTCAAAGTCAACATAATCGCCAGGATAGAACATATATATGAGATTCGCTGAAAATAAAGTTCCATTAATCCAGTGTCATGCAATATGTAATAGTAATTTGTATATGAGTATTTGACATTAAAAATGCGCTATTAGATTCCGAGTTCATATCTGTTAAGGGTATAGCGAAACAGAACTCTACTAACACGGGTCTCAATCAGATCCCTTTTTAATTTTCCAATGATTTTTCGGCTCTGCTATTATAAGTATTTGCCTTAAGCTCTAATGATTTTATGCTATCGATTTTGAAAACTATCGTTTCTTATCACAAAATCTTCCCCAAATGCATACATATTTCATACAAAGTTCTCATAACATTTATGCATGTTTTGGTTCTACATTTAGAATTAAGTCTGGTCGTTCTTATAGAAGATGTGTTAATTCTCAGCCTTCTTCAAATGTCATCGTACTTAGTTTTCATCTTTGTCCAGATTTATAGCTTTCGCGATCTCTTAAGGATACAGGTAATTCGATTATACAGATTAAATATCATCTTCGTCAGGGGAGCTTTAAGCATCGTACGACAATATCCTTATGTGATTCTTATGTGTAGAGGACATTTTTAGGTTTAGTCCGGCCACTGAAGAACCTTTGCTCTTTCAGATTTGTAATTGCATTGCAATAAAATAAAAAATTAAAGAAAATGTTAACAGAAATAGTAATATATGAAGAGACGTCTCTCTGTATATTTGACGGTGGCGTAGTGTAGTGGTTAGAGTGACAAACTTCAAACTGAAGTTCAGAAGCAACAAATTTTCATAGCAGTATTAAAGTTCTTAATTAAGAGATCAAACCAAAAGAAAAAACCCGTTGACGTATCACAGCTCACTCCTGGCATCAGAAAAAGGTTAGAAACCCATGGACGCCACCTACAGGGCAAATGCTTTGCAAGAAAGCCGCTTTCAGAAGGGACGTATTTTACATATGATATGTCACTTTTTAGATCCATACGTACTTGCTCATTTTTATCAAAAATATCATTTTACAGATGGTTTATTTGTAGAGTTATCATTGTCCTTTCTTGGATCCACAATTGCCTGGGAATAGCTTCATTAATTTATTATTTATTTAATTTATTATTTAGATTCAAAGAAAAAAAACATTAGAGAAACTGTAGCAAGACAAAAGAAACTGCTTTACGGAAGTACTATTCTACCAGCAGGAGTAAATGGATACAAAAATTATCCAGAAAACCATAGAATATTGGCTTAAAGAAAGGTTTTATTAAAACAAAAAAATTTATAAAAATAGAAATCTTCAAAGAAATTAAGAATTGATAAATTTGTTTCTTCTAAAAGGTTAATCGAAAATGTTCTACAGGGAAGTATCATCAGAAAAAAATAAAGGTTTATCATAAATATAAGTATATAATTTGTCAAATATTCTCTGCCATTAAATCACTTCACATAAATCCCTTTCAACTAGAAAACTCATTGGAAATTCTTCTTCAAAAGGAATTTATCAAAGGTTTCTATCGGAAACGCTGCTCGAAATAACAATATAAGAAAAAAGAATCTTAACATGTTTTACTCTTAAATAAATTCTTTTTATTGTCTATTCTTGTGTTTGTTTTGCTGCACTCACTCACTCACACCAACACCCAACACTTAACCACTGCTAAAATGACTCTATTTATGTTAATGTATGCTCGTATGTATGTATGTTTGTGCATTCCTTGCTCTGTAGATTTTGTATGTTAAAGTATTTTACAAGGTTTATTTTGTAAAATTGATTTTATCGTTAAATATTTTCTTTTATTTCTCATTTCGTTATCTTCTTAAAAGCAAAATGCATTTTACATTTGTACAATTTTTTTTTTTAAATTTCTCTTCCTGTTTTAAAGCTCTACTTCTTCTGTGAAAAATGTTCCCTAATCGATGATATGCAAATGATGCCTTAAATAGATGTTGCTTTTTTGCTATTTCTATTTTTACATATTTTTGTTTTCTCATTTTGCCAAAGGAAAGGAAACTATTTTACATACATATTTTCGTTTTCATTTCGTTTTGTTTCCGAATAGATAATACAAAAGGTTAAGAGATTTGGTTGGTTGCTTGATTATGATGATTTTTATGAGAATTTCTAAAGGTTAACTTAGGAAGCTTTTTGAAATGTGGTAGAATTGTGCTACATTTGATGTTTTAGCTTAATAAAGACAGACAGCTTATTTTTGTATACGTTTTACATTTCAAATGTGTTGAGATATCTTTAAGAAATTTATGCTTAAGTGGTGGAAAAAAAATAATTTTTATTAAAGTTAAAGGGAAAAGATAAATTTAATGTTTTAAATATATCTTTTTTATTGATTATATATGATTTTTTCAAGCTTGAGATCAACTTTTTTGGTTTTTTTTATAAAAAATTATTTATTATTAACCAATATTTCGCTACCAAACAATGGGTAGCTTCTTCAGGGTAATTATGTATACTATTGCTATTATTCATTTTCATTGCTGATAATTCTGATTTGCTCTCAGATTTCAAATATATCGTCTAATTTTTAAATTTGGTAGCGAAATATTGGTTAATAATAAACAGTTTTTTATAAAAAAAAACAAAAAAGTTGATCTCAAGCTTGAAAAAATCATATATATATAATGTTTTAATATAATGTTATTAAAAAAATCGTTTAAACGTAAGTTTTCCGGTACTAGCTTAGGGAAAATGTTACTGCTGCACTCAGTGAGTTGTAACTCAAATAGTGGTTATAAATATTATTAACTAACTAAAGGCTTTTTTACAAACAATTTGAAGAAATCGTTAAAATTTTAAAATCCTAAATTTTGTTTTAAAAATTTCTTTAAATAGAAACATAAAATCAAAAACTGTTTAGTCAAGGTTTTAAATTAATTTAAACTAAAACTACAACTACTATATATTAACACCAATATTTACTATAAATTCTTACATATAAAAAATTTTTTAACACCCAAAACCCTTCTTCCTTTTGGGGCTTCCGAGCTTCAATCATCGATAACTTTTTGAGTTTTTTGTATTTGAATTATTTGTATTAATTCGATTTTCTAATACAACAAGACATAATATCTTAGGTTAGGTTAGGTAGAACAGGCAGCTGTTGTGCAGCTCACTTGGGTCCATTTTATTGATCCCATTGTGATACCTGAATAGAAAAGTGAGAATAGAACAGAAAAGAGAGAGGAGAAGCAGACAACACCATAGTCTCCGGCGGGAATCGAACCCGCAATCCCCAAACTAGCAGACAAGCACACTACTGACTAGTCCACCGGGGCACCCTAGACATAACATCTTATAAATAAAACTATTAGTATTAGACTGATTAACTAAAGCATTGATAAAAAATGTATTATTCTCAATATACTAAATAATTTTTACATAGATAAACAAAATAAAGTTTTGGTCAAAATAAAAATAAGTTTTGATTCAGTGACTATTACACTGGTCTGCAGTAAAAATCGCTCTTAAATAAAAAGATTTGGTCTATAGAGATCGGGCTCAATGTTTAGTAAAATTTTTCCTTATTGAATTTAGCAATTTTAAATCGGTTATTTGTTTCCAATATTCGATAAACTGTATGACAGTATTTCCTTCCATATCTTAGAACCGGAATCGATATTTCAATCAGGGAAAAATTTCTCATTGTTACTTTATTTTAAATATAATTCAACTTATTCGTATAATATAATCAAACAAATGCCTACGATATTATCAACTCTTCCATCAGTGATTATATTATGCAACATTACTTAAATACATGGGGTATTCATGAACTATACCATATCATATCGCATTGTCACGTTTTTAGAACTTTGCAAAACATCGTCTAAATTTGTTTAATCTTTTTTGATGTTAATAATATACATATTTACCCTGAAGAAGCTATCCATGGTTTGCTAGCAAAATATTGGTTTTAAATAGACAATTTTTAATAAAAACAAGTAAGAGCACTATATTCGGCTGTGCCGAATCTTTTATACCCACCACCAATTTTGTGTACATTTAAAGCACAATATTTATTATTTTGTTAATCGCTATGGAATAATCTCTTTATAATAAAATATGTATCACATTCTTTGTAGAGGATGGTTTAATTTTAAGGGCCCATGTTTAAGGGAACCACATCTAAACTTCAACTTTTTTCTTGTATTTCATTTGACATTTCTCAATCTCAGACTAACTCAATTTGAACCGTGGAAAGATACGCAATCGAGCAACGCTTTTAAATATTAAAGATTTTTATAAAAATGGGCGTTCACATCAAAATGCTTTTTGTGCATTTCGTTATTCTTTTGGTTAACATAATCGTTCGAATTCGTCCACAATCGTGAGAATTGTAAAAAATATTTAAATGTCTGCAAAGCAGGTCTGTATGAAATGTGAAAACATCTGTGAATGCCACCTTAGTTCGTTGAATAAGAAACATTGCTGTTTTTCACGATAACGTGGCAAAAGAGCAAGCAACCTCGACTCATCATCGTGCCCAACAATCAAGCATCAACAGTGTCATTGAAAATTTGCACTATCGGATCGTGGTGTGGCGCCTAGGTTGGGGGGCCATTTGGCCGATATTTTGTCCCATACATAATTGAAGCATACAAATATTATCATTATAAAAACAAATGATAATAATTTCATAATAATTTTATTCAAAATCAACATAGTCCCTTAAAGTTATAACTTCGGTATGCTAGTAAAATGTTTTCGTAAATTTAGTCTTTCAATGAAAGTGGCCGTTAAAATACGCGTGTCAATAAAGTTTCTGCTAATAAACATAACTTAGATATTTCAATATAGTCCTTTAGTATTCCAAAATCTTTATTCATAGAGAATTAACATGAATTTAAGAGGAAGAAAGTGAATTTAAGGTTAACTTTTAAGGGTCACAGGGTGATTTAAAATATACATTCTCTGCATTTTTCTAACACGGGAAATTTATTAGTAAGATTTTGATTTTTAAACTTCTATAACATTTTGCTTTTAAAAGATTTTCAAACGAAATAAGTTTTGTATAATTTTAAAATTTGTTAGCCATTAGTACATGAAAATAAATTGTTTATAATGTTTAGAAATAATTTTTTTTTACTTTGGTCAAAATTTTCCTAAATTCCCATTTTTAATAGAGCATAACTTCAGGAGAACATAAGCATAAGATGTTAGCATGCCATCTAGTAGTTGCTAGTAGAGTCGTCTATCTTATCATCTTTATCTTATATTTAGCTACAGTACAATAAATGGTGCAGTGTAAGATGAATAAATGCTAATATATATGACTAATATATTTTTATAAAAATTTAAAGAAAAAAGTATGCGTGGCACATCTATTTTCCGTTATAACGAAGACTTTGACCAAAAAACCATGTTTGCAAAATTTCAGAATCGTACATATAGTTTTGTCAGTTTTATTACGTTTTAAATTTGAAATATACACTGTGCGGTATAAATTTTCGTACATTTTTATCTATAACTCTTTTCCTAAATTATAGATTTAAGCGATTTTCAGGGAAAAATATTCTTTTGACTCGATAAATATATATTCGAAGTTTCATGACTACGTTTATGCGTCTGGCCACAATTCAAAAGTGAAAGTGGGCGTTATAGTAGGCGTGTCAAAGTTGTTTTTGCTAATGAGTACAACTTAGGTGTTTCAATATAGTCCTTTATTATTCCAAAATCTTTATTAATAGAGAAATTATATGAATTTTAGGTAAAACGTTATATGGGAGGTGGGCGTAAAAGTGGGCGTGGCACATTAATTTGCCGTTACAAGAAAGCGTGTCAGCAAAAAGCAAAGTGTGCAAAATTTCAGAGTCATACATCCAATTTTGTTGCTTTTATGACGTTTTTGTTTTTAAATATATCAAAAAATACACTGTGCGGTATAAATTTTTGTACATTTTGATCGATAACTCCTTTTGAGCCCCCTAGCTTTTTCGGTGTGACCTCTATCGTGCTTTCAACAGACGGACAGACGGACGGACATAGCTAGATCGTCATAAAATCAAACCCTGATTCAGAATATATATACTTTATGGGGTCTAAAATGGATATTTCGATGTGTTACAAACGGAATGACAAAATGAATATACCCACACCATTTTTTTGGTGGCGGGTATAAAAACAAAAGTGAGATCAAGCTTAACGAAAAGAAGACATTTTTAATTTTGCAAACCTTTAAAATTACTTATAAACTTTACAAAAAGCCACAACAACGTATTAAGCAATTTTGAATTTTAAAAACTTATGAATGAATATAACATTTGATGTACCAAATATTTACCAAGCCATTAACAAAACCATTTATGTAACTAAAAATGAAACGACGTGCAAACCATACGATGTGTTGCGAATTGAACAATTTTGTTTTTGTATCTTTTTTAATTTTTCAGCTTTTTGTCTCTATAAAAATATTTATGTATATTTTTGTCATTGTCAACTTATTTTAATATTTATTAAAATTATAATAATGATGAGACGACATTGTGTTGATTATAAACTCACATACATCTGTACATTGCATTGAGATGTATGCGAACGTAAGGATTTTACACATGCTAGTGCAAACACACATATGTGTTAATATAGGTTGAAACTGTAGTATATAAGTATGTATGTATGTATATAAGTATATAAGTATGTATGTATGTGTTAAATTATGCACAAAATTAAAAATTTTATCTGCACATGAACATTCAAACATGTTGATTTACTCACTAGCACTCAAACACATACATATTGTACACAGAGAAGACAGTATCGGTTGTGAGCACCACAATTGTTGCCACTCACACAGTGTAGTTGTGGTAGTATAATTTTACGGTTGTACAGATTTTCGTTTCGGAATAAAGATATATAGTGCGCACAAAGAAATTATGATTCTTGCAAGTTTTTTAATCACAAATGAAAAGTTTGATTGCAAAAACTGAAATATTCGATTGGCTATGAATTTGGTTATTTGTTTTCTGGGTGTAAATGTGCACTCAGGAATAAGATTGGTTAGAAAATATATTGGCTCCCTCGAATGAATAGAATCTTTGAAAATATTGGTTGTAGTGTTTAAATTTAACAAAAAACCCTTAGCCGTAATATTTGGTGCTTATCTTTCAGTTAGTTTCAGACCGATTTGTTACTTTTTCTCAGGAGTAATTTCTGAGACCAGAGGCTTATGTTTACAAGAGTTATTTAGGAGCTTGAAAAATTTGATATATTAAAAATTAATATATATTTTTAAAATAACTTTTGCCTATAACTTTGACGATTAGTAACCCATGTGCACATAATTTGTCCAGAATATCTCCAGAGGCATATTATGTCTATAAATAGTCACAAACTTGTTGTGAAAAATATTGGAAAAAAAGGTGGCAGTCCTATTTATTTTCTTATATCTCTAAAAATAAAGATGTGATTGTGCCAGATTTCAAAATATTTTATTTCTGAACATTTCCAAAATATTGATACCATCTACAGGTCTCTGAAGTATGTGGGGGCTTCTAAAAGTTGATTTTATCCAATACATGGAAAGACGGACATTTCTCAATCGACTCCCCTGGCTATTGGCTGTCTGGAAATATATATTTTACCCTGGCACCACTGGTGAGGGGAACAATAGTGTGATGGTGCAGAGGATAGAGGGTAAAACATTAAAACCAAAAGATTAAATCTCAGTAGAGACAAAAAAATTTCATTGCGTAGATTAATTTTTTTAGTATTTGTGAGATGAGTACACTCACTCACTACTACCCAGCTAGCATTTAGATGATTATTTTTTAAAACCTCAACTTGCTGAGTCTTTTTTGAGTACTTTCGGTGATCAAAAACTGATTAGTCACTTACACGATTAATAAAGGACTCGAAAATGATTCGCGTTAATGAAGAAAAAAAGTTTGATTTAAAAAACAATAACAAACTGTATTGCAATCGCAAATCGGTCCACCAGGCGTTTAAAATGTGAGTATTTTATCCGTTATTTATTATCAAATTTTGTGCATCTGGAAGATTTAAAACCGATTGATCGAAAACAGATCATGCAGGTGTTTGAAATATGTTTTTTTTGCATTTTGTGATCATTATAGATGATTAAAAAACACTGCTTGTTATGCTGCATTTTTATTCAGTATTACGGAAAAATTTTTGCGAATTCTTAAGTAAATATCGAAAAGTTAAATTTTTGTTGTTTTATAAAAGTAATATCGAGGTGTACAGATTGTTTAATTGTGAAATTTATAATTTATTATATTTTTAATGAAAAAATTAATTTTCTTTTAAATAGACTTTGTATATACATCAAATAAATATGAATTTTATATATTTTAATTTAATGTAAACCCAGGTTTATATGGACGTGGTTTTAAAAATCGACTCGATTTTGTTTATTCTACTACCACTTACTCAAAAAAGACTCGTGACCGATTAGAAATATGACTGATAAATGACTTGAAAAAGGCTCGCAAATTAAGAGAAATAAGACTGATAAATGACTAGAAAACGAATCGAATAAGGCTATAATAGGCACAATAAAATGGGTCGAAAATGTCCTTAAGCTGACTAAAAAAGTAAATCACAAATAAAATATCAAGAAAAATCGTGGCTACGGACACTTTTCTCCCGAACAAAGTATCTTTTATGATCAGAAAATGAGCTCATATTCTGCATTTTTAATCGAGGAGTTATTGGAATTGGATCAAAAATTTCTGGCTGGGTTTCTACTAATAATTGATATTTACATTAGTGTAAGACTAAATACAAATAAACTAGTACGGCTCATATGAAAACTTAATATAATTTTTTTTTTTTTTTAGATATTTGAAATAAGAACAGATGAGTAACAGTAAGTAAGTCTGAAGATAAAAGCAACTAGTATATACATTTGTGCATAAATATATACAAAAATTTAGTGAATCTACAAGTTGCCCTAAATGTCATATTGTCATATTGTCATAATATCATAATTTTTAAAAAATTAACAGTGAAAAGACTTAAGAATTTTGAAATAAACAGTAACATAGTTTTTACTGATTTTAGAATTTTTGGGAAATTATACCAATACGACACTTAGGACTTCTTGTGAATACATCAATTGTATATAAACCAACCATATGCATAAGTTTGGGCATGATTATTATTTTTTTATTTTACTTTTTTCGCATTGAATCAAACCTTGAAATGTCATCGTATGAGTGTTAAAGTAGATAAGTTTAACACAGTTACACTTACATACTCTCATACCAAAGGGCCTACACTTTTGTAATCTTTATTTCTTTTAGATGATGCTTCACATGTGCAATTGAAATGTTAATTAATGTCTAAATAAATATGATAAATTATTAAATATTAAATACTCTAATTACGGTCATAACGGATTAAGGTAATTAAGAATATATAAAAGATTTGTTTGGAGTAAGAAATTTATTTCAATATTACCGATTTATCGTGAGGTTTGAATTATAATGTAAAATAAAACATATTAATTTGAAAGTGAACTTCTATTTTTATCATCGGTTAAAAGAACAATTAATGATAGTTACTTTTTAAAACTTATATCAGTCAAATATTGGCCATGACTATGTCTGAGGTGGTTCAATTTCGGGCTGCTGGTTTGAGTATAGCCACTGGTTTCTCGTAAACAACACTAGAAAAGTTGGCTTCTCAAGTGTCAATTGTAGCTAAATTATTTCGAAAGACATCAGGCTTGACTAATATTCAGAAAAAATGTAAAATAAAGAGCTCACTTCACTTATTGTATGGCTCGTTGTGCCATCTTGTTGGAACCAGAGCTCACCGAGACAATTTGATTGAATTTCGAGACACACATTCTGATTTTCCTAATTTTTGTCTTTAATGGATAGAGTGGTAGACCTTTGTACTCTTTGCTATGCTCAAAAGCCCAAATATGGCAATTTCGTTTATTAACTTATCTACTGAGCCAAAAACTTACTTCAACACTGAACAAAAATTTCAACGCTGTTTTTTGTAATATAGGTGAACAATTTGATGATGCTGTTGTGGTGTGAGCTTTTCCATGCCCTGCAGATAACTTGAGTAGTCTATACACGCATGTAAAGTGTATTTCATAATAGACTAGGACTAGTCCAAAGGTAAGCCAAATGTATGGAGAAAACATGGTCGATTTAACATTACGATGTCCTAGGGCTGGACCATATAACCCAACGGAGTAGTCTTAAAACTACTCTTTATCACTACTCGATGGAGCACCTACACGACCATTATACACGTTTTGACAACAATATATGTAATCGTTAAAGCACGAACACTTGTCGTTTAACTACAATCTCTTGTTTGGAAATAATATGGTCCATGACTGCATAATATAGGACCATGTTTAAGCAGTCCATTAAGCTAAAATGGACCACGTAGCCCAATATTATATGTAGGGTGATAACTTGCCAAACAATACTGAACAAAAATGACAATGCAGTTTGATTTAAATCAAACCTAGACTATCAAAAAGGTCTATTGAAAATCAAACCTCACAATGTTAACAAAAACGAAGAAAGGACTAATTGTTTCATCTGTGATAAAGATTACGACTTACGAAAATATTAAAATAGAAAAAATTTGCAGTCACATTTCGTCGTAAAGCATCTGTTCGCATGGCAATTGCTGATTTGGAAGAAAACTTTCAGCTCTTGGGATATTAGGCAAAAAATAGATCTCATTTTCGTCGCTTAAGAACAACTAATAAATTTATTGTTTCAGCCCCTACTTTAAGAAAATGCCTGATTTGCATTTGGGTAACATGCAAATGACACTAAAATGAATTTTGTATAACGACAAAATTTAATCAAAAATAATTTTAGGTGATTTTAACTTTAACAGGTAGAATCGTTATATTTTGGGTTCCGAAAATCCAAGAATTAAAATTCAATTAAAAATCCTTTCCATAGTGGGTCAGCTTGAGTTTTTGATCTAAAGTGGTCATTGCAAATTCATTTTCTTAAATCGAGGCTATTGAACGCTATTGAACGATGAATATTGATTTTGTGTGGCTGGAATTGAAAGATATTGATGAGAGGACGTTAATATTAATCAATATAGAGTTACGTCCGATACAAGTAACGCTAAAAACGCTTGTTTGTTCTCAAAGTTTCTGAACCTGTGTTTTCTCGAACAGGCGATCATAATTTTATTTTTTTAAGACTTTTAATATTTTCAGGACTACGTGAAAATAAAAGCCCTTAAATTAAATTAAATTAAATTAAATAAATAATTAAATAAATAAATAAATTAAATCTTTAACAAGAATTCCCTGTATACGTCTATGAACATATTCAATATTGAAATTTAACTTAAACACTGAAAATAAATCAAATCGTAATATGTATTAGAGAACTAATTTCATATTTATGCATAATTGGCAGTAAAATGTCTCAGAATACCAGATGCTATGCAATTATTGTGTATGAAAAAAATTTATTGCATAAAACTTCACTATTAACGATGAACCAGAATTTTAAAGTAACTTGTTCTTCCATACAAATTGACGCAACGGCAACAACCAGTAGCGAAATAAAATCTACAAACTATACTATTAGAGCTTTTTTTCTTATGCTCTTTTTTCAGAAATTTAATCTCTCAAATATATAAATTATTATATTTCCATTAAGTAAAATAAATAATAAAATGAAAGTATTTAAGGTAACTGCTGTCAATTCAAATATCTACTTTTATGTTTCGGCAGAATTTTTACAAAATCACTTCTGTTTAGGCTTGTTACTACAATATGCTCTAAAACAGGAAACTGGTTCATTCATAACAATGCCAGATGTTTAATCAAACCTTTAGTCTGTTATGGCATAAAATCAACTGTCTTAGTATTAAGCTGGTATCTAAATACGGTTTTTAAATCCTGGGGGCAAATTACGGCATTCGAACGTGATCGAAATTCGAAAATTCTTATTAGATTCTCTACACCTAAAGCACAGCGAACTAGATCGTTCGAATAAAATTTCGATCGTGATCGAATGCCGTAATTTGGCCCCTGTTTTTTTTTTAACATAGAAAACGAAGGCTTTAATGACTGTTACTTGCTTATGGTTCTTTGAACCAAAGATGGCGGCTGTTAGCGTTAATAATTACACAGCCTGTGCGCAACATATTACAATCCTGAGATTAATTAATTCTATGCAAAGAGAGCATCATATTTAGAAAACAAACTTTTACTTTTGTAGTTATCCGCCTAATAACTTTGCTTTAATATACCTTGAAAGAGACACCAAGAGCATTAATAACCATCATTTCTCTTGTATACTTACTAATACATACATATGGAGACAAGAAATGTAAAAACTACTTTCGTTCATATGGATCTCATATTTAAAAGGTTCAATGAATTGAATAAACAGGTGTTTCTTAAAAAGGGAGGTAAATAACATTTTCTATATCTACCAGTTCTTTTGACTACGATGGCTTTTAACCATCCTTACATAAAAAGTTATGCTTTTAGCCAACTTAAAAACACCTCGCTTTGTTTCTTCTCCTTTAAACCGATTATCTAACGCTAATAATGTTTTCTAATAATCATTCCATTTATTTTTTTATAATATTCTTAAATGAATTTTATTGTCATTTTTGACAATATAAATTCATTTAATTTCTTTATGAATTGTCTTTTATAAATTTAACCAGATAAAATTAAATTAATTTCGTACTATTAATTTAAATCGTATAATCACTTCATCAAAGCCTCCGTTTATGAACAAAAGTTTATTAATAAATAAAATACGAATTCTCTGCTACTGCTTGTCTGAATTTCTGTATGTATGAGTGTCAAACTGTTTATTTATGAAATGTTTAAATAACAATTCGAATTCATAATTTCAACATTTATTCAAATACACTCACACAATACACCGCACAAATATAAAATGTATTCAGACACACATACATAAGTGTACATACAATATAATTTAACCCACATAAACACACCTATTTATAGTTAAGTTACGAACACAATAATTTACCATAATTTAGTCATCATTTATGGCAAGTTTGTGTCTGTCTTTTTATGTTTGTCTGCTTCTTTATTGGTCTCATTTCGTTACCCTCCTACTCCTACTTGTATACCACTAACAATAGAAGAACAAACTAAGTTGTAGAATAAAGAAATAAAAATAATAGACAATCAACACTAGTTGTCAGCAAAGGTGCTGAAGCACAAAGATTGATGAGATGATAACTTTTGGTACGATGTGCACATTATAATATTGTCATTATTTTTGGCTCAGTGGACATTTAATATCCTGCTGTGTAGCAGCACTGGAGTATGAGGTGTTCGAAGAAATATACCAACAAAAATTGTTAAGGTGACCAAAATAGCCTTATGTTTTCTATTTGTTTTTGCCATTTACTTTTATGACACTTGTAGAAATAATTCGAAAAGAAAAATAAATAAGTATGAAAGCTATTGTTGGTCGTGTATGACATATTGTACCCTACACTATAGCTAGAACCAATTATGGTCCAACATGCGTATAATTTGGTAGAAACATTTATTTTTCTATAAAAGTTTTTTGTATCAAATTTTATATTGATGTAAAAAACATACCAATAAAATGGTTTCTAAGCGGAGTGGCGATTTTAATGCATTAACAGAAAATGTATTCTATTGAATTTTATTTTAAAAAAATCTCACCACAAAATCAATGAAGTGCATTTGTTGCCCCTGGGTTCAAAAAATTTATATTTATATTTGGTGTTCCAGCAAAATACCAGATTTTAATTGCCACTATATTGTTAATACGATTTGATCGCTGATTGAAAGTTGTTGAGTATAGACCACGAACGAACAATGTTTTTCTGTTGTAAAGCACATTAAAAAAATGGTCAAAGTTTTTTCAATACAGTTGGCCAATCATGTCAAGTTTTGGTAGCAATTAGGCACCAAATGAAATGAGGCATTTAACGTTAAATTTATAACAAAATTTTCTGATAGGTTATTCGTCCTTGTCAGCCACTTGAAAATACAGCCTCAGTAAGGAAAAGTGTTGTTGAAAATTCAAAAAATATTTACAATAGCAAAGTGGCAATTTAAAAAGATCACCGTACATTTAAATAGTATTATGCTTTATGAAAAATCTCGTCCTGGCAGTCTTATTTCTTTCTAGAAAAAAAAATCTAAATGTCTATATAATAACCGACAGATATATCACTTCATTACGGCAGTGAATAAAAAGCTCTTGAAGTATGCAGCAGAGAACTTATGACTATTTCCTTTTATTGCTTCAAATATCAACACAAACGCATTGTACATTATCTGCCTATGAAAGTGTAGGGTATAAATATACAACACTTTAGACCACCCACTATGTGCTGAGGAAAAAACAGTTGATGTTTGTAATAATGTGACAGTATTTGACAGACATAATTGTGTGTTATAATAATGTGACCAATATTGAAGTTGTGTGTGATGGGATTAGATTACGTTGACATATAAAATAATAAAGACATTTATTGACAAAGTGAGTATTTGTTTGGAATATCCTTCTAAAATAGGATATAGTAACTTTTGAATTTAACGCTAGTGTTTGTCATAATTTTTAACATAAATATCTTAAGCCAGTTCTTAAAAATTTTCACTAAATTTAATAAAAAATCATTAAAGCATTAACACATATTTAACTGCACAGAATTCCTGTTGAACGACTTGAAAAACAAAATTATTTTGAACCTAGCTTGACATTTATTAAAAAAATTTGGAACTATGGACTTAGTGTTTGTTCCAGTTTCTTAGAAATTGAGTGGTAATTATAATCACCATTGACGAAATATGTGTACACCCTTAAACATTTTTCAAAAGGATACTTAAAAGCATTTTATCTAAAGCCAAAAATTATTACTTATGATATACTGTAAAACATTTTATATGCAGGTGTACATAGCGCTTTTTATGCATAAATGAAGTGGATTAGGTACGACATACACCGCCGCTTTTTACGCTCTTCCAACTTTACAATTACATGTTACTTTACTGTGGTACATTGTTTTATGACTCCTTTGCTCCCATTTACTGTCCGTCGCTATCCTTGCAAACAATAAGAGATTTAACAATTTGCGATCGAAATTCCAGGTGTTTTTTAAATTAAACTTTTCCAATTCAGCACAAAAATTTGTGCAACTTTTAGGCATTTACTACAACTAAGTCCGAGTCATTCAAAAACTATGGCCATCATCACTTGTTGTCACTAATATTTAAATTCAGTTCGGTATTGCATTGTCTGCCATATCAACACCTTCCATATAACTTTAAATTATTTTCAGACAGTAGGAATATTAGGTATAAGGACGCACAGAGGGTTAAAATGTACCAAAAGTGAGGATTAATTCAAAAGCTAAACTTTATCCTACACATTCGTGTGTGGTACTGGGTGAAAGGTAATTAAATTCTACATCACTATCTGCCAAAAACTTTTGTTTTCAGTAAATTACTCTATCGACTGTAAGCTGTCAAAATCAAATAATTTTTCAAAATTTTTCGTGCCGTGCCTAAAACTACAAATTGAGATATTTTGGGTGCTGATAATTCTTATTAAGCGTTCTAAAAGTAAATTTATTAAAATTGAACCATCAACTTCAGGTATTTGGCTACATAATTGCATTAATATTTTTTAGATAAATGCTTTGCAAATATTTTTAATATTTTTTTAAAAAGTGCTCCATATTTGGGGTATTTTCGATATATACACAGAGTTTCAACAAATTTCTTATTGCGATCCAGCAAATTTTATTAAGTGATATTCTAATATAGTATTTTAGCTTATATATTCCACACCAAACTTTTGCAGATGCACCGCGTTTTTTTACTTATTAAAATTTTTGGTGAAAGAACTCCAGTTGCTAAATACTTAGTCTGAAAAAACAAACAACAAATCAACTCTTTTATCTTAACGGGTTAAAAATTTTTTTTTTTAAACTTTTTTTTTTTCTAAAATACTGTTTTTTTTATGTATTTATGATAATTCATTACTAAAAAATTATAATATTCTCTTTTGTAGCTTTTTCGAAAAAACTTGTATATTTATAACATTTTGTAAAAAACAAAAGTTGGATTTTAGATTATATATATATATATATATATATATATATATATATATTGTTTCCTATAAGGAGCATAGGGCCTCAGGATTTTAGATTGGATTTATAGTAATACAAATACAAATAATATATTTATTATTTTAATTATAAAATAATGGCTGGTGCGATTTCTGCCGGATCGCAAAATTATTCTTGTCCTTATTGTCGTGGCATTGCTCAAGATGCAATGCAAGATTTATCTAGAAAGTAAATATTTTGAAATAAAAAACATAGTTTCTATTTTATAATTTATCTTATTATTTTTCTTCTTTTAAAATAGGGAATTATTTCATTTTTAATTTGGGGATTTGTTTAATTATGAAATAAGTCCCTAAATGTTGGGGTTTTATTTCATTTTTGTTTGGGGTGTTATTTCAATTCATTGGGGGCTTATATCATTTTTGAGATTGGGGCATTATTTCATAATGAAATAAGTCCCTAAAATTGGGGACTTATTTCATTTTCATTTTGGGGAGTTATTTCCTGGGGAGTTATTTCATGATGCCCTTTCATTACCTCAGGTTTTTATCTTTACTTCAGGGACGGATGTGACAGTGTCATAATGGACGGTGGATAATAAAATTCCGGCTTTATTTTTCCTTGAAACGTAAGAACATATTGCAACATTATCCTTAAATCCAGATTCACTAGATAACGCTTGTCTTTGATATTTTTTTTCTTTTCAAAGCAGTCTATCGTTTGTTACTCCTAATAGTTCCAACAAATCCAAGTACAACATCCACTAGCATTTAGCATAAGCCAAATGTGGTTAAAACAAATTGTCGGCATCTATTTTTCTTTTGTTTTTTTTTCAGCCGTCGCATAAATGCGGCAATTCTGTTTACATATTTTAAGGTGTGGTTAATATGGTTTTCTTTGAAGCTGGATAACTGCTTTGGTCCTATGGCATGGCAACTTAAAATATCTTCTGCACATGATCGGGGTTTTGGAGGATGATGTTTGAAGAATGTGCCTTGAGACTGCTGATACAGCGGCGCATGTGGTATGCGAATGTCCGGCAATGGCTTGAAATAGACTTAGTACCATTGGCACACGTTGGATGTGAGTGCTATGGGGAAGTTAGTCTAGGGCAGATGCTAGTGATTACAAAAGACTCTGTGTTGAGGATTGTAGATAATCATCAGTCTGCAATGTGAAGTCACAAAAGTCTAGAGCAAACGCCTGGGACGGCACGGGACTCAATGTGATCGGGGAAACCTTGCTATCTCTGGGTAACGAAAAGGGTCGAAAAGGCAACCGTTTATGGACGAGGTCTGCTTCGATATCCCCCCTACATGTAAAAACATGTATATACATATGGGTTTTAAAATGATTTTGACGTGGGTAATTTAAAATAAATTGCCGCACTAAATGAATTTTACAACTGTCGAAAGCAAGCAATTCAGCCGTCATAGAAAACCAAATAAAAAAAACATAACTCTTTCAAAAATTTTAATGTACAGCTTACTTTAAATAGAGGTAATAAAAAACATTTCAAAAAAAGACAAGTAGCTTTATATTCTCAGAACCAAACAATTTTAAATCTTTTTGTAGATTGTTTTTGATTTTAAGAAGAAAACTTTCCTAGCCATTGTGTACGTTGGTCACATTCTGCATTTAAGAACATGATAATTTTAAAAATTTGCAAAACTGTATTTTCTTTAAGAAATATGGGCCTAAATCTTATTTTATTTCCACAATAATTTTCGTTCTTATTATTTTCTCTTTTAAGTTTTGTTTGTTTTAGTTGCTCCCTTGAAAAACTCATTTTCAATTTTATTCTCTTGTCATTGTTACAATTTCATTTAGTTTAACGGATTGTGTCAACCATTAGTGTGTTCAAAAACATATTGCTGAACAAAAGTTCCAAGCAGAAACAGTGTGCGTATGTATGTAGTATAAGTAGGGGCATATGAGACTGTTTTAGAAAGTATTTTTTGTTATAAACCCTACAAACTCTTTTTTTTGTCAGTTAGTTGCTGTTGAATAATTGTAGCAATATTTTGACAGTTACAAAAAATGATTACTGTTATCATTTCCGTTATTATTTCTTACTTTTACTCCTTCTATACTTAGAACATATTTTTTGGTCATTGCTATTCTATAACTGAGCTGACATTTCTTTTTATTTTTCTAAGATGTAACTAATAGTTGTTATAATACTTAGTTATTTGACAGCTGTAAGTATTAACAGTTGTGGTTGTGTCAGTAGGCTATTCAATATTGTTTTGAATGTCTCTTTTGTTTTTCTAACCTCCGCAACTAAAAAAAAACTTTTACCAACTAATAATATTGGGTCGTGGAGTTACTGTAAGATATTAGATGCTAAAATAATTATCCTTATCTAGACATAAATCGACATTTAATTAGCTTAAAGATTTTGATTGTCACATTCACTGTACCCATTGTCGTTTGGTTTCTATAATAAAATTCTTATCGTTCTTTGTTATCTATTGATTTGTTGACAATGTCCTTGTGTTTGCCATTTAGGTTTTTTATTATTTTTTTCTTGTCATTTCCTTGTCTGTTGTTGTTGATGTTGTTGGTCATTATTGTTATTTATGTTTTTGATATTTTGTTGCTCATTAATGTTGTTATCATATTGTTATTATTTTTATAATGTTTTTTTATACATAAATCTATTGTTGTATTCTTCTTTGTTTGCATTTACGATTTTTTTTTATGTGTCTTAATTCTATTTCTGCTAAAGCGATTTATTGCCAATAACAAGTAGAATGAAATAAATGGACAACAAGTGACTAAGAAATTTTTCAAATAATATTTATTATATAACACGTCATTAAGTAATATAATTTTAAGACTTTTCTGCAAGTTTTAATTAAGTTAATTTAAAACATTTATATTTTTTTACTTTTTACTGTAATTGGTTTTAAAAGGCATTATTCAATTACTAACCCCACTGTAACATTTTATTCAAGGTATATTCATACAGGCATTTGCAATGGGGAATTGCTTAATTTATTTATTTTATTTCTGATAATCTGCTTATTTGTAATACATTTGATTCAATAAATGATATTTATTTGTGAAACCCATGATAGAGGGTATAACAACAACAAATATATATACCTAAAGAATAAATACACTTCAGAAAGAAAACCTAAATTCTCATGCGTGCGCAGAGTAATAGCATCTTGGAGAAGATCTTTAAGTTTATTATGTAACAATATTATTATGTTAACAATCAGTTCAAAAATAAGAGTAACAATCGTTGATCTTAGGAATTCTTAGACCCATACATCAATAAGCAGCTGTTGACAACGTTAGCCTTTTATGGAATATGGTTGCATCATACTGGATCCATAATACCAAGTCTATATAAACGTTATTAAATCCGTCTAAGTAAAGCTATTTTTAACTAGGTTTCGGTTGGCTCTTACAATGCTTCTCAGGAGTTTGTTTATTTAATGAAATCAATAAATAAAACCTAAAAGTCCTGATAAAATCAACGTGGATGTACCTTATTGATAAAGTCGATTTCGAATAATGAAATGGCGATGTAATCTATCGAAATATAGATTTTCGCCAAAAAAACAGAGAACTGAAACCTGCTTTGTAAACCGAGTGGACATAATGAAATTAAATGTCGGTAGGAATCTACTCGAGTGGGGCGACTGAGTGGTGGTGTTCGGCATCAAAATCGATGATGTGTTAAAAGTTTCGAGAATCTGTATATATGGCCCGGAATAATAACAAGTATTGGAAGCAGGCGGAAAGCTTTGAGTAGAATTCTTACAACGTTTTATTGCCATGAAAACATTTCTCGAATATAGACGACGACGTTCGTAAGTAAATATAAGCAGCAAGGAACTTTGAACATTGAACGGTCTCACTTAACTCTAGATAGCACTTTTTGAATGTTTACAGTCGATGCGACACAATAGCATTTTTTTGAATTATGGTTTTTATTATTTTTCAATGTATTATCTATACACTTTTTGTGTTGATACTGCGTGTTTTTATTAGGTGAATGTCAAAAACGTGTCGTTTCAAAAAAATAATAAAGTGGAAGATTTCACCAGGTGGGTTACTCCGCAATTCGAATCTAAACTAAATTTTTTTCGAATTTGTATACTTAATACATTGTATATTGAACAAAATTAAAATTATAACTTTTTTATGGGCGTGACCAAACCCACTTTTCTAATCACGCAATTATATAGTCATGACAGCTCAATATGTTTGCAAAGTTTCAAAAAATCGGTTAAGTGCAAGTAGCAAAAAATGATAACTCATTTTTTATGGGCGTAGTCCCGCCCACTTTTAACCACCCAGAAACACTCCCTGGAATGAGTACAACAACTTGGTAAAGTTTGAGTCCGATCGGTTTTACAGTTTCGGATTCTATAGTTAACACACACACAGAGTTTCATTTTTATATATATAGATGAGGAAAATAAATGAAATATTTTTGCATTTCGTTTTCACTGAAAGAAAATTGTGAATAGTTCATACTTTGTAGCATACTTTCAGGATGTTGTTAAATTAATTATATCTAGGATTTACGTTGTTGTAGAAAATTCTCGAATTGGTAACTCAATATAAATATAATATAAATACATATAAGCAAATTACAGCAAATAGTGTATACAAAGTGGAACTAATAGTTATAATAAGGAAATATTAAATAAACTATTGTAAATTTGTTAAAATAAATTAAAATTTTATAGCGACAATTTTAAGAGACTATTTACAATATAGGAATCCCAGTACACTTAAAGGAAATAAATCAACGGTTTTAGCAGTGACCGAATTTCTTTCTACAATCAGTAAGTATTTGGAAGACCTCTCTAAAAAATTCAATAAAATTTATTTGGTTTCCGGGTTTAAATTGGTTAATATGCATTCAAGAGAAAAAAAATGTATTCAATTCTACTTGGTTTACCAGGGTTTCATATTAAAACTAATTATATTTAAAAGTTTTTCATGAATTTTGGGTTACAGTACATTGATGAACTTTCCTAAGTACCAGTGAAATTCAAATAGGCCAGCTTGAATCCGAAAACCAAATAAATATATTTGAAAGATTAATTTGGAGCTCGTCACGATAACCATAGTAAATTATTTAATTTCAGTAATAATTTTATTTGCTATTATATTAAATAAAAGCTATAAACAACACCTTCACATAAATGAAGTGAAACTAATATTATCATCATACAAGTTTTTACTGAAGAACACCTTCTGTTGGTGAATTTTGGTTTCTGGATTTTTTTCATAATAATTGTTTATAGTTGTTTTATCACTTCGTTTGACTGCAAGACAAACACAGGCACACATAAACACACCTTTTATTCAACAACAACAACAACACATACTAGTTTAATCTAACACACTAAAGTTTTCAATTTAAATTTTCTAAATTCTTTTGTTTTATACAATTTTATCACACTGATCTTTTAAAATCGGTAATAATTGTCATCACAATGTATGAAGTGGTATTAAATAAGTGGGAGAAGAAACAATATTAAAGAAAGTCTCAAGTCAGGGTGCAAAACTTTTGAAATAATTGCCACTTATTAACTGTTGAATATAATTTTATTCCTTTAACCAATTATAGTTAAGTTATGAAGATAAAAGAGGAAATAAATAAGAGAAAAGAATTAGTAAGTAGTAAATTGGTAGACACTTTACTAATTCCTAATGTGTCTTAAGTTTGCAACTAAATTAATTAAGTTTTCCCAATATTATTGTACGTCTGTGGAGATAATATACTAAATCTTATTTCAATATATAACACTGTATATACACTGTGCTACGCTCTAAAATCAGTCATAAAATAAAACCGGTTTTTAATAAACTTAGCTAGTCCTATGACAGTGTTAGTCAATGTACTTAGTTTGGGCCATACTTGGAATACCTTAAATTTTTATTAAGATTGGAATTTAATTAGGAATAACATTGAAGGGACTGGGTCTTGAGCTTTGCCTTGTAATGACCCTTTTTTCAACCTACCTTAACTCACCTAGTCTTAAATCTAACATTAAGTCATTTAAAGTGATTGGAGGAAGTTTTTGGTAGCACCATGTTATTAAATATTTTTTCATCAAAGTGGCTAATGAATAACAAAATTTACGTAATAAGATTGAAAAGAAAAAAGAAATAAAAGTGCTTCATTTTTCAAAAAAAATTTACTAAATAAATAGTAGATTCGAATGCGCTTGATTGATTTGTAATGTAATTTACTAATGTAAATTTTGCAAGTTCCAAACGTTTGATTTGTTTGAAAACCTTTTTTGAAATTGTTTTATTAATAAGTTGATAAATTAATGTCCTGTATGTTATTGAATTTGAATATATTGTTCGTGTTGAGTTTCGAAATAATTGGTAATCGTGCCTCGACAACAGGAATTTTTTTCTTTTTATATAAAGAATTTATTAAATTTAAGATGTACTTAAGGGGTGTCTCGAAATGCTGTTTTACATTTTTTACAGGGCACTTCGCAAACAATTATTATTTAATTAATTTTTTTGTTCCACTCTGTGATTGCTATAAGCGTCAAAAATACTTTGATAATAAGTTTATTCCAATTATTTAATCCGTATTTAAAATGTTGTCAAATAGAGAAAAAGTGAGAAAAAATATTGTGGATATTTATAATGAAAATAAACAACTTTCTTACGCTGAAGTTGCGCGATGGGCAAAAGTGTACAGACAGACTGCCCGTAATGTTATTTTTAAATTCAAAAAAGACTTGTCTATTAAGCACAAGAAAGGTGGATGGCCTCGTGGTTTTAGGAATCCTCAAATCGTTAAAAAGGTGAAGGCACTTTGGAAGCAAAATCCAAACATTTCCATTCGAGATATCGCACGAAAACTAAATATTTTGAAGTCATTTGTAGAACAAATAAAGAAAAATGAAAATTTAAGAACATTCAAAGTCAAGAAAGCTCCAAACCGAAACGAAAAAGGAACAAAAACGGCAAGAATATGAGCAAGACACTGGCTACGTCACAAATTAAATAACTTTAATGGATGTATTTTAATGGACGATGAAAGCTATTGTAAGGCTGACTACTCAGAGCTTCCTGGTCAGGGTTTTTATGTTTCTAATAGAAGAGCTAATGTTTCCGATAAATTTAAGTATAAAAAGATTTAAAAATTCGCCAAAAAATATATGATATTGCAAGCAATATGTACATGTGGGAAAACTTCAAAGGCAATCATTGTGAATCGTACAATGAACAGCCAATTTTATATTAATGAGTGCCTGAAAAAGGCTACAGAAGCCACAATATACCTCCACTGTTGTGGCCCGACTTGGCAAGCTGCCACTACAGCAAAGACGTCCTTGAGTGGTATGAGGCAAACAAAATAAATTTTGTACCGAAAAACATGAATCCACCTAATTGTCCAGAGCTAAGGCCTATTGAACGCTATTGGGCTATAATTAAGCAGTACCTAAGAACAAAGTTCAAAGCTTCTGCAAATGTAAAAAAAATTGGATTTGTTTGGAAAAAAGCTAGCAAACACTTCGGTAAAACGTGTGTCTAACGTTTAATGCAAAGCGTTAAGAAAAAAGTGCGAAATTTTGCAAAATAAAATAAAATTTGAAACTTAATAAAGTTTAGAAATTTTTCTCCATAACGCCAATTAAATGTATTTTTTGTTTGAAAAAAACTAGATTTGGGAGATATTTTAAAATGTAAAAAAGCATTTCGAGAAACCCCTTATGTGATAGTAGTACACGTGTAAAACTTCAAGACCAAAATGCACTGTACCCTCGAAAACCAGCGGAGGCAAAATATTTGCATACAAATTTCCAATTAAGAGAAGAAAACTTTAAACCACATATCTTCAATATTACACAATTATATGAAAGCGTAGGTTTTTTATTTATAGTTTTTAATCAGAATAACTTTCTATATATACGAAATTGTTACAGTAAGGAAAACGGAAAACGGTTATTTGGCATTGTTAATTCCATATCTTGAGGATACTGTTAATTTATTAAATACAAAAATTTACCGTATTAATGTTGACATAGCTCCATTAACCTCAGCACAGGGTCGTACTGATTGTCTTTTTCTGCCTGGGTATTAACAATTACAAGTTCTATCAGGCTTCAAATAACACTCTATATAATAAACTTAATTTATCTCCATTGCAACGCATTGTAATTATTATCTTTGATTCAAGTATGTTTTACAGATTAAACAAAATGTAATTAGTACCCTTGTAATATTTCCAAACTTGGGACAAAATATCTACATAAATATCTATGATACAAATCCTACGAAACCAACTCGGGCATCATAAGTTAAGCTATGATAAGATGCATTATCACAATAAATCCTATTACAGTTTCACAATAAAATTTCTACATGTTTTACAATCCTTTTTTGTTTAGATGAGTGTGTTAATTTTTTAAGTTGACATGAAAACGAAATTTTTTTAATTTTCATAAGAATACTGAATTCTTTTTACCAAAAACTTTTTAATAACTAAATTTCCAAAGTAAATTAAAGCAGACAAAAGAAGCACAAGCTAAATGATAAAACACTCAATATGATTAGCTTGTACCTCAGTACATAGAAAATAAATACAAAATTAGATAAAGAAATTTAACACATAGCAAATTTAATTTGTGTTAATTCTCGACAACAGTGTAGTAATTTATTTCACTTGAATTATAATTTATGGCTACTTCTTCTTACTCAAACATTTATTTCATTTCTGCCAATAACTCATTAAAAGTTGCTCTTTTTATACCCGCCACCAAAAAAATGGTGGGGGTATATTCATTTTGTCATTCCGTTTGTAACACATCGAAATATCCATTTAAGACCCCATAAAGTATATATATTCTGAATCAGGGTTTGATTTGATGACGATCTAGCTATGTCCGTCCGTCTGTCCGTCTGTTGAAAGCACGATAGAGGTCGCACCGAAAAAGCTAGGAGGCTCAAATTTTTCCAGAATCTTTCTTATAGACAAGGTTTGTTTGGTATTGAAAATGGGCTAAATCGAAATATTAGGAAGAGAGTTATAGCTCGAAAAGCAAGAGTATGTCGAAAAAACCGTGTCCTTCGAACATCGAATAAAATGGAATTGTGTATAAATGCCTTAACGTAGACTCATGAAACTTCGAATATATATTTCCTGGGTAAAGATAATATTTTCCCCCGAAAATTGTCTAAATCTATGCATTAGGAGAGGAGTTATCGATCCAAATGTACGAAAATTTATACCGCACAGTGTATTTTTCGGTATATTTAAAAACAAAAACGTCATAAAAGCAACAAAATTGGATGTACGACTCTGAAATTTTGCACACTTTGCTTTTTGGTGACACGCTTTTTTGTAACGGCAAATCAATGTGCCACGCCCACTTTTACGCCCACCTCCCATATAACGTTTTAACTAAAATTCATATAATTTCTCTGTTAATAAAGATTTTGGAATAATAAAGAGCTATATTGAAACAGCTGAGTTGTACTCGTTCGCAAAATAACTTTGACACGCCTACTATAACGCCCACTTTTCACGTTATCTACCGTTAATGAAATTTAAAAGCTCATAAAACCGCAAAAATTAGAGGTATGATGGTAAATTTTGCTACGTCTATCGCCCTAGGCAATTTCATTACTATGCCAATAAATTAAGGTGCCACGCTCACTTTCACGCCCACCTCCCATATAACGTTTTACCTAAAATTCATATAATATCTCTATTAATAAAGATTTTGGAATAATAAAGGCCTATATTGAAACACCTCAGTAGTACTCATTAGCAAAAACAACTTTGACGCGCCTACTATAACGCCCACTTTCACTTTTAAATTGTGTCCAGACGCATAAACGTAGAGTCATGAAACTTCGAATATATATTTATCGAGTCAAAAGAATATTTTTCCCTGTATTTTACTAGTCAAGCCCTATAATTTAACACCCATATTGATGGGGTTGAGAAAAAATTAGCCGTGATTTTGTTAAGGATGACATCTTCTATTTAAATTGCTATTTAGTTAAATGTATTCTGGTGGTCAAAACCTTTTATCTAATATCAATATTGTGGGGGTTGAAAAGAGTTATAGATAAAAATGTATGAAAATTTATACCGCACAGTGTATATTTCCAATTTAAAACGTAATAAAACTGACAAAACTATATGTACGATTCTGAAAATAGATGTGCCACGCACACTTTTTTCCTTAAATTTTTATAAAAATATATTAGTCATATATATTAGCATTTATTCATCTTACACTGCGCCATTTATTGTACTGTAGCTAAATATAAGATTAAGATGATAAGATAGATGACTCTACTAGCAACTACTAGATGGCATGCTAACAACTTATGCTTATGTTCTCCTGAAATTATGCTCTATTAAAAATGGGAATTTAGGAAAATTTTGACCTAAGTAATAAAAAATTATCTCTAAACATTATAAACAATTTATTTTCATGTACTAATGGCTAACAAATTTTAAAATTATACAAAACTTATTTCGTTTGAAAATCTTTTAAAAGCAAAATGTTATAGAAGTTTAAAAACCAAAATCTTACTAATAAATTTTCCGTTTTAGAAAAATGCAGAGAATGTATATTTTAAATCACCCTGTGGCCCTTAAAATTTAACCTTAAATTCACTTTCTTCCTCTTAAATTCATGTAAATTCTCTATGAATAAAGATTTTGGAATACTAAAGGACTATATTGAAATATCTAAGTTATGTTTATTAGCAGAAACTTTATTGACACGCGTATTTTAACGGCCACTTTCATTGAAAGACTAAATTTACGAAAACATTTTACTAGCATACCGAAGTTATAATGGGTGGTTTAATTTTATGGAACTATGTTGATTTTGAATAAAATTATTATGAAATTATTATCATTTATTTTTATAATGATAATATTTGTATGCTTCAATTATTTATGTATGGAACAAAATATCGGCCAAATGGCTCCCCAACCTAGGCGGCACACCTCGATCCGATAGTCCATATTTTCAATGACACTGTTGATGCTCAATTGTTGGGCACGATGATGAGTCGAGGTTGCTTGGCTCTATTGCCACGTTATCGTGAAAAATAGCAATGTTTCCCATTCAACGAACTAAGATGGCATTCACAGATGTTTTCACATTTCATACAGACCTGCTTTACAGACATTTAAATATTTTTTACAATTCTCACGATTGTGGACGAATTCGAACGATTATGTTGACCAAAAAAATCACGAAGTGCACAAAATGCATTTTGATTTGAACGCCCATTTTTATAAAAATCTTTAATATTTAAAAGCGTTGCTCGATTGCGTATCTTTCCACGGTTCAAATTGAGTTAGTCTGAGATTAAGAAATGTCAAATGAAATACAAGAAAAAAGTTGAAGTTTAGATGTGGTTCACCTTAAACATGGGCCCTTAAAATTTAACCACCCTCTACAAAGAAAGTGATACATATTTTATTATAAAGAGATTATTCTATAACGATTAACAAAATAATAAATATTGTGCTTTAAATGTACACAAAATTGGTGGTGGGTATAAAAGATTCGGCATAGCCGAATATAGTGCTCTTACTTGTTTACAATTTAAATTGTAAATTACTACTCCTACAATAAACCCTAGCATTGTTACAGTTTGATTTTTCTTTTCTTTACTACCACTACTACACATCATCTTGTTAGCCAGGCTTCATTTGATAAGACAAACATGTAATAAATTTTAGTTCATTTTAATGTTCTTAACTTAACCAATATTTCTATGCATGCCTGAATCTCTCTTTATAAATGTTTAAGACAGTGGTGAAGGAAAGTGGTACGAAAATCATTTGAAAAAATAAAATTAATTTGTCATTTACCTCCGTTTCTTATAAAAAATAAAATGAATTACGTTTGTTAATTTATAATCAGAACAACAACAGTTTTCTGAAATTTGTTATTGTAGCGAATCCAAAGGGTTGATAAGCAATGCTGCCATTATTCGCTTACCATATCGCATACATAGAATTCTAAGAATTTTTAGCAGTCGGAAGAACAACAAAGCATATCTTCCATACAGCTTAAGCTAAAAGTCCATACCACGCGTTCTCACGTCAGCGCATTCCACGAATTTAATACCTCACACGCTTTCTGCGTTTTAAGTTACAAGTCACGGTTTTTCTGCACTAAATAACACAAGTTAAGAGAAGTCACTCATTATCTAGATCTCATCGATAAACAAAATGCAATTTTTTTTATAAAAAAAATTTTTAATAATTTAATTTAATTTTTGCCATTAATTTAAAACTTTATTACAAAAGCATTTTCTTATTTTTAAAACTTTTTTTAATTATCGATAGAATTAAAAATAAAGCCGCTCATGATGCTTAAAAATGGTAAAAGTAAACATACTTTTTGCGTTGTATGCTTGTGAGCATGCTGAGTTTTGTGAAGTTGAAGAATAAGATGGTCAGACAGGTAGAGTAGTTAAGGCACGAAAGCTATGAAACGCTTTTCAAACTTGGAGAATCCTGGTCGTCATGGTGCAACCTTTATTAATACAACTGCTGAAATAAGTATAAACAAAATCAAGTGTTGGTGATGAGGTTAATTAAAGACGAAAAAATAAAAAAGGAATGAAAAAATAACCTTTGAAAAAACAGTCCAACCAATCTATCTATTAGCCACCTGACTCCCATAATGAATCCGACTATGTTCTCAACTTTACTCTTCAAAATATCACTCAATGCATCAGAGAATTACTTACTTACCCAGAAATCTAACTCTATGTTTCTGTAATTTCGGACAGTGACTGAGAGCAAGCTTAACCCTTTTTATCTTTCATGTTTAGACATATAATCCGGAGAAACGCGATCTCATCTAACACTATTAGCTCTTAATGGACAATGCCCTGTAATAAACCTAATTATGATCACCAGACATATTATATTCCGGTTAAGGAGTTCCTTTAAGGACCGGTGAATTAACTCTCTGTCATAAAGCCCCTTCTTTTCATCCACAATGTATGAGTATTTTCTGATATCCCTCCAAAGTAGTGATTCATCTGTGATCTAACTTTAGTTCATTTGATGGCCCTAGTGCCGGTCTACTGCGAGGAATTTAATTGCACAAAAAACTCGATAATGACAAGAAACCTATTCTTCTACCAAACTTTTTTCTTTAGCCCAGTCCTTGAAGAACGCATAAAATCCGTACCTCTCGGTACATATTCCATTATCAGATCCCTTTCCCTTTAGATGGTTAGTATCTTCGTGAAATACACATTAACCATCAGAAAGTCTGTAAGACCTATTTAATTTCTTGGCGCTGTGCATGCTCCCACACCCATATTGATCTTAGTTTAATCAGTTTAAACTGGAACACCCCTCAAAGGCATTATTATTAATGCAGATGAGCTATCAAAACTTATCGCTAATTAGAAAAATTACAAAAATAATTACAAAAAGTTTCTTCGTGGTATTTTTCAAAAACTGCTTAACACATTTATTCTCATATTTTATTGTACAAATTCAACACAAAAATGTGTGAAATGGTTGCAGTTTTAACTTCCCTAACACACTGATTTAAACATAGACTTTCAGAATTGTGTGTATTGCATATTAAAGCACAATAACTTGCTTCTTCCAGACTTAGATTTGTTCTATAAACTTAATATATTCTATGTTAAATAATAAATATTTTTTTCTATAGAAAAATTTCCTGCTATAAGAAAATCTTTTTAACAATTTAAATTTTATAAAAATTTCGGTTCTTCTTATTTTAAAATTTAAACTTAACTTACTCACTGTTTTACCGTTCACTGTATCGGCGCATATATACGTGTTCATTTGTATATGTAAGTTTACATTCGTTGTTTGCTCGTGATATCTTCAAGATACTTGGACACAAGAACAAATGAGTATAGATCTAGTAAACATTCTCATGTTATTCAAATACATATGTATAAATACATATATTTATGCATATTTACAAACATACATCTACACATATCTAACTGCAAATTTGTAACAAATATCTGAGTATTGGTTCTACATGAACGTATGCATGCGTTAGTATTTAAATGTGTATTGTGAGAAGATGTATGGCAATGTATTTTATTTGTACGGTCATGTAACTCTTATGTTAATTAACTGTGAATACAAATGGGATTTATCTAGTGCAGATTTATTACTTGACTAACATTTCATTGCTATACATACTTAATACATCCAGGACTCATACAAATACTTTTACAATTACACATACATTATGCCCACTTACACACCATTATAAGTAGAGTTTTTTATCGTTCTCAGAAATTCACGGAATTTTTAACTCATGCAATGTGGCTTAGAGAGAAATTTCATTTTGTTTTTTTGCATATCGTGGAAAAAATAATTTCTAATAATTTCTGATAAAATTCCCTCTAGCTCTTTCTTTCTTACTTAATTTCGCAACTGTGAAAGAGGAGTAAACGACAAAGTTCCGATAGAAATTCTCAATACTTCTCAGAATATTATGGGTTTAACTTTTATAGAATTTATGACTGCGCAATGAATTGAAACAATTTTGCTAGCAAGTTGTTAATTTCTTTCAGGCAAATTAACTCTCGCGGATCCAGGGAGTAGAAGAAAAAGATGTTAAAACCAATTTTTTTCTTTTGATTAGTAATAGTTTAAGCAGCCATTACACAAATAATTCATTTCTATAACTCATAACTTTACCCAACGAAAAAGGATAAGGTTGATCCGCATCTGTTTTATTGTCTGTTTTATTGTCTCATTTTGTAAAATAGTGGAAACTAAGATTCTTAAAAAGCCCTTTAATAATTAACCAACAGTTCTTTATTATCTGTAATAAGACCTTAAAAGTTTTAATACAAGTTCGTCTATTGGTGTTTGTAACCAATGCATTGTAATTTATCTAAAGGTTGAATTTTTTACAATAATGCAATTACAAATATTCGTCGTTGCCTTACATACCCAGCAAACAGAATAATTTGTTATATTAAAGTGCATAAGAGTAAGGCAAACAATTTTATTTCGCTTCAATGGGAAATAAGCTTCCCTTAAAATAAGTCAAATATTGCAATCAAAAATTGCGCAATATAAAGCGCCATTGTAGGTGATTTCATAATGTTGTCTCCGTCATATTGTACAAAATAGTTTATAATCGTTTGACAACATAACGTTATCGCTAAACGGTATGTTGTTTATTTAACGTCAGCACCGACACCATGTGCCAAAATTTGACGGTTGTCTTACTACTGCTTTTTTGTTAATATAAATGCACCTTGCTTGGGAGGTCAAGCTTTCTACTTCTTTTTTCTTGTTTTTCGCTAGGAGGCTATTTAATTAATAATCGAATGTACTGTCGAAAAGAAGCCTAGCAATTCACCAAGTAACTACTACTGTTGAAAGGCAACAGTACTCCGGGACATATATGGTTACCTCAAGTCCGAGCAAGTTCGAGTATCAGTTATTAAACCACCTCGGTCTGTTTTCGCACTTGAGAGTATCCATAGCCATCACGTGCTCTCCGAAGAGACCTCTCCAATAATCAATCTAGAATTACTTCTACGGGCTAACTTGTTCCCATTATACCAAATAAGTCTCTTGCCAATTTCGAATATTTACTCTGACCAGGGTTTTAGCTATTTTAAGTTTTGGCTCCAAAAAACCATAATTGTTAGTCCCATCTCTCTAGACCGTACTGACAATTAAGACAAGCCAATGAGATATGCCCCAGGGGATTTGTTAGCTGTTTCATTAACAACCAAAACTTAAGGTTGAATTTTATTTAGGCATGGCGGGGTTTCATGTATGTATGCGTAAGGATCTTCTCTTTTTATTCCCTGATCATTGGTATATCTAATGCGGTAGGGAAAAAGATTAAAAAGCGAAATATGTATAGCTAGTCTTACTACTATTCATTTGTATACAACATCAGACCTCTATTTGCTGAATTGCAGCAGTCGGGTTACAAAGCGAACGATATTTTAGAAACACAGGTAGAATATATTTCGTTAAACTACTACTAGTGACTGGAAATCAGATTGCCTACGACATGCTAGAAATATAGGCCGAATTTATTTTGTAAATAAACCTTTACCATTTAGTAATTAGTTTGTGTAACGTACGAGAATGATATTCTAGATACACAGGCTAAATACAATTCCTTAATCAACTACTAGTGGCTTGTAATTTTCCTTATTAAAGATATTCCAGAAACACAGGCTGAATATAATTTGTGAATCCACTACGAGGGGTAAATAATCGGGATGCATTAAATATTAACGATGTTCTTGAAACACATTAAGAATATAATTCGTAAATCAACTACGAGGGGTTAGTATTCGGATTGCATAACGCAAGATTTTCTAAAAACACAGGCAAAAGATATTTCGTAAATCAACTACGGGCGGCTAGAAAAAGGCGTGCATTACGAGCGATATTCTAAAAATACACGCAGAGTATAATTCATAAATCAACTACGAGCAAATAAGCAAACGGATTGAACTCGTATAATATTTTAAAAACCTTGGCAATAATAATTAAACTATATTGCAAGGACACGGTACATATTTCAGACCAAAGGTAATCGTTTCTGATCCGTAGTATATAACCAAGTTTTTAAATTAGGGACCATCATCATCTTTTTTTTTTCGTTATAATGCTTTTTCAAATCTTGTATTTGTGTGTCTCAAGCTTTTTTTTAAAATTTCATTAAATGCTTTTATTACACTGTCGGACCTTGTATATAAACATAAACAAAAACCTTCCAAGCAACTGCTTATATTAATTTAAGACTCGATAATCTAGTTACAAGTTAGACTTAGTTAATGAAGTATTTTTTTTTTGGATTAAGACTCACTGAATAACTTAGTACGACTACTTGTAATAAAAATTATTTTTTTTTTAAATTAAAGTTTTAAGTTTTATGGTGTTAAAAAATTCGAACCTTTTTACCTAATATATTCAGATATGCCTAAAAATGCATCCTTTTAACTATTATTTAAAAAAAAAATTTTTTCAAAACAAAAAAATCCAAAAATTTTAAAAAGTTCTACTATACTGAAAAATATTACAGTTCCCCAGAAATTTTTCCCCAAAGAAAAACTCTTACTACACATCCTATTTACAATTTATTTACATGGTTTTGTATTAAATATAAGCACACAAATACTCTTCGCAAGATGAACTACATGCTCCTATGTTGTCGTGTTTCGTTTGCAATAAAATGCCTGAACGGAAAATATAATTCATAGATGTTGGCTGTTGTTAAACATTTACAGATGGACAAAATATAAATTTATATCAATTTCATTAAGTTTCTTTTTCCGTTTGTATATTTTGGTTTATTTTATTTTATTTTGTATTTGTTTTTGGATAAACAAATAAAGCATATTGTAAAAATACTACCATATTCAAAATAGCAGAAGATAATTTATAAGATGAATAGTGTAGTGTAAATATAGAGTAGACTTCGAATGTTACATAAGAGATATACTAAGACAAATATAGTTGACTTTTGTATCATATTAAAATATTTTTTGTTTAAATATTCAGTGTTAAAGCTAAGCTTAAGTTTGTTAAAGGAATTGTTAAGATTTTGTTTGCAAATTTCAAGACATGAATTTATCGTCAATAATGTAAACGGTGGTTCAACCATAATAAACGACAACTCTGATAACTGTGAATAACAACTTAAGGTGAATTCACCCATTTGTTCTGAACAAAATTTTTTCCGGAGAATAACATTTTTTACTGAGAGTTTTCTGCAGAACGATTCACCCATTTAAGAAAATTTGTCCGAAAAAACAAAGCTGCCATATAATATAAAATGCAAACAGTTGTACAAAGTGGAAGCACCGCTAGCAAACTATGTAAATAAATACAAACGTAAATTATTTCATTAAAATATATGTGAAGAAAATGTTGGATAGAAGAAAACTAAAATTATTATTTTTAATTGAAGTGCATAAAGTCAATTTGTTTGCAAAAGAAATTTATAAAAAAAAATCGAAAATAAAAAGCGTCGCTTCTATTTCATTCCATAAACCCTGTTTTAAATAATTATTTTTGTATGCACTATTGCTCATGTCATACAAACATTTTCTTCCTGGTTTTTTAATTCTTCTATTAATTTTTGAGCAATATTTTCATTAAATTCCATTTTAATTGTTAATTTTCGGCAAAAACAATTTTTGTATAATAAATGTACTGACACTGTGTGATGTGGCAACCAAATTCAATTTTCATGTAAATATTGAAAAATAGTGGCATCCCAATTCAGTTTCTTCTGAACAAGAATTAAAATTAAACCAATTCAAGAAAAATCTTTCTGAACAAAATAATCTCTCTCTCTCAAAAGTAAAACATCAAACTCAATACAAAAAAAATTTGTTCTGAACTAAAATTTTATGGGTGAATCCAGCTTTAATGTCAAGTTTTTTGCCCAACTGAATTAAACATTTCAACCATGGGTAGGTACACAATTGAGCATCGCGTTAAGATTGTTAAAGCCTTTGCAAAAACGGGTGTTCAAATCGAAATGCATTTCGTGCACTTCGTGATTTTTTTGGTCGGCACAATCGACCAAATGTATAAACAATCGGGAGAATTATGCAAAAATACGAGTATCAGTAAAACCGGTTGTTTTTTCGGTACAAGGTATAAATTTATCAGCAACATAATCAAATGTTGAGTCTGAAAGAAGCCGAATAATTCACAATTTAAGTACTTTTGTTGGAAGGCAACAGCACCCCAAGACATATATGGTTGCTCGAAGGCCACTGTGAAGCAACACACTGTGAATATCAGTCATTTAATCATCATTATTTATTTCTGTTGAGATGGCAATAGCACCACAGAAATTTCTGTGGTGTCCGCAGCCTGACCGAAGTGAAGCATCAGACGTTAACCGCTTTCGAGTTCACGTGGAAGCAGCCATAGTCACCACTTTCTTTCAGATCAGACCTCAAAAACAATCGAACCAGAACATGTCCTGTGGCTTACTGATTTCTGTAGTAGTAGCAAAAAACCATAATTTATTTCATTGCAGACACGAGCAAAGATTGTCCATTTCATTTGTAGACATGATATGATGATTGCATGATACTTTTATTAAACATAATAATGATAACTGACAATCATTATATGTTTTCACTACAATCAAACAATTTTATCATAAGTAGTATGTTGCTCTTCGTTTATGGTTACCACAACCCTGTTGTTTCTTTGTGTGTGTTTGTGTTTTACAAAATATTCCTGCACATACAAGGGTGCGTAACATGATCATCTATATATATAAAAGTGAAACTCTGTCTGTGTGTTAGTTATAGACTCCGAAACTGTAAAACCGATCGGACTCAAGCTTTGGCAAGTTGTTGTTGTTGTGTTTTTTTGCACACATATTGAACTGTCATGACAATATAATTTCGTGATTGGAAAAGTGGGCAGGGCCACGCCCATAAAAAAAAGTTATAATTTTGAGGTACTTGCTCTGGACCGATTTTTCTGAAACTTTGCACACATATTGAGCTGTCATGACTTTACAATTTCGTGATTAGAAATGTGGGCAGTGTCACGCCCATAAAAAAATTTTAATTTTCAGCTACTTGAACTTTACCGATTTTTCTGAAACCTTGCAAAAATATTGAGCTCTCATGACTATACAGTTTCGTGATAAGAAAAGTGGGCAGCGCCACGCCCATATAACAAAAGTTATAATTTTTAGCTTTTTGCACTTGATATAGGGGCGTAGCAACGCGCGCCGGGCTTTTCTAGTATGTAATAAAAAGATAAATGTAAATAGTTCTCTGTTACAATTTTCAATACAAAACTGAATAAAATATTTGATATTTACACACAACACCTGTAGTTCTGATCAAAAGAGTGCTGATGATGAAACCGTAGCTGGTTTCGAAAATGCACTTCACTTAACTAGTATCGGATGACTAACTTTTCTTTGATATTCTGTCATTATCACATTGAACTTATAGTCTAAAATTTAAAATTGAAATGTAACTTTGTTTGAAATTTAGAATTTTATATAAAGTTTCCCAGAAGTACAGTCTAAATCATATTTAACTGCAGAGAAATATTTTAATTAAATAATTTACTAATAATAATCGCAAATTTTCTTTGGAATACATTATTTGTTCACTTTAATTTTATCTATCAAAACAAATAGTCTTGGCATTTAATACTTAATTTAAATGAATATCAATATCTATTATAAACTTTAAAAACTTGCATTTAAAATAATTATGTCTCAAACTTATTTCCATTAATATATTGCCGTCAAGTACAATACAAAGTACAAAAAATATTTTTCAATAACACCTTGTGAAATATTCATTTAATTTCCTGTCTTTTATGAAACAAAAGTAAACGAAATGTAAGATGTGTTTCAGATAAACACTTTACAAATGTAACTTGCAGTCGAACTGCACAAGGGAGCAAGTGAACAGTGTTTTATAGTGGGAGTGGTGCACAGTAGAGGGTTTCAATGTTTTAACAAAACTTAAACTTTTACGAAAACTCAGAAATTTAATTAAAAAGTTGATTTTCTACCTAAAATAAAAAATAAAAAAAAAACAAAATCTAAATTTTAAAATAAAATTTTTTTACAATGAATAGGGTTTGAATCAAGGTAATAATATTCATCATTTAGTTTTGATAAGTCAACTGATATTTCTCTTTACTTTATTTAAACTCTGTCTGTCGAAGTTTATAGATAAAAAAAATTATTCTCTCTATGCTTCCATTTATTTAAAATTTAATACAAAAAATTTATGAATAAAAAAATATTTCTGCGAACTCCAGCTACCTTATGATCAATAATGCCTTGGTTTGAAAACAAAAAATTTTATAACTAAAACACATATATTAAAAAGCACGTTCATTTCCCCACATATTAGTCCGTATTAAAAAGTTAGTAGGCTTTATGCCACTTTAGTTTATATATGTTAGCATAAATATATATTTCTGTGTGCATAGCATTTATTTATATTCATTTGTTAGTTTTGCTTTTAACACCTGTATGTTGCCAATTATCACGTTTCGCGTGTTATGTTATTTGAAAAAAAAACTGTAATAACCACTTTTACCGCATTGAAGACATAAAGTTTTTCTGCCATTGCCACTTTATGGTGTTACCTACTTCTGTCCATGACGCTGATTTTTTTGTGTTGCAATTAGTTTTGTGCTTTCTATAATGCAAAGTGCAACACAGTTAATGTAGTTGTTTTGCACAAGTTGAAGTATGTGCGTGCAACACTATGATAAGTAAGCTAATAGTTAAACAAACAATGGCAGCAACAACCAGCTAAACTACAATTAATATAAATATTTACACATATCAACAAAAACATATAGAAAAACAAGTAAGAGCACTATATTCGGCTGTGCCGAATCTTTTATACCCACCAACAATTTTGTGTACATTTAAAGCACAATATTTATTATTTTGTTAATCTTTCTTTGTAGAAGGTGGTTAAATTTTAAGGGCCCATGTTGAAGGTGAACTACACCTAGTCTTTAAATTTGCTTTCTGCATTTCATTTGACATTTCTCAATCTCAAACTTACTCAATTTGATCCGTGAAAAGATACGCAAATGAGCAGGTTTTTTATAAAAATGGGCGTTCAGATCAAAATGTATTTTGTGCACTTCGTAATTCTTTTGATCAATATAATCGTTTAAATTCGTCCACAGTCGGGAGAATTGTAAAAAATATTTAAATTGCTGCAAAACAGGTCTGTATAAAATGTTAGAAAATCTGTGAATGCCTTCTTAGTTCATTGAATGGGTACCATTGCGGTTTTTTGCGAAGTGTGCCAAAAGAGCAGTCAACCTCGACTCATCATCATACCCAACAATTGAGCATCAACATTGTCATTGAAAATATGGACCATCAGATAGAGGAGTGGCGCCGAGGATGGGGGAGGGTGGGCGTTTGGCCGATATTTTGTTAAATACATAATTGAACCTTACAAATATTATCATTACAAAAAGAAATAATAATAATATCCTAAATAATTTGTGTTTTATTTAAATTCAACATCGGTCCTTAAAATTTAACCACCCTTTTTAACTTCGATATGCTACTAAAATGCTTTTGTAAATGTAGTCTCTTAGTAAAAGTGGGAGTTAAAGTAGGAGTGTCAATAAAGTTTCTGCTAATATATACAACTTAGATATTTCAATATTCCTTTATTTTCCCAAAAACTTTGTCAATAGAGAAATTACATGAATTTAAGATAAACCGTTATATGGGAGGTAGGCGTTAAAGTGGGCGTGTCACCTAAACTTTTTGGCACAACAATTACATTGATTTGAAGGATATACGTAGCAAATTTTATCATCATACCTCTAATTTTGGCGGTTTTATGAGCTTTTAAATTTCCTTAACGGTAGATAACGTGAAAAGTGGGCGTTATAGTAGGCGTGTTAAAGTTATTTTTGCGAATGAGTACAACTTTGGTGTTTCAATATAGTCCTTTATTATTCCAAAATCCTTATTAATAGAGAAATTATATGAATTTTAGTTAAAACGTTATCTTGGAGGTGGGCGTAAAAGTGGGCGTGGCACATTGATTTTCCGTTACAAAAAAGCCACTCACCAAAAAACAGAGTGTGCAAAATTTCAGAGTCGTACATCCAATTTTGTTGCTTTTATGACGTTTTTGTTTTTAAATATACCGAAAAATACACTGTGCGGTATAAATTTTCGTACATTTTGATCGATAACTCCTCTCCTAATAAATAGATTTAGACAATTTTCGGGGGAAAATATTGTCTTTACCCAGGAAATATATATTCGAAGTTTCATGGGTCTACGTTAAGGCGTTTGGACACAATTCCATTTTATTCGATGTTCGAAGGACACGGTTTTTTCGACCTACTCTTGCTTTTCGAGCTATAACTCTCTTCCTAATATTCCGATTTAGCCCATTTTCAATACCAAACAAACTTTTTCTATAAGAAAGATTCTGGCAAAATTTGAGCCCCTTAGCTATTTCGGTGCGACTTCTATCGTGCTTTCAACAGACGGACAGACGGACAGACGAACGGACATAGCTAGATCGTCATCTAATCAAACCCTGATTCAGAATATATATACTTTATGGGGTCTAAAATGGATATTTCGATGTGTTACAAACGGAATGACAAAATGAATATACCCCCACCATTTTTTTTTGGCGGGTATAACAAGTAAGAGTACTATATTCGGCTGTGCCGAATCTTGTTTACCCTTCACACAGATTGTATTATTATGTAAGGACCATAACTGACAGTTATATTATGCAACTGTGAGCAAAATAAATCTACGTAATCAAAAATCTGAGCTTTTAATTTTTATATATTTTTTTCCAAATATATTTTTTTTTTAAATCTAACTTTGTTTGATAAAGATCAAAGGCAAACGTATTCTTTCGTTCTCTAAAGAATCTCTAATAAATTCATTTCATATAAGATTTAGATTTATACGTGAGTGTTCAGAAAGTTGATTTCAACATTCATATGGACAGACGGACTTTGTAAAATCAATTTTACCATCTATACGGATTCAGATCATATTACTTTATAGGGTCCTAGATTAATAATGGACAAATTACAAACGGAATGACAAGCCTATATACACCCTTTAAAATTTCGTGTGAAGGGTATAAAAAAATAAATATTTAAGAAGAAGAACAACATACGGTTGCCCGCAAGGTGACTGCTATTTACTAAGAGAATTAAAATTTGGCATAAATATGAAGAGTTTTATACATGCTTTGCGATCTCATTATCAATGCTTTAAAGCCAAAGGGTCACTTGGTCTACCCCGCCGATTTTAATAAAATCGTATTAACGGTTGCAGTGAACGGTAATAATATTTAACAAGACACTTTTTACCCATATGAAGCTGTCCCTTAGATGTAAATTTAGACAGCTGTGGAATATTTTTAACTTAAATTTATCTCTAAATAATTCTTCAATAGGAAGCGAACTTAGCATTCAGGATGGCAGACAGTTTAACCTAAATTAACCTGGAGGTAAGCCTTAAAAGACCTGTCTTCAGCCTTAAATGATATGTTTCACTGTTTGAGAGATGGTTTGCACGTTCATTGCCAGTATAGTGTTCATGACATGGAATCCAAAGTTTAAATTTTCTTGATGTGTAATCCAAGAAGATTGGAAATATCAAGTCATTTTATCACCATAACTGAATTGTCATCTTCAGCCATAAGACCCTTTAAATCTGTTTGGCTTTAGCCATAAGACCCTTTAAATCTGTTTGGCTGTACCAAGGACTGTTTTTTATGTTTTCCCTTACAGATTTCTAGGCACTGATGCAGATGGCATAGACCCCTTTCGGGTCTAGAGCATTAAAGAGAATAAAATGTCTAGTCAGATATGCTGCCATTAAAGTGTATGACAATATCTGAATTTGTGGATATATGTCCATCACTCTTGCGGTAGGGTCGCGATTCGGCTTTTTTTTATACCCGCCACCAAAAAAATGGTGGGGGTATAATCATTTTGTCATTCCGTTTGTAACACATCGAAATATCCATTTTAGACCCCATAAAGTATATATATTCTGAATCGGGGTTTGATTTTATGACGATCTAGCTATGTCCGTCCGTCTGTCCGTCTGTTGAAAGCACGATCGAGGTCGCACCGAAAGCTAGGGGGCTCAAATTTTGCCAGAATCTTTCTTATAGAAAAGGTTTGTTTCATGTTGAAAATGGGCTAAATCGGAATATTAGGAAGAGAGTTATAGCTCGAAAAGCAAGAGTAGGTCGAAAAAACCGTTTCCTTCGAACATCGAATAAAATGGAATTGTGTCCAAACGCCTTAACGTAGACTCATGAAACTTCGAATATATATTTCCTCGGTAAAGACAATATTTCTCCCCGAAAATTGTCTAAATCTATGCATTAGGAGAGGAGTTATCGATCAAAATGTACGAAAAATTATACCGCACAGTGTATTTTTCGGTATATTTAAAAACAAAAACGTCATAAAAGCAACAAAACTGGATGTACGACTCTTAAATTTTGCACACTTTGGTTTTTGGTAACACGCTTTCTGGTAACGGCAAATCAATGTGCCACGACCACTTTTACGCCCACCTCCCATATAACGTTTTACCTAAAATTCATATTATTTCTCTATTAATAAAGATTTTGGAATAATAAAGGCCTATATTGAAACGCCTCAGTTGTACTCATTTGCAAAAATAACTTTGACACGCCTACTATAACGTCCACTTTCACTTTTGAATTGTGTCCAGACGCATAAACGTAGAGTCATAAAACTTCGAATATATATTTATCGAGTCAAAAGAATATTTTTCCCTGAAAATCGCTTAAATCTGTGAATTAGGAAAAGAGTTATAGATAAAAATGTACGAAAATTTATACCGCACAGTGTATATTTCAAATTTAAAACGTAATAAAACTGACAAAACTATATGTACGATTCTGAAATTTTGCAAACATGGTTTTTTGGTCAAAGTCTTCGATATAACGGAAAATAGATGTGCCACGCACACTTTTTTCTTCATATTTTTATAAAAATCTATTAGTCATATATATTAGCATTTATTCATCTTACACTGCGCCATTTATTGTACTGTAGCTAAATATAAGATAAAGATGATAAGATAGATGACTCTACTAGCAACTACTAGATGGAATGCTAACAACTTATGCTTATGTTCTCCTGAAGTTATGCTCTATTAAAAATAGGAATTTAGGAAAATTTTGACCTAAGTAAAAATAAATTATCTCTAAACATTATAAACAATTTATTTTCATGTACTAATGGCTAACAAATTTTAAAAT
Organism: Phyto melanocephala; assembly: GCA_941918925.1. Lineage (NCBI taxonomy): Eukaryota > Metazoa > Arthropoda > Insecta > Diptera > Rhinophoridae > Phyto > Phyto melanocephala. The sequence continues at coordinate 24,766,117 of OW799236.1, read as the reverse complement.
TATACAAAATTTATTTCGTTTAAAAATCTTTTAAAAGCAAAATGTTATAGAAGTTTAAAAATCAAAATCTTACTAATAAAATTCCCGTTTTAGAAATATGCAGAGAATGTATATTTTAAATCACCCTGTGGCCCTTAAAATTTAACCTTAAATTCACTTTCTTCCTCTTAAATTCAAGTAAATTCTCTATGAATAAAGATTTTGGAATACTAAAGGACTATATTGAAATATCTAAGTTATGTTTATTAGCAGAAACTTTATTGACACGCGTACTTTAACGGCCACTTTCATTGAAAGACTAAATTTACGAAAACATTTACTAGCATACCGAAGTTATAATGGGTGGTTTAATTTTAAGGGACTATGTTGATTTTGAATAAAATTATTATGAAATTATTATCATTTATTTTTATAATGATAATATTTGTATGCTTCAATTATGTATGGAACAAAATATCGGCCAAATGGCCCCCAACCTAGGCGGCACACCACGATCCGATAGTCCAATTTTTCAATGACACTGTTGATGCTCGAGGTTGGGCACGATGATGACTCGAGGTTGAAAAACAGCAATGTTTCCCATTCAACGAACTAAGATGGCATTCACAGATGTTTTCACATTTCATACAGACCTGCTTTGCAGACATTTGAATATTTTTTACAATTCTCACGATTGTGGACGAATTCGAACGATTATGTTGACCAAAAGAATCACGAAGTGCACGAAATGCATTTTAATTTGAACGCCCATTTTTATAAAAATCTTTAATATTTAAAAGCGTTGCTCGATTGCGTTTCTTTCCACGGTTCAAGTTGAGTTAGTCTGAGATTGAGAAATGTACAAGAAAAAAGTTGAAGTTTAGATATGGTTCACCTTAAACATGGGCCCTTCAAATTTAACCACCCTCTACAAAGAAAGTGATACATATTTTATTATAAAGAGATTATTCTATAGCGATTAACAAAATAATAAATATTGTGCTTTAAATGTACACAAAATTGGTGGTGGGTATAAAAGATTCGGCACAGCTTAATATAGTGCTCTTACTTGTTTAATTTTCATCTTTCCCCTAAGTTCAACAGATTTCAAGCTGCAAATATTCTGAAGTCGTTTATAGTGCATGCATTTTTTATAACATACTGGTATAATGAAGGCTTCCCAGGAAGACCTTGGACATTTTTTAATGATGTCTGGCATACCAATGCATGTAAGGTGAATAATTTATCTGAACGCATTCTTAGCACGAACTTACTCCACCTAAGACTACATTGAATGTGATGTATAAGTGATAATAATTTTGAGTATGAAGCCAGAAGGCTAATTGTTCAGACTTAAATAATGGAGAAATGCGCAGGATTACTAACGCCAGTTGGTTCTTCCTAGCTTATCACAAGTACTTCCACAATATAAGCTTAAGTACTTATGTACTCCTATTAGGTGCTCTCCGAATTGAGGTGTCTTAAGTGGCAAAAATTACCAATTCTGAAAACAAGTATTTTTTGCAGTTAATGAAATGGCTTTAAGTCCAGATTTTTGTATGAAGCCTCAGACCTTTGCTGTAATAAATTTCAAATGATTTTAGGTATTGCGAATCTGTACGCAGACTTGACTAAGAGCGTTCCTTTCTACAACGCAGAACCAGATCATAGTATCTTATCTATTGATCTTGCTTGATCTTGATCTTACAATTTGTATAAAACATTTAAAATTTAGTTTAAGGCAATTAGAAAAACCACAAAGGCTTGACTTTAGCTTAAGGATCTTAGTCGAAGAAAAATAAGCCAAGTAAGAAGTAAAATTCGTTGATGCCCATTCAGAAACCTATTTGTTAGCTGAATGAGGTTACAATTTAAAATGGAATTTTTTTAGCAACGTGCTGTATTCCCTATAGAGTATTTAACACAAGTTTCATCACATGGCATATTAGTCAGCAAATTCTTGCTTGTTGCTATAATCTTAGCTGATGGTAATTTAATTTTTTATTTATATTTTTTTGGCAATTTTTTTTTTTACATGCAAAGGGAGAGAGAGATAGAACTTATAATACCTCTTCTAAAAATTGCCATACAAAAATTGTGTTCTTATAATGACTTTTACATTTTAGCTAACGATATCTAAAATAATGTTTATATGTATGTGTGTAACTAAGAAATACACACATTCATAAGGGTAAATTAAAATACCAGTTATTTGAAGTTTAATTCAATTAAAGTGACTTTAATTGAAGTGGTGCGATAGAAAATTATAGTTCCAAAACGTTTTTATTGTTTGATTTAGTTATTAGGGTTTGATAATAACTGACATGCCACAGAAATATTTATTTCAAACAATTTTATTAATTTTTATACGCTAAGCAACAGCTGTGCATTTTAAACGCCATAAAATTACAAAAAATCTTTCAACGTTTAAGCAATTTTCGTGGAAGGAAATAGAAAAGAAATTGTAAACAATTAAAAAAAGTCATTTGGCTTTGATTTTAAATTTCCAAACTTTTAAAGCTTCCTAGACATCCTTTGCATTTTTCATGCCACTTGCAGGGAGAAAAAGAAGAAAAAAACGTTTTCTTCTTATTGCCACCTTTTAGTGTACAAATGTTGCAAATGTCTTGGCAATAAACATTGATTTTATGTCATTTCAACATGTCATTACCATGTACGTTTAGGGAGAAGCATACCAAAAAATTACCGATAAAGAAACACAAACACACACATACACAACACACACAAATAAGAAAAATCAGAGCAATTTACAAAAGTCTTGAAAATCGAACATAAAATCAAACTATTTATAAGGGTTCAATGTGTGGCTCATACGAACTATAGCAACAAAATAAAAATTGATATTGAAACATACTCGTATCATAAAATAAATGAGACATAATCGTGAAAACAATAGTAAAAATGTATTAAAAAAACACCCCATACATACACACAAAACTACTGTATTTGTGTGTGTGAAAGAGAAATTTAATACTTTAAGTAAAACGTCTGCATTGTTAAGGCAGAAATGAAAAATTTTTGTTAGCAAGCCTTTACATTTTGCCCATCAAAAAGGTTTAAAAACTTAATAGGAACACTTTAACAATTGATATTTAAGCCTGCAATCCCACTCTGATATGCCCATTTAAAAGCTGGTGGAAAAAACAACATATGTGCCACATTTAGTGAAATTATGGCAGAGGCCATGGTTGATTAAAAAAGGGTCAAGAAGTGATGCTCTTTAGTCGTTTTAAGAAAAGAAAAAAATAAATAAATAAATAAAGAAAATAATGTGAAATATTTAGACAAATGCTGAGAAAAGAAATGTCAAAACAATTGCTTTATTTATTGAAAAGGATTCTAATCAACTTTAGTAAAGAATTTGTTGTTGTTGAAAATTTTTCTTTTTGTTCGTAGTGAATTTAAAAAATTCTTAGAAGGAATAATATATAATGTCAATAGAGCGATAAAATATTTCACCAAATATGTTAGAATGAATTTGAATAATTTTATAATAATACGAATGTTATACAACATAAGCATAGAAATTGGTGGTATCAAATGCTGTAGATTGCAAGGATTATTTAAAAATTTCTAAAAGATTACATGTTTTTCATATCTTTAAGGTCATGCTACATTAGCACCAATGGTTGAAAGCGCTTGTAAAGGGTGTTTTAGATTTAAGGTAAGCCAGAAATTAGTTTTTATAAAGAATAATATTTTTTTATATTTTTTCTTATTTAAAAAATAAAGAATATATTTACTTATTTATTTAACGTTTTTTTTCAATTAGTGATTATTTCGCGAATGGTAACACTTAGCTCATGTCTGATTTGACAGATAATTAGTTTTATCCTTCCGCTGAACGAATATGGTTGTGTATACGCTTCACTAAGTGGGCCTGCGATCGACTTACAGAAGATGCCGATTTTGCCAAAAAAAATCATCTTTTCATTTTGATCTTGGCGGATATGTAAACAAGCAAAATTATCGCATTTGGGGCACAGAAAACCCGCACGCATACATTGAAAAGCCGATACACCCAAAACGAGTCATTGTGGGAGTGGCCATTACAGTCAATGGCGATCGTTATCGGGCCATGTTTAACGAATTTTGGTTCACAAAAATTGAAGAGGAGGATATTGGCAACACTGGGTTTCTACAGGACGGCTCTACGTGCCACACAGCCGCAGCTACACACGATGTTTTGCGGTCCTGTTTAAAAAAAAAAATTATTTGGCGGACCCTTTATTTTAAACGTTGATAACAGCAAAATTTTTTTAAAACTTTCTGGTTATATTTTATATTCACTCGGACCACTGAAGCTAATACGTTGCTAAGTATGCTCAAGGCGGCACTATACAACATTTAAATCCTGAGAATGTATTGTGGGGAAAAGTCAAACCGTGTGAAAAAATTCCATTAACAATAATTAACTCAGTAAGAATGGACTTCTTAATTTTTTTTGAAACATGACAGTGGCCACATTTGTTTATTCCGTTTATTAAAAATAGAGTGCTTTGCGGGAGAACAATGCTTTATAATTGTGAAAAATAATTACAAATATAACTTAATACCGCTCTCAAACTTTGAAGAACTTTCAGTTGAGAAAGTGCACCTAATGTGTCAAGCATTCGAAGAGTGGTAAAAAAATTTAAAGAAACTGGGTCGTTTATGTGAAGCAAGACTCTGGCTAGGCAACACACCGTTCGTTGTTTTAAAAACATTGCTGTTATAGACAAGAGTGTTTCCGAAAACTCGAAAACATCAGTTCGTCATCGTTCTCACTTTCACATTCATGCATGCAAAATTCAGCTCACTCAGAAGCACAAACAATCAGGCAAGGGAATGTGTCAGCTTTTCATTAGTAACATAGTTCTTTGTCGACATTTTGCAGGCTCATAGAAAGTAATGAAAAGATTTTTTTTGAAAAGATTATTTTTATCAAATAATTCCGATATAATAATAATTCTAACTTCATCAGGGATTTAATATTTATTTAATCTGGCAACATGGGAAATAAAAATAAAAAACAAATCATATAAATTGTCAATAACAAAAATAAGACGACAATGTTAAGAATAAAATGATTTAACCAAGGCGAATTCAACAAGGTGAACTCGTCGCTAAAACAACTACAAAGTGAAAAAATACAGACTTGTATTTTGTTAGTGTAAAACAAAACGATATGTCAAAAATACACAAAAATTTGGCAAGTGGTCTCTAGAAGTAGTCAACAGCTGATGATCAGTTGATCTAATAAGTTCACCTTATTGAATTCGCCTTGGATTTAACTTACATTTAGTCAAGGCGAATTCATACAGGTGAAATTATTAGCCCTGCTGATGGGAAAGAATTATGTCAAAATTTTCTGAGTTCTACCTTGATTTCGTTTATTAATGCAGGGATGGAAAATGAGATTTTGGGTTCGATATTAAACAATTAACAATTAAGTGTACTTTTTTGATAATAAATTTATCAAATTAATGTACGTCTGTATATTGGTTGCTTCTGCACCATTTGTAATGTGCTTCATAAATATATATTTCCCTTTTTTAAGCAAATTTTATTGACTTAAACATATCATAGCAACTTTTTCCAATCTGATATTCGAATTGGTCTTTACATAAAATATCCCATAAACAGCTGCTTTGTTCTTTATATTCACCATTGCATATACCTGTATGAATAAGCCTTGCATTTAGTCTTTAAAGTTAAAATACATTATTCTTAAAATAATATCATAGCTTCTTTAATGTTTTCGTTTAATGGGCAATCGATCAAAGTGAAGCCAATGACTATTTTTCGAAAAAAGTCATTTTCCCCCATGAAGAATATTTTTAATAAAATGGCTTCGTGAATACAAAAAATTGTCAAATAAGGTGCGTAGCAAATCTTTTTGCAATCAATGAGAGACAAAAACAGCCACAACAAGCAACTGTCTGAAATTATATAGGGCGTGACTGTAAACTGTATTAATTACAGGAGGATCATAACAGAATTTTTGTATTCTAGACGGCATGGATATGAGCGATATAAATAAAATTATGCCATCTGTCACACAGAGCATGAAACAATACATTTATTGAAGCAATGGTCACTTGCAGTTATCAGAGTCCCGGTTTATTTAAAGGAAAAACAGAAATATGGAGAAACAATACACCCACGTCAAAAAAGGAGTTCAAATAGGAAAAACCCATAAAATCTTTTTAACCGTAAACATTACTATTGAAGTCTTAACATAGATCACGTTTTTCATATTTTATTGTTTAATGATTTCTTGATCATTTATCTATTAGACCGAAGAGTCTAATCCAAGGAGAACTTAACATATGTTGGTGTTTGAAAGTCATCTAATTATATTTTTCTCTATTAGTTTTATGGCATGAGATGTCAAAAGTTGTTACTGTTTACAGAAACTCCAATTGTTAAAAGCTGATATTTTTTTTATTAAAATAATAAATCTTATTAATAAAATATTATCACCTTATTTTTAATTTTAAATAACTACTTATTATATTTTATTTTTTATGTTGTAACTATCTATTTACATATGAGCCTCTGATAAGAATTTGCCCCTATTTTGTTATTACAAGTTGTATGATAATTTTTTAAACAGTTATAACGTAGAGTCCACGCAATTTCAGAATATGGCGAGGAACTCAAAAAAACGATAATTACTGGAGAAACATATTTAAATAATGGTGAACGTTTTCCCATAACGATTCACCTATAACAGCATGTTTTTGGTCGCAATTATGTGCCAAATGACTCGACAGCCAGGCTTTCAATTATAAAATTTGAAACCTAAATTGGAGATTATTTACACAAAAGAAATAGACCTTTGTTCGTCCTCGTTCTTGCTATTTAAAGTCGGAGCTATATATAACCGAGGGTGCCACGGTGGACCAGTCAGTAATATGCTGGTCTGCTAGTTTGGGGGCTGCGGGTTCTATTCCCGCCAGAGTCTCTGGACTGGTCAGCTTCTATTTCTCTTCTATTCTCTTTCTATTCTAACTATTCTATTCATATGGAGCGCACAACATTCCAATTGAACTTAAGTATATACTTATCTTTTGGGATTGGGCTCTTAGTGCCCCTCCTTTTTAACCTAACCTATATATAACTGAGAAACCAGGAACTTTCAATAAAAAAACTTTCAGCAACGACTTTTTGTATCCATTTATACAATATTTTAATGTTTCTCATTTTTTTCATACTTCTTCATATTCTTAAATCGCGTGGATTGTGGTATCAAATACAAATTCAGCATTCTTGTGAGGACATCCTGTACTTTAAGTTGTACTTAGAAGTTGTTGTTGTTTTTTTTTTTACTTCATTTATAAGCAACTGTACTTTAAAAAGTTGTTAATGTTGTACAGTGAAGTGTTTTAGAAAATTATTATTATTTAGTTTTTGTCACTTCATTTCTAAGCGATTTTTGGTTAATGTTTTGAGTAAATTTTCCGCAAATCAACAATAATGTTCCTTGTTGTTTTTATATTGTTTCAGTTATTGTACCATTTACCAGCAACTTATTTTCAGTTCACCTCGGTGTGACAGAGTTCGTGCAAGAATATTTCTTTCTAAATCTCATTCATAAATACAATCGTTGATAACGGGAACAAATTGTGTTGAAACCAGGATTAGGAAAAGGTATTTGTATAATATATTAAACAGTTCAGGGCACCCCTAAGGTATCTATATATCTTAAAAAAGAGATACATGAAACACTGTCTATAAATGGTAACAAAAGTGTCTAGAAATTATTCTTAGTCTGAAAAATGTAAATTTTGTTGTGAAAGTAGGAGGGCAACCAGAGCTAGTCTTGTGTTGTTCATATCACAGAAAATTTTGAGTGTTGGGGCTAAATTTTAATAGCGATTCACTTCCAAATATTTGCAAAAGATTGATTTTAAATACAGCTCTAGGCAGTATGTGAAGGTTTTAAATATTGATTTTAACCAATACGTGGACATACGGACAGATGGACTAACGAATATTTCTAAATTGCCTCTCTATTCATAAGCTTTAGAAAATATATATTTTATGAAGTCGAAAATGATTACTGCAGAAATTACAAATGAAATGAGAAAACAATATGTCCATGGCATCAACAAGTAAACTGTGTAATAACATGGAAGCAGAGTCCTTAAACTGCAAGTTGGCCATTGCCCTCACTATTTTTGAATCCTATTATAAAATGACCGTAATTTAAAAAGCAAAATTGAAATAATTAAACGATTTGAAAAAAGTGTAAAACAAGTTCAATAAAAGGCAATAAACATTATTTGGTTCTTTAAAGTGCAAAAAATTAAAGGTATTGCGACTTAAAAGCAATGTGACTTAACTCCCGTTGGCCACCATAAATTCTCATTAAACTTAGATGTCAAAAAGGATTAATATCTCTTGTAATAAATATTAAAAGTCACTCTAATAAATCAAAATTTTAAATTATACTTTTCAGTCTCTTTGCTCATTTCAACAACATTTTCATTAGAAGTCTTCAACTTTTCATCGCACATAAGAACATACAACTTTCTAATATGTACTTGTTCGCATGTTGTAAATGCTTCTGTATGTTACTGTATGTTGTTGAAAATTCTTTCATTTTCATTGGTAAACCATTATCATCTACATCGGTATCATCTGAAATTCTTAATATAATATATATGACATCTTTATCTAGGTTTTGCTTTGTTTTTGCTGCTAAAACTCTCTAAATATTCCCTGTCATTATTTTTATTTTTCTTATGATTTTTTTTTTTTTGTTTGAAAATCATCATGTTGTCTAGTGCCATTTTCATTTGAGATTAATGACAAATTCATTGTATGACATTACAAGAAAAAGATATGACCGAAAGAAAAAAAAAAATCCATTTAATACTCGTACGTACATTGAATGGTTGTGCTTTAAGAGAGAAGAGAAAAATCAAATAAGAATCATATATTCGGCTGAGGCGAATCTTTAATTTGGCAAAGAACAATTTTTTATATTTTATTTAAAAAAAAAAATTACAATCAGTATAAAAATAGAATGTATGTATTAGTATTGATATAACATTTTATATTTTTAAAAATAATTTTTTTTGCTTTTTTGATATTGTTTATCGGATATTTGTTAAATTTTTTTTTTTATGAAAAATGTGTGCATAATTTTTTATTTTGTAAAATCTCTGAAAATTTTATTTTTAAAAAATTTTAATTATTTTTTCTTTTTTTTTTGGCTTGAGTTTATTATTGCGATTACGACTAGTTCAAAGATCACCGAAATGTTTGACGAAAACAGGTAAATTAAGCAGGGTACTGTCCTTAGGCTGGACCTAATAAAAAGTTGAGTGTTTTATTTTATTTTATTCCATTGGAGTAGTCTCAAAACTACTCTTTGTCATTCCTCGTTCGAAAACATGGTCAATTTATTAGCGTAATGTCCTAAGGCAGGACCAAATGGAAAGTTGGGGTTTTCATTACTTTGGAGTAGTCTTAAGACTACTCTTTGTCACTGCTACTACAATGGTCCACCTAAACAACCATTTTAATGTCTTTGGCAACACTAATACAATCGAATAACTAAAAACTCTTGCTTGAAAATGACTTAGTCCATTTCTGCATTACATATGACCATGTTGTAAAGAGCCGACTTCAGCTGCAATGGACGCAGGGATAGAGGAATTTTGAGGTCTCTTATAAAATTTCCAAAATGCGTCTTGGTGTAGCTTAACTCCCATCCACAAAATTAAAGATTTAAAAAAAGTAAATTAAATTGACTTTTAATTAAAAATTTTTGTTATTCTCAGCTTGTGTTTAAAAATTTTTTATTCAAAGAACTTTTCTTCATAAAATCTTACCAATATTTCATAATGTTGCCAAAGAACTGATTTAATAAATCTTCCATCTCTTGTATTTGCATTTCCATAAACAGAATAAAACGTTTACCTCCACAACTACCCGAAATATGGCTCATCATCACCATCACTATTACTTACTAACAAGCAACCAAGCAACAACTACAACACAACATTTAATTCTGGTATTGTCTATCTTTCTACATTTGGTTTTCGTATGTTCTAACGTAAAAAAATTTACAAAATTTTCTGTATAATTTCTTTAAAAAAGTGCAATCACATCAGCACTTCCCATATGAAAAAGCTCTGCTCGAAGCACAAAAAACGTGGAGCAAAAATCTACTCGTTATTATGAATTGCATTTAGAAAAGAAAGGCGTTGCACTAAAACAGAAAAACATAAGCTCATTCGCATAAAAACATTGAAAACATCCTTGTCACTAGCATCATTATTCTCATACCCATTAACATCATTAGGATCACCAGTAGCGACTACAACAACAGTAATATGTGTTGAAAGAGTTTTAAGTTCAAATCTATTACAAAACGAAGGAAGAGAATACAGTGATTTTTCTTTGCAGTAGTACGAGTATTTAGATACAATTGTGGGGTGCGGAAAGAGGTGTTTGCAGTGGTTTGCCCAATAACACTGTTGCTAAAATGTTGTTTACTATTTCTGTATTGCTTTGCTGTGTGTGTGTGTGCTTTTTGTCATTATTTTTTAAAAGTCATTGTAATTTTTATGTTGACAGTTTTACTAGAACTAAAAAAGAAGGAAAAAATGGAAAACTAAAACAATAATAAGTAGAGGGTCACAGAACAGAAAGCATTTGGTGATATTCTTATCTTTCTATGGCCAGTATTTTAGGTGTTTTTATGTTCATATAGACATGGAAAGTCTTTTTTTTACGGAAATTATAAAATATTATTAACAGTATGTTGTGGAGATATATATTTGGACAATTTGCTCTGTTCGTTTTTTACCCATCGCTCTGTTTACATGAATATTTACATTCATGTATACATACATACATTCGGTTAATACTTACTTTCAAAAAGTACAACATAATTAATGCCTTTAAACTAATTCGAAATATGTAAATATGCACTCTGACCCTCTTTTCTTTAACTTAACAAAAAGTAAGGAATTACTGAATCAGATGTTTTTATTAATTAAAAAAAATTATGTTTTCAAACTATAATTTTATCAAAATATGTTTTTGGTTAAATTTAGGCTTTCACAATACTAAGAAAAACATAATTAAAAAGTTTCATAATCCTGTTTTAAAGCTTTGTTTAAAGTGTTCAAGAATTATACATGGGCCAATACCAGAAACTGTCCACAAACTAAACATTTTCGAATTTACTTTAACTTTTCAATTATTATTTTCATGAAAGATATACAATTTTATTAATATATACATATCGACCCCTGTGCGCGATATTATCGTATGTTACATTTTTTAGAAATCGGTTTTTTTTATGCAAATTGGTTCTACATCCATTAATCCATATGCTGATAAAATATTATAGCGAGAACTGTTGTAGTTATAGAGATAACATTTTGTGTATTTTATTGTATTTACGTTTTTATTTATTTAAAAGTAATAAAAAACGCTCTACTGTAAAATTTTGTTTTTGTAGCATTCGATAATATCGTTCGCATGGGTCGATATATATATGTATAAAATGAATATAATATATCGCTAATGCGAAAATTAAAACCAAATTCTTCCTCCCCTCTAATCAATTAAAGTAATACAACAAAATAATTTTATTTTATGTTTATAACACTACATGCAAAGAAAACCTATGGTTACGAAATGATCACGATGATCATATTATAATTACTTTGACAATGTTTGGTTATCGAAAACAAGTAATAGTTATTTTGATATTATTTTCTAACTTTTATCACTTTTATCATATTATCACATTAATCAAGTATTGGTTTATATTAAAAAATTTAATACTACCTTTTTATGAAACGTTGATATGCTTGTCCTTTAAAAACAATATGATTTACATCATTATGATGACAAAAATAGTACGATGTCTTTGCAAAAATAATATTGCATTAAAAATCATTTAGAGTTAAAAATAACCGTTAAATAATAGGTGAAACAACAGTATGATTACAAAGTAATCATGGTATAATTTTTATAGAAGCCACCAAAAAAAACGGTGGGGTATATTCATTTTGCCATTCTGTTTGTAACACATCTAAGTCCATCCATTTTAGACCCCATGAAGCATATATTTTCTAAGTCCTGGTTTCATCTTACGATGATCATGCTATGTCCATTCGTCTGTCCATCTGTCGGTCTGCTAAAGCCACGATATAGCTCAAACCGAAAATGTTAGGTGGACCAAATATTGTTATATACACAAAGCTTGTTTGGTATTGAAAATAAAGCTAAATTAGTCTATTAGGAAGAGAGTTATAGCTCGTAAGGCAAGAGTAGGTAAAAAAAAAATTTTCTTCCTACAGATATTAAAATGCGATTGTGTCTAAACGCATTAAGGTAAAGTGATATAGTTTCGAAATAATATTTTCTGAGTAACAAAAATAAAAATGTATATATTTTATATATAAAACTTCCTAAATCTATACATAATGAAAGGAGTTATAGATAAAAATGTACGAGAATTTATATCGCACAGTGTATTTTTCTGTATATTTAATATTAAAATTATAATAAATCTCACAAAAATAAATGTACGATTCTAAGATTTGCGAACATAGCTTTTTGTTCTAAAGACTTTTAACATTTTAAAATTAATGTGGCATGCCTTCTTTAACGTCCACTTCCCATATAAAGGTTTATCTCCAATATATAAAATTTCCCTTTGAACAAAGATTTTTTAAGAATTAAGGACTCTATATTCAAATATCTAAGTTAAATTTATAATAAAAAATTTCTTCGACTCGCCTACTTCAACCACTACGTCTAACATATTTTACTGTTAATGGAATTTAAAAGATTATAAAAACTACAGAATTGGATGCATGATAAAGAAATATTGTATATATACATACCTCGTTAATATAAGTATAATTCCAAACAATTAAGGTGACACGTATTATTTTTATGTTGACAATAATTAAAAGAAAATGTAAGCTGTAATGGTAGAGAATCCAGTTGAACTTAAACATTAATTATATAATTTGAAAGGTAAGAATGCCATGCCCACACAAAGCTAATATTATTTTCTAACTACATCTGGGTACCAAATTATGGTCTTCAGTTTCCGTAAAAATACAATAAAGTAGTAAAAAAGAGATAGTAGTATCAATTCTAATCTAGAGATACTTAAGGTTTCATTGTAAAGCGTGATTTTTTAAGAGCTATAGGAAAGTTTAAAAAAAACACATAAAATTAAAAAAAATCATGAAATCTTTATTTGAATCGATAGTACGGTCCATACAATTTAATGTTTGAAGATTATTTTTTGCAAATGTTGACCGTGACTGCACCTCAAATGGTCCATCCGCTTAGTCCAATTTTGGCATATTTACTCTTTCCAACATTTCGGCCGGTATCTCATGAATAAATGCTTCAATGTTGTTTTCCAATGCGTCAATCGAAGCGGGCATGTGTGTATAGACATGAGCTTTAACATAGCCTCACAAAAAATAGTCTAAAGGCGTTAAATCGCTCGATCAAGGCGGCCAATTGACCGGTCCCGAACGTGAAATAAAATAAGTCAATAAGTCCATTGTTAAGCGTGCTGTGTGACATGTGGCACAGTCTTGTTGAAACTACATGTCACGCAATTCAAGCTCTTTTGGGCAAAATAAAGTTGGATATTATCTCACGGTAGCGCTCACCATTCACAGTTACGTTACGATTTGCATCATCTTTGAAGAAGTACCGTCCAATCATGCCACTAGCCCATGAGCACCAATCTGTGACTTTTCTGGATGCATTGGTAGCTCTTGCAATACTTCTGGCTGATCTTTACTCCAAAATCGACAATTCTGCTTATTAACGTACCCATTGAGATAAAAATGAGCTTCGTCGCTGAACACAATTTTTCGGTAAGAAGCGCGCGATGAACTTTCTTAACAGAGCACACATTTTGATAATAAAATTCAATAATTTGCAAGCTTTGTTCATTTGTAAGACAATTTATGGTTAAATTATATACCAAACTGAAGATATTGGACAGTGAAACAAAACACGAAACATGCGTCAGCTGTTTAAACCAGTGTTGCCAAAAGGATAATAGCTTAAAAATCACCATTTAGGACTAAATTTTAGAAAATTAATTTATAGCAAATCAAAGTTACACAAAGAAAGTAAAACATATTTAATTAAAATGGGATTATTCCATAGCGATTACTGTTAATAACAAAATAATACATTTTGTGTTATAAAAGTTCACAAAATTGATAGTGGGGATGAAATCTTCGGCACAGCTGAATATAGTGCTCTTACTTGTTTTTGTTTCTCAGATGTAAAATATATTTAAACAATATTCTATTATTTTTTGATAATTTACATTCCAATTTTAAAAAATTTTTTCTACTTCGACACCACTGTGTTCTTTATAACTTTGTTTATAGATGTCCCAACCAAGGACCAATGACAGTAAACAATGACAATAAAAACACAAAAACAAAAGAAGATACAAACTTTGTTGATATCAAATTGCTAACATCTTGTTTGCTGTTACAAAATAATAATTTTTTATTTTGTGAAGGCATAAAATTGAATTCATTGTCATGACACTAATCGTTTTTTAATTAGTTTCTTGTGTTTTTATACTCTAGCTCACTATCAAATAGACACAGAGAAGTGAACATGGAGAAATGCGAAATTTTAAAGATACAAAACATATGACAATAATTTTTAAATATAATACGAAACGCAGAAATAATTTTAAATTAAATAAGCTTATCCAGTTTTTTTTGCAAGATCTTTTTTTAGTAGTGGTTATAAAATAGTAAAAAACTATTGGCAGTGCTAAGTTCTATTTTTGATATTTGTTTCTCCGTTTGACTCAAAATTATTTTTTTTTTATTAAAAATGCAAAATTAGTTGCCAGTATTATGTGTAAAAAAGTACTTCTAGTAGAGAAAATAATTCAAGCTATGCTTAATTTTATTAGTTACTAGCTAATCCGGTGCGCTTCGCTACCCTTTTTAGTTTTTCAAAATTCATTTAAAGTCTCATAAAAAATTTGTAAAACTCTCACAGATTACGTGGATAATGAAAAAATGAAATACGCTGCCTTATCCGTAAAAAATATTTTTTAAAGACGGCCGTTTTTTTTAGATTTTTTTTTTTAACTTTGTTTATTCGTGGGGGCATAACACTACTTTTGCTCCGATCGTAACCATTTTTGGTCGTAATAAGAAAATAGTCGTCAAAAATTGCTTGTACAACGCTTCAACTAAATTTCGTTTATAGTTTCCCATATATGAAATCAAATGAATATTCTTTTTTGTATAGGGAATGCCATGCCCTTGCTCCGATCTTATCGATTTTTTTAAAAAAGGAAATTTTTATCTAAGTAACTCATACAAAGTTTGAATGAAATAGGTGCTACAGTTTAAAAAGTACGTCATAAAGTGTGTTCAATTTGTATGGGAGGTTCCATGCCCTCCTATAATATAAAACAAAATAACAGCATATGTCCTTTCGGAAGGTAGACCCAGAGCATTATACGTTATTTTGCTTTATTATTTCCAAAGTAATTTACAATTTTAAAAAGATATGCAAAATAAATAGTGAATGCCTGAGTTTAACCTATGATAAAGTGGTGAAATTAAGGTGAAACATGCATGACTTTTACATTAACTTGTCACTGGAGGGCATGCTTGACATGCATGTATTTTAAAGCACATCATTAAAGGCCAACTATTTTGGATTTGAAGAAAGCATTTTTCATGCCTCCTCTTGCGCGTATGAGTTAAAAGTAATGTACTAGTGCAAAATTTTTTCGCTAAGAAGCTGTCTTTCAACTGGTCAAGCTCTTTTGCTTATATCCATATTAATTAGGGGTAAGCAAAAAAAATTTTCCTCCATTTTTTTTTAAATACACACAGAATATTAAGATTCCTCTTCCAAAAAGCCAAAAAAATGCTAAAAAAACAATGTTATTAATTACGTTATTTCATCCTACGTTTCGCTCGGATTTTTCTAGGTACATATTTTATTTTAATAATTTTTAATCATTATTTGAGTGTTTTCTGAGCTGATTTCCAACGCGCTTAGTAAACCAGTTTTCATAAATTTATTTAGGTTTTTAATAGGTTATACGAAATTACGGTTTTCAAGTTATTGACTACTCACACATTAGATGTGTTTCTTCTACTAAAAATTTTTCAAAAATTTGCTTTAAAATTTATATAATAAATTTCACAATTTAATATTGATTTAACGACCTTTTTTTTTTTTTGATTCATATATATTTTTTAATTATTTCTTGGGCTTTCAATGTATATTAATGTAAATAAAAAACTATTATGTATTAGGGATGTTTTTTATTAAATCTGGCAACGATATGGAATACATTTTATAACATTAAGATTAAAAATTCTAGTGGTAATATTATGTGAATATATTTTAAACTTTGTGTATTACTTACATATAGTTCTTTCGTCAGTTAATAAATTTTATTTAAAAACAATAGTATATACCACAACATAAAACATAAATTATTTAAAAACAATGCAAAATAAATAAATTTAAAAATTGAAACATTATATTATATAAATTTAAAAATAGTTTATAGAAAGACTATGTTTTTAAATTTTAACATGAAATTTAATCATTGTTTTATTGAGAACAGGTAGTATTGTATTAGACTCAAAAGTTTTTCTGTATACCTTGTCGTGTTAGCTATATGTGGTGGTGTAAGTCCAGATCTTCTGCAAACCAGTAGATATTTGAGTCTTTCCTGTTGTTTTGCAAATCTTTTTGTTTCCCCATAGTATTTCTTGAGTAATGTGCAAGTATCCACGTCATATTTAAACCTTATGTGTTCAAAAAAATTTCTCATATCGTTTGTTTTATTGTATGATGATTTAATAATCCTTTAATTCGGCGGGCCCTCCGATGTTCTTAATTTAATATTGATTTAACGACCTTTTTTTTTTGTTTCATATATATTTTTTTCTTATTTCTTATTAATTATTCTTACGTAAAGCGCTCCATTTTTAAATAATTGAAACAAACATATTTGACAGCTTCAAGATTTTAGAGTTAGGTATAAAATTAAAATAAGCGTTAACGTGTTAAAGATATTGAATTAAAAAGTTAAATTAAAAAAGTAGGTACAATAATTTGCACAATTAATAACTCTTTTTATACACACAGAGAAAACCCTAGTTACAACATGTTCACGATGATAACATTATATTCTCTGTAACAATATTTGGTATTAGTTATTATTATTTTATTTTTTCATTTATTTCGCTTGTTTAAATTTTAGAATTTTTTCTGTTACGAAAACTTTAATATGGTTGACCTGCAAAAATAGTAGGATGTCTTCGTAAAAGTAATATTATATTCAAAAGCACTTGAAATGAAAAATAATCCGTAAATGTTGTGTGAAGCAACAGTATGATTACAAAGCAATCAAGCTATGGTACCTTTTAAAAACAATTTGTTTTCATCGGTTCTCATTGTGTTTTATGCAATTTTTATTATTATTAAGAAAGTTTGACATGTGAAGAAAAATGCACAAAAATTAAAAAAAAGAATTTAAGAAACCATAAAAATAAATTATACAATACATACATACATATATAAAAATATTGATAAAAAATTTTTTATTTAAAATCAATATGCATAACAGCAAAAGACAATAATTGGCCTCTGAAAGGAACAAAGATTGTTCATACTATTTGTCGTCATAATATGATTATTACTTGATACTTTATTAAAACATTATAGAGATAACTTGCAACCATTTTATGTTTTAATCACAATCACGCAATTCAATCATAGTATGTTGCTCTATAATAATTACCACAACCATTGTTTTTCTTTGTATGTATATTCATATACTTTTGTTTCCTTAAACTCCTAAAAGCAGCATAAGGCCAAAGCAAGTTTCTTCCAATATTCTGTATCTTCTGCTCAATATTTAATTTCATTCTAATTGAAGTTTAACTTGCACATCTCATTTGTTATTTGGCGTTTCCAGGTTTGCAATGGTCGGCCTATACTGCATCTTTCCTATGAGTTCCACTCTATATATTGTTTTTCTATGTCGCGTAGTGGTTTCGCCAAATGTGAAATATCCAGGAACATTTGTGTTGTTCATTTTCGATTGGTTGCTGGTTAGCTTCTGACCACTGGCGAATGTTGGTTATTATAGAGTGCAAATACACCCTTAGAACCTTGTATAAACATTTATTTTTGTTAAAACGAAATGAGTTTTAGAAAAAATCAAAAATTTTATGTTTAATTTTTAGTCATAGTATGGTTGTTACATGAAACTTTAAATAATCAATATAATGTGCAACCATTGTATTGTATGTTTTAACCACAATCATACAATTCAATCATGGTATGTTTCTCTTAGATCATGATTACCACCACCATGTTTTTTCTTTAAGTGTTGTTATGTACACACAGGTATATTTGTAAGATTCCTGATAAGATTACAATTTTGGATTCTTCTACTTTTTGCAAGTTTAACTGTTTAAAATACAATAGTTCCTATTTAAATTTTTTATGTTGAATTTTATTTAATTATTTACACAAAACTATTTTTTTGGCTACAATATTTGCAACCAGTTGTCCATGAACATTTGTACAAAAACCAAAAAACCATTCATGGTGCATTACAATACAAATTGGTACACATTTTTATAAAAATCGTTATAAAGAAAACCCAATAAATTAAAAGTACCACAAAAAATATATAATTTCTGTGAAATTATGTGGAGCAAAGAGAAAAAAGTGACTGCAATACAGGTCAGGGTTTTTAATAACTACAAGCAACAAAACTATTTATAGCGGCAAAGAGAAGGGAAAAAACCAATACAAATGTAAAAAAAATATATTAAGGAAATGAGAAGAAATGCAACTTATGTTAACAAAACCATAATTTTTTTTTAATTTTTGCTAAAGCAGGTTGTTAAAGTCATAAATGAAAATACGAAATGGAAACACATTTGTCAATTATTTTTTTTTATTTTAAATGGGTTTGTATGTAAGAGTATGTATTGTTGCTAATAACAATTGTTAAATATAATTTATGAGTTTAAATAAATGAGGAAACAACCATAAATTTTTTATTAAATGTAATGGCTACAATTTATAACAAAACTACTAATTGCGTGTGCATTTAATGACAAAAAATATAAATAAATAAGAGGAATATAGAGAAGAAATTTTAGATGAAACTATTTGAGTTTTTTTGTTTCTGTAAAGCTTGACTTCCAAATAATATTTATGAAGGTAATAATTTCCAATTCATTTATAAGTGTTGTACAGAAAAAACTAAAGTACACCACATTCTTTTCGTCGCATGTACTTTTAAGAGGTCATATAATGCGCTTTACAGTTTTAACTAAAATAAATACTGCCGCTGAGCATAATATTGACAATCTAGAAAGGACTAATAATAAGTGTTGATTTTTATTGAAAAAATTTTTAAAAATATTATTACAAAATTATTTTAAAAACTTCAAAATTTATCGTTTTAAAACACCTTAATATCAAAATGTACAAGGTGGGCCAAATATATAAAAATATATAATGGCCACTTTAACAAATTGACTAAAAAGACACTTTCAGCAAATAAGATGCTGGGGGCACATAATTTTTTTTTTGCGTAATTTCTTCGAGAACTTCTAATTTGGAATTCAGGCTACTTTCAGTAATATTTATTTAAGTAATATTTTTTTACGAAATTAAACAATTATCATATTCTAAAAACAAAATTAAAAGCATGTAATACAAAAGTACGTCGAACATGTATTTTATGTTATATTAGAATAAAACAGATGGAAGGGAAAGAGACCGCCAGAAAGAATGCAAAAAGGGTATACACGTAATGCCCGGATTGTCCGCAAGAGCCTTTTATTTATTAATTTATTCAATTTCACAAAGTAATATAAGTCAAATATGCAAATAAGAATGTTTTGCAAATTATTACAAACAAGTTTAACGTGTTAATTTGTGTTTTTTTCACTATAAAAATAGAATGTAAAATGATTTTTCTTATTTTGCTTACCCTGTATAATAAAATGAATTAATGTTTTTTTTAAAAAAATTTTTTTCAATTAATTTTTGAGCTGCGCCAAAATCGTTTTTACAGAAATTTCATAGGAGACCTATTACTGCTATAAAATCCTGTTTATCGTCAGCCACTTTTGTGTGACATGGCTAGAGAGAATGAAAATGATATATTTCCGAAACGATTTGAGGCGTAAACCATTTAGTGCAGTGTCACATACATATATGTGTGTGACGTGGCAGTCAATGTGTTTATCTAACTTTTGATTTTTAAAATAGTTATATAAAATACATCGATGAGATATAATCTTAAAATCTTGTGTTTATTTCTTGACTGACCTAAGTCAGCGGTTCAGACACTAAGGTGATTAGTGACTTCCTACGAAAAGTCTGGCAGCAGAAATCCTGGAAGGCCTTGTTGCGATCGTTCCAAAGAAAAATACTCTGTCACTGCTATATACCATATAGTAAAGAATAAAGACCACATCTCGGACTTAAGAAAAATCGCAACAGGAGTTCCCCAAGGCAGAATACTTGGTCCTCCCATGTATATAATTTATACATCAGATATGCCCACGAATAACTTGATACACACGTTAACTTTTGCAGACGATACAGCATTTATTAGCATAATAATCCAGTAATTGCTTCTAAATGCCTGCAGGATCATATTAAAGAACTCGAAAAATAGCTCAACCAATGGAAAATAAAAGTAAACCCAGCAAAGTGCGCACATGTCACTTTCGCCTTCAGAAACGGAAACTGTCCTAACCTGAAGATAAATAACATCGCTATCTTAGTTCAAAATCATATAAAATATCTTAGTATACACCTTGATCGACGCCTTACCTGGTCTTAACATTTCGAATCCAAATCCATACAACTCAAACTGAAAACACTACAACTTTAGTGGCTTCTCTGTTATGCTCTCAACCCAAACAACAAGGTTCTACTCTACAAAGCTATCATTAAGCCAATATGGACGTATGGTATCCAATTATGGAAACAGCTTCTGCTTCTGATATAGAAAAATTACAAAGACGACAGAATAAAATATTGCGTCTTATTACTGGAAACCCGTGGTATATTACTAAAACGAATATTCATAAGGACCTTAATATTCCATTTGTTCGCGACGAAATAAACACCTTATGCTCAAAATATGTACCAAAGCTGGAATTTTATTATCCATCCGTGCTCTCGCACAGAATCTATTGTATTATAATGGACATATTCGATTCAAGAGGATCGATACATTGGCCCTCGCGGACCCGCTAGAACGATGACCTCTATGCAATGAAAATTGGAGCCTTTATTAAAATGGAAATAGACCCTAAATATAGAAAGATCTAATAAATAAATCATGAGTTAAAAAAAATGCTAAATACCATGTATTGACGTAAATGTCGATCCTAAAAGGTTTTACGTATTTTTCGGCGAATTTTGGCGAAAAACCTAAAAATGCTTCTATACAAATTGCCGACAACCCCCATGCTATCTATTGCGACCAACTATACTTAGGATCTTCCAAATCTTAGTGATGATATTCAATAGAAATTTAAAATGAATGATGAGGCCCGTTTCAACCTAAAAGGATTCCTAAACTATTAGAGATGAGAATCTATGGACTATTTACGAAAAACCATTTCATGCGCCACTTATGCCGAAGGGTTCAACGGCCTTCATTTTTCCGTAGATGTCCAGGGAAACATAGCTGCCATGCCTGAAGAGTGATATAATATCATGATCAATACAATAATATGACTTTACAGACTTTGTGGCATGTGTTTCCGGCCTGTCTTTTGTCTCGTTTTGGAATTCTCCTTTGAGGTAAGCTCAGCCGATTTAATCGCTGTTGAATTTTATTGTTGGTATTTTAAATTGGCGAGTCTATGTCTATAAGCTAAAAATTCTGAATCGATATCGCATTCAAAAACTAAAACTTTAAATCACCAAATAAACATTTAAGCCTTCGTCTGACGTAGTAGTTTAGCCGTTTAGTTGTAATGTTATTATATTATTTTAACATATTTAAAACACATATAAATTTTTTAATGAAAATCCTGTATATTAAATTGTTTCGTCTATTTACAATTATGTTTTGTTCAAATATTCTTAATTGTTTATTGAGGAACTCTATCGACGAAATTTTTATGAAAACTGTCCAATATTGAAAACCAAATGAAAAACTTTCATACACTCAAATAATTTAGTACTCGCTTAGCTTTGTAACTGTTTTTAAGGAGACCCATAAGTGTACACATTTCAATAACTGAATTAGCCATTTAATAATTTTTTGATTTTGACTAAGTAGTAGTGGTGACCAAAATGGCGCACAAATAAAACTGACAGATAGTATTTTTTTCATAACCATTAATATGTAAATGATAGGGCTTTATTAGAAGAATACAAAACAATTAAAAAAATACAAAACAGTAAAAATTAAAAATCAAAAATGGCAACGGAAATAATAAAGCAAAATGAAATCAAGGCTAAGCTACGATGACATTACCATACTTACGCACATGTAGGTTAGGTAACGTAGAACAGGCAGCTGTTGTGCAGCTCACTTGGGTCCATTATATTGATCCCTTTATGATATCTGAATAGAATAGGATAGGATAGAAGAATAGAAAAGAAGAGAAAGTGAAGCAGACCAGTCCAGAGTATCTGGCGGGAATCGAACCCGCGACCCCCAGACTAGCAGACCAGCACACTACTGACTAGTGCACCGGGGCACCCCACACATGTAAATGAAGTGTATTATAAGATTCGTCACGGCCAAATATAGCATTCTTACTTGTTTTTAAAATATTTTCGTTTGGGCTAAACAAGGTGACGTTAATATTCACTTACTTTGTTTAATATGTTCCACTAAAAAGATATGAAAATTGAAATAAAATCACAAGATTGACCTCAAAAAAACTAAAATCGTATTACTTTTCAACAATTACAAAAGCAATATAATAAAGTGCAACCAACTTTAATACCAAACGCTCTGTCAAAATTCATCTCAAGGGTTGTAGCAGCAGTATTTCAGTTTAACTTATACAAATTGAATGGGCTTGAGAATTATTGACGGCTAGAAAGCTTGCCACTCAGGTTAAGGTAAGACTTTAAAAGGGGTTAAATACCTTGTGAGAACAAAACTGTCTACTCATCAATCAATGAAGACATTCAGTAAAGAGCCTTTAATTGGAGATCATTGTTTTGTTAATTTATTATATTTCGAAATTATATGATAAATTCTACTTAATGAAATTAATTTTATTGTAATAGAATATTAATATTTTAATTTTTAATCAGGCTTGAGTTCATACTAACATTCTCATTGTAACAAAGAACTTTTTTTTTTAATTGTAAAATATGAAAGAATAATTTCAAAAATTATATTTTTACCGACACTAGCCGAGTGTTAATATGAACTCAAGCCTGATGAAAATTTAAAGTATTTGTTTAAACAGAAAAGTTCGATAAAACAAAAATTCAAGTAATAGAATATTTTTTTGATCTTGCTTCTTATACAATACATGTCACTAGTCAATTATGTAAAATATTTAATCAAGGACATTCACCAAGGCATCTTATAAAAATTTATTTTTTCATCTACAACAGCTTTTCAGTAAGATTAGTATTTTTTTTTTAATACTTGCAACAGTTTCCTTTAATTCCCAAAAGTTGTGTTTAATAAATCAAGGGCCTGTAAGTTGAACATAATAACAAACACTGTCATGAACTTACTATACTCTTTTTCTTAAAACAAAATACAGTTTTTTTTTTGTTTATTTTAAAAAATACTTGTAATTATAAACATCTAACAATAGCATGTAACACGGAAGGACATTGCAAAAGCATTACCATCCTTAAAAATAAAAAAATTAACAAAAATAAAATATATATAAAATCAACTACCAAAACAAAAAACGAAAGGGACTAAAAAGAACATATTTGCAAACAAGAAGTTGGACATTAAAAATTTATAATACTTGTTGTATGTTTAGAGAATACACAGCAGCAGTAAAAACTATATAAAATTTATATAAATAAATTATAAAATAAAAAAAATCCTTGTCATGCTGGCAATAAGCCAAAATAAACGAAAAAAAAAATATAAAAAATATATTTATTTCTTTTATATTTATTGCTGTTAAACGTTTAAACAATATTTTTCTGGTGTTTACTTGCAAAACACTCGTAGTGGCAGATAAGAGCAAACAAATCTGATAAGAATTTTTCGTTTTCGCTATTTGGTAGTCAGTCCTCTAGATGTGAAAAATTATTAACATGTAAAGGTTTTATGGTCCAGTATGTCATTGGTAATGTAGGCATCAGTAATAATGTTTGCAGTAGTAGTAGTAATAGTAGTGGTAGTTAAGAATTCTTATCATAATTTATATTTACAAATAAGAAGGCGATTCAGAGCTGTACTAAGAAGGGATTTTTTGAAATTTCGACCTTAATGGTGTAGGTTAGGTAGAACTGGCAGCTGTTGTGTAGCTCACTTGGGTCCATCGTACTTATCCCTATTTGATAACTGAATTGAAAAGAAAAAAGTCTCTGGCGAGAATCGAACCCACAACCCCAACTCACTACGGACTAGTTCAACTGAATAGTGTAAAAAATGTTAAAAAAACGTTTAAAATCTGTGACTTTATAACTGCTAAGCTGAAAGTGATACAAATTAACTGGAAAGGGTTGTAATCTGATTAAAAAGCAAGTAACAGTGCTATATTCGGCCGTGCCGAATCTTATATACCCTTCACAACGTGTAGTCATGCAATAACAATTGTTTGCATCACCATTCATCCCATATAAAATACGTGCATACGTACACGTTAGAATAAATGTGGCATCGAATCCCAGCTGAGCCAAAAAAATTTTATTTTATTTTATTTAATATATTATTTATATTTTATTTTTTTTTTTTTTTTTTATTTTTTTTAAATTTTTTTAAAAAAATTTTTTAGAAAAATTTTTAAAAAATTTTTTTAAATTTTTTTTTTTGTAGTTTTTTTTATTATTTTTTTCTTATTTTTAATATTTTTTTTTTTTGTAATTTTTTTTTGTTTGGTATGTTTTTTACATGTATCTATGTATGTATGTTGTTGTTGTAATTGTGAAAAAAAACGAGGTGGTCGTGGTTTTTTGCTCATATCTCAGAAAGTTATCGGGCGATTGTGCTGAATTTCAATAGCGATTCATTCCTGGATATTTCCAATAGATTGATACCATATACAGATCTGAGGAACATATAGTTGCTTCTAAAAGTTGATTTCAACCAACACTCGGACAGACGGGCAGACGGACAGACGGACAGACGGACAGACGGACAGACGGTCAGGGCTTAATCGACTCCTCTATTCATAAGCTTTCAGAAAATATATACTTTATGGGGTCGGAAATGAAAATTGTAGAAATTACAAACGGAATGACAAAGCTATATATACCCTTGTGCACCACAGGTGAAGGGTATAATAAGCTGACAGATTTCTGTTACTTTTTTGAATTTTCAACCCTTAAGTGATAAAAAGATGATGAATCTACTGTATCCCGTCGCAGGATGAACAGGCTATCATTTGTTGTTGCCAATGGTCAATGTCTTCATTTTCCCCGTAGGTGGAATTTCATGAACGTCCATGTGGTGCTGATTTTTTTTAGTGGAAATTCGAACCAATGTCCTTTGATTTTATGTTTAGTTCTCTAACTACTACACCATACCACCATCTAGTTTTCTGCTAAAAATCTTAAATTAATTTTTAAATAGAATTATTATTTTTTGGTAAAAAATTATTAAAAATTAAATCGACCTTTTATGTACTATTTTGCAATAAAAATTTTTAGACTGTTTTAAATAGATGTGTAAACTTTTAATAACTTGTATCCACCAATTTATTCATTTAATCATCCTATCTATCCATAGACCATTTTTAAAATATTGTAGATAAAACTGACAATCTATCAAAGACTACTATTTGCACTTTGAAGCTTTTTGCGTCTCTTCCTTGTAAACTATATATGCATAAAATATTTTGCCTTAAACATTTTCTTAAACATTTTATTTCCCACTAAAATAAATTTGATATTCTCGTTCGCTTTTCAAAATGGTTAAGCGTTTCGTTAAACCTCTTTTGTGTACTACACCCAAAAACCACTTTACTTTAATTGGCCTATTGGCCCCAAAACACCAAACCTTTAAGTTAAACGTTTTCTGAGCGTTGTACGACATTGTTTGCCATGCTTTATTCATTCATTCCTTTCCATTAATTTTCTTGTTTAACATAATATTTATTTTATTTTTCGAGTTTCTGTTATTGTTGTTGTTGTTGTTGTACTATATGTTGCTTTGGTTGTTTCCACCCACTTAAACACAAATCACTGCTTTGCGACTTTAAGTTAATTTTTATGAGCTAATTATATTGTAAGTTAAAACGCCTTCCTTCATCTTCTCATTTACACTACTTTACTACTCTGGACTTTTTTTCCTACCTTTAAGCTGTTAAATCTACGTATGTATGTGTGTGTTTGTATGTTTGTATGTTGCTGAGTATTTGTGTAATTCTTTCGCCTTTTTCTTCGTTTCGCTGTGCTTTAAAGCCAACATTATGTGTTGGTTTAATTGGGTAGAGGAACTAGTAGTTTCTCGTAAAGATCTTTATTAAAAACATTAAATTAATTTAGACGTATTTTTTGCTGTGAAGCTTATACCTACCGAATGGAGATAAAACTGGCATTTTGTGGTCAAATCTGGCAACTCTAATGTCATTTATGTTCAGTTTGGTTGGCCATTTCATCATGAACAGGTTGACAAAAGAACAACGCTTGCAAATCGTGCAAATTTATTTCGAAAATAACGGTTCAGTTCGCGAAGTTTACCGCGAAGTTTTGTTCAGTGATGAGGCTCATTTTTGGTTGAATGGCTACGTCAACAAGCAAAATTGCCGCATTTGGAGTGAAGAGAATCCACATGCGACCCTTGAGACGCCATTACATCCACAAAAACCGACTGTTTGGTGTGCTCTATGGGCTGGTGGAGTCATTGGGCCATACTTCTTCCGAAATAATGCTGGAGAGGCAGTTACCGTTAATGGAGACCGGTATAGAGCCATGATAACCGACTATTTTGTTCCCGAATTGGATGGCATGAATGTGGATGAGTTGTGGTTCCAACAAGATGGCGCTACATGCCACACAGCGCAAGCCACAATCGATTTATTGAAGGAAACATTCGATGAGCGCATAATTTCGCAGAATGGACCTGTCAATTGGCCACCAAGATCGTGTGATTTGACACCATTGGATTATTTTCTTTGGGGATATGTGAAGTCGCTCGTCTACGCCAACAAACCAGAAACGTTAGGGGAATTGGAAGCCAACATTCGTGGCGTTATTGCCGACATACGGCCCCATATGCTCGAAAAAGTGGTTAAAAATTGGACCTGTAGTATTGACTTTATTCGAACCAGCCGCGGCGGCCACATGCCTGAAATCATATTTAAACATTAATGGCATTAAATTATCCTTCCAATAAAGCCAAATTGATGGTCATTAAAACGATTTTCTTGTGTTTTATTTCAATTCGAAGTTCTATACCACTGAAAAAAACACCCGTTAGTAATAAATATTAAAAATAAAAAATATTGGATTGTTCGTAGGTACGTATGTTGTTACTATTTTCACAGCTTTTGTATAGTTTGTGTTTGCTGCTAGCCGATATAACTACTCATATAAACTGGTGGTAATTGTAAAATGATATCAAGGGGTGCCAAGTCCGTGGAGCATCTTAAATCATTATTTCGGATTCAGTATAAATTATTACTAACGTGGATACACATTTAAGTGCCAAATATCTTAGAACTGTTTTAGATAATAACG
Organism: Phyto melanocephala; assembly: GCA_941918925.1. Lineage (NCBI taxonomy): Eukaryota > Metazoa > Arthropoda > Insecta > Diptera > Rhinophoridae > Phyto > Phyto melanocephala. The sequence continues at coordinate 24,738,220 of OW799236.1, read as the reverse complement.
CGATATGGAAAAAATTTGTATTCCACATTATAGAATAGCAAAATGGTATACAAAGATATTCATAAAAAAGTTATCTTTAAGAACATTTTACCTACTTTTAGGTTCACATATATCAGTAGAAGAGCTATCCTGTTCCTTTGAAAGGATCCTCAAGAATACAGTGCTATTAATACAACTTAAGTGAAAGTATACATTTGCGCTCATAATACTAATCACGATTTTATAAATTTGAATAGCATTTAATAAACTAGTTATAAGTGTTACTCCAACATCGGAGTCAACATCTTTCAAAAAGCGTTTTACTTTAGTTAGAGATCCTTAAAAGCTGTACAGAGAAAACGGCGTCAGTTGTGAGTACCAAAATTGTTGCCAATGGCATAGTTTAGTTTTGAATGTAGAATTTTACGGTTGTCTCTACAGAATTTCATTTCAAAATATATATATGAAACAACCATTCTTGCAATAGAATTTTTATAACCACAAAAGAAAAGTTCGATTGCAAGAACTGAAGCATTCGATTGGCAATGAATTTGATTACTTGTTTTCTTTGTGTGGTGGAGTTTTTTATTTATTGACATTTTTATTATCCAAATATAATGTAGAGGGCTCAGCCATCCATATATGCCTATCCCATCCTTTAGTACAGAGTCCATAAAGAATTTTATTTCGGTGAAATAAATGCTTGCTTTTATATTTATTTTACCAATAACCAATGTGAGGTTAACAACATATAAAAAATAATTCAAAATCTTCACTGTCATGCAAGACAGCGAATAAGTGTAAATATATATAAAAAATTTATTCGATGACATGCGTGTATGTGCGTGTTGCATGTTGTGAAAAAAACGAGGTGGTCAGGGTTTTCTGCTATATCTCAGTTGTTTATGAACCAATATTTCTGATTTCGGTCTGCTTCGAAAATTTGATTTCAACATACACACGGACAGACTGACAGAGCTTAACCGACTCTGGTAGGAAATGAGAATCGTAGAAATTTCACACGGAATGACAAACCTATATATACGCTTTTTCACTTTTGTGTGAAGGGTATAATTATACAGATGTATTTTTAACTCCAAGTAACCTGTGAGCATCACTAACACCAAAGCTTTGTTATGGTTAAGCAAAATATTAATAGTTTCTTTGCCATGGCTTTTTCTGACTTAAGGTAATCAGTTTTTAAGTGTATAATCCTTAATAGTTTCGTTGTGACAAAATGAATGCATTTTAATTCCCAAGCCTTTACATGCAATACTTAGATATCAATCACCTGACTGTACGCTGACAGCCAGATGACACACTGTTTTTTTACACTTAACCTGTGATGCACAAGGGTATATATAGCTTCGTCATTCCGCTTGTAATTTCTACAACTTTCATAAAGTATGTTTTCTGAAAGCTTATAAATAGAGGAATCGATTTAGCCCTGACCGTCTGTCCATCTGTCCGTGTGTTGGTTGAAAACAACTTTTAGAATCTTTTGGAAACATCCGAAAATGAATTGCTATTGAAATTCAGCACAATCGCCTTAAAACTTTCTGAGATATGAGCAAATAAACACGATTGCCTCTGTTTTTTCCCATATTTTTACCACCAGAATTAATTTTTTAGTTATAGCATAATTTACAGGTACCTTTGTTACTATTTGTAGATATAATCTGCCTCGAGAAATATTCGTGAAAAATTTTATATAAATCAAAAAAAAAAATTTTTAAATATATATTCCAAAAATTTACAAACGAAAATCAATTTTTTTAGCTTCTAGATAACCGAGATGGTCAATATTGATATCATCTGAAAGGACTTTACTAGCGCAATATAAGCACTATAACAAAAATTAAAATTCCTGTTGGGCGCCAGTACAAAATGGCGGATAATAAATTTATATATGGGCCAAACCTGGTATTTTAAAATGTAACTTCTTGAACCCCCTCAATATTGGTATCAAATGAAAGGGCTTGACCAGTAGAATACAGTAAATGATTAAAAAATGTAAATTCAAGATGGTGTCTAAAATAAAATGGCGGATTACATATTTTTAGCCCCATCAATATGGGTATCACATTAAACGGCTTGCCTAGTAGAATACAGATAACTACGTAAAAATCCAAAATCAAGGATGGCGACGGAAATAATGAGGAAAAATGACGTATAACATGAAATATAGGTTAAGCTTCGATGTGGGATTATACCTATGTACATTATGGTGAAGGATATTATCAGATTCGGCACGGCCGAATATAGCACTCTTACTTGTTATCTCTTGAAATATTATTAATACTCGTTTTAGTGTCTAGCGAAATTTTGCATTTGGCTTCATCGGACATTGTGGCAGTGGTTTCACTTTACCTAACCATATATTTACTTTATATAAATGTATGGTCGGGTAATTTCTTAATTCACTTATAATCACTTAGAGACTTCTAAGTGAGATAAGTATTTCCCAAATTATCACACGTATACATACCAAACCTTTTTTTGCTGTAAGAACTGGCTTGTTTGATTTGCTATTGGATTGAGGGATAGTATAATCTGTAATATCAAATAAGATGTGGTAGGGATTATGATATATATAATTTTTATTTGGATTTTCTTTTTCTGGAAAGTATTTTTTCATATTGACTAAAATATATTTCTAGAAATTCGCTAATCCACGTTTCTTATACATATACCCTATTTTACTTAATGATGCAGAATTTCTTTATAATTTCCTATCCACATAATTTCCTATCCACATTTAAAATTGCCATTTTAAAAAATGTGGGTTTACTAGGGAATGTTTCCAATACTGTAAACTTATTGACAGCTGTAGCAAGTGCGGGTTATCAGAGAAAAACTTTAAGAACAACATAAAATTTTAGGATTTTATCTTTCTCTTAATTATTGTTTAGCCAGTATTACAAAGTCGTGCGATTATGTTAAATAAAAATGTGATAGGTTTCTGTCCTACATAAAATAATCGCAACAAAATTTGTGATTGGATGCCACACTGTCATACTTGCTTACAAAAAGCAACTCTGATCGCACAGAAACTACTATTATATGAAAATTTCCAAAAGATTATCAAATCGGACATATCTGTCAATAAATCTGTCACATATGTGGACTTTTTTGTCCACACTTTCTGAACACATATAAAATTTTTGACATATGGAACTAAATCTGATGGTCAGTCATAGCCTTAAGGAATAAAAATTCTTAAAAAAATTCATCTCCCAATTCTAAAGACATATGAAAAACAAATAATTTTGTATGTGTGAAGAATTGTTCAATTAACTTCTTATTAATTAAATGTAATGATTCCAATTAAAGTAATTGATTGATTCTGATGTAATGAACTAGTGTTATAAAAGTAAAAGCTATTTTATGATATCTTGTATACCAACAAAATTGTTATATTTTCCTTAAACCTTTATTACATAGACACGCTTAACATATACATTTTAGCTCTGATGGTTTAATTTGACGGAAACTGTAGATAAATTAAAGAAACATTGTTTTTGTTAGCCAGCTATGTTTCTAATGCCACCAGCGAATACCATCTTTTTTTGGTTTCCCTGCTGACAGAAATGTTTAGCTTTAAAAGAAGGCCAAAGGTCCTTAGGCTACATTCCAACCTAAAGAGTTTATTGAACTTATCATACCATATTTTTCATTAATATAATTACTTTATTAAGTTTTCCATTTTTTTTTTATTTTAACAATTTAAGTCTATTACTTCGCTTATTTATTCCTTTTTAAGGAAGTGAAATAAGCTGTTCTTTTGGAATTAAGAAAATTACTTTCTCTCTAACCCTCCAATAAAAGTGTGTGTAATGTAATTATGTTTATAAGTTTTTGTTTTTGTATTATTGTATGTATATTAAGCAGACATGATGCTAACTTTATTCTATTATAATAATTTGCATTAATTATATGGTAAAAGAAGCAACACTAAAAAAACGCGTTTAATTGCTTGTTTTTGCTGTCATTTTTTTTCTGTGGTTTTTGTGGCAGTATTTATTTTCTCTCCGATTTCGTACAGCATTCCTGTAATAATTGTTCCTTTTAACCTCTCCGCCCTCATTAAATCAGAGTTTAAATTCTGAGAAGCCAAAATGTTTTCATGGTTCACCGACTACGAAAATATATTGTCTTATTGTGCGTTCTCTTACACATGGGTATCATAAGTTCTAAATCATTTATTTTCTGAGAAAATACTGTCAAAATACGCTTGTTATGTTGTTAAGCCAGGAAGATGAGTAGTGAATGTTAAGAAGATTAAGTTACGTTGATTTAGGAAGTACGAATGGAATTTGGCAAAATGTGAAATATGTTTTTGTTTTTGTAAGCATCTGTATGGAGGAGGGGGAAATTATTTTATGTAAGAGTAAGTTAATTAGCGACAGATGGTCTATGAACACGTCATTAGATAGATGCGATTAATAAAAAGGAAATAAATTTACTTAAGATAAAGTTAATGGTTTTTATTATACTAAGAACATAAGCAAAGGCGGCATAAATCATAATATAGTTCTACGGTAAATTTTAGTACTAAAACTTAAGACGTTGTGTAAAATACTTGATACGACTTAAAGTTAATTTAAGGTTAAAAGTAAATCGGTGATACTTAAGATAGAAAGCGCTTTGTTTTGAATTTGTTTGATTAAAAAAGTTTTCAAAATTCAAGATTTTTATAAACAAATTATTTGTCAAAAATATACAATTAGTTTTATTGTCCCTCGATACAAAAATTTAACACGGCTTACAATAGTGTTCGAATAAATTTGAATTTTTTAATCTGGCAGTAGTTAAAGTGCCTTCAGAGGAGATAATACTCGTCGCTTTTATGGTTCACATGTTGGGGGAACATTGAACTAGACCATTACATACTATTTTTGGTCTCTTTTCGACCCTTTCACTCTTCATTGATTTCATGGCTAGCAATTGGTATTGTTCTCGCAACACAACCAGCATTTTTGCCAGACTAGAGAATAATTTTATATTGACGACTAGTGTTTTTCGACATTCATCGTGGCAAAGTTCTTTTTAACCGCCAGCATCTCCTTCAGAATGAGGTCAATGAATCCCGCCAAATATTTTCTTTTTTTGAGAATGCTATAAAAAAAGTAAAGCTTCGGCTGTGTGGCACATAGAGCCGTCCTGTTGAAACTAAATGTTGCCAATATCCCCCTCTTAAACTTTTGTGAACAAGAATTCGTTCAACATGGCCCGATAATGGTCGCCATTGACTACGGCCACTCTTTCCTCACTTTCGAAGAAAAATGCCCTAATTATGCTTCTGGACCAAAATCCGCTCCAAACAGTGCCTCGCTTTGGATGTATCGGCTTTTGAATGTATCCGTGCAGGTTTTCTGTGCCCCAAATGCGACAATTTTGCTTGTTTACATACCCACCAAGATCAAAATGAGCTTCATCTGAAGAGATGATTTTTTCGGCAAAATCGGCCAAAGTAATGTCGCAACATTTCCTAGCGTTGTTCAAGCGTATACACAACCATATTCGTTCAGCGGAAGGATAAAACTAATTATCTGTCAAATCCGACATGAACTAAGTACTTGTTGAAAAAAAAAACGATAGATGGCGCACCTTTTATGAAAGACCATAATAATAAATCTACTTGGAGCCAGAATAAATAAAATATTTGTATTGATAAAAATGTTGCTAAAAAATTTTAAAAAATTAATACCATTATATCTTTTATTTAAGATGTTTCTTAGCTTCTAAAGTTAAACTGTTAAAATGTTAATTAGGACATTTTGCCTTTAAGGTGACAACATGTGTTTTATTTTTATACTTAAATAGTTCTCTCTTACTTGTTAATAAATAAAAAATTTTAACACTTTAGCGGTACTACTTATAATACCAGTGATTGCATCTACAGTTTCTAAAGTTCTAGAATATTATCGAAGACTGTGGTCTTTGCTAAGTGAATCGTGTGTAAACTAAGTAGGCTTTCAATGGCGGTAAGTAACCTTAATTACATTTCCCTTAAGGTATGCTTTTTTATCAATCAGAAATCAGTCATAGACCAAGTGTGATGATCATTAATATCATCATTAGCCTGTTTAACTCTTGAATGCATAAGCAAGTACCCGTGTATCCACTAGCGACTTTGAACATTTGCAATTACAAAGTTAATGCTATTAGTATATTCAAACTTTGGATCAAGGAAATAATAATCTTTTTTTGTCACTTTATTTATCATCAACAAAATTAAGCTCGGTTGTGCAATATCTATAAACTTTCAAATAAGTGACATACGCAAACATATAACAGGCGTACCCGTGTACCATATAGCTTTTAAATGAACAAATGAGCGAAGAAAGTGTATTTAAAAGATTTTATAGTGAATGTTTAATAAAATTTTTAAAATTACATTTAAATGAAGTTAAAAAAATTTAATAAGCTAAAATATATTGCAATTAATGCATTCTTTTTATGTGTTTCTTCTTAGTTTTGATTTCTGCATGCAGCACAAATAACATGTTCCTGGTTTCCTCAGTGCTCTTTTAAAGAGTTCCTTTAGCGAAGAGTTCAGTTTTGGTAATTTTCTGTAATTAAATTCGTTGTGAAATGCCCAGCTATTTGGTGATTAGGTGCACGTTCTTCAATTTCACATTTCTTTAAACAATTTACGAAGAAAAAGCTTTCATCTGATTCCAGAATTAGGTATCATGCCCTTGTTCATGTGGTATAGTTTATAAGCCGGCAGGGGGACTATGTCAAAATCGTTGAAATAAAATGACAGTGGCCATCGTTTTGTAGCTCGCTTTGTGGTATACTCTGATAGCACTGGTCTGTGCATCAGCACCAACATTGGTCTTATGGTAAAACTCAATAGATTCTGCTAACTCTCTATGAAAAATTGATTAAATATGCCTTTGACCTAATAAATTTATTGTCCGCAAATTGGTAGTGGCGGCCACCATGAATTTCAAATTTTTTATAGTTATTATATTACGCTAGTCAAGTTCTTTCAGATGATACCACTATTAACGGCTTCACGAAAAGCCCCCCATTGAAATAACTCCCAGGAAACAATCCCCAATGAAGTAAACCCCAAAAAATTGGAAATAACACCCAAAAACAGTGAATGAAATAACATCAAAATATAAATGAAATAAGCCCCAAAGCGAAAACGAAACAACCCCGAATATTTCGTATGAAATAACTCCCAATGATTAAAATGAAATATTTAACCCCCAATGATATAAACCCCATCAGCAACAAAAATGAAATTATGCCCCAAAATTCATAAAAGAGTCAGTTTCATTAAGGATTTCATGAAGTCAATATGGACCAACAGCAAAATCGCAAATTTATTGATATAAATCGTGTGGAGGCCCGCAGTCGTCTTTTTCCTAATAAGGATATATGCAACTTCGAAAGTGTGCCAGCATTCATAATCAATTTTTTTTTGGTGAAAGAACATACAAAGCTCGTTTAATAGTGACTACTTTTGGTTTTGTGAATAGTCTAAGTCCAGTGCAGTTATTTTTTCTTATACGATGGAAGCAATTTCAGATCAGCCACCAACGAGCTATCCTAAAACTTTCGAATGGCTTGAAAATCCAACTCATGGGAGACGTTATTATAGTTACAATATTGTAAAGAAGGCAATAATTTTCTGTAATGGAGATGTGAGGAAGTATGGACAAAGAATTGTTTGATATTTCCAATAAATTTATTTTTGAAACCCAACTACCAAAAAAATATTTTCATGTACATAAATAAATAATAAACTTGATACATTATACGTATGGAATGGTAAAAAAACAAACTGGTTGCTCATGAAATCAAGATGAAGAAAATATACGTTGTATGTATAAATGCTGCCAGTTGGTTACACATTGTTATTATGTACCTCCTCACTGATTGGCAGAAGTGGAACTAACAACCGATTACTTTTGATTTAGGGAAAACAATCATTATTGCCGTCCGTAGACTAATTTCGTAGTCTGTCACGAAGATCGCACCATCCAAATTCAGAACGTTATCATTTATTTATTTGAAAAGATATTGTAATATATTCACAGGCTAAAAGTTTTCTTGTAAAAGGCCTATTTTTATATAATTTATTTACAAACACCCCCAAAAACCAACAGCTTTAAAAATGAAATAACCCCCGAATACAAAATGAAGGAACACCCAAATTATACACGCTATGAAACAAGCCCCAAATTTCAAAAATTTGTTGGGTGTTATTACATTGGAGATTATTTCATAATTTGAAAACCCCAAAAGAGAAATAAAATAATTTCCAAAAAAAATGAAAAACGGCCCAAAAAATTTGGGACTTATTTCATCTAAAATAACACCCAAAAATATATGAAAAAAATTTGGAGAATATTTAATTTCTCGTTTGGGCGTTATTTTATTGGGGGGCTTTTCGTGGAGCCCTATTAACTCTCTTGCTTGTCTAGAAGCTAAAAATATCAATTTTTGTTTGTAAATTTTTGGAATATATATTTAGAAACAAATTTTTTGCCTATAACTTTTTTAATTAGAGCCCGATTTGTCGAAAATTTTTAACGAATATTTCTAGAGGCATATTATATCTACAAACAGTAACAAAGATACCTATAAATTATTCTATGACTAAAAAATTAATTTTGGTGTTAAAAATATGGAAAAAAACAGGGCAGTCTTGTTTATTTGCTCATATCTCAGAAAGTTATGAGGCAATTGTGCAGAATTTCATTTGCGATTCATTCCCGGATATTTCCAAAGGACTGCTACTAAACACAGATCTGAGGAACATTTGGTTGCTTCTAAAAGTTAATTTGAATGGCATAATAAACATTTTACTAATTTATATTTTATAGCTGTTAGTTATAAACAAGTAAGAGCACTATATTCGGCTGTGCCGAATCTTTTATACCCACCACCAATTTTGCGTACATTTAAAGCACAATATTTATTATTTTGTTAATCATTATGGATAATCTCTTTATAATAAAATATGTATCACTTTCTTTGTAGAGGGTGGTTAAATTTTAAGGGCCCATGTTGAAGATGAGCCACACAAACAACAAGTTTTTTTTGCATTTCATTTGACATTTCTCAATCTCAGACCAACTTAATTTGAACAGTGGAAAGATACGCAAATGAGCAACGCGTTAAAGTTATTCAGGTTTTTTATAAAAATGGGCGTTCAAGTCAAAATGCATTTTGTGCACTTCGTAATTCTTCTCATCAATATAATCGTTCAAATTCGTCCTCAATCGGGAGAATTGTAAAAAATATTCAAATTTCTGCAAAACAGGCCTGTATAAAATGTTAGAAAATCTGTGAATGCCTTCTTAGTTCGTTCAATGGGAACCATTGCTGTTTTTTGCGATAGTGTGGCAAAAGAGCAGTCAACATCGACTCATCATCATGCACAAAAATTGACCATCAACATTGTCATTGAAAATTTGTACCATCAGATAGAGGAGTGGCGCCATCGACCATTTGGCAGATATTTTGTTAAATACATAATTGAACCATACAAATATTATTATTACAAAAAGAAATAATAATAATTTCATAAATAATTTGTGTTTTATTTAAATTCAACATCGGCCCTTAAAATGTAACCACCCTTTATAACTTCGATATGCTACTAAAATGCTTTTGTTAATGTAGTCTTTCAATGAAAGTGGGCGTTTAAGTAGGCGTGTCAATAAAGTTTCTGCTAATAAATACAACTTAGACATTTCAATATAGTCCTTTATTTTCCCAAAAACTTTGTCATTAGAGAAATTACATGAATTTAAGATAAACCGATATACGGGAGGTAGGCGATAAAGTCGGCGAGTCACCTAAATTTTTTGGCACAGTTATGACATTGCCTAGGGGGATATACGTAGCAAATTTGACCATTATACCTCTAATTTTGGCGGATTTATGAGCTTTTAAATTTCATTAACGGCAGATAACGTGAAAAGTGGGTGTTATAGTAGGCGTGTCAAAGTTGTTTTTGCGAATGAGTACAACTTAGATGTTTCAAAATAGTCCTTTGTTATTCCAAAATCTTTATTAATAGAGAAATTATATGAATTTCAGATAAAACGTTATATGGGAGGTGGGCGGAAAAGTAGGTGTGGCACCTAAATTATTTGGCACAGTAATGACATTGCCTAGGGGGATATACGCAGCAAATTTGACCATTATACCTCTAATTTTAGCGGTTTTATGAGCTTTTAAATTTCATTAACGGTATATAACGTGAAAAGTGGGCGTGTCAAAGTTCTTTTTCCGAATGAGTACAGTTAAGGTGTTTCAATATAGCCCTTTATTATTCAAAAATCTTTGTTAATAAAGAAATTATATGAATTTCAGATAAAACGTTATATGGGAGGTGGGCGTAAAAGTAGGCGTAGCACCCTAAGTTTCTGGCACAGTAATAAAATTGCCTAGGGGGATATACGTAGCAAATTTGATCATCATACCTCTAATTTTGGCGGTTTTATGAGCTTTTAAATTTCATTAACGGTAGATAACGTGAAAAGTGGGCGTTATAGTAGGCGTGTCAAAATTATTTTTTCTTATGAGCACAACCTAGATGTTTCAATATAGTCCTTTATTATTCTAAAATCTATATTAATAGAGAAATTATATGAATTTTGGGTAAAACGTTATATGGGAGGTGGGCGTAAAAGTGGGCGTGGCACATTAATTTTCCGTTACAAAAAAGCGTTTCACCAAAAAACAAAGTGTGCAAAATTTCAGGGCCGTATATCTAATTTTGTTGCTTTTATGACGTTTTTGTTTTTAAATATACCGAAAAATACACTGTGCGGTAAAAATTTTCGTACATTTTGATCGATAACTCCTCTCCTAATGCATAGATTTAGATAATTTTCGGGGAAAAATATTGTTTTTACTCGGAAAATATATATTCGAAGTTTCATGAGTCTACGTTAATGTGTTTGGACACAATTCCATTTTATTCGATGTTCGAGGGAAACGGTTTTTTCGACCTACTCTTGCTTTTCGAGCTATAACTCTCTTCCTAATATTCCGATTTAGCCCATTTTCAATACCAAACAAACCTTGTCTATAAGAAAGATTCTGGCAAAATTTGAGCCCCCTAGCTTTTTCGGTGCGACCTCTATCGTGCTTTCAACAGACGGACAGACGGACAGACGGACGGACATAGCTAGATCGTCATCAAATCAAACCCTGATTCAGAATATATATACTTTATGGGGTCTAAAATGGATATTTCGATGTGTTACAAACGGAATGACAAAATGAATATACCCCCACCATTTTTTTGGTGGCGGGTATAAAAATAAAAATGAGGTAGATGGGTTCCCTGGTTATGCGTTTGCGTGGTATTTATTGGTTATGTATTCCACCGTAAATATAAACATGCTTTAAATTACTAAAATGTTTCTTTTTAAATTTTATATTTTAAGAAGGTTAATACAAACGCTTTTTTAATGCTTAATGTAAAAAAAGGCAAAATAGGGCAATTTCCGATGCAGTATTATTTTACTATTGTCTAGTTATCGCCAGAAATTATTAAAGCAAAAAACTGGAAATTCGGAATACGCTACGTTCAGGCTAATCGCAGCATGCGTGTACCTTACAATATTAACATACAATATTAGGAAAGGATTAAAACGTGTAACATAAACTAAGGCCAAACCTATGGTAGGTAGGACCACTTAATATGTTATGCCTTCTAAGCAACGTGTCGCCAATTAATTTAATGAAAGGAAGAACTTTTTCCTACCAAACAAATTTCTGTTTCTTTGACCAATTGTTTTTTCAGATTCAAAATGGAACCGCTCTTAACCAAATAAATCATAAATTTAATCCAATAAAAAGCAAGAACAACTAAAAAAACCACAGCTCTCTTAATACAATTCTTTAAGAATTTCCATTCTATGTTCTATGCTATTTCAACTTTGACATACTGTCCTCTATAAAGTTCTCGTTAAAACGGTCAACAGCAGGACCTTGAAAAATACTACTGTCCATTGTTTCGTTTTTCGACAGCAGAATTTTGCCTCTTACTTTTGTGTTCTTCCATTGCCCAAACTTAAGGTAAATTTTTTAACCTCTAAGAAGGTTTTTATTTTCCAAGGTAATCCTGGGTAATGATCCTATTTTGGATAGTTCGTCGGTTTCTTCATTTCCATTCGCACACTAAAGAAATACTTATTCTTCAAATAAACTGAAATTTTTTTTTTAAATTTTAAATTAGAGTTGTGCACTTTTAGAATAACACCTACATATGTATATCTGGTTGTTTTATTTAAAGAAACATATATGACTTTTATTCAAGCCTGGGATCACTTTTTTGCTTTTTTTTTTATTAAAAAAAAAATTGTTTATTAATGACCAATATTTCGCTACCAAACAATGGGTAGCTTCTTCAGGGTAAATATCTATACAAATTATATAAAACAAAAAAGGTGATCTCAAGCTTGAATAAGAATCATATATTATCAATAGAAAGCTGAAGAAATTTAGACGATATATTCAAAGAAACTTTTAAATACAAATTTGGGACTGTCTTTCTATTTTGAAAAACTTAATAACTAGCCGTTATATTTTTAGCACATTTGAATCAAATTCAAAAAACTTTTTAAATATTAAATATTACCAAATGTTTATGCTAAAAAAATAACTTTTTAAATTTTTAATAAAATTGCATATTTTTTATAATCCGCCCTTTTAAAATTTAAATTACAAAACTTTCTAATACTGTTATGAATACTTAAATATGCGCATTTATTTATATATATTGTATACTCTTACATACATCCCTGTTGGCAAAAATCAAAATGTATATAAACAAGGATGTCCACTAAAATGCAATGTTTTTTAGCTTTTTGTTTTTGTCAACAATGTCTACACATGCTACTGGAGAAAACAAAGTAAAGTGTTACAAAATTATAAAAAAAAAGCAAAACTTCCGCATTTTACTTGCACACAAACACATACTAAATAGTGAATAAGGAAGGATGTATCATCATTTTGAGAATAATGTAAAAAACCATTATAAAAAAGGCAAAAAAAAAAAAGAGCTCTTATGGAAATTATTTTAATTATTATTCAGCAACTGTTGGTGACCGTCTGGGAGATACTTTATTCAGCGAATAATTAATCTTTGTGGGATAATTAGTTTTATTGGTCATGAGCTTAAGCGGAAAAACACTTTTGTTAGCAGAAAAAAAAACAAAGGATGTGGGAATGTGATGATGATGGAAGAGAAAATTATTAACTTAAAGCAATATTAAAGAAGAATCAGAGAGAATATTAATTTAATAAAAATTTTTAAAAATATGTTACAAAAGCTTAGAATGCTTCAATTGGATTTCATTGTATTTTTAAACAAAAATTATTCACAAAATTTCTTTCTCATTCTTATTGTAAAAAAATGTAAAAGTTTTAAAAAATAATGAAATCATTATATCTAAGACTGCAAAGATTCTGGGATTGCTGCACGCGTTGAGCCACCTTCTTGAGTATATGGGAGAAGAATTTTTATTGCACTTGATAATCAGTGTCTGATAAATGCGAATGTGGATTCGAAATTGGTGTTTGAATTTGTTCTGAAGCTTAATAGGTGTGTCTCTGTAAAATAGGGTAACGCTAGTGTGGGTAACGTAACATGATGGCATAGACGGGAAGATATCATCGAACCTAAGGAGGTGTATGAAGACAACTATATGTAGGTGCTCAGAGTGTTCTTTGTCAGATATACACTTGAAGTAGTCGGATATAGTCGAAGTATCATTAGCTAAATGACTGCTCTGGTCACAGGACATGGTGACTTCAAACATCACCTGCACATGAATAAAATTGTGGAGGATGATGTTTGCAAAATATACCATGAGACAGCAATGCATGTATTATGCGAATGTCCGGCAATGACTGTCAGCAGATTTGTTACCACCGGCCAGCAGAGTGCTATGAGGGAAATTAATCTGTGGAAAATTCGGCGATAACGAATAACGCTATGATAATGATTGTAGATAATCAACATTCATAAAAGTCTAGAATAAAAGCCTGTGCTGTCACGGGACTCAGTGAGGTCGGTGATGCCTCTTCGGTATCCTTGTAATCACTGGTAAACAAAGGGGTCGAAAAGTGTTTCGTTTATGGAAGACGTATGCTTTGGTATATATACATGTAGAGGGGACATGTATATATTTACACTTAGAACACTTGTTAGTTCACCAAATATTAGTTTCTTATACACAAGCTAAGTTAACACTGTAAAAGAAGTCTTAAGATTTTAATTAGACTTTAGGGGCAGCAGTGGTAAATTCAATATTTTTGCACTTTTTTTATCCTTTTTATATTAAAAAAAAATACTAAATTTGTATGTAAATTAAATTTTAACAGCAGAAAACTTTATTTTATAACCTACGGTCTACCCAAGCCATCGATTTGTTCGAACAACGAAAAATTTTTTGTGCGCCTGGTGTGAACCACTATTGTCGAAGTTTTGTTCTTGTTCAAACAGCATTGTCAGAACATTTTTTCGAACAGCGATGTCTGAAATTAAAAGGCATTTTGAATATGACATATAGAGAAGACACATAAAAATGTCAACAAAATACACTTAATACGTTTTCTCCATATCAAACAACATGAACAATTTTTTGACAGTGGTTGCTATGCCGACGATTCGTTCTAGACGTCGTAGACGCTCTTCAAGACGTAAAGTAATTTATAAAAAATTATGAAAAAACAAACTTGACATTAAAATATGTGGAAAAAACTTGGAAAGATTTTGATTATAACTACAATATACGAATATGCATATGAATACAATGTATGTATGTCATAGCAAATATAAAGAACTAAAAGTCAAAAACGAGGGCTGATAAAGAATTTTCACATTTATAATTTAGATGTGAATAAATACTTTTAAATCAAGTGTCCTTCATTTTCTTCACCTTTTCCTTCTTTCCTGATAATTACATTTTCCAGTTCCATAATAAGAGAACAATAATAACACCAAGCGAAGAGGGAAAAAAAAGAGGAATAAGTGATTTTTCAGGGGTTCAGTTAATGATTTTAACATTAGCTGGTCATTACAATTTTTCTGTTAATTAACTTTATTAAAATGAACTGCAGTACATAGAATTCACGCATATTTGTTAAAAAGCAATTAATGTTTCAAGAGTTGTTATTGTTTGTTTACAAAAATTGTTTTAAATATTTGGCATGATTTTGCATACATTTCGAAGGACATTTTATAGGACAGACTATTTCCTTTTGCACTATTATTTTTAAAATCCGGCTGTACTTCAAGTTTTTTATTTATTTATTTTTTTGTTGTGCATTACTAAAAACAGCAATACATTCAATAAAATTAAATTTAAAATGCCTTTTGTGTACTATAGACTAAACAGAGAAACAGGCAAAAATGTCTAAAACATTTATTTAAATGTCCTTTTTATTCTGCAAAATAGTGTTAGTATTTCTATTGAACATGTAGTTTCATTTTATTTGTGTCGAGTTTTTGTCTTCTTCAAATACAAGAAACATTTTGAATTTTTGATTATAATTTGTGATAAAAGCATTTTGTGGTAGAGTTTCTTTTATTTTTGATTCATGTTGTAGGACATGTTATGGCAACAATACTCAATGATATTAAAAGGAAAATGAATAAAATACTAAAAAACAAGAAAAGCATATATAATGAATATAATGTTTTGAAGTCTCAGCATTAGGTTTTGTACTTGGGTTTAATTTTGCTTAAGTCGCAGACAAGACTTCTTTTAAAATTAGAGCATAATTAAATAATGTATTTTTGCAAAATTAAAGCAGATAAAATTTCAGACTACTGATGTCTGCTTAAGTTTAAAGGCAGTTGGTGTGTAATTTTGGTTAAAAGTGTTTTGCTGGAGGAGCAACGCATATCAGAGGATACATATCAAATGGAATTTTACCTTTGTCTCTCTAATTATCAAAGTGTTTATTTAATACATTAAAAAAGTTGATACAGTGAACTCGCGATAATATGAACTTTCTTAAACCAAGTCAGTTAACTTTTGCAAAATTGCTTATATTTACAAATGACATCCTTGTTTTGATTTGACAAATGTTTTCCCTAAATATAAAAGTTGCTTAAATAACTTTTTGATTCATTGTTTATTATATTTAAAAAATTAATTTATTTTTTGTTAAAAAAATATAATCTTAAATATTCTAAAATATTTTATTTTTCTTACAAGAAAATGATTTTTTCCATACATATTCAGAAACGTATGTAGAAAGTTTTAATTGAGAGCTTAAGACAAACTAAAGCTAAACATCTGGGGAAATCCCCAAATATTATAATGCAGCTAATTTAGAATTTAACCACTATTTCGATGATTTAGATCTTAAAATGTGTACATTTCAAAAAATATATAAAAATTAGATGATCATATTTTAGAGCCTTTGCTCTCTCTGTATTACTCTACAGTAATAAATTGTGTTTTTTTTATTTATTTATATCCGATAAGGATAACTGTAAAGCTAACTTTTGTTATAATAAAGAAATTGTTGTTAGTTTAATTTAAAAACCACAATGTTAAGACATAGCAACGTTAGCAAATCGTGCAAATTAATTTTTTAAAGTCTCGCTTTGTTTGCCAAACGTATAGATCAATTCATTAAGTTTACAGTACGCATATTCGTCTCTCTAACCCTGCATTTACACATAAAAGTGATTTCATGAAATTTCTGTATACGTATTATAAATAAAAATTTCTATGAAATAGTCCACTTCCATGTAAATTTCCTGTGCGTTTACACAGGAAAGTGAAATTTCATTTTAAAAATGTCGTCGAAGCGTAGAGTCGCAATAATTGCTGTACATTGCACATTGATGAGCTTAATTTGCCTCCATTTTATTTATTACTTTTAGAGATGTCAAGAATATTTTATACACAAATTTAAAAAGCAATAGTTGAAAAAAATATTTTTTTAATTTTTAATAAAATTATTGTTTTAAAATTACATAAATATTATTCTTTGTGTATATTTGAAGAATAAATATTAAAAACCTTTTCATTTATACAAAAATAAGTTAAATATAAAATTTTTATTATACCACAATCCTGTAAATTTTTATAAATTTTATTAATAGGCAACAGTGTTTACCATTTGCCACTTTACTTTCTTGAAAACGTCAAAATTTACATTCTTGAAGAAAGCGTTGAAATCTGAGTGAAAAGTAAAATAAATGTGAGTGTGTTAGTAAAAGAGTGTGAGTGTATTGCGAATTTCATGAAATTAATTTCATGTGTAAATGCTGGGTAATCAGGTAATACGCTATACTACGGACCGATTTATGGCCACATTTACTTCTTTGACAGAAGAAGATATCTCCGCTGTAGACGCTAGACTGACAGAGGACTTGAATTTATCAATTCGACGCCTGTCTCAGCATTTATGATTTTTTTCTTTATGTTATTGACAAATATTTGAAATCAAATAAGTTTCAACAACTTAATATTTTGTAGACTTTTTTAATATTTAAAAAAATTTTTTACTAAAAATTGTTTTTCAGTTTTTTTTTTAACTCTGAAGATGTAATTTTTACCATTCCTGAGGTAAGTTTAATACCCGACGTTTAAAAATACATCGATACAATCGATACAACAAAAATAGTGTTCATAAGTAAATGAGCCATAACTGTATTTCCATAGACGATACACAATACAATACGGTGTTGTGAATTGAACAATTGTTTACAGAAATAGGTACTACAATTCAACCAACAATTTTTAATTCATTAACCAACTTTTAACAAAGTTTTCACTTTGATAACTTTTTATGGATTTTAATTCAATTTTATATAAGAGTTGATCCAAAAAATATTTAAACATTTTAACAACAATGTACAAGTGCTCTTAAGTACAATTCAGTACATGAAACATACACACATGTTAACTGTTCATACTTATATGTTTATGTAATATTCCAAACTATTCACTTTTATTATATAAATAAGTAGGTACTTCTTCAAAAAAAAAAAGAAGAAAAAATTGGTCACACGTAGTCTGCCAACAAAAGTTCTATTAAAATGTTGGAGTGTGTGAGAGCGTGTGTGGGAGCGTGTGTGGGAGCGTGTGTGTAATAATATTAAGGTATTTTGTTGTAAATACAAGTAATTTTTTGTCTTTGCACATGTGCTTAAATGTTGTTAGTGTTGTACGTGTCTTTTTTCTCCAATTTTTTTTTCTTATTACTTTTTTTAGTTGTCATAAATTGTATTTTAACAGATGCTAATCAGCCAAAAATAACATTTACGTATTATTTGTTCTAAAATTGCATACAAATTTGTAGGAAATAGTTTACATATGTCCTTACACAATGGGTGGTATTAAGTTGGATCGTAAAATTGTTATAAGTATTATAGGGGAGAAAGTTGTTAAAAATATAGGAAAATAACAAAAAATTTCTTTTAAGACAAAAACAAAACTTATGGGTGAAACATTCTCCTATAAACCCATTAGGCAGTGTAAAAGTAACACCAACAAGAACTTAGAATATATTTAAATAAGATTTTCGAAAAAGGTCCTTAATACTATTCAAATAGGGAAAACTTAACATGAGTACATAGATTGGCAACAGTAAAAGGTCATGTTCTCTTTAAGTGTTATTAAATGAATTTAACAATTACTGCATGTGGGGAACATATGTTTTGTTTTAAGATGTTTACATTTTTCCACCATTAACTATCATACACTTAACATTTACAATATTAAGGGTTCGCAGTTTTCCTTACTACTTTAGCTTTAGGGATTAGGGAATTTGTAAATATTTTAAATGAATAAGAAAGCAACAATTAACGTTGATACTTTCATGTATTTAGTGTTTGTATACAACAACATTTTTAAAGAACACATTAATTATTATTACTTTAAGTACAATTCTGACAAACAAAATTATTAGATAAATTGTTTAGTATCATTTCTTAATATTGTCTTCTATTCGAAGAAGTCGACAGATTATTTTGTTGTAAATTTGTTGATTTTAATGGGTCTAAATTTTTTTGAAAAGCTTAAGATAATTAATTGACAATTTTTTTTCACAATTCCTACAATCATATAATAGACCATGGATTGAGCATATTTACAATGATTCATAACTATATCCCATATTGAAATATTTTGAAACATTTTATGATAACGAGATAAATAAAATTTTTGAAGAAAAACATTTGTATTCAGTCCAGCAAAAATATTAATATCAAAACATTTAATTCTTTTTAGTCGCTCATGCACCATATTGTATGTCTAGAACATCTTTCAAAAATTAATCGCAGAGTTTAAATTAAAATTTTTTCTTCTTTTTAGCCTTTTCTGGACAACAAACCCAGTTAAATAAATATAGCTGCCCTAACAAAGTTCGGTGCTTGAGAGGGTTAAGCCATTACGAACATTATCTTATATATTTGCAAATATTATTGTAAATATAGAATTTTTTAGTATATACTTTCCTTAAAAAATTCCTATTATCGAGAGTAAAAAGATTTAAGAAAATTCCTTAAAAAAACATTTTTTATACTTTCAATTTAAAACCCTTAACTTCACTTATGACAAATAGTATGCTTCCGAATGAGGCTTTAGTTTTATAAAAATTTCATTGGTCACGTTTTAAATGACCAATACGTGTGTTTGTGTGCTTTTTTTCTACTTTTTCTAAAAACATACTGGTATGAAGTCAAATAAATGATAAAAAAAATTATAAACGCATCCAAATTATACGTATAAAACGAGGAAAAAAATATATAAAATTAAGTTGGTAATAAAATTAGCTTAACACACAACAGGCAAGATAATAACATTTGCGTGTGGTAATAAGTATAGTATCCATAGATACATACATGCTAAAAGTACTGTGCAATTTAATTGCAGTACAAAGTTTTTTTTGCAGTTTCAAGTCTAATGAAACATTTAATCAGGGAAGATTTTTTGGAAAACATTTTAGAAATTAATTTTTTTCTTACTTAAATAATGTTATATTTAAACAGTCTTTGCCTAGTTATTAATTTTAGAATCAAGAATCTATATATATAAAAGTGAAACTCTGTCTGTGTGTGTGTTAGCTATAGACTCCGAAACTGTAAAACCGATCGGGCTCAAACTTTGGTAAGTTGTTGTACACATACCAGGGAGTGTTTATGGGTGGAAAAAAGTGGGCGGGGCCACGCCCATAAAAAATTAGTTATCATTTTAAGCTACTTGCACATGACCGATTTTTGTGAAACTTTGCACACATATATTGAGCTGTCATGCATATATAATTTCGTGATTAGAAAAGTGGGGAGGCCCACGCCCATAAAAAAAGTTATAATTTAGAGGTATTTGCAATAGAACGATTTTTCTGAAACTTTGCACACATATTGAGCTGTCATGACTTTACAATTTCATGATTAGAAAAGTGGGTAGTGCCACGCCCATAAAAAAAGTTATCATTTTCAGTTTTTTGCTATTCAATTTAAATTTAGAATGCATTTTTATTTATTAAGGGGCGTAGCAACGCGCGCCGGGCTTTTCTAATTTTCGGTAAAATTCATAACTTCTGTGGTAGCAAGGAAAAACAAGGTAACCCCATTTTTCCAAAAAGTTGAAAAAACACCAAAAATTGGATGGATTTTGGATTTACCATCACTCTGTCAGATCAAAATTTTGAAAAAAGTATCACATTTAAGAGTAATCTACAAAATAAAAATCGTTTAAATACCAATTTTAAATACTCCATTTTTAGGTAAAAATCAGGTTACTGACCTTGATTTTCGCTTCTAACGGGTAAAAAGTTTTTTACTGCAACCAAAATGTTCAACAGGATGTAAAATTATGTTCTTTTTTTTAATGCGCACACATTAGAAAAAAAAACTAGTAAAATATGTGGAAAACTTTAAATGCGTCTTTCTCGTGTTTTTAAAAAATGGAGTTACCTTGTTTTTCCTTGCGACCACAGAGTTATCTATGGAGTCTAAACATTTTTTTATAGCAAATTTTGACTACTATCTTTAAGCACCACCTCTATTTGAATAGGGATAAATTGCGCTGTTCTCTTGTAGACATTAACTTTTCGGTATAGTAAACTTTTGTCTACAGAAAAATATTTTGACCAACTCATCACGTGCCCTTATCTATACATATATGTATGTGTATAAATATTTTTTATCTAAAAGGGAAACTTCAATTGAAATAGAACATAAGTAGTGAAACTGGTTCAAATTCAAAAAACCAAAAATTATAACAGATATAAGTCTTTAATACAATTAACCCCCAATAATCTAGTGGGTCCTAAAGCAGATAATCAAACAAGATTTCAAAATTCATTCAGTGAGTATTTTAAAATATTAATTCAATTTACAAGTCTAGTTGTATCGTTTTATTGGTACTATTTTTGTATGTGTAAGAGTATTGTTGGTAATTTCCATTCAAACATTTTGCATAACAATATAATTTTAACTCATTTGTTTTTAAAATGTTGTATTGGCTTCATACAGGGATGGAAAATGAAAATTTTCTGCAAAATCAAAAAAATTATTTTTGTTCCTTTTTTTTTTTTTTTGCATCTAAAATAATAAATATGTAATAAATTGTTATCTTAAATGTTTTGTTGATTTATTTTTTTTTTTGCAAATTTTTTAACTTAAAATTGCTTTAAAATATTTTTTTTAGCTCTGCAGAAGAAATATTTGATCAACCTTCCCATTCCTGAATTTTAATTTACCTGACTTTTAATATTATTTGAGATTAAGCAATACAAGCAAACACCGACATAAAAGAAATTGTGTTCACAAGTGAATAAGCTGAAATTGAATTTCAATAGACGATGCAGAATACAATACGGGGTTGTGAATTATTATTATTTGAATACAACATCATTCAAAGCTTGTGCATATATTTGCTGAAGTGATTCTACCTTGCAACAATTAAATTGTTTACTTTTTTGTACTATCTACCAACTGTTTCTCTTCTACTACGTGATGTTTCTTTTACTAACACTTGCTATTTACCAGAATTTGTAAGAGAAGTAAGTCCGCACAGAAAAATTATGTGATGAACAGCGAGAGCCAATATTTGATGCTAAAAATGTGCAGTAGTTTATGATTTCTAGTGACTAAAATTATTTTGATGAGTTTTATCAAAATTAAAATTTATTTTTAAACTAGAATAAACAATATTTATTAACTAAAATTTTTTCTATCTTATATTAGGTGGTTCCATTAGCACCCAAGCGAGAATTTTAAACCTATAACAGGTAAATATTACTTAGAGATAAAGCTGTAGAACAAAAATTACTTAGAATTTTGAATTTTCTGAGACACATTTTTTTGACCCAAAAAATAGTATCAGGATATATTATTGATAAAGGCACGTAGTCGTTACTTATGGGTCCCATTTTTACACAATGTTTTTAATAATTCAGGCATTATGTATATCAAAAACAACGCATCGAAAATTGGTTCCTAGTTATATAATAGTATTTTTTGCGACTTTAGATATTGGTAAAATATAGGGTGTTTTTTTTTAGCTGCATGACAATTATCAATAACTTCGAGAATGTCAGACTCTCTTAGCAATTCCATATTTGAAAAATTTATTTAGAAAAAATAAAACTGTTAACAAGGTTCACACTTCATCTACGTGTTTTGAGATAAAGCTCATTATTGGCTACATCATTAGCAAAATTTTCGTATTTGGAGTAAAGACATTCCTCGATCCGTTTACGAATCAACATTACATCAATTACGATTGACTGTTTGGTGCGGTTAACATGCTGGCCCTTATTTCTTTTTAAATAAACAAGATGCTGTCATTACGTTGAATTACAAACGCTATTGAGTCATATTGCTTAAATTTTTGTTTCCAAGAGTTAGTCTGGTAAACATCAACGATATTTGGTTCTAACATGACAGCGCTACTGGACATAGCGATTTAATGAAAAATCAGTTTCGTAACAACTTAATTTCAAGAATTGGTCCTGGCTACTGGTCTACTTGTTTGTCCGATTTAACCACTCTGCATTACACATATGTATGATATGTTAAGTAATTAATTTACGTCGTCAAACCAGAGGCTTTTGAAGTATTAAAAGCCAATATTAAAGTCACCATTGAGGTCATATGGACAAAGTTATTGAAAAAAGCAGTAGTCGCGGCAAACATATGCCAGAGATCATAGTTAAAACTTAATAATAAAAACAAGTAAGAGCGCTATATTCGGCCGTGCCGAATCTTATATACCCTTCACAACGTGTAGTCATGAAATAACAGTAGTTTGTGTCACCATTCATCCCATATGAAATACGTTGATACATATATAAAAACATCCCATTGTAAAATTATAAATTCACGTATGTATGTTAAAATAACGAAAAAAAAAAAAAAAAATTAAAAAAAATTAAAAAAAAAAAATTTTTAAAAAATTAAAAAAAAAAAATTTTTAAAAAATTTAAAAAAAAAATTAAAAAAAAAAATATTATATATAATTATAATTATTATATATAAAACAAAAAAAAATAAAAAAAAATATTAAAAAAAAAATTAAAAAAAAATAATAAAAATATAAATAATATATTAAATAAAAAATAAAAAAAAAATTTTAAAAAAATTAAAAAAAAAATTTTTTAAAAAATTAAAAAAAACAAGTAAAAGCGCTATATTCGGCCGTGCCGAATCTTATATACCCTTCACAACGTGTAGTCATGCAATAACAGTAAATTCACGTATGTATGTTAAAAAAAACAAAAAAAAAATAAAAAATAAAAAAAAAATTTAAAAAAAAAAAATTTTTAAAAAAAATTAAAAAAAAAAAATTATTATATACATATATAATATATATAAAACACAAAAAAAATAAAAAAAAAATTAAAAAAAAAAAAATAAAAAAAAATAATAATAAAAATATATATAATATATTAAATAAAAAATAAAAAAAATATAAAAAAAAAATTAAAAAAAAATTTTTAAAAAATTTAAAAAAAAATTTTTTTGCCTCAGCTGGGATTCGATGCCACGTTTTCTCTAACCAGTATACACGTTTGTATGTATGTATGTTGTTGTTGTAATGTTGTTTTTATGAAAAGAAAATCGAGGTGGTCGTGGGTTTTTGCTCATATCTCAGTTGTTTATGTACCGATGTTTCTGATTTTCAATAGCGATCTACTCCCGAATATTTCTGATATTTTAATACCTCACCCGAGTCCAAGCAATGTCGGGGGGCTTCAAAAAGTTGATTTCAACATACACACGGACAGACGGTCAGACGGACAGACGGACAGACGGTCAGGGCTTAATCGACTCCTCTATTCATAAGCTTTCAGAAAATATATACTTTATGGGGTCGGAAATGAAAATTGTAGAAATTTCACACGGAATGACAAACCTATATATACCCTTTTTCACTGTGTGAAGGGTATAAAAAATTTTTTGGCTCAGCTGGGATTCTATGCCACGTTTTCTTTAACCAGTATACACGTTTGTATGTATGTATGTTTTTGTTGTAATGTTGTTTTTGTGAAAAAAAAAATCGAGGTGGTCGTGGGTTTTTGCTGATATCTCAGTTGTTTATGTACCGATGTTTCTGATTTTCAATACCGATCTACTCCCAAATATTTCTGATATTTTAGTACCTTACCCGGGTCCAACCTATGTCGGGGGGCTTCAAAAAGTTGATTTCAACATACACACGGACAGACGGTCAGACGGACAGACGGACAGACTGACAGGGCTTAATCGACTCCCCTATTCATAAGCTTTCAGAAAATATATACTTTATGGGGTCGGAAATGAAAATTGTAGAAATTTCACACGGAATGACAAACCTATATATACCCTTTTTCACTGTGTGAAGGGTAAAATTATAATAAGAAATTTAATTCCTTTTCTATTAATTACTATTACTTAATCACTATTATTTTAAAACATTATGCAGCTAAAAAACACCTTATATAATCTTTGGTCGTCAGATCTCATGAATGATATCCACACCCAATATTCTCATTTTGTTGAAATAAAATCACTATTAAAATAGACTTATATCAACACTTTTCTCAAAATATTTTATAATTGCAAAGTAAAGCACTTCCATTAAAAGGAGGAGTTAGTAATTTTATCTCTCAAAGTTGGCTGAAACATCATAATAAGTATCAAAATATCGAAACCAATTTTTACTCAGAATTTCAAGCGCATAAATTTGATTTTTTTAAGATAAATTTAAATTAAAAAAGTGAAGTGGTTCTAACACATTGTTATTATTAAATTGCACGCCACTGTAAATGTTTCTCATCTGGCTAAGAATTCAACAAATACGTACAAATAAACTCATGTATATCAACATTTGATGTAATTTGTTTTTACGTAGTTTAACTTAGTTGTATAAACATTTTATTGAAAATAGATGGCCAGTCATTATTTAAGTCTTCTATTTAATTTTACTCTGAACAAATGTCATAAGAATAGATTATAAAAATTTATTCTTCTAACTTCCACTATAGCATGGGGCGCCAATGACGGCTGTTCTCCATCTGATCCGATTTTGAGTGATAGATCTTAGTTCATTCCTAGTGGGTTTATTTCGAATTCTGTTGAATGACTCCTTGTTGTACGTGGCCTGCCGCTTTGTCTACCGTTTTGTTGGAAAGAGTTCAATCTAAGAGCTTGTACAGATGAATTTATGCCGTTTCGACGGCCACTATCGTTTACGTATACCGATTGCTATGTGCATTGGTCAGTAATAATTATACCTGAAGAGATTTCTGTTATAAACAAAATTTTTCCTCAAATACTTATATGATAATAATACAATTTTAACTAAATATTTAAATAAAATATTAAATATTGGAGTGTGCCCCGGTGGACTAAACAGTAGTGTGCTGGTCTGCTAGTTTGGGGGTTGCGGGTTCGATTCCCGCCATAGACTCTGGTGTTGTCTGCTTCTCTTCTTTCTTTTCTATTCTATTTTTACTTTTCTATTCAGGTATCATAATGGGATCCATAAAATGAACCCTAGTAAGCTGCACATCAGCTGCCTGTTCTACCTAACCTAACCTATTGGTTAGACACCTAGTGGTCTAATAATGTCTATAAAATATTCCTGAGTTCATATTCAATTACATCGTTTATCGGTTTACGTGATATACCAAATACTTTATACAACTGTGAAACTGCTGGTAAAGTACACGTTACAAATTATTACTTAAAATTTTATTTATTCAATTGTCAGATTTGATTGCTTTTGAATAATGCTCATTTTGTGCAGAAAAGGGATAAAGTCAATTTTGATAAACATGAAATCAAAACCTGGAGGATATGGTATACTAATTTGCGCAGGCGCTGATGTGGAAAAGTCATATTAGCTTAATCTGTTGGTGTATACGGAAAAGTTATGATTTAAACCTTTTGCGTATTGTTAGAAAAAAAAACAGGAAAACCCAAAGAATTGAAATTATCCAAACTTCAAAAAAGTATTTTTTGATATTTTGTTTTACAATAGTTATATCATATAAAACCTAAAAAACTGTTCGGTATATCTTCTGTCTTCCTTACATTTAGATAATTATGTTCCTAATGTAGTTCAGTTGAAACCAAATATAATTATAAACCTTAATTAAAGTAAGAGAGCGGTAATAGCGATAAAATTGTATGGGAACACTTATATGGCAGACGAACTGTAAGTTGATCGTTAGAATTTTCATGAATATTGTAGACATGGTTCTTGTGGTAGTTTGCTACACGAAAACTAAAAATGGAGTCTTAATGACACCGTTTTGATCAGACCACTCATTGGTAAGAGGTCACCTTAAATTAAAGGTTCAAGGGAAGATTGAGTACTAGACCACCCTATTGCGTCTATATATCTCGATAGTTCATTTAGGACAATTGCAGATACATCCCCTAAATTGTCCAGTATGTGACTGCCCAGGAATCTGTAACTCTTCACAGTTGCAGGGCATTCACAGATAAGATGGAAAACTGATTCCTCCTTTTCCTTATTCGTACAGCTGCGACAATGGTCATTCTGTATGCTTTCCTAGCATCTAGTGATTTGTAAACATCGCCAAAATACCAGCGAGATTTCGGTTGATAATTTTCGCCGTACGTATAATAACAAATTAAGGCCACATCTTTTTTGCAACCCTGCAACTGCCCAGATTCCGCCACCTATTTTTAGCAATGACAAAATAAAATCCAAGGACTCTGCCTTTTAAAGTCTTCAATGGAATGGCGACTGAATTCACATTTGAGATATTTAAAGCAGATTCTATCTTAGCCACCTCGTCTCCCCGTTTATTACTATAGTAGGCCCAATGTTCAGTGACCCAAACCAGAATAATACTAGACTGTTGCCCTAGCCTAGACAACTCTTTCTTACCCTGACTGACCAATAGAGATATCGTAGTGTATGAAAAGTATTATAAAGGGTCCGCCATAGAAATTAGACAGTTGCCTTAGCCCAGACAACTCTTCCTTACCCTGACTGATTAATAGAGATATCGTAGTGTATCAAAAGTATTATAAAGGGTCCGCCAAATAACTTTTTTTTTTAATGCTATAAAACAAAAAACGTAGCTTCGGCTGTGTTGTACGTAGCACCGTCCTATTACAACAAAATGTTGCCAATATCCTCCTCTTCAATTTTTGTGAACAAAAGTTCGTTCAACATGGCCCAATAACGATCGCTATTGACTACGGCTACTCCTTGCTTACTTTCGAAGAAAAATGGCCCAATTGTGCCTCTGGACAAAAATCCGCACCAAACAGTGACTCGTTTTGGGTGTATTGGCTTTTAAATGTATGCGTGCGGGTTTTCTGTGCCCCAAATGCGACAATTTTGCTTGTCTACATACCCGCGAAGATCAAAATGAACTTCATCTGAAAACATGATTTTTTTTGGCAAACTCGGCCAAAGTAATATCGCAATATTTCCCAGCGTTGTTCAAGCGTATACACAACCATATTCGTTCAGCGGAAGGAAAAAACTAATTTTTGTCAAATTAGACATGAGCTTAGTGTTACCATTCACGAAATAAGCACTAGTTGAAAAAAACGTTAGATGGCAGATCCTTTAGTTGCATAAAATCTATTTATAATCCTTACGCAGAAACAACCTGATTGAAAACTTTCTACCACATCACAAAGAAAGATTGTTCTATCTAGGCCAAAAATGAGCTGAACTAAACATAGGACAACATTTCCAAAAGTAATCTAAAGCCACACCAAACTTACAATACACTGTGTCGGCTCGTGGTGTTGCAGTTGAAATTAAAAAAGGTATACAGTTTATAAAAAAAAACATTGAATAAGAAGAGGTTGTTGCTTTTAATTTCCAATAAATAAAGGCAAAAAATCTAAAGTCAAATATTTTACATGCTCTAATTTTGTTCATTATGAGGATAAACTGTTTAAAAATGTCAAGTATTTGACTTGTTATTAAAAATAAATGCTTTTTTTTAATAGTTTTATTTTTCTTCGCTCACAGTCTTTGTATTATTATGCTAACTAATAAAGTTTAAAACTTCTTTTGCATGGGGGACTTAGGTAGCCTCACTCTGAACTTTATGTTATTAACTAGAATCTATAGTCGAAGGGTTATATGTCTGTGTATGAGGAATAGAGAACTAGAATTTTACTGTTGCGGGTTCCCGTTTGATCCTATTCGTTCCCCAATAATTTTATGGCCACCAAGCGGCATCAATTCTTATATATAGTCCCGTTTTCTTTAGACTAGAAAACGATTTCACATTTCTGACTGGTGATTGTCGATAATTACAATAGCAAAGTCCTTCGTTACTGTTAGCGTCTTCGTTAGGCTGGGGTCCCCCATAGTATTCACACTTAATTAATGATTCTTAGTGTGTCGCGATCTTAGTCAACCTAACTTCTTAAATTGCAAGATGCAGGATTCTCATACGCCCCATAAGTAAACATACTCCTGTCAATATCTACGCCCTAACCAGTTTTACTCGAATCATTTCATAGGCGTAATAAGACCATTTAAAAAAAATTAACTATTGACATTTAATATACATATAAAATTAACTGAGTTTAAGATTTGAGTTCGGGGTCCAGGACTATCTCATGCCCTATCAGCAAAGATAATTATGTCACTATCCAAGCCCTCGTTATATTTTCATGGAATAATCCGCTATGACCGTGCAATGCAGTCACTCGACTCATGCTCTAAATCGATATCTGAGTCTCTTAAACCTATTAACATGTAAAAATTCCAGGATTTTCCTATGCATCGTCTAGAGGTGCTGGTAATACCTCTATACCCAGGACTAGCAATCACACCAAGGCGTGGACACTTCGTTAAGGTAAGATACCCCCGTAGGGTGTTAAATATTTGTAAATCACATAAGCAGGTTCGCAAGCCGCATCTTATTTACATTAATGTAAATAACCTCTTATGGTAGAGCAGAAGTTTGCTCTGTCAGGTTATAATTAATCAAATGTTGTAAATGTAATAAAAGTTTTCTGTCAGAAAAGAGAACTTATTAATTTTTTTTCCAAAAGAGCTTTGCTAATGTCTTCATTATTGGTTGTAGTTCTATCTTCAGAGTGTTGTTATTTATCATTAAGTTAAACTGTTGCAATAATTTAATAATTTTTCTTAAAATTTCCACCATTTATCATTTCTAATCTTTCTCTTTTTTTATGTAATTCCCCTAAAGCAATATTTATGTTTAAACATGTTTTGTCTGTACAAACGTTTCACCTGAACATTTTTATTTTCATTTGTATATCCATTACATTCATTTTAAAATAAATTTATTATCGATCATAATTATTTTTATGTCATTTCATCATCCACAAGAATGATTAATTGTTTTGTTTTTAGATTTTTTTTTTTATTCAAACTATATAGAACATTGTTTTTATTATCAGCAGCAGAAAAGAAAAGTCCAACTGTGATACAAAGCGTTAGAGGAAGCTTTAGCATCTTCATTATCGCCATTAACTATTGCCAACGTTGATGTCGTCTTCCATAATCGATGTGCTGTTACGTTATAAGTAATAACACTATCATTATTAAAAAGTCCCATAAATTTAATACTTGCAAATAATGCGAACAAAGAACGAGAGATTTATGTGTGAAAAGAAACTTTGACAGTTTCATTTTTAATATAACTTACTGTTGACATTTGTATCTGGGGAATAACACAACTAAGATTATGGTGATTATTATAGCATATTTTTTTTTTGGAGGTGGAGATGACGTTTTGGTCTTTTATTAATTTTTCGTTAAACTACAAAACTTGTAGATTTATACACAGGTATCTCGGCATACATTTATATTCATATTATTTCTGTCATATTTTGTATATTTTTAGTTTAACTTTTTTATAAATAAAACTTTCAAGTCTTCGCTGATATCTATATTATCAGACATTATTTAAGTTTTATTCAGAAATTATTACAATGTTTTCATATGTAGTTAGAATTGCAATTTTGGTAGTATTTTTTAAACATTCCACTACCACTAGAACTAAAACATACTTACATACAGAAATACACATACATATGTTGTATAAACCTGGTATTCATGAGTTACTGCAACAGGCTCCACTGTAGCTTTTTCTATCAATTAAGTTTTCCAAGACTTCGTTTGGTGGTTAATGCTACTTCCTTTAATACTCTCCTGAATGTCTAGGTTGATATGAGCTTTAAGGGTGTGAATCATTTACGATTTATTTGAGTAGCATTGGTCTGTGATGGTTATCCTAATGAAAAAATCAGAAGTGTCCAGATCGCAGTTCTGAATACGAAAATAGTGCCTGATAAATAGCTTATTAAACTAAAAATTTAGACGGATAGAAGATCGGTGACCGAACTTAAATAGGTTTGTATGACATAAGCCAAAATAGAAGAAAATACTTACATCTACTAGATCACAATACTGTTTTCAATGTTGCAATGATGTAAATTATCGAAGGCATTAAATATGTAAAGCAGACTGATAATGAGGCTCTTTACGGACAGCTAGTCAGTTTTCAGGATACTAATGATCAAAAAGGTTTAAGCTCAAATAATTCTGTTATGCAAGACCGAGACAAGCTCGCATTTGAATTGCAAACTCCTAGAGATATGGATAAAGATACTAAGCCATTACAATATAACCTTGAAAAATGCTAAAGCATTTTAGCGGTTTAAAAATTAATTTAAAGTTTGGATGAAGGAGGAACACGTCAGAAAATGGTAAAGTGGCCGACATACTATGGGGTGACCCAAATCTGAAGAAATCGCTGGAGATACTAAATAATAACAGGTCTCACGTAAATGAGAACTAATTAAGCACCCATGGGACTGTCTTACAATTGATTTGTAGAGCATTCGATGAGGAGAATACGACTTCGAAACATTAGTTACAATCTTGCGTTGGAACTAGGAACTCTTAAGGAATTTGAATTAGAAAACCATAAGGAATTACATGAAGGGAACTAGGTTTTTAACGTAGTCGATATATTAGCAGAAACTGATATTATAGTTTTTATTAGGAGAACCTCGTTCCTTTTTAGGGTAAAACATTTTAATTGGGTATACATGTATACCATGGCTTGGACTCTTAAGTACCTCTGTTTTTCAACCTAACCCAATCCAAGCCGAATATGATTAAGATTTATATCAATAAATTTAGTCTGTAATTATGGCATTGTGTTTGCAGCTGCATTAAAAACAACAAACTAATGATAATAGCACTACAAAATCTATATCACACTTAACTTTCTTTGAGTTTGAGATCCCGATTCCTCGATGTAAAATTTTTGTTTTTGAGATAACCGTCGTTAGAAAATACAACTTTTTACAAATTGGATGTGTGATTGGAATTTCTTGAAAACTGCAATTTTGAAGCCATTAAAAAGTGAATGGTACCTTTAATTGCTAAGTTATGTTAGAGAAATAATCTAAGATTTTTGTTGAATTCTGGTTATGATGATGTTAAGATCGATGGCGGTAAGATGTTCTATAACTGAACTGTATACTTTTTGGCGTCATCACCTACCACAAGGTAGGACGACGAGTACCATGAATATTATTTGTAAACAAAACATTTTTACGAATCGTTTGCACAAACTTACTTACAGTGCTTGAGGTAGGAACTAAATATTAGTAAAAATTATGTTTAAATAAATACATAATTTGGACCACGAAAAGCATTAAAAATAAGTTTTAATATTTTCCAGCATTGCTCAAGAGTAGAGCGACTCAAAGTAAAAAAAAAACAAAAAAAAAAATATATTAAAACAACATATGATTTAAAACTTTTTTTATGTCAGATTAATGTTTCAAAAAAGTCGAAAACCTTACAAGTCAAATACGTGATTTCCTAAATATGTTTTGTTTTATTTATTTTATAGACCCAGGTATTGATTATGTTTTAAGTATGATTTATATAACCATCGTGGTTTTGCAGATATAATTATATATCGCGCTTAAGTACGATGTCGTGGATTATTTTGACTTTAAGGCATTTGGTTAACTACAACTAATTGGAACTTATCTCCAACCTTATAACTCCCAACAAAAAAAAGTCTTGAAGGGTTAAGTCGCACAAAGTTCTTGGTCAACTAATAATATGAGTTAAATATTGCGTTCTAAAAATTAAGTTTTATTATTTGTAAATATCTACAAAATTCTGTGTTTTGCTGGACGATAAAAATATTGAAGCATATAACAGCGAACAACGTTGGAATAACATAATCAATACAAAGATGAAATACATAATATAAACTGAAATAGAAAATTAAGACATGCTTGAATGTTTTGATAGCTGGCCTAGAAAAAAGAAGAACTTGCATAGAGACTTAAATTTTTAAAGTTCTACTGTCAAACACGTTAACACAACAGCATGATCGTCACAAACTGTCAACATACATATAACCTTTGTTATTATAACAAATTTCATTTATGTAAATAACATAGCCAAAATATAGCATTCCGCACTTTTCAATTGATATTTATTTAGGCATACCAACTTAATTTCTCCAACTCGTTACTTACTAAGCAAAAACAAACGGACACAAATTTTTACGATTTAAATAATTAGAAAAAAAATAATATTTATATGTTTCAATATCCTTTTTGTATCCTTCTTTTATTAACTCCTGTTAGTTAAAAATAGCAACACCTCTTAGTAAAAACATAAAATAATAAGTTAGTTGATAAAAAATTTATCTACTTTCATCTTCAGTTTTTAAACAATATCAATTTGATAGCAGGCAAAAGGATACGTCAGACATTTTTTGTTTTTTCCTTCTTAATTTAAATACAAACAAATCTTCATTAAAAATATAAAGAAACATAAAATGAAAATTGGTCTTACGAACTACTCAATGAATAAATAAATAAATTTTAAAATTTATTTCAATGGTGAAATATAGATAAATAAAACAAATAAATTTAAACAAAATGGAGTTATGAATGGATGCTGTTGCATTTAAATGCATTAAAGGCAACACAGTACTGCATTTATTTAAAACACAAAACAAAGATATTTTAAAGAATAAAATGTCTAGATGAGAAGACAACAGATACAAGTTACAAAGAAAACAATCTAGACAATGAATAAATAAGCACTATTAGCTATTAAGGGGTTGCCATATAAAAATTTTTTGAATAAAAAACGTAATTTATTAAATAATTGAGAAGCAAAAAGTCAGCACTTTATATACAATATGAAAAGTTAAAAACCAAATATATTTTGAATATATTTTTACATTAAAGGGACTCCCTTAAATGTATCATATACATTTAAATAATAAAATATTGTGTACATCGTAATATTCAAAACAATAATTGTATTGTGAATTCTATCAACACTGATTAAATATGGTTTATTAAAAAAGCACCTGTAGGACAACTCACAGTTTAATTAGTTTTTCAGTTCATATGTGTGGTGATTAACACTAAAGTGTGAGATTGCTTGAGACCCGGTTTGCTAATGCTTGTGCAGCACTCTTGTATTTGCAAAAAATAAAACTTAAATTTTTATCAGTACAAAAATTTGGGAGAATTTAAAAGTTTTAAAAAAGTTATGCTCACAATCTCGCTGTGACTGTTTCGTTTCAGATTCAGTTTGACGTCAGACTATAACTAGTAAAAAATGCTACATTATCACCAACCTGATATTTGCCTTAAAATCTTTTTGGTTAAATCGCACAACAAGTAATTATAGCGGTTACTACAAGGTGGTACAAAAGTGTAAAAGTTCGTATGATATAAATTTTATATATGAAAAATAATATAAAGGAGATACCACCATTTTCATCAATGCATAATTACGATCTCAAACAGGCCATTCGTTGGTAATTAAAAACTAAATCAGTGAATTGATAATCGGAACAACGATGGAATTTCTTAATGATATTAGAATTTTTTAAAATAATTTCTTAAAATAATTCGGTCCTTAAAAATCTCATTTGAAAGTGTAATTATGCCACGGGCTGTATGTGCTGTTACTTCGTTCTACTGGTACCACTTGTTGGCTGCCACATGGCCAAAAAATGTTATACTTATAATACGATATCTATCGCCATTCATTCTGTATTGCCAATTTTATTCTAATGATCATTAGTGATGTAACAATACATCATACTCTTTGCTTGAGCGAGTGCACTTGGCGACACTGCATTTTATTGTCAAAACCGGACACGATTAATTGCGGTATGCATTCTGGTTTTAAAATAATTTTTATTCGCTAATTGCCTCAGTAAAATTGAATGTCCATGCTATCACTTTGATCCACTTCTCGGTCATTAAATTTTGCATGGTAGTGTAACACGGTTCGATGAAAAAATCTGGAAAATCATAACAAAACAGAAAAGGTAAGTTTTTCCATTTTTACACTTAGGCCCTCTCTGTAAAGCATAAGATCTGTTAAAATCTAAAGCCTTTTGATTTCAGAACGTATTTAGCCATGCATTGCTTTCGATGTATTAAAATTGTGACAAGTTTTCTGAATAAAAAAATATGCACAAACTGTTTGAAAAATTACATAGTGTTAAACTTCGATTTTCCAGTAAATTAGGGCAGAGCAATTGCAATGTATAACAAAAAAATTATGCAGTTCGAGTCACTTCTTTTAACATAACAGAATAGAAAATTCCCTTTAAAAAAACAGCTCACATCAGAATATAAACGAGTGGAGAGTGGTTTTCTATGATTTGATTTAAATCTTAAGCGTAGCCGTATAATTTTATTTAATATCTATTCTATTTGCTTTATTAACTAAATCATTTATTGTACTAATTTGGGTTAAGTTAGACTGAAAAGTAAGGGCACTAAATAACAAATACACACGTTTGTCCAATTGGCCTATTTATTGTACGCTCTATGTGGAAACAAAATTTTTCTTAATAAAACCATTATCTTATTTCCTCCATAGATCAGGAACTAGGTTCCCTCAATATAATTCTTTATGGATTTTCAGTTCAAGTTCCTTAGGTATTTCAATCTTTGTATCGTATCAATGTCAAAATTTTCGCGTCTTATTCCCCTAATCGTAGAACAATGACAAACGTCTCGTCCTCTTTCTCACATGTTCTACATGTCGTTTTCTCCGACAATCTCATGCGAGCTATTATTATTATTATTACACTTATGCTTGAATATAATATCATATATGTAGCTGCTATGGTATCGCATAAATGGCACAGCCTAAACATACTATTCGGTATTTTTCAGCAATAATGCGTTATCGCTTTCAAATGCTACTTCTCTTCTAATTTATCTGGGAGGACCTAAAAAGTACATCAAGGAAATATAATCCAATGACGTGAAATCACAGGAAACAGGTGGCCAGTTAAAAGGTCTTGATAGTTTTCGTTTGCTAAATGTCTCTCTTAGTAAATTGAAAAATTTTGCGATGTGTGACATATGAAAATATCAAGCTGAATCCATATCTCTGCAATATTAATGCCTTTATATTACATCGTTTTTATAAAAACATATGAAACAATGACTTCACAGGACCTTGAAGTATGCCGAACAATGAGTTTTAAAATATAGCATTTTAAACATTAATTGAACATTATCACTGCTTTAAATAAGTAAATTATTAATGATTTAGCCATTCAGCCAAAAATCTGCTTTAGGCAATGACGGATTAGATTGAACAATGATTTTGTCAAACCCAACAAACATTAAAATTAAGGGTAAAATAATTGACAACTGCAGGTGTCACTGAAAATAGGTCTGCCAAATTAAAGTTTTCCACTTAAAGTTTATTTAGTTCGAATTAGTGCACAGAATACATATAGTTTAAGCTCACTTAAAAACTAAGAAATTATTTTAATAAATTTTTTTCAACAAACCAAATTTTCAGTTCAGTTGTAATTTTCCACAGAAAAATCTCATTACAAAAAACCACTTCTTCAATAAACTGTTTAGTGCTTACCGGCTTGCAAGAGCACTTCTAAAAAATATGATTTTTATATGCGATGTCCCTATCATCCCTACCTCGAATAGGTTAATTATGCCTTCTTCTTACACACTGCTGAAAGAATAGCATCTAGTAGGGGAGAAAAATAAAAAAAGTACTTTTGATAATTCAACTGCTGAAATAGTGTAAAGTAGTACCGAATACACTCTTTGTTGTGCGTTAGTATGCAAACAATTTAAGCATTTTCATGGTTGCAATACGGTAGGAGAATGAAGTCTGCACTGCTTTCAAAATTCGAAAAAATTCTTGGTGGTTCTAGACGCCTAATCAATTTCTATTAACAGAAACTTGTTGAGTTTTCCAAATTTATTACAAATACTTAATAAATTAATCCTTTATTAATGAAAACATTAGATTAGTTCTTTATTTGCTTTAATACAAATATGCAAACTCCCTTCATGCTAAACTATCATTAAACTATTTGCCAGGACTACTATTAAAATTATCATACTTAAGCAGCCAGGTAACAACCTTAAACTGTGAGTGCCTTAAATAGTTTTATACCTTTAAAATGCAGCAGCATCCATATCACTTAAATTGTGCAAGTGTGTGTCTTATTTATATCTTCTGAAATGTGTGCCACATAATTGAATCGACTCTCTAAATTCACTCTATATGGCAGAGAGCAACCTGTCTATGTAAATGGAATCAATAATATCCAATTATGGTATAACAATACGAATTGATTTGAATTTTAGCTAAAGGCATTCAGTACACGTATTAGAATGCATACATATACATAAGCAATAGCGACAAACTTTTTGTATTGTGTGTGTAGTTTAGGGAATTAAGACAACAATGACAATATCGTATTCTATGACTATTCGAATCAATGTTAGACACATGCAAATATTATAAGGCATAGACAGGGGTGGGCAAAATTTATATTATTTATTTAAAAGTAAAGAATTAAATAAACATGTCTTATTCACGTATCTAAATACACACATATACAAAAGGATTAAATAATATTAACAGAAATTTTAACCCGCAGAGTGGCTATTTCTTGTACTAAAAATAAAATTGATCTATTTCAAAATCGTTCGGAAATTTAAATTAGTTTTAGTATGAACCAAAGTTATTATAAAGTTGATCTTGTTTCAAACCATTTTTTTTATGTTGGAAATATTTTAGTTAGTAGTATCATAGCGTAAACGTTTTATTATGTAGTGGGAAGACTTCTTCGTAGTAGAATAATTACTCCACTCTTGTTGGATCCTATTATGAACATATTTACCCGCCACCAAAAAAATGGTGGGGGTATATTCATTTTGTCATTCCGTTTGTAACACATCGAAATATCCATTTTAGACCCCATAAAGTATATATATTCTGAATCGGGGCTTGATATTATGACGATCTAGCTATGTCCGTCCGTCTGTTGAAAGCACGATAGAGGTCGCACCAAAAAAACTAGAAGGCTAAAATTTTGCCAGAATCTTTCTTATAGACAAGGCTTGTTTGGTATTGAAAACGGGCTAAATCGGAATATTACGAAGAGAGTTATAGCTCGTAATGCAAGAGTAGGTCAAAAAAACCGTGTCCTTCGAACATCGAATAAAATGCAATTGTGTCCAAACGCATAAACGTAGTCATAAAACTTCAAATATAAATTTCTCGACTCAAAATAATATTTTTTTACCAAAAATTTCTTAAATCTATGAACTAAGAAAGGAGTTATAAATCAAAATGTACGAAAATTTATACCGCGCGATGTCTTTTTCAGTATATTTAAAATTTGAAACCTAATAAAACGGACAAAATTAGATGTACGATTTTAAAATTTTGCACACTTTTCTTTTTGGTGAAAGTCTTTGTTTTAGCGGAAAAACAATGTGACACGCCCACTTTTACGCCCACCTCCCATATAATGTTTTACATAAAATTCATATAATTTCTCAATGAATAAAGATTTTGGAATAATAAAGGGCTATATTGAAACACCTAAGTTGTACTCATTAGCAAAAACAACTTTCACACGCCTACTATAACGCCCACTTTTCACGTTATCTACCGTTAATGAAATTTAAAAGCTCATAAAACTGACAATATTATAGGTATGATAATGAAATCTGCTACGTATCTCCTTCTGGGCAATGCCATTACTGCGCCAAAAAATTAAGCTGCCACGCCCACTTTTACGCCCACCTCCGATATAACGTTTTACCTAAATTTCATACAATTTCTCTGTTAGTAAAGATTTTGGAATAATAGAGGGCTATATTGAAATATCTAAGTTGTATTTATTAGCAGAAACTTTGAATGCTCTTTTGCCACACTATCGGAGAAAGCAGCAGTGGTTCCAATTCAACGAACTAAGAAGGCATTCACAGATTTTCTAACATTTTATACAGACCTGTTTTGCAGAAATTTAAATATTTTTTACAATTCTCCCGATTGTGGACGAATTTAAACGGTTATGTTGATCAAAAGAATTACGAACTGCACAAAATTCATTTTGATTTGAACGCCCATTTTTACAAAAAACCTAAATAACTTTGCTCATTTGCGTATCTTTCCACGGATCAAATTGAGTAAGTTTGAGATTGAGAAATATCAAATAAAATGCATAAAACAAATTTAAAGACTAGGTGTAGTTCACCCTCAACATGGGCCCTTAAAATTTAACCACCCTCTACAAATAAATTGATACATATTTTATTATAAAGAGATTATTCTATAGCGATTAACAAAATAATAAATATTGTGCTTTAAATGTACACAAAATTGGTGGTGGGTATAAAAATTCGGCATAGCCGAATATAGTGCTCTTACTTGTTTTTATTTAAAAAGCCACGGCATATAATTTTTTGTCTTTATTGGTCCAAAAATAATTTAGTAAGTGGAAAAATAAAAATATTATATATATTTAAAAAAATATAAATATTTTAAGATAATTTTTGTTTAGTAGTAACCGATGAGTGAAAATTTTTTCACGAATATCTCTGAAGGCATACCATATCAAAAATATAGCAAAAAGTAAGTATGTAAAGTGGACCAGGGTTGAAAATTAAAATTTTTTGTCAAAATAAGGGAAAATCAGAAGCTTATATTTCAGAAACCAATGATACGATTGTACTGATTTTTTATACCCCTCTGCTTCCAAATAGTTCTGATATTCTGATATTTCACACGAGTCCTGTCGATGTCAGGTGGCTTTATAAAATTAATTTCAACATACACACGGATAAAAGGATAATGCTCAATCATTTCCCCTGTTCGTAAGCTTTAAAAAATATATATACTTTATGGGGTCGAAACTGAATAATGCAGAAATATCACACGAACCGAAAAATATATATACATTTACACTTACACTCTCTGTGAAGGGTATGAAAGGCATCAATATCACTAAAATGCAACCACTTTGTATTGACCTGGTATAAATTTACATATTTGTATTTCGTTGGTGCATATTTGTATTTTACAAGATGTTAATTTTAATTGAATTGACTTTTGTTTAATTAACTTTATATGGCATTTGGTAAACTATTTTGAACAAACACATTTACCGGCAACATGTAGAAGAGTAGACAAAAGCAATTGTAAACATTTACTGCTCAGTGTGATTTATAATAATAGGATAATTTTTAAAAATAAATATTCTCTGAAATCAACCTATTATTTATTAAGTATAATTATTTAAATGCCATTAAGTATTCGTTAGTAGTATTAATGTGGTAGCTAGGGCTGATGATGGTTTAAATTGTTTATAATTTATTTTATATAAAAAAAAAACATGATGGTCAAATTTAAGTCGAAAATATTTAAGTTTATATCTGCTACGTTATATTTTTTTAATGGTTAAGGGGTTTTTTTCTGGCAGAAACAAGACACTAGAGCTATTGTATTCTCCCCTGTAAACCTTTAAGATAAAACATACTTACTGCCTGTTTATCTAAATGCGCACGAAATTTTTAGTCTTATAAATGTACTAGCCAAGCCCGGCGAGCGCTGCTATGCCACTTAATGAATAAGAATGCATTCTAAATTTTAATATCAAGTGCAAAAAGCCAACAATTAATTTTTTTTTATGGGCGTGACAGCCAATTTTCTAATCACGACATTGTATAGTCATGACTGCTCAATGTCAATGTCAATGTGTTCAAAGTTTCAGAAAAATCGGTCCAGTGCCAGTACCTTAAAAATATAACTTTTTTTATGGCTGTGGCCCTGCCTAGCTTTCTAATCTCGAAATTATATAGTCATAATAGCTCAATATGTATGCAAAGTTTCAGAAAATTCGATCAAGCGCAAGTAGCTAAAAATGATAAATAAGTTTTAATGGGCGTAGCCCTGCCCAATTTTTAACACACATAAACACTCCCTGGAATGTATGCAACAACTTGATAGAGCTTGAGTCTGATGGGCTTTATGGTTTCGCAGTCTATGGCTAACACACACACACACACACAGATTTTTACATATATATTTGTGGATTAAAAACAACAATAAAAAATTTAAAATTTTTTATTGTTGTTGTTTTTGTTTTCAGTATAATTGCAAGAATGAAAAATTCGTTCGCATTAAGATAAACAGGCAACATAGTGTATTACTTTAGACATATACTTGTACTTAATTTTAAAGAGTCTACGAATTAAATTCTTTTCAATCTTTGAAATTGTCAATAATTATTATTAATGCTTTCTGTATATTATTTTTATTGTTGTTATTACGTGCCTAAATTTATATTTTAATATTCATTATACTCTCATGAATATATTACCTGTTAACATTATTCACAACGAAATGATTTAATGCCAATAACATTTCCATATAAAAAACTGCAACTTACCTAATAAAAATATGGCTCATCTGCTAACACGTAAGAAACAGAAAGAACTACTCTAGCTGTAACATAAAATAGAAGTTAAATAGAAGTTAATTCTTAACATTTACTATTGCGGAGTTCGGTGAAAATATTATCTATCAAAGAGCAATTGTTAAATACATACGAGGGAACGTAATTACCTTAACATAAATCAACAACATCAACAACAAGAGCGATAAGAAAACAACCAGTATAACACAAGCAAACAAATGAAAACGATTCCCTAAACGTTTTCAAGGCAATTCGGGGAAAAGCTAT
This sequence comes from Phyto melanocephala, assembly GCA_941918925.1. NCBI lineage: Eukaryota > Metazoa > Arthropoda > Insecta > Diptera > Rhinophoridae > Phyto > Phyto melanocephala. Next base: position 24,696,718 of record OW799236.1, on the reverse strand, counting down.
TGCAAAGTAAACAGTAAACATGGGCTAATGATGATGAGGAAATAAATAAGAAAAAAAAATGTAAAACACGAAGGCAAAATAGGCAAAGTGGAGTTTTCTGAGAATCTATTTGACATGCAAAATTTGGATAAGTCTTCTGTTGCATAAAATGCTTGATAAATTTTCTTTTATAAAAATTATTTGATGCATAATGTATTTTTAAAATATTTTTAATAAACCTTGTGGTTTTATTTAAAGAAAAATCCTTTATAAATAATCTTAAGTATTCATACTGCCGTTCGCTGATTTCAAGTAGCATAATTGCTTGGTTATCGTGGTTATTCACTACGCACGAACTGTCAAGTAGAGTCTGTATGATCATAGTCATGTAGCATAGTCGTCAAAACTATATCTAAAATTCGCAGCTTGTAAAAGATATATTTTTAGTTTAACTTTAACTGAGTTTTGCAGCACCTTACTGCGTTAATGGCGGCCTATTGAAACTAACATATTGAAGTTAAAGTCAATGGATGATACACTAGAATTAAAAACAATACCAGTGGAACCTATAAAATAAAACAAGAAAATAATTGAACGAATAAACTACCAAAAGATAGCAACAGAACAGCCAATCTTGTTGTTTTTGTTGTTTCATGGGCAACGCAATTTATTTGTACTGTTATGTTGTTAGAAGAGACCATAAGAAGCAATAAAAATGACGACGTATTTGTGATAAATACGCTCATATGTGTAAAGGGCATAAAAGACATGTAAGTGATGTAGTAGCAAGTGGTAGTAGTGGCAAAGTGGTTTGTATAAAAATTCAAAGCCAGAGACTCGGAAAAAGTACAATATAAGAAGGGATACAAGATTTCAAAACGTGATTTATTACGTACGATAAATCTTATGGAATTGAATTTAACAAAATGCAAATCTATGACTTTCTGCAGATATTCACTGATTTCGAATGTTTACTCTCTAAATGGCTCTAATTTGAATGTTGTTGATTCGTTTTTGGATCTTGGAATTCTCTTTGATTTAAAAATTAAATTCAACTCACATGTAATAATGACAGTAAATAAAGCTTATGGGGTATTAAGTTTTATAAAGCGTTGGGCTAAGGAATTTAATGATCCTTATGTAACAAAAAATTCATTCACGTCATTGGTAAGATTTTTACTGGAATATGGATCAGTAATTTGGGATCCCCAATATGATTTTTATATTCAAAAACTTGAATCAGTCCAAAAACAATTTTTGCTGTTCTGCCTTCATAACCTTCGTTGGAATCCTAATACAAACTTACCTTCATACCGTAGTCGTTTACTACTCATTGCGCTCACAACGTTACATAGCCGAAGAATTGTTTCCAATATTGCATTTGTCATAAATATAATTCAAGGCAAAATTGATTCTACATATCTTCGACATAAAATATGCATCAATGTTCCTAATAGGCAGCTTAGATTTTATGAACCGTTTTATGTACCATTTCATAGATCAAACTACATTACCTTTGATCCAATTAGAAGAATTTGTGCTGAGGTAAATAAGTTCTAAATATGTTCAAATTGACTCTTCTGATAATGTTGCTGTAACAAGTGGAAAGCTGATTAGATTTCTAAACTCAAATGCATACGTTTAGTGTTGTTTTTATTTTTCTTTATTTTTATAATTAAATTAAAAATGTTGCTCAACTGTAAATATTATTATGTTGATTAAATTAAATAAATAAATAAATAAAATAAAACAAATAAATAAAAAATTATGGATGACTTTTTTAATGCAATAAATTTATGGTCCTTCGAAACGGATCTATACTGAATTGGGTTCATTTAATTAGCACTAGGACAAAGCGGCCACAGAAAACGGTATTTGAATCAGGTTGTGTGTGGTGAGAGCTTTCAAATCTGCTCTAAAGCCCCCAAATTTAAAAACCAAAAATATTAATGGCTGTAAGATATTTCCTACGCTTTCGATAGTTTGTACGTGAGTTGATGACTGTTGCTCCAAAATTAAAAAAATATTAATTTTGCATAATCAACCGGTGTAGTTTCTAAAATTTCAAAGAGAAGGCTTCAATTTAAGGAAAAATAGGTAACTGAGATAATAAAACAGGATCTTCTACAATCTGTCATTTTCGTCTTGCCGATTTGCTTGTAATTTTGATGATGAAAGAAATCATATTGAACTTTATTTTTCTGTCTAACTAGGCTCATTTTGATCTAAATAGTAAAATCAATCAACAGATTTTCCAAATATAGTGTACATTTTAAGTAATACATAGATGGTTTAAGACAAAAAGCGCGTAACGCTATTTTCTGTTACTTTAAAGGATAAAGAAAAAGCGAAAGAAAACCTAAAATAACTGAAGGAGTTGAGCTTTTTTTGCAAGGCTAATAATCGTCTATATTATACAATGGCTCAGCAAATATTTCAGGGAAGATGTGTTTGTTAGGCAATTACCTGAAAACATTAAAAACGCAATTTCGAACAACATCAAGATACGCGTTTTTATGTTGCTGCACAGCAAACTATAGTACCAGCGTGGTTTACAGTTTTAGAAAACTGCATTGTGAAGCCTTTCAAATTGTGTCCCAAAATTAGCGAAAGTTTTATATTTGTCTACATTTGTGCAATAAGGTGTTGGCAACCCTAAAAAACAATTCTACAGCTGACAGATAAGGGTTAGTAAAAATATACCGTTGCAAGATAGAACAATATTTAAAAATAATGAAGGCTTTGCATGGGCAGTTCGAAATAATTCAATCACTGCTTGAAACATTTCCACGTCGTGTAGTCTCTAGCTTCGGTGATCAGAATTGTGTGATTTAACAACTTTAGTTTTTTTTTATGGGGTTCTATAAAATCTCAGGTATATGTCAACCAGCCCAACAGTGCATTGAAGGAGTATATTTTACGCTGCATGAACGAAATTCAGTTACTTTTATGTGAAATGGTCATAAAAAATTTCATCAAATGGATGTCTATGTGCAGACAAAGCCGTGGAGGCTATTTTCAAGATATGTTATTCCATAAATTACCTTATCCCATTCAATAAAAAAAAGCAATCAAAATATTAAAAACTATATTGTCCACTTAACTCAAATCTTGAGTTAATTTTGGAGCTCCCTTTAGTTTAAAAAAAAAACGTAAAATCAATAGGGACCATTATTTAACGTTGTCTAGAAACATTTTTTTTCGACTCTGTGTTGTTTCAACAAGAACAGTTATGTAACCTAAGCCTATCATGAAAGAATTTCAAAAAATCTCTAATAAATTGATATCTAGACTTTCCCCATTGGCAACAAAATTCTCCAGAACAATTGTGAAGTATATGGTTTAATTTAAACCATCTTATTATGCCATATCCAGCAATAGCCACATCACTTGATTGAGTATCTGAGGCCTAAACACCATTCAAAAACTTCACGGTTCATGCTTAAGAACTTAATTCAACAGTTCGGACTATTTAATTCCTTGTCACGAGACATAACATCAATTAATGACAGACCTAGGTCCTGTCTCTATCTACCGCTTTAGGTACAACCGCAGCCACCAGTAACCAGTTTAGAATAAGACCTAGAGCCTTACTGATTTCCGTGCTAACTACTAGATATAAGCTAAGTAAGACGTAAGCTAAGATGTTGGTAACACAGACATGTAATCACTGCAAAACCAAGGTAACGTAGAGCACATTTTCTTCATGTGCAGTCGCTAGGCTTAAAATCGGGAAAACTTAACTCAGACGATAGGCGATATAACTATGGAAAACCTAATAGAGAAGATTATCAAGAATGAAGAAAACAGGACTGATATATCAAATTACAGTGAAAGTATTTAAGGACAAAAAAAGGATCTAGATGAGGACTCGACGGATGATTATTGCCTAAGGATGGGTACAGATGGGGGCTTGAATGAAGCTATGGTTCGATGGCGGTAAAATTACCGCAAATGGGAGCCACCTCAGTGTAATGCGAGAGCGGTGCTGAGTTGGATATAGCTCCCGTATGTGACGAAGAGGGTTTTGATTCGGTTACACCTGGAGTTAGCCCGACACAACACACATGCAGCAATGAATTTTCCCAACTCTCCAAAAAAAATATACTTCATGCAACCAACCAAGCTGTAATTAATAAATTGTTTTTTTTTCGAGATGTCGCACATGCATCACCGAGCCTATATATCACTTAAAATAAATTGTCTTTTAAAATTAAAAAAAAAATAAAATAAATAAGGAAAAAATAATTTATAAAGACCAAAATAATAATATGTTTAGTTTATGAATTCAGCATCATTCTGTAGCCTTCCGTTAGTGCATTAGTAGAGTGGTTAGATCGCCAAACTTTAAACGGAGGTACCCAAATTTTTCACTAGGATTTTGGCAACCAAAATGTTGAGTTCCTTTTCTAGTGGACTTGATTATTCAATTTGAATAATAAATATCTCCACTGTATTTTCTTTAAGTCAATTTTACAAAACTTGTCTGCATCCTGTCGGTCCTGATACCAGTTGCGACTCACTTTTTTAATACAAAAAAAAAGAAACTCTATTTCCTTTTTGTATCTATACTAGTTACAACAGTTAGGGGTACAGCCTTATAAAAGCAAAGTGCCGCCAAACTGCTAAAAAAAGACACGACTAAACAGTCTATAATTATTTAATTTATAAGTTCCAGCAGTTCCAGCATAGGATTATAACAAATTCATCAAATAAAGTTCAATATGTACCATTGCCTTTAGTTAGCTCCAATTAAGCTTCCATATACAGATTTGGGTGAGGATGTGAGGGTAACTTTGCACCAGCCTTACCTACCTACAGATTTGTTTTCCTTTAGTTGCCTCACCTTGTCTTCTCTATGGGTTTCTTGAAGATTCTATTCATAAGTAAGAAATATTTTGTATTTTCATTTGTTAAAGAATACAATTTATCTACGCCTTTACGTCATTGTCATGGGATTATTTTTGTTATTCATCTTTTGTGAAGAAAATAAAATCCACTTACCCACAAAGGCGCATATGCATACACTCAAAACATATAAACATACATACACGCACATAAAAACGTAAACAATAACAATATTTTGTTTCCTATTATTTGATGTTATAAGTAGTTGAATATTGTACAAGATGTGTGTTTTACTATATGATTGTATCATAAATGAGCCTCCAATTTATATTGTTGCCTTATAAATTTGTTTCTCTTCATTCTTTTTTTTTATTATTATTTTTTTTCTAAAGGTATTTTTATTTATTTTTACGGGTGCATAAATATACGTAAGAGACAAATACAGTGTAAACACGGTGTAACGTATAAATTCTACAAACAATTTTATGATTTGACCTGTCGATTTAGGTCGAACGGGGCACGTTAAGGGAGAAAAATTCAGCTCTTATTCTTAATTTTAAAAATTAAAAATAAAAACTTCTTATTAATTTTAAATAAAACAGTAATTATAAGATAAAATCCTGTTTAGTTTTTCTATTAGCTGATTTTTTCTTATTTTTGTAGCAGTCTGGCCATACCATCGGTTGGATTTATTTATTTATTTTAGTGGTTAAAAGACGCCTGAATATCTTATGGTTGAAATATAAAATTTAAATGATCGTTGTTTAAACTCGGCACAATGAAATGGTCTTTGTAGTGTAGACAGTTTATCGCAAGGGGGAAAAAAAACGCTGACAATAAAATGTTCGCTAAACCGAGTTTTACCTGTACGCAAGAAATATATCTACGATATACTTTCACGTGTAAGATATTAAAATGCAATTTCATACAGAGATTGTAATTTATATAATTCGAATGTTTTTTTTTGTCTCTCTTTCTTCTTTTATCATTATTGTCATCATCAACATCATAATATGAAATACAATACAATGATATAAGTGGTATTTTCATGGTTGCACAATGGGAACAATTACAAATAGGTTTTGGGATATTTATTTGCTATAAATGAAATTTAAGTTGATTTAAAAATAACATAATATTTTCATTAAAATTAGTTAAAGTGCCTTTCTTCAAGTGAAATAAGAAACCGCTATTGGCATGATTTTTTTTATATTTCAAGATCTAGCTTCCATTTTTATTTGAAAATTCTGCAATCGGCAAAAAATTGTAAAAGATACAGGCTTCTGAATATGAAATTTTTAGTGCCTTTAAATAAGTGAATCGGAGTAGATTTTACGATGTCTTAAAGAGTGTCTTAAAAATATATGTGCCCCACTGTGATTTTTTAAGCGAATTTTCCTTTGACTATATAAGTATAGGCAAAATGTAGATTTTAATAATGATTGTTATATGGCAAATACAAATAAAATATTATTCAAATTAAAATCTTTTGTTGTAATTTCTTTCATATTACAAAACATGTACTAAATGTCTTGCAAAATTTCTTGTAAATTGTTAGCAGCTAGAAGATGTTTTGTTATGTTATAATTGATTATTTAAAATCATGTATCAAGTATGGTATTTATAAAATGTTTGTTATTTAAAAAGCGTTAGAAATGTAATGAATATACATTTTCGATCAAACCTAATCAAAATCGAGCATCTAAGTCTGAGAGCGTCGTATAGGTAATTACACAGCCTTACCCCTCTAATTTTATTAAAATTTATTGATGTTTATTGTCACATATTTTTTGTTTAATAATCTTCAACGAATAATAAATAAACACTAGTTAACAATGCTAATTAGGAACAAGTCCCATATTCAAGCTCTCGAGTTTTGTTAGTATTGACACCGCATTATTCATTTTAATTTAAAAGAATTACTATTACTGTACTTAAAATTAAAACAATTTTATTTCAATTATTTGTAATTAGATTACATTAGATTACTTCAGTAGCATTCATGAAAAATTTTTTGAGGATTAAAATGAAAGTGCTGCAACAAGTTACTAACACAGCCACCAATATTCTGTTGTTGATCTTTGCGAGCTATAAAGATCTCTATTAGATATGCTAGTGTTCTATCTATAGTCTGCATTTGTTGTCGTAAAGATATTTACTGCTTTTTTATTGGCATGTCTATATATGTGTTAGAACACTAGAACGCAAATTTAATTTTGATTTATGCAAACATCATCCTCCAAAATTTTAATATTGTGCAGATGATATTTTTAGTTGTCATTCCCTGTGACTATAGCAAATATCCAGCTCAGCGTTCTTCGACTATCTGCGAGTACCTTAAATATATTCCTGCCAAGGGCCTCTCCTTGCACCATGCGTGCCTGTCTACACGTGGCTGTATTTTAGTTATTCCTCATACTTTGTATGGTTCGTATCCTTCAATAGCCTGGTATTTCGACGTACCTTTCTTCTTAGATAGGCATGGTCTGGGTATCCACCACGCGAAATACCTTAACCCTGTCCATCATTTAAAACGACCACAGAGTGTGACAGTTAGCATCACAGACCACAATTCATCTTGTCTAGTAAATGTACTTGCAGTGACTCGGGACTTAGTGAAGGCTTAGATGTTGATTGGACGCTATAAAATAGCTGGGAAACAAGTAGGTCGAAAAGAGATCCGAAACACATACATATATATAAATACAGGCAGCAGAGCATAGCATGATCTTCATCAATGGAAAACTATTAACAAATTGTTTAACAAAATGAGTAATGTAGTACAACTCATTAAACCCATTTTTATCTACCTAAATTACCCTCTCTTAATATGTATGCAGTGGGTTGCAATTACTTTCTGTTAATCTACATATTTAGACTAGTTTAGACTAGCTGATGACACGACCCAAACATTGATAGAATGTACCATGTATTTATTTCTTTCCGCCTAAAAAGTAATGGTTCCCTAATTCAAAACTAACTCGTTGCTGAAATACTCGAGCATATTCTTCAAAACTCGATATAATATACACTAATTATATCGTGGAGAAAGTTTATTTCTTGATTAATGTCGCTTAAGCCTGATAAGTAATTAGAAGATGTTACACCCTCTCTACCATATTCTCGTTCTATCATCTGCTGCAGTAAGAGAATAGAATATTTATTCTCTTATCTTGTAATTTTGAAGGGATGGAGCAAAAGTCTCATCGTTTTGTGGCTGTCTATCGCCGGAAAAAAATTTATTGCTCTAGTAACAGTCTCCGTGGACCTTCTGGTCTATAAGGACTTAATTAATTGTTGTTTGAAGAACGCCTTAAAGGACAAGCTAATGAACCAATTAAAATGTCAATGTTTCTCTTATCGAGAAGATTTAATTGTCCAATAATTCATAATAGGATTGCCTGACACTTCTAGGTAAGGTATTTACGTCAGCTTAACAGAGGAATATTCGCTATATCATTAAGAGATATCCGGCAACCTATAATAAAAATTAGTGCTGTGTAATTTACCTACGTATTTCACTTTCAAGTGTTTTGTTTATTGCGTTGAATTTTTGGTTTTTGAACAAAACTAGATCAAATATCGATTCAGGTTCGAATGTAATTACTTTTTTAAAAAAAAATTATATATCAAATCATAAAAAATCAGTTCTTTGAGAGTTGGATACGTAGTTACACAAAAATTATTTTCTTTTATTTTTTTTTATTCACATCACTTATCCTGTTACATTAGTTTTGTATAATAAAACATCACTTTATGGCCCCAATCCACAAATATCTGTTACTGATGTACATATTGTTGCTCTTTAAAACTGTTTTGATATTTTTTTTATGCCACCACTATTGTTGCTTGTACTATTTTAAGCAGTCATTATTATTGGATTTAGTTCGATTGGACATTGAAAATGTAATAAAAATAAAATTTATGTTCAAATACTCGTTAACAAGAAATAGAAAAAAAAAAACAAGCCAACGAACAAATTAAAACTTATAATTGGTTGTGTTATGAATGATGCATTCGTATTTAGTTATTTTGATTTCAATTTAATTTAAATGCAACTTAATGATGAGATAAAATTAGGTGGTTACGATGGGTATGTTTATATGGATTCCTGTGTTCATTTTAATATGTATGTCGTAGAAATTGTAATGATGAATATAATACATTGACAATACAAAATTTAAAATTCTATTGTTAGGATGGTATCGTATGTTAACAAGATACATACACGGCTATGAGATTGTAAATTTGTATGCTTAAGTATGTGCTTATTTGTGTATATGTATGTGGTATTTTATAACAAGTTTCTATTGTTGTTCTAAAATAAATTTTCCACCACAATAACTTCGTTGTAAATTTGTTTTCGATATTTATGAGGTCGGACGGAAAATTATTATCAGACTTCTTTTATGACAAAAAAAATTTGAAATTATATCAAAGAAGGGCTATGGTAGTGTCTTTATGCTGAATGATTTCGATCGCAGAAAGCTATAGGGAACGAGTACATCTAGGTTTAAGTTAGCGGCCCCAAATAATCGTCAGCTATTAAAGTTGACTACTTTCATATGGCTACATAATAATAATAATAATAATAATAATAATAATAATAATAATAATAATAATAATAATAATAATAACAATAAGCCACGGGTTAATGTTAATGTATTAATTAAAGTGATAATCACAGGATGTCAGCTGGGTAAGGTTTTTAGGCTAAATAAATATGATGCTTTGCTGATTTGCTTTCAATCAATCAGTTAATCAACCAATCATTCATTGGCAAACAGTATTACTTGATGTATATTAATATAACGAAAATTCTTATATATGAACCCAAAAATATAATCACCAGAGAAAACTAGTTCATTGCTTGATTTGAAAATCCCTAACTGTTAAAAAAACTGTACAATGCTTGTCTTAGACAGGAAAAACACTTAATAACATTGTATTGGAACAGATCTTATTCCCATAAACGAAATTTAACAAAACCACACACGAAGTTTACAAAATGAGCAGTGTGCTGGCCGTATGTCATTGACTCAGTTCCTAAGCTTATTAGTGAAAAGTATTTTATTATAAAAGCATTGTTAATTTATGTGAACACTTAACAATTAAAAAGATAGTGTATAGATGCCCTTGTATTTCACTTCACTCATTTTCTGTTTCTATTATATAGTAGTACCAAGCAAGCATTAAAATTCATTGTACGTGGGATTTTTATTGCGTTGAATATTTGAATAATCAAATAAATGAAATTTTTAAAAATTATATAAATTATAAAAAATATAAATTTACTGAATAAAATCAAAAATCATTTCTGTATTATCTGAAACCAAAATCATAATTTTTATTAGCTACTTTTGATAAATTGAACAATCATTAGCTATTGGAATATGTATGCACAATAACTTTAGAGCACATCGTAGAGAAAAAAATTTCTTTATACTCAGGATCAAGGTTGTCATTTTATTTGAATCTAATAGTATTTTTTGTCGGCCATATAACTTTATTTTTTCATATTTAATAACAATATTGGTAAGATCATAAAATGGTTCGGATTTGAACTTGTTTATAAAAAAGTATAATTATGGGCTATAGTATTTTACTTCACATCAATCTATTTATTTTGTTGAACATAACGAACGCCTGAAAGTACATGGGCCTCTTTTGATAATAATTATAAAAGTTGCAGCATAAAGGATAGCTGTTGATATATGCCTTCTGTTCAAGCATAAAGTCTTCTGAAAATTCTCTATAAACAGATACTTTTCTAAAAATTATACGCTGCATAGATAAAATGGTATTAAAATTGTTTCTTTTACACTACTTTTCCAAAGTACAATAAGTAAACTGGGATTTATAGCAAAGGAAACTTGCATAGATCCATGGTTCGTTAAAAAACTTCGAGACTTGGTACTTTTTTAAATGTAAACTGGTTTGAATAATAATTTCCTCATGGTAATTTTCGAAAAGTTATTAATCCTGTCTATCTTTACACAAAGTGTTTTAAAATGCATTTTAAAAGAAGATTTGGTCCTCTGCTTGTTTTGTGTAACTCGGTTAAGCAGCATAAAGTTACATATTTATAAGAAATGTTTTCTTCAAAAAGTATTACCATGTGCTGATATTTTATTTTGCAAAATAATTTTTTTTTTAGAAAACTTCCCTTCAGCTCGCCATTAAAGAAATTTTGTTTTAATAAAGTTAAAAAAAAAACATACTTGATTTAAATGTATAACAATTTGACTTTTTATAGAAAATATTTAAAAATTTTTAAGTTCTTTTATTTCTTCTTGCCCTTATTTGACCTTTATTTTATAAAATTTTTAATTGATTTTTCAAGCTCGAGGTCTTTATAAATATTTGATGATTTATTTATTATTCAATATTTTGCTACTCCTTTGTATAGCATCTTCAGGAAAGAAATTTTGTGTTGTACAAAATTTTATATAATTTAAATAAAAAACAACAAATATTTATAAAGACCTCGAGCTTGAAAAATCAATTAAAAATTTTAAGTTTTTTTATTGTAAATTATTTATTATGGTTCAAGATTATTTTCCTTAATTATTTAAATTCAATGGAATGCATTTTGCGATGTTTATATGTATACCCATATGTAGTTTTTAACAACCAAAAGTCGCGCCTGCGTGTAAAAATTGAATTACTTTTTTGTTTATTATTATATTTTATTAAATTTTTTTTTTAGTTGTAATATTATCTCTGTATGACCTAAATTTTAATTATGAAAAATAATGTCAGAGAGATGACCACCATTTTCATCGATGCACAATTGGGCTCTTAAACAGGCGTTTTGCATAACTGCACGCAAGGTTTCAGGCTCTATTGCCCTGATCTCAGCTTCAATGTTGTTCTTTAGCTGCTCTATAGTTTGAGGCTTGTTTACATACACTCGTTCTTTGAGATAGCCCCATAGAAAATAATCAGGGGCAGTTAAGTCCGGTGAACGTGCTAGCCAATTAAATTCTGAATTTTTCGGGATAATTCGGTCGTCAAAAATTTAATTTAAAAGCGTCATTGTGGCACGCGCCGTGTGTGCTGTTGCTCCATCCTGCTGAAATCACTTGTTGGTTGCCTCAGGGCGTACAAAATTATTAAGCATTACGCGATATCTGTCCCCAGTTGTCCAGAGCGTCTTCGCGTTGAACTTCCTGAATATTCTGCAACACTGACCCGTACACGATCAATGTTGACTTGATTCTGTATTATTCTTGGTCTTCCTGATCGTGGCAAATCTGACACTGCACCTTGTTGTCGGAACCGTGCAATTAAACGATTAATTGTGGTTTGTTTGGTTAGGTGCATTTCTGGTGTTGAAATAATTTCGATATGCTAGTTGCGTCAGTAAAATTGAGCGCCCGTTGGAAAAGTAAAATTCTACCACTTTCGTTCGTTGCTCAGTCGTTAAATTTTTCATGGTGGTGTAACACGAATCGATGAATAAAATCTGAAAAAAAAAATAAAAAATATTAATAAACAAAAAAGTTATTAAATTTTTACACGCAGGCGTGACTTTTGGTCCACCCTGTATTTATGTTACAATTTAATGAAATTAGAATATGGGAAGTGTAGTTATTATTTTTAAATTTCCCATTCATATCAAATGACATTTTCTCCATGTTCATATTCTTAAATTATTAATTATTTACTGCCGTATTCATTAAAAATATTTAAGGTCTATTAAAGACCTCTTTGATAAATTTCTGCGCAACATCTATCAAATAAGCCTTTATAAACCTAAAATATTTTTTTATATGAATACGACAGTTAATAGAAAGAATAAATATTAAATTATAATTTTAAGTTCTGCCTCCTTTGTAATTCCACATATAATTTTCCTTTTTCTTTTTTTTTTTATTTCTCTGCTTTGTGAGTTGGTCAATGATTTTGCATTATAAACATCTAGGATTTTTAATGCCAATTATAACTAACTACTTTTGATATGTGGTAGTTTCTTTTTTTTGTTTTTCATTTTGTTTCAAATACCTGACAACTGGTATTTTGTATCAAGTTGTGTACATGCAAATGTAATCGAATTAGTTTTAATATTTTAACAAGATAATAGTTGTTGTTACTAACTATTTAATGTATTATAAAATATTTCAATTTAATTAGTTGTTCGATAATAAGATTTTTTTCTACAACATATTATTAGAGGGAACCTTTATAAATTGCTTGTAAAAATGAATTCGGTATGATTATCTTGTTTACAAGTTATAAAATTCCGTTTATTATAATTTATGGCCAACTAACGAGGTCTCGCAACCAATCAGTTAATTTTATTTTTATACCCGCCACCAAAAAAATGGTGGGGGTATATTCATTTTGTCATTCCGTTTGTAACACATCGAAATATCCATTTTAGACCCCATAAAGTATATATATTATGAATCGGGGTTTGATTTTATGACGATCTAGCTATGTCCGTCCGTCTGTCCGTCTGTCCGTCTGTCCGTCTGTTGAAAGCACGATAGAGGTCGCACCGAAAAAGCTAGGGGACTCAAATTTTGCCAGAATCTTTCTTATAGACAAGGTTTGTTTGGTATTGAAAATGGGCTAAATCGGAATATTAGGAAGAGAGTTATAGCTCGAAAAGCAAGAGTAGGTCGAAAAAACCGTGTCCTACGAACATCGAATAAAATGGAATTGTGTCCAAACGGATTAACGTAGACTCATAAAACTTCGAATATGTAGTTCCTGGGTAAAGACAATATTTTTCCCCGAAAATTGTCTAAATCTATGCATTAGGAGAGGAGTTATCGATCAAAATGTACGAAAATTTATACCGCACAGTGTATTTTTCGGTATATTTAAAAACAAAAACGTCATAAAAGCAACAAAATTGGATGTACGACTCTGAAATTTTGCACACTTTGCTTTTTGGTGATACGCTTTCTTGTAACGGCAAATCAATGTGCCACGCCCACTTTTACGCCCACCTCCCATATAACGTTTTAACTAAAATTCATATAATTTCTCTATTAATAAAGATTTTGGAATAATAAAGGCCTATATTGAAACACCTCAGGTGTACTCATTCGCAAAAATAACTTTGACACGCCTACTATAACGCCTACTTTTCACGTTATCTACCGTTAATGAAATTTAAAAGCTCATAAAACCGCTAAAATTAGAGGTATGATGATAAATTTTGCTACGTCTATCCCCCTAGGCAATTTCATTACTATGGCAAAAAATTAAGGTGCCACGCCCACTTTTACGCCCACCTCCCATATAACGTTTTACCTAAAATTCATATAATTTCTCTATTAATAAAGGTTTTGGAATAATAAATGACTATATTGAAACACCTAAGTTGTACTCATTAGCAAAAACAACTTTGACACGCCTACTATAACGCCCACTTTCACTTTTGAATTGTTTCCAGACGCATAAACGTAGTCATGAAACTTCGAATATATATTTATCGAGTCAAAAGAATATTTTTCCCTGAAAATCGCTTAAATCTATGAATTAGGAAAAGAGTTATAGATAAAAATGTACGAAAATTTATACCGCACTGTGTATATTTCAAATTCTGAAATTTTGCAAACATGGCTTTTTGGTCAAAGTCACGCACACTTTTTTCCTTAAAATTTTATAAAAATATATTAGTCATATATATTAGCATTTATTCATCTTACACTGCGACATTTATTGTACTGTAGCTAAATATAAGATAAAGATGATAAGATAGATGACTCTGCTAGCAACTACTAGATGACATGCTAACAACTTATGCTTATGTTCTCCTAAAGTTATGCTCTATTAAAAATGGTAATTTAGGAAAATTTTGACCTAAGTAAAAAAAATTATCTCAACATTATAAACAATTTATTTTCATGTACTAATGGCTAACAAATTTTAAAATTATACAAAACTTATTTCGCTTGAAAATCTTTTAAAAGCAAAATGTTATAGAAGTTTAAAAATCAAAATCTTACTAATAAATTTCCCGCTTTAGAAAAATGCAGAGAATGTCTATTTAAAATCACCCTGTGGCCCTTAAAATTTAACCCTAAATTCACTTTCTTCCTCTTAAATGCATGTAAATTCTCTATGAATAAAGATTTTGGAATACTAAAGGACTATATTGAAATATCTAAGTTATATTTATTAGCAGAAACTTTATTGACACGCGTATTTTAACGGCCACTTTCATTGAAAGACTAAATTTACGAAAACATTTTACTAGCATAACGAAGCTATAATGGGTGGTTTAATTTTAAGGGACTATGTTGATTTTGAATTAAATTATTATGAAATTATTATCATTTATTTTTATAATGATAATATTTGTATGCTTCAATTATGTATGGAACAAAATATCGGCCAAATGGCCCCCCAACCTAGGCGGCATACCACGATCCGATAGTCCAAATTTTCAATGACACTGTTGATGCTCAATTGTTGGGCACGATGATGAGTCGAGGTTGCTTGCTCTTTTGCCACGTTATCGTGAAAAAACAGCAATGTTTCCCATTCAACGAACTAAGATGGCATTCACAGATGTTTTCACATTTCAACAGACCTTCTTTGCAGACATTTAAATATTTTTTACAATTCTCACGATTGTGGACGAATTCGAACGATTATGTTGACCAAAAGAATCACGAAGTGCACAAAATGCATTTTGATTTGAACGCCCATTTTTATAAAAATCTTTAATATTTAAAAGCGTCTCTCGATTGCGTATCCTTCCACGGTTCAAATTGAGTTAGTCTGAGATTGAGAAATGTCAAATGAAATACAAGAAAAAAGCTGAAGTTTAGATGTGATTCACCTTAAACATGGGCCCTTAAAGTTCAACCACCCTCTACAAAGAAAGTGATACATATTTTATTATAAAGAGATTATTCTATAGCGATTAACAAAATAATAAATATTGTGCTTTAAATGTACACAAAATTGGTGGTGGGTATAAAAGATTCGGCACAGCCGAATATAGTGCTCTTACTTGTTCTTTTACAGTTAATAACTCGCAGCTTTATACATTAAAAAAAAAACTAAACCGAGAAGAAAAACTTTTTGCTGGGAAGTTTCTAAATTTTTTTTTAATTAAAGAAATAATTATGTAACATATCGTTGGTCAGAAGTAAAAAGGTCCTTAATCAAATAAGTGCAACTTTACGAAGAAGGTAAAAACCTAATAGAAACTGCATTTTCACAATGTGACTTCTTTTGAAAAATTGCTTGTAAGACCGTTATTTTTGATACTATTGCATTAAGTTTCTGTTTCAAGATGTATTTGTATAAAATATCATCGTTCGTAAATTATTGTATTCTATATGTTTAGGTTTCAAGTATATATCACATAGAACAAAATAATTTACGAATGACGATATATTAAAATCACTGAAAAACTCAATTTCGTAAAAATTCGAGCTGGGGCCTTTCTGCCTGTTACCATCGATATGCAAACAAACATATATACAAAAACAAAGCATGTGTGTTTTTGTTTATTGTCTTTGTTGCCATGATGCATATAAACACTTTATTAATATGCTTTGGTTTATATATTCTTACTACAAATTCCTAAAAAACCGAAATATTAAAACATTTCATTTAATTAAAATTTTAATTATTGGATCCAATTTCATAATTAATGCAGTTTGAAAATATTAAAGGAAAATTAAACTGCTATTTTGTTGTGTTTTTTGATTAATATAGAGCAAAATACTTCGTTTATGTTTAAGATATAAATTAAACTAAAATACCGAACTGTTAATTCAGATATATACATATAAATATCTATTATGAGGATAAAACAAAGCAGCAAACGTTCTTCAGTAATAAAAACAAAACAAGTAACAAGAATCATATATCTTTGAAAACTTATCACAAATTTTTTGTTAGAATCATTTAATTTTTATCTTGTGTATATTAAAAAAAAGAGAAATTCTCTGTAAGATAAGAATATAAAGGTTTAAAAAATTAGTCAAATACATCGCTGGCATATGTGAATGTTATGCTTACGACAAATAATATTTTTACATATGTTGCACAATGCATTTGCCTTGCGTCTTATATTAGTGGGACAGTATGTACAGTAAATACATGGTAGTGGCAATATTTTCTCTTGATAAATAAGTAGTGTCCTTTGATGAATAGGCAGTATCTTTAGATTGTATGTCTAGAGCGACTGTTTCTCTTCTCTTCAGATATCTCGCGTTTTTTGATCGCATTCTATAAATCCATTTATTTAATTTCAGTAAAAATATGCAGTTTATTTTTAAAAACGTTAAAAAAATCAATTCTATTATCATTAGCCTTTAAATACTATATACAGCATAACGTTGCACTGAAAAAAAATGGTGGCCACAGTTGGGTCGTTAGTGTTTCGATTTTTAAATTTTACTTAAAGCAGATTTTGAAATTTGTTTTCCATAGAGTCATGTTTAAGACTTTTCAAAATGCTCGTTTAGTTTATTTTATTTATCGGTTAAGATTTTTAAGCAAATAATAATATTAACAACTAAAAATTTACCTAAAAAAATTTATTTGTTTTAACACAATCCAACCCAATAATACTTAACTATAACAGAATGAATTTTATAAGAATTTAATTTTATTAGTTTAGCTTACATAAGTATAACTTATATTTTAATCCCAATTTGTATTTGCATAATATAGCTTAGTTTAACACACGTCTCACACGTTCAAAGTAAGCACGTGATCTTTTAAACCAAGCTCGTGATCTTGTTAGTGAGAAAGGTAGAAAGATTGTAGGTTAGATAAGATAAAGAATGTTGTATTCACAAAAAATATAGGCACACAAGTTTATATTTGACAAATTCATATTTCTGTATCTGAACGCCAAAGAAAATTTAACAGAGAGTCAAGAAAATTTGTCAGATTAAAATTTAGACATGTAAGAGCTGTGTTATTAATTTCTTTTTATTTTTCATCAATAAAGCGTGTGGACAAGTACCGTATACAAAATTAATAAACTCTGCTCTACCAGTAATATGCCATCAAACTAAATATTTACCTCTTAAAAGTGCCCTCTTCTTAACTCGGATTATCGCAGCAAAACAAGACATGCAAAAGAAATAGTGAACGCATGAGTTCAACCCATGATTAAGGGGTTCAATTTAGACATTAACGTGTCATTGGAGAGCATGTGTTTATAAATATATATATTAAACAAATTCTAGTAAGTGCATAGAACGCATGCATAGTAGATGAAATGAAACCCACGTTTAATGAATTAATAATATTTGTTTACAAGAATTTTTAAAGACGTTTAGCATACATTTGCATGTATTTTGAAGCTTATTATTAAAGGCTAACTATTTTGGATTTGAAGAAGGCATTCCTCATGGCTCCTCTTTTACTTTTGAATTAGAAGTCATGAAAAATGTTATTCACATTGAACTAGTCCAAAAGTTTTTCCCCGGGGATGTAATATTAACGTTAAGCTCAGATTTAAATGTTGAAAGAGGGTCTTGTAAACAGTCTTGTACTTTAAGTTTAACCACAAAAAAAAGCAAAACTTGTAAATAGGTGTGTTATTTTAAACTAACTCTAATGTTAATGATAATGTCATGCCAGGCGATAACCGTACGTACCTTTTTGAAACTTTTTAAAGTGACGAACAATTTTATACAACTATACAATAAATCTGAAATAATTTAAGAAGGCACCACATTTCAGCTAATTGCGAATGATAGGTTAGGCAGTTGTAGACAATTTAAGAGCAACAAAAAAATTATATAATTGGATTATATCATTTTATGGTTGTAGATGAAACATAGTATGTTTGCAACAAATCGTTATACGATTAATTCATTAAATTACAAGGAGGTTGAGCAAAGTAAAGCTAAGTAAACTTAGTAAATCTGTAAATAAAAAGCATTGATTTAGTAAAATAAGAGGAGTTACTCATTTTATAATAATTATATTTATTTATATTTAGTTTAATGTCTATTTATTTTTTTTTGTATTTATTTAAAGGAAAAAATAAAAAGATGAAAACAATTTTACCAAAAATTTTAAAACGTTAACAAATTGTTTTAAAGAACTTATTGTTCTTGATTTGAGTTAAGTTTTACCTCTTCCTTGAGCAATTATATTTTTCATAATTTTTTTGTAAACCGTTCGCAATCGTTTTACATTTGATAAGGAGTTTCATTGAATAAAAATAATTCATCTGACCTTGTGTTAGTTTTAATTTAATGTCTATGCAACAAATTCTAACCAATGTAACCCTTTAACCCAATTGACATTAAAATACATGAAGTTTGACTTTTACTTCTTTTACTTCAAAAACTTTTTAATTATGTTAATGTGCGGATAGTGTGTCTAGAAAGGATAACAAATTCGCTTGTTCTATAGTGTTAAAAATAACTCCAGTTTTGGCAACAAAACTCTTAACACTGTGTTGAAATTTGGGTATGGGAAAGGTTTATATTAAAAATTAAATTATTTTCAGTAACGAATTGCTTTAATGCCAATTCAATTTAAAATTAAAACTTTGAACAAATAATTTAAATATTTGTATCTTACTCTATTAAACTCTACATTTCAAATACGAAAATGACCCTTAGTAAAACTGGTGCACAAGTTGCTTTATTTTAGTTTGTTTAGCAATGCTGACACAGAGATAAAGGTCCTAGTTTTACAAGATAATTTAATTTTTAAATACCAGAAAACCTACTTTCAAACTTTTTGCTATTATTTTTTTATTAATTTTTTTAGTTAGTTTCTGTTTTTATAAAAAAAAAAATAAAACCATTCGTACATACTAGCCAGAATAAACGAAAACACACACAAACTACAAGTGTGTGAATGTATGTATTTGTATGTGTATTCATATGCGTGTGGATAAACTTGACCTACCATAAAACGTGACACAAACCCAATTATAAGTGTTGAAGTTTAAGATACGATAAAATGAATACAATAAAATCTGGATGATAGAAACGGGATACATTTGCTCTAACAGAGAAACTCACCACGTATTTCAGAGCCGCAAAAATCTCTTAATACAAAAATTTAAGAGTCAGAGAGTGTATTTACCGACTAAAGCAAGAAATTCACCCCTAAATATTCGAAAATTCGAACACACGACTAAAGCACACATCGTTTGAAACGATGCAAGACTAAATGAGAATATATATATGTATTGGTGGGTTTGTGTTTTTGTTGATGATGGAAACTTTGTAAGAAGCAAGTAGAAAACCGAGAAAAATGTGTGTTTTTCAACCAATCGTTTAAGTTTAGTCTTGTTTCGGTATTTGTATTGGACGGTATGGAAATGACGGAATGTTGTTAAATGAATTAATAAAAAAATTTAAAAATAATGAAAATATTAAAAATAAAAATTTGAAAAAAAGATATTTTTTAAAATATTTGGTTTTTTAATAAAAAAAAAATCACTTAAAAGTGTCTTAGTGAAAAATTGTGTAAAAAATTAAAAATTCAAAAACAAAAGGTATAGTGCCCGCCAATTTGTCAAACGGAAATGGAAATATATATTCATATTTCTTGTAACATAATTTTGAAGCAATTTGTGTGTGTGTGTGTGTGCTTTTTCATATTAAAATTATAGTTCAAATTAAAAAACATTCTTGTTAGTTACCTTAACAAGCATGTTATGCTAAACTATTAAGTGTTTTTCTAATATATCCTGCTCCCTACAAACCTTGTGTTAGTTTTTATACAAAACGGCATAATTTGCTACATACAAATTGTTAAATGTTTTATCCAAACTTCAGCCAGACCGAAAAAATAGAGTTAACAACTCCAGCATGAAAGAATGAAAATAAAACCAAAAAGCAATAAAAACAATGAAAAATGTTTCTGTTCATGTCATGTTTTGTTAAATGTCATTTTTCACTAAATCCAGCATTTACCAACGTACAACTTAAATAACGTTGCAAAATTAAAAAACCAACCCCTTTCTGCAGTGGTCACAGTTTTGAATACATGTTGCAACAGCCATTATACATATTGTATACACCATAACAAATAATTCCTGCCACACTCTGCTGGCTGCCTACAATGTTGTTACAAATCTATTTATAAAAAAATGTTTTTTAAGCAAAAAAGTAAAAACATAAAACAAAACGTGTTATAAAACAATGCCCCCCAACCAACCAACAACCAGCATTATTTGCAGCAACAGCTAAATATACAATTTAGTTGCATATGTGTGCCCTACAATCATTGCAGTGTGTGTTTGTAAGTTGAGTTAGTAAGAGTGCAGTCTAAAAAAAGTTTTTATTAATTGAAAGACACTTATGAGGAGTATGTAATTTGTAATTTGTATGTAATTTGGAATAAACTGAGATCTTGGCAATTTCGAAAATGTCTTATTGAGGAAACTTTAATTTTTTTTAGAAAATATTAATTGCCGGTAGACATATTGGATATTAATTAAAGGGTAAATTAGGGTAATTATTTTTTAGATCAACTGTCGCAAACACTAATAAAAGCTTTTCTTAATACTCCTGTTATTTGAGTAATCTTTAGAGCGCCCAACTATACATATAAGAGTTAATCGATTAAAGTTCAAATAAACTTGCTTTTTCTGGCCTTTTAAATAGTTATTGGTATGATGTGTTTTGTAAACCTTTAACTGGTGTTGTTGTGAAAAACATTCTTTTATACGTAGCTTTGGTATTGTGAAATGCACTCACCCGTTCTACTTCACAACAGAATCTGCTAGAATATCTTACGAATCGCATCCCTGCATATTATAGGTATATGACAGCTTCAAAGGCCACCTTTGCCATGGTAAACTGGCTTCCTATGGATATAATGGCAAATAAGGCGGCCCAAATAATTTATGTTTAAATTTTTTATAAAATAATTATCATTAATTATCATTAGCCCAGCTTTGTCTATAATATCTGCTAACTTTTTCAATTTCAATATCATGCCGTCGAAGTTGAGCGATGTAAAAACTATTGGGCAACTTAAAGTGCCATTTTCTTTTCACTTTTAATGTTTACAAATTTACGGAATTAATATATTTTATTTAGTATATAACGTAAAAAAAGAATAAAAAGTACATTATTAAACTAAATTTTTTTTAATAAATTCATCAAAGCTAATCATGTTAGAGGCCATGGCTGGACAACATAGAGTGCAAATTTAAACATGTTTTTAAATAAAATCTAGAATAAGTAAAATTTTAATAATATACTGATATTTTATTCGAACTTTTCTATATACATACTTATTAAATAACGAAAATTTATAGCGAATATAAAAGAATATGAAACATGTTGAATGAAAAATGTCATTAAATAGGAGAAGTAAAAAATACAAATTTGAAAATTAATACTATGATTCCCTAATTCAAATTTCATTGAATTGTAACATACATAGGAATTTTAAATTACATAGTAGTATATCGATAAAGAGTGCTGATAATAAAATCGTAGTTGGTTTCGAAAATGCATTTCACTCGGCTTATATCGGAAATAAATTTATCGGAAATATTCCTAAAAATGATTGCAATTTAATTTAGTTTGATTTATAAAATTAAATAATAGAATAAAAATGAGCTTAAGTCAAAATAAAAATGATTTTCATTAAAATCTAAAAAAATATGAATACTTTGTTCCCCCTCTTTTATATATTGTACTCCTCCATTATGATGACCTGTGTAATCTTGTTAGGTGTAATTAAAGCAACATTTTTTTTAATATTCTCTAAAACCGCACATCGGGTTACGTTTCTTTTTGAAAATTATAAAATATATGTACGTACGTGATTACCTTAGAATTTCATCATCTAAAATTGCACATTAGTTCTCGATTGGACTTAAATTAGGACTCTAATGCGGCTAATCCATTTTTTAATATTATCGTCTCTAAAATATTTGTTGGCTACTTTATTCGTGTAAATAAGGTTGTTATACTACTTAAGGATTTATATATCTTCCAAGCACATTTCTTGAGAACTGTTGACAAGATTTCCTTTCTAAATGTTAATATAGTGCCCTGTAGGTATTTAAGAGTCGACTTTGATCAGTCGTTCTACACCTTACGACGAAGGCCATTCCCAAAGTATTAGATTAAATGCATGGATGATGTTCTTTAACTTAAGCCTTTGTGTCGCCTCACAACACACTCGAAGTCGTTGGTTTTTTATTATTGGGCTCAAATTTTCACTCAGCTGACTAGATGACTTTATCTCAAAAAGTCGCATATTTTTGAACAAACTTCAATCGCTATTTAATACTTGCTAGACATAGCAGAGGCTTTTTCTTTATCCTTTAACTTGAAGGTAAAATTGTAGGACATACTTCGGGACGTGGCACAGTGGTATTTTTTAATACATCTAACTGCAAAAATAGAAGGAGTGATCCTACAATGATTAAATTTTTCACACTTGTTCAATTTGAAGTAGAAAAGAAAAATTCAAAAAAATTTTAAGATCCGTCGACTCCTAGGGGTACCTCCATTGGACCGCTAGTTTTTTCAAGAATATTTGTCCTCAATGTATAGGTAGTTGTGCTTATTTTAGTTGAAATTTATCTACTATTAGGAGTACCTATTAGGAGTATTAGTGAGATTGTAATGCAAATTAAGGCTGTCGTCTGTCTATGGTATAAGAAGATATCAAAAATTAAATTATTTTTTTTCTACAGACCAGAGTGTAAATAAAAATAAATAGAAGAGATCAAGTAAAGAATGTATTGTATTAAAAATTGCAGGTACATCGTGTGTACCCATACACTCTAGTCCTAAAATAATTTCCCGTAATAGGCAAGTACAATTTTCATTACGTTGCCTTCTTTGTAAGAGAGGTAAAACCAATTTATTCGATGACATTTTTTACAAAGAATGTTCTACTAAAGTATTTTCCACATTTCTTGGGGATTGGAAAAGTGCAAATGCGTTTGTAACACTTATATCTGGAATTCTATAAAATGGTCAAGGTTTTCTAATAGATTTTTTTTTCTAATAACTAAACGCTAATTCGGTGGTAAAATATTTTTAAAGTAATAGTTATATGTACATGAACAAGTGGAAGATACTCCAAAATGTAGTTTTCTCTCTTTACGTTCTTGCTACAATAGCCAAAATACAACTGAATATGAGTTATAATGATATTAAAAGATACTAAAAAAATAACAACACTAGAGTAAAAGAGAAGAGAATAAAAAAAGAAAATAAAATGAGAGGGTAAAAATTACCACCATTTACGTATTTAAAGATTAGAAATGGACTTCTAAAACCAAGCTAAGTTAACCTTCTTCGTATGGTTTACTTTGAGACCCCTTGTTTTAACTTATCTCTGATAACCATAGAAGGAGAATTTTTTTTTATCAAAACTGCAATATGATGGTCTTTGCACTGTATACACTGACGTTTTTTGCAACAGAATTATTTTTCTGGTTCCTGACTTTAAACAAATGCTCAATCACACAAGCATGCTATTTGTTAACACGTCTATACAAGCTTGAAAAATATGATAAAATATGTTGCCTTAATATGTTTAACGAATATATATTTTTTTTAATTGTTGCACATAACTCAGCCGCAAACAACATATCTAGAGAATTTTCTTTAAAATTTCATTTACATCGAGGATAATTCATTTTACTTAGAAAAAAAAATTTTAAATATTTTGTCGCCAGATTTCAAAATGATAAATTGACAAATGCTACAATGAAGAAAAAAAAACTTATGCATTTATTGAAGAATTGTTTTTCTCTTTAGTATAGGGTTTTACTAATGTAAGCGTATAGATAGGTGGCAGCAACAATTTTCGTACATAAAGTTTGATCTAAATTTGTAGAACCACTACATACATACATATAAAAAAAATTATTTGGTATAGAGATGTTCAATATTTTTTTTATATTCACCTTCATATTTCATATAGCATGTGACAACATACATATATCCTTTAACAAATATTTTAGAATGTTCATTTCAATTATTTCTACCCAGGTTTCGTTTTTATTAATATTGAAACTTTAGAATATCTTTAGGCTTTCCAGGATTATTTGTTGTTCTTTTATTTTTTTTTCCCCTTCGGATGTAGCCGTGTTCAAGTAAAATGCTTTTGTTAAAGTTAGCAGTGATACACAATGTTGGTGATTTTAAATTTTGTTTTGTCTACGTGCTTTAAACAATATAAATATATTTGTTGCAGTCCCCACTATAAAACGACAATGCCATAACATCGACGTATATGTGAAAATTACCTGAATGTACATTCTAAATTACCACACTCTTGTTTTTTTGTATAAAGGAACACTCATATAACGTTTTGTATTTCCAAAATACTATTGCTTCTGTATGCAGTAGTAGCAAGTAGTTGTTTAAAGCTTTGTATTCATATGATTCTGTTTCTGGTTTTTTTTGCAGTTAATATGCACGTTTTACTTTAACGTAAAGTTTTTGTGATTGTTGTAACTTATTTATTGTGTTGACTTTGTTAAACAAAAATTAAAGAAGGAAAAAAGGAAAAATAATTTTGAATATTTCATAGGAATTATTCTCATTTTGAAATGTAAAGCCTTCTAAATTTAAAAATCTTTTTTAGGGATTTAAAAATCAAAACAACTTTTTTCTAAATTAAAATTTGGGTTGCAAAAATCTTTAATTTGAGCTTTTTTAATACGAGCATCCTTAAATTATTGCTAAATTGTACTTTATTTCCCATACCCACTTAAATATATTTTATGTTTATAATATTTAAAAATATTTTTGGATTTGAAATTGCTAAGGGTTAAAGTAAATGATGATCAATCGAGGTTGTAAGATTGAAGACCAAAAGTGCATATCCTTATTTAAATATTCTTCGAATACCTTTAGGCCGGTATAGATTTGATTTTGTTAAAATACAATTGCATTTAGTGTTCAGCTAAAACTGTTCAAATTATGCTAGCCGCAAATTTTAAAAACAATTAAGTTTTAGAGAATGCATACAGGTATGGCGGCGATCGAAATTCGCTCTACGCGACGAACTCTGCAATAAATTTATTTTCATTTCTTGCGCCTGCAAACGACGAAAAATACTCTGGATAGTGCTAATAACTGATAATTAGGCAGTGGCGCAAGAAATATTCGTAAAAAAACGCTTCATTATTCGAAATAGGAATCCTAATTGTATAAAAAATAACTTAAATTTCTTTTTCATTTGTTATATATATAAAACAAAATATATTTTAAGTAAATTAAAATTAACACAACATCTGAAAAATATTAGGCTGCATACTAGAGTCTGTCTTGGATCGAGCGGCTTGTTATGATGTTTTTTAGCATGAAAATATTACTAAAGAGAAGATTTGACTTAAAAGGGTAATCACAAGAGAAACTTCCTTGATACAGCAGCTGGCACAAAGATTTTGTAGGTGCCTAATAAATGCGATAACAAGTTGAATTGATTTAATTTTAATTTTTGACCAAACAAAATTGAATGGCTGAAACCGCAAATATGTGGCAATATAGACGTAACTATTAAAATATATAGTTTGTTTCCATAAAAGGTAAATGTTTATTTAAAAATAAATTTTCTTAATTTAAAAAAATTGCAACATGAATCTATTATTATTATTAAGACAATATTTTGTGTAAGAAAAATCTCATAACAATAAATAATACTTTAGCATGAATAGTTGTTAATCCTATTTGAGCAAACATCTGCTTTCTTTACATATTAGAAACCAAAAGCACGAGGGATTCAAGTAACATTTTTCTAACTCTAAATTAACATTTGGAATTAATGGTGATTAGTTTTGATTTCATCTATTCTATTACAATTCCGGTCTAACTAAAAAAAATTAGGAGCTTAATAAGAGGTATATAGGTCAAATTTATATAGAAAACAGTTTGATAAACCCTTTATAAACCTTTTATAACTTTTATGTATATGGCAGTTAACCTTTATATTCTCACTATTAAACACAAAAAATCCTCTTGGTAGCTTTCATTTTCCAATAAATTTATTAAAAATCAACGAACCTTGCTTTTCTGTTAATTAATTTTCTTACAATAAAATTCATCACATGCAAATATTAATTCTCTACAAACTTTGTTCTTTTATTGAGATAACGTCAAGTGGACATGGGTAAATGCATACAAAAAATCTAAAAAGCGGGTGTGATAGGTGTGCAGTAACTAAATCTTAAAATCTTAATTTTGTGAAAAAGATCTTCAAATCTTATTTTGATTCTAAAATACTTTAAAAATTAAGGTAAAATCTTCATTTTGGCATCGCTGTAATTAGGATGTGTTATCGTACTACTAAACGTATGAGCTACATGAAACAGTTTTACTTCACTAAATATTAGTCATACGCCACCAACTGACTAATGTCTGATTATTTTAAAATCACATGATTTATGAGAAATTATTTTTCATTATGGGAGGCATTTAGAATGAATTCCTTTGTATTATTGCTTTGAAGTCCCAAAAACTTAATTTTTCCTCTGCACTATTTCTAATTATACCCTTCACCTGTGGTACACAAGGTTATAAATATGTAGCTTTGTCATTCCGTATGTACATTCTACAATTTTTATTTGCGACCCCATAAAGTATATATTTTCTGAAAGCTTATGAATAGAGGAGTCGATTAAGCCTTGACCATCTGTCCGTCTGCCTGTCTGCCCGTGTGTTGGTTGAAATCAAATTTTAAAAGCAACTGTATGTTCCTCAGATCTGAGTATGGTATCAGTCTCTTGGAAATATCCGGCAATGAATCGATATTGAAATTTAGCAGAATCGCCCTATAACTTTCTGAGATATAAGAAAAACACCACGACAACCTCGTTTTTTTCACAATTACAACAACAACATACATATATATTGGTTAGAGTATATATATATACACATGTAGGGGGAATATCGAAGCAGACTACTACTATCACGGGTCCCTTTTCGACCCCCTTCGCTCCTCAGTGATTTCGTGTCTACCGATCAGTATACCTTCAATCACTGAGTCCCGCGCCACAACCGGCGTTTGCTCTGGACTAGGAAAACGATTTCACACTGCCGACTGGTGATTGTCGACAATCCTCATCGCACAGTCCTTTGTAATCGCCAGCATCTCCCTCAGACTAAGGTCCCCCATCGCACTCACACTTAAAGTGTGCTTGCCTGTGATCCTTAATCTTCCGCTCGCCAACGCCGATTACTGGCATACTACATGCGCTGCCGTCTCGGCATCCTCCAGGCACATTCTACAAATATCATCATCCACGATCTGCATCCTTTGATTAGAGTAAACATGGAATCGAATCCCAGCTGAGCCAAATAAATTTTTTTTTTTAATTTTTTATTATTTATATTTATATTTTTATTATTTTTTTTTTTTCTTTTATATATTTGTTTTAATTTTTCAAAATTTTTTTTTATATTTTTTAATTTTTTTTTTTTTAATTATTTTTTTAATTTTTTTAATTGTTTTTTTTGTTTTTAATACATTTTTTTTATTTTTTTTTGTATTTTTTTTTTTGGCTACATACATGCGTAAACTCAATTTATAATTCTGCAATGGGATGTTTTGTATATGTATGTACGTATTCTAATATGAAATGGTGATTAAAACAATTATTATTGCGTAGTGAAGGGTATATAAGATACGGCACTGCTCAATATTGCACTCTTACTTGTTTTCTAATCGTTTTTTGAAGAATTAATACAGACATTACTCAGTTCCATGCGTATGATTAATATTTAGCGAAGTAAAACTGTTTGACATTGCTCATACGTTCAGTAGTACAAGAACGCATCCTATTTACAGCGATGCCAGAATGAAAATTTTACCTTAATTTTTAAGATATTTTAGAATCAAAATAAGATTTAAAAATCTTTTTTACAAAATTAAGATTTTAAAATTTAGTTACTGCACACCCACTTTTTAGATTTGTTATATGCATTAACCTATGCCAACTTGGCATTATCTCAATAAAAGCACACAGTTTTGTATATAGTTACTATATGCATAAGATGAATTCACTCATTTAATTATAAGAAAATTTGTTTTTAAATAAGAATTTTCTGCAGCACGATTCGTTCATTTTCAAATATTGCGAGATCAAATCTAGCAAGGGGAATCTTAAGGTTTATAAAGGGTTTATTGAACTGATTTTGTGTTTGAATTGGAATTATAAACCTCTTAATTTTTATGAATTAGACCATAAATGTATATAGATAGCAATACAAATTGTTAGCTTCCATCTGTAATATTACTTATGAATAAAAAGAGATTTTAAGATATATTGTAATTGAACACGATGAAATCTTTACTAATCACCACTAATTCCGAATTTAAAACAGTTTCAGCCAAATGTCACTTGAACTCCTCGTGCTTTAAGACCCTCATATGTAAATAAAGCAAATGTTTGCTACAATAGGCTCAACAACTATTTATGCTAAATAATTTTTTATTTTTATGAGATTTTTCTTACATAAAATGTTCTCTTAACATATAATAATAGATTCATATTGCAACTGTTTAAAATTAAGAATATTTGTTGTCAAACAAATATTTACTTATTATGAAACAAATTAATACATTTTAATTGTTACATTGTCATTTATTTGCCGTTTCAGTCATTTAAGACTTGTTTGGTCAAAATTAATAAATTAGTTCAACTATTAAGCATTATTAACAAAAACTTACTACTAGAAGGACTAAAAGAAGCCATTTTATATTTAATTGATAACAATGAGCAATGTTGTCATTCATCATGTTGCTCTCTCATATATCAGGCACCTACAAAATCATTGTGTCATCTGCTGTAGCAAAGGAATTTCTTTTATGATTAGCCCTTTGGGTAGGATTTAAGCCTCAGTTAGCCGAGCGCATCCGTACTGCAATGAATCAGCTGTTCGTTTTTGGCTTATGAGAAACAATGCAAAAGCTTAGCGATATTTAACGTACTCTTACCGGATAAAATAGAATTTCCTTACATTCTTACGTGACATTTGTATGCCAGTGATGGTCGGCTTGTCTGTTTTATGATTTAGGGTATTTTTGCTTTTTTAATGGTACTTTTTTTATATATTTTAATACGCGAAACAAAAATAAAACAACTTTTAGTACTTTGCGTGTTAATTTATTTTTCCTCACGAATTTTTTAAACTTATACTATGTTTAATTCTCATTACTATTGTTTCTTTTTTCACTATACTTGCTAAAAAAGCAATTAACACTATAATAATTATTTCCGCCTTAAAATTGCAAAACTGGAGACTTTTAAGCGTCTCGCACATACGCTTTGTATATACATTGTGTATAATAAATGTGAAATATGTAAAGATTAAAATTGTATACAAATCTATTAATTAATATTAATTGATCTGTATACATAAACACATATACTAAATAAACTATAATTTGTTTATTATATTTTAATTATAAATGTTAAAGAATAAATAATACAAAAATAAATACACAAAATATTTTCTGATATCATTAGGTACTTTTTCTTCGTAATAAAAAACCACTTGTAAAATTGTAATACCCATCACTGTTTTATAATCAGTTGTTTCTTTTTACCAAAATAAAAAAAAAACAAATAAGATAAGTTTTTCGGTTTAAGAAATAAAAGTTTCCGTGGTAATTTTTAATAAAATGGATGGTGAACATCTAATTTTACTTGTTCAGGCAAAGGTTTAAATCAGTAAATAATTATTCTATATCCATTAAAAAAGCACAGGCTTGTTTGAAAAATATTTTTAAATTGCTTTATTTACCTATACTAATGCTGTTTTGTTTATAAATGTTGAAAACATATGTTACGTTTTTAAATGTTGTATAACTGCACAAACGTGCTTACAGTACGTTCCATTACAGTACGGTTGCATTAGCGCTCGGCTAACGAAGGCTTTACTCTTGCCTCATGCTTAAAAACAGCATAGCAAGCCGCTCGATCCAAGACAGACACCAGTATGCAGCCTCATATTTTCCGGATGTTGGGTAATTTAAATTGGTTTGAAATACATTTTATTTTATACATATAACAAATGAAAAAGAAATTGAAGATGGTTTCTCTAAAGTTAAGATTTTTATTTCGACTAGTGAAGTTTTTTACCAACCTTTTATTAATTAATTAATTATCAATATTAATACTAATACTAATTATCAATATTAAGCCCTATACAGTGTACTTTTAAACATATTTGTTCACAAAAAAAATTTTTTAACGTGTCGATATGATTTTTTTATTGTATAAAAAAGCTCAGTTTTCATATTTTTAAAATATTAATTAGTTGAACTAGCTTCTTCTCTACAGGAACCAAATAGCAGTAATGAAAAATCCAAAAAAAGCAAAAAATTATAAAAATTATAAAATTAAAAATAATGCCATCAGATATTTTCTATTCTCTATTTCATATTCTTTTTATAACTTTCCCTTTTTTAACAGTAGATCCTTAACTTTAGCACACTTTAGAACTGTTTATGTCAGTTATTTTTTTACTTTTTTTTTTACAATCGTTTTAAGTGATGTTTTTTATTTAAGAGCTTTCACTTTAGTTCATAATAAAGGAAGCGGAAATTATGCTTTTTAAAATGTTAACAAAATGCGAGTAAAAAAATTATATCATTTTTTTTTGCTTAACTTAATAAAGTAGTATTTACTTTAGTAACTATTTCAATAGTTTTTAGAAGTTTTAAAGGTTTCGTTACCTAAACTTTTGAGAATTTCAAAAATTTCTTTTGAAATCTGTCAAACTTAAGTCTCTTAAAACTGTTTTTTCCTGTAATTTAACTATACTATAATTTTCTTTTTATTACGCAAAAGCTCATTACCAGGTATTTTGCTTAAATACCATTTTCCATTTAATCTTATAATTCAATATTATAAGCACATTAAAGCTTTTAGCATAATTTGAGAACATTTATTTGGCTTTATTTAATAATCATTGTTTAAATACATAGACAATTCATTTAAAATTAAACTGAAATTATTATTTAAGTATGAGTTAATTTACATACATACATAGAAAGCATTTGTATTGTTTTGGCATTTGTGTGAGGGAGTATCAGTAATAATAAAACAGTATAAGGGGGAGGATTTTGTATGTTGTTGACGATGTTTATGTTGAACTAACAATAGAGGTTAATGAACAGCTCATCAATATTACATTTAATTGTGTAGATATGAATATTCAATGAATAATATTAATTAAGGTTGCAGTGTTTAAGCATACAAGTATCAATTGTGTATGAACTGCATTTCAGATATTTAATTACAAAGGCTTGTTTAACATTATTAGCATATATATTTTTTTAAGTAGGCAAAGTCAAATGAGTTATTTATTTTTATTTTTATTTATTTAATAGATATTTTTGTTACATATTTACAATCTTAGAGATTAAATATTACCGGATTATCTATATTTGGCATAACATGATAGTTGTGAGCCAGATTAGCATATATAAAGCTATGAGTTATTTCATTTATTTACGTTTCTAAATTTTTTTTTTTTTTTGTTTTCATAAAATTTATAATAAAGAGGTTATTAGATTCATTTATATACAGAGTTTATTCAAATTCATTTATTACTAGTTTCCTGTATTTAAGACAAATTTCCACATATTTATACAATGTAAAGTAATCAAATTCAAAACCATTTAATATATTCAGAACTTCATTCAAATCTAAAGTAGTTTTTCCAAAATATTTTAATCTGAACTCGTAGTATATTGGACAAATTCCAATTAGGTGTAGAGTGTTTTCTGTAGCGTCTTTATTAATATGTGTAAGGTTGTGTAGAAGGTTAGGATCTAAAATTTTCTCATCACCTATACGTGCATTCAAATCACCAACTACGCAAAAATTTGCGGGAGAAAGTTCTAGTAAAAAATGTTCAAACGATTCAAAATCTACTTTCCAATTAGTGCAGTTTAAATACCGGGGTATAAAATAAAACAAATTACCATCAAGATTAGCTGTTAGTAAAACGTTATTATTTGCATGAATCGAAAATTTTAATTTATAAGCTTTTTGTATTTCCTTTTTGAAGCCATACAAGCATCCACCGTTAGCACGACCAACATTATAGGTTTTCTTTGCATCAATCCAATATAATTTATAATTTTGAAAGTATGTAGCAAAAATTTGTGGTTTTCCAGCTATGACATGAGTTTCAAAAACGAAGAAAATATCAAATTTATTTATAAAAGTTACAACATTTCCTAAACTAAGAGAACTGTCAAGGTTTGCTACATTATATGAGACTAAGCGGCATGTGTTGTATTGCTATTGTGCAGGGACATTTGTCGAGGTTGCAGCAGCATTTTCAACATTATTGTTCATATTTCGAACTGTGCCATCTATAGAGGATTTAGCTTCAGACAATAAATTTCTTAAAAACTCATGGGCCAAGTGTATCTTTTGTAAATAAATAAAAATACAGAATTCACCCATCCTGACCTTTAAATTATTTTGAGAATTTGCAACAGCTTTATTTATTTGCCTTAAATTATATCTCATATTTTGTTCTTCATTGGTATAGTCCTTTTGAATGAAAATCGAAATATCATTTAAGTTACCCTTGACAATTATTACATTGGTAGCTTGCATATTTGTTTCCAGTGTAAATAAAAATGTATTTTTCGATGGCAATTTACACGCACTTATAACATGTATATTAACCTTAAGTACGTTGGAGCATAATTTAGTAAATTCATTTTTAGCTTCGTTGTTGTTATTGCTATTGAACGAGTCCTTCGATCAATATATTCAAGACGAGTTGAAAGTTTGTTGATGTTATTTCTTAGTCTTATGTTTTCTTCTCTAAGTTCCTCAATTTCTGTTTTGATTGATAGAAGGTCTTCCTTTCTGGTGACATCTTTCAATTTTGCATCTAAATGGTTGCAGAGCTTATCCCAAGAAAACACATCAGGAGTAGTTTGATTATTCATAATATTAGTCGTTAATTGCTTCTTGTTATTATTATTGATTAATTGTTCCGGTGATGACAAATTTCTGTGGCGCTTAAAACTCATTAGTTTTTTGTTTTTATTTTATACTAAAGCTACAGTCTTTTTGTAGCTTTGATTTATTATGGAAGTAGCTTTATACCCTGGTTGTTATTTTAGCGTTTTTAAACACTGGTTATTATTGTATTTAAAAAAGTAAGGGCATACTTTTAGGCACAAAGTGATATGATAAATATAATACGAGGCAGTCTTTAAGTAATAATAAAAAAAAAAAACAGCTGATTTTTACAGAGAAAAAGCGCAAGTTACAACAATATCTCCAAATACTTATACCAAAGCCAGTTGAAGAAAAAAATAAAAATCCATCAAAAATGTTGAATACTGGCTACCAAACTGGTATGCAGAATTCACCAATAGTTTATATTTCAGTGGTTTAGAACGTATAATTATTAATTTAACTACAAAAATAAACGAAATAACAGCACAGCTTAAGTATTTTACGTTTTGACAGCTAAAAAGCAGTAATCCCAATCAAGTCAAATGAATTTATCATATTTTATTGAATCATGTACTCAAATACTAATACTTATACTAATACTAAACTAAGACTAAATAAATATGCATTTTTTTACAATATTATACAAGCGTACAAGATGAACAATCTAAACTAAGTATTTTTCTATCAGCTCGACTCTATCAGTATAAAATTAAGTCAACTATTAAATACTTGCCCTGCACATATTAAAAGTACTTGTAAATAGTTTGCCATACTCAGTTGAAAGAAAATCCTAAAACAGTCAACAGAGTTGCGCTTACAATGGTTTGAAATTCGAGATATCATTGATTTCGTGTGCATTTGCTGCTAATCTATAGGATGGTCCAACCAATACACTTGTTAAGTTTAAAACCAACCAAATGATTTAAGAGGAATAAACATATACTTTTTTTTCTTTGCTATGATAAAAAGATGTGTAATAATTATTTGTGGATAAATATCGACCAAATGATTGCCAAGGTTTCGGTGGCATAATTCTATCCGATGGTCTATATTTTCAATGATATTGTTTATATTCAATTGTTAAACACGACGACGACTCAATGTTTCCGGCACTTTGGCTACACTCACACGAACAATAGCAATATTTTTCAAAGAACAAACTGAGCGAGCATGCACAGGTATTTTAACATTTCCTAGTAATATTAGGATAAATTAATGTTCCCAGCAAAAAAATCTGTGACAAAAAAGTTAATTCGCAGGTGTCAACTGGTGACGAAGTGATTAAACTATGGTGAAAATTGTTAAACATAATCGTGTCTTTGGAGATCATTTGTTTACATGAATACATTAATGAACTTCAATCCATTCTAATAAGTGCATGAAACGCATATTTTATGAGAAGCATTGGATGTTGTGTGAGTTGAATTTGTTTGTTTATATGAATTGTTTAAAAATTTTTGCATGGTGTTGCATTAACTTTTAAGCACATCATTTATGACAAAATAATTTCACATTTTAGAAGTCATTTGCACTACTTCTATTTTTTTTTTTTTGGGGTTTTGTTAATGCCTGTTAGGTCGACTGCGCAAGAATAACAGTCATCATGATGATTTGAAGCTTCCTACTAGATCATTATTGTTTGATACTTGCTTTGGGTCCGTTGTTACATACAGTATTAAAAATATAGTATTTGTCACGGGTTTCATGGTAAGTCCAAAAAAGTCAGATTTAGCTTTGACATAGTTTTTTTCTATTTACATCCACTACCAAAAAAATGGTGTGGGAGTATATTCATTTTGTCATTCCGTTTATAACACATCAAAATATCCATTTAAGACTCCATAAAAATATATTTTCTGAGTCGGGGTTTAATTTTTTGACGATCTAGTTATGTCCGTCTGTCTGTCCGTCTGTCTGTCCGTCTGTCTGTCCGTCTGTCTGTCCGTCTGTTGCACAAATTTTGCCAGAATATTTCTTATACACAAGGTTTATTAAGTATTAAAAATATGCTAAATCGGAATATTAGGAAGAGAGTTATAGCTCGTAATAAAAATTAGGTCAAAAAAAACATGTCCTTCCAACATCGAAAAAAATGCAATTGTGTCCAAACACATCGAAGTAGAGCCACGAAATTTCCTAAGTAAAAAATTTTTTTTTCGCAAATTGCTTAAATCTATAAAATGGAAAAAGATACTTAGATCAAAATGTAGGAACATTTATACCGCACAGTGTTTTTTTCGCAGTATTCAAAACTTAAAACGTAATAAAACTGACCAAACTAAATGTATGATTCTAAAATTTTGCAAAGGATGCTTTTTGGTCAAAGATTTTGTACTTACGGAAAATACATTTGATACATCCTCCTCCAAAATAGCAATCTATATCAATATCAATTAATATCTCTATGAATAAAGATTTTGGAAGAATAAAGGGCGCCATGTGGAAATATCTGAGTTGAGTTTATTAGCAGAAACTATTTCGAAATAAAATTATTTCGGAGTATAGCGAATTTCAACCAACGCCATAATTGTAAAAGTTTTTATATGGAAAAAAATGTGTTTTATTTTTGATAAGAAATATTCGCGGCGAAAAACTCGTCGTTCGCACCAATTGTGCGCTTGGCATATCAGCTCCAAACAAGAAAATTTTGTTTGGTAGATTTTAGTGAAAATACAGAAACAGTTTCGGTGCTTATATCTCAGTGAGTTTTAAATTGTTTATTCTTTCTCGAGAATAACTTACAAAGCAATGGTTTATCGCATGTTATCATTAGCATGTGTGAAAACTATTTACTAGCTAAAGAGACTTGATATATTAAAAAAAAAATGTTTTTTAAAATGTATGCCTATAACTTAACTTATTAAGGATATCTTTAGAGGCATATTATGGAAAAACTATTGGAGAAAAACTGAGGCAGTTTTTTGTATTTTCTCATTTCTCAGAAACTTATGAAGCGATTATTCTTATGTGTCGATGCATTCAAATATTTCCAAATGACTGATATTATTTAAATACATGGAGGTTTGTGGAATATGTGGGAGCTTCTTAAAGTTGTTTTAAAGCACACAGGCCAGTTAAATTAATGAATTAACTTTCCCATTTATAAGCTTTCAGAAAATATATCATTTGTGGCGTCGGAATTAAATATTTTTGAAAATTAAAACGTAATTGCCAGGCTTTTTTATCATTGACACCACAGAATTATTTAATCACAACAATTATGTATTCAAAAGTCATTAACACTGTCTAAAATAAATCAATAAACAAAGTATCACACTAATAACATTAACAACAACACTGTTAAAATGTCATCAAAAAGCCGACGCTTTTTCCCGCTTGTATTTGATGACGCTTTATAAAAGAATAATAAAAAGCTGAAATAAAATTATAAAAAAACAACCTCAAATATAAACTCAATAATTATTACAATTAAGTCACCAAGAAACCAATCAACCATCAAGTTGACACAATTTACGACTTTACACCAACAATTTCTATTTCTCCGAATATGAGAGACTCTTTATTAAGTCATGGTATCATCAAGTTTGTCAGTCATAGTCTTTAGATTTCTTGAATATTTCTGTGTTTGAAGCAATTAAATTTTCACACGAAAAATAACAATTTAGGTCTTTTTAAGATAAATTAACATGAAATAGACTTTTCTGATAAAAGAACAAAAAAAATCGTACGAAAGGGTGATTGAATCTCCCTTTTTTTTGTTGAGTAGGAAAATTGAAAAATAACACCTTGTGTTAAAGTATATAAGTAACTGTATGGGTATGTATGTTATAAATAATTTAACAATTCTCTCTAATACACAGTTACAAAACATATAATTTGTGTTAAAAGACCGTAATCATCATGGAGTAAACGAAACTGTCGATAGTGAAAACGAAACGTTAAGGTAAAAATGGAAACAAAATCACTGCTTAGAAGTTAATCGATGTTGATGGAAAGAAAATTGGTACCTTTTAACTTTAATTGCTAGAGACGGTGTGTAAATTGTGTAGTTGAAGACAGTGGGCCTGAAAAACGTTTTTTTTAAATGAAATTAATATCGTTTACTTTTTTTTTTTTTAAATATTATCCTAAATTTTTTTAAATCCTTTTAATGTCCTTCACGTAAGAGTGTAAAATGCTATATATAGGTTAGTCATTGCTATGGTAATTTCTAGAGTATTAATTTACGACTCCTAAAGGTATATTTATATATTAAATCCTTGTAGGCAGTGAAGTCGATTAACAAATGTCCGTCTGTCCATAAAATTATTTGAATCGTCATTTTGTTACATTATTATTTCTTCTCTCATGATGGAAATTCTAATAAATGTGATGCCACCTCGGCTAGCCCTACCTTGGCATGGGAACCAAACCCGCATACACATTCATCATTATAAATAATAAAAACCAAAAAAATGTTTGTTTATCTAAACAAAAAAAAAACAAAAAAAACATATTTAAACCTGCAAAACACTACTTTCGAACATTTGCATTCACATTATATGGGTAAGATGTAACACCTACGACAGCGGCCACGATAAGGAAAATATTGTTCGTCTATGGCCAAACATTCAGTAGGCTTGTAGCACGAAGCGAAGATTTTGTTTGTCATGGTTTTTATATATCGTAATAATGCAGCTTTTTCTGTTTGTACACGTGCATAACGAGTGTTGTAATCATCAAACCTTAGTAGTGCAGTGCGGTGATGCATGCCAATGATCAGTGCTGCGAGTGCACTGTTGCACATACCTGATTAAATAAGCTCTTAACATAATTAAAATGCCGTTCCTATTCAATAACAATAATAAATATGCAGTTTTAAATATAATGTATAGTCGAAAGTTATTGAAATTCAAAGTGGGGTACAAAGGTACCCCGGGCTATGCGTTTGCGTGGTGAATATTGGTACGGTTCTGGAAAAAACTATGATTTGTGTTTTTGACTGCGTTTTACACAAGTTTTTTTTTTTTTTTTGGTCTTAATAACTTAAGTAGATTACATCCGCTTCCAGTAGTAATCATTTGCTCTTTTAGCAACAATTTAGACAAAAAATCATATTTGGTTTATTATGAAACAAAAACTACAGTTTCTGAATTTAGTAATTTTTCTTTTTAAGTCAATTGAACTCCGTAATATTTATGTTTTCTTTTTCATATCCTCCTACCATATCAAGAAATATTTAAATTTACCAACAGCAACTCTTTCACATTGTTTGTTAAATCGTTGAAAGTCGAAAAATAATTGTAAGCCAAACAAAAGTCTAAATACTGGCCAAATAAAAAATACACAAATGATTATAAAAATGTATTTTTCAATTAAAACAACGATCTGTTCTAATCACCATCTAACTTATGGCTAGAGCAGGACAAAACTAGTGATGATATGAAAAATAATACTAATCAAATAAAAAGGATTGATGTTGGTAAGAATAAATGAATTCAATTAACTAAGAAACCTGAAAGTTAAATAATAATATTTCGTTAAATATTTAATAACCGTTGAAAGAGTGCTAGTTTCGTCTTAAGATAATTTTAAATTTATCACAATTAAATTTCTTTGTTAAAACAAGTAAGAGCGCTATATTCGGCCGTGCCAAATCTTATATACCCTTCACAACGTGTAGTCATGCAATAACAGTAGTTTGTATCACCATTCATCTCATATGAAATACGTACATACATATAAAAACATACATATATAAAAACATCCCATTGTAAAATTATAAATTTACGTATGTATGTTAAAAAAAAATAAAAAAAAAATTAAAAAAAAATATTTAAAAAAAAAATTAAAAAAAAATAATAAAAATATAAATAATATATTAAATAAAAAATAAAAAAAAATATAAAAAAATAAAAAAAATTTTTTTTGGCTCAGCTGGGATTCGATGCCACGTTTTCTCTAACCAGTATACATGTTTGTATGTATGCATGTTGTTGTTGTAATGTTGTTTTAGTGAAAAAAAAATCGAGGTGGTCGTGGGTTTTTGCTCATATCACTGTTGTTTATGTACCGATGTTTCTGATTTTCAATACCGATCTACTCCCGAATATTTCTGATATTTTAATACCTCACCCGAGTCCAAGCGATGTCGGGGGGCTTCAAAAAGTTGATTTCAACATACACACGGACAGACGGTCAGACGGACAGACGGTCAGATGGACAGACGGACAGACTGACAGACTGACAGGGCTTAATCGACTCCCCTATTCATAAGCTTTCAGAAAATATATACTTTATGGGGTCGGAAATCAGAATTGTAGAAATTTCACACGGAATGACAAACCTATATATACCCTTTTTCACTGTGTGAAGGGTATAAAAAATAATAAAATAAAAGTTTTTTAATTAATACGATCCTGAATAAATTTAAATATTAATTTAAAACAAAAAGTTTAACCAATAAAAATTAAAATTACTTAAAAACTATACAACTATTCCCACTGTTCACAGTATAAGCGATTATTAGTACCAATGTATAAGTACAAACAGAAAAACCTCCACATTGGGTAAATAGATTCACAAAAGTGTCTTCCTTTCCATGATTTTTGGTAATTGAAAGGCTGTTAAACTTAATTGTATGGCTTTAACATATAAATTATAATATTCCAAATTTAATACTATATATTTACAAATTGAAAAAGAAAGATATTTTAAATGCCTATACTTTATATTATATTAAATTAAATACAAACGAAACAAATCAAATGAAGTTTGATGGAATTTATTCTAAATCAACTTAAAGAAATTGTACAGTAAAGCGATGTTTAAAGAGACGTTTTGAAAGGAAGTTTTTGTGGGAAAAACTTTAAATACTTTCAGCTGCGGAATGGTAGTTTTTGAAATAGTGGGCTTATGAATGCTCTGTTGCATCTTTATATTAATGTATAGCTTTACTGGAATAGAAGAGGTTTTTTATTTCTAAAAAAGACTATACAAAAATCTACAAATTACTCACTTTATTTACCGTAATCATAAATAATATTTTAGATTTATTGAAGACTTAATTGATAAATTTCTATACAACATGTCTCAAATAAGCCTTAAATAAAGCTAAAGTATGAATACGATAGTATATTGCTAAAACTAACTTTTATATCCTTCACAGAGAGTGCAAGGGTATTTAGTATATAGTTTCTTTATTTCGTGTAAAACTTCTAAGATATTCATTTCCGATCCGATCACGAATAAATTTTCTGAAAAGGTATGAATAACAGGGATGATTGAGAACTTTTCGTCTATTTGTGTGTATGTTGAAATCAGTTTTTTGAAGGCCCCCGATATTTGCTAGAGCAGAGAGTAATATAGAAATATCAGAAATATTTTCACGCAGATTGGTATTGAAAATCAGCATAATCGCTACATAATTTTCGGATATATGAGCAAATAAACACAACTGTCTCAGTGTTTTCCTTATTTTTGATAAAAATATTAAACTTTTTCAGCCCAAGGATAATTGATAGAAAGACTTCAGAATGTTTATAGACAAATCATGCCTCTAGAAATATTTAAAATGTTGGACAAATATGTCACTAATAAGCAAAGATATAAAAAAATTTTTACTAATTATGTAAAATTGTCTCCCAGTAGTTTTCAATAGTCTACTGATGAGCTAAGCCAACCTAAACCCAATAACCAATAAAAAAATTTCTTAATTATATATATTTGTCATAAATAATTTTTGGACATGATAAAGCCATCAATTTAGAAGATTATTATTAGATTAGAATTTAGATTATTATTATTATTATTATTATTATTATAATTTTTATTGTTATTATTATTATTATAATTATTATTATTATTATAATTATTATTGTTATTATTATTATTATTATTATTATTATTATTATTATTATTATTATTATTATTATTATTTTTATTAACCGATATTTAGGCACCAAGAAAAATTAAACTGCGTGGTTTTTAATTTTATTTTCAAGAGAAAATATTGACATAAAAGGACCTAAACCGCAATATATAATTAATTATGAAGAGGGACAAAATCCCAGATTGCACCTTATTTATCCACTTTAATCCCACAATATTTATGGG
Source organism: Phyto melanocephala (assembly GCA_941918925.1). Lineage (NCBI taxonomy): Eukaryota > Metazoa > Arthropoda > Insecta > Diptera > Rhinophoridae > Phyto > Phyto melanocephala. Next base: position 24,654,951 of record OW799236.1, on the reverse strand, counting down.
GTTAACAGACCTATGTACGAAATGCATATATTCATTTCTTACTAACAGAAAACAAACTGTACGTTTTTAAAAATAACTATTCCAGAAATATAGATATACTTTCGAACAAGTCACTTCGGGTCGCCTATCTTCTCATTGAGCATTAACGATTTACCTCGAGTATTAAGATTCTCTATTTTTTTTCGTATGCAGATGACGTAATAATTTTGTCTTAGTTATCTTTATGTTTCTGATCAGCAAAATCTTCAAGATGACATCAATTCAATTTTTAGTTGGTGTAAAATAAATCTGATGCAATTAAACTCAAAAAAGTTTAAGTGCATGCTATTCTTCAGAATAAACCCGATATCGGCTAGCTATTTTCCAGCTTTAACTTGTTGATAATTTCTAAAACCTGGGCAACTTACTCGACCCTAAATTAAATTTTAATTTTGCATATTACCTTGTCAGTAAATAAAGCCAGAGGTGTGCCTGGCTTTATACAACATTGGGCTAAAGGTTTAAGGGTCCCTTTGTCACAAAAAGTTTCTACTCGTTGCTTGTAAAGCCTATTCTGGAGCTTGGATCTGTTATTTGGGATCCTATTTATATTAGTTATTGAGTCCGTTCAAAAGCAGTTCCTGTTATTTTGTCTACGTGGAATAAACTTTAAATCGTTTAATTTGCCTTCGTATTCTGGTAGACTTTCTCCTCTTAAGCTCCCAACTGTATAAGGCCACAGAACTTTGTTAAATATTTCATTTACTTTTGACATAATTGCTGGTGAAATAACCCATGTTTTTTTATTAACAATATTACATTTAACGTTCCGCAGCGCCCATCACGAAATTTTGTTTCGCTTTTAAATCAACTTGTTAAAGCAAATTACAGTAACGCAGACCCATAATAATAAACTTAAAATGTAAATCAAACAATTTAATTGGCAACAATACAACCAAATTCATTGCCAATCGAATAGCTCAGTTCTCACAATAGAACTTTTCTTCTTTTGGTTATTAAATTTCAAGAATCATAATTTCTTAGCGCTGACCAAGGCGTATTTATTCGTCAGGTAATTGCAGTTCAGAGAGAGTTGTTTTGTTAAAAATTTTTATATATGAAGTTTGACATTTGAAATAAATGAGAGAGCAGAGAAAATTGTTTTTTATCTATAGACTTTGACAGCTGAAATTTAAAATAAGTGAAGAAAAAAATAATCAGCTGACGAAATAAGACTACCTAATAAATAAATGTGCCTTGGTGCTGACTATGCATATATATTTTATGTTCAAGTTATGAAGATACAGTCATAAAATTCTATTATCACATTTAAACTATGTTACTTACAACCGATACCAACTTTATTGCTTAGTAACAGTAATGTTGTTGTACAATATCTTCTTCTGGTTATTTGTAATTTTAAATATCACTTAATTAAACACACTCTTTTTTTCTCACAATAAATTTTAAAATCTTACTGCCCTATTCACAAAAAATATTTAAAGTTTATTGAAGCCTATTAGACAAATTTCCGAACTATTTCTTAAAAATCCTTAATCTATAATTAAAAAAAATATCCATTTTTGAATACGGCAGCTATTTTTTTAAGAAAAATTATAACAAAGTAAAAATAAATAAATATAACCACAATTTTTTACTGTAAATAAAAGGTTTTCCAATTGGAGTGATATAATTTCTTAAAAAAAAACACACTTATTGTTTCTTTGTTACTTCTCTCATTCAATTGTTGCATTCGCTGTGTGGCACGTAGCACTGTTTTGATAAAACCATATGTTGTCAAGATGTTGTCAGTTTCGGCCATAAAAAGTTCATCGATGTATACCGCTCTCCATTGACAGTAACGGTGTTACCTGCTTCATTTTGCAAGAAGTACGAACCAATGATTCCACCAAACCAAAAACCACACCAAACTGCCAATTTAGGTGAAAGTAATGGTTTTTCATGAATAATTTGTGGATTTTTTTTGCAACAGAATCGACAGTTTAATTTGTTTACTGCACAACTCAGTGAAAGTGAGCCTTGATTTAGTGGAAAAAGTGCTCGAAAATTCGAATCAAATACGTTCCTGCAGAAGAAGTCGTTGAGGTTAGTTGTATAACGTTTTATTTAAAACTTAATTGTATCGATTATACTTAAATAAAAAAATTTTAAATTTCTTAACAGTAAGAGTGTTTTTTAAGAAACCATATACTTTACTCTTATTTGAAAGCCTTTTAAATGCTATTACAGCGAATATAATTCGATCGTCGTGATCATATCGTAACCATAGTTTTTCTCTAAATATAGGAGGCAAGGAAATGCTTAGAAAAAATATTTCCCCTTTAAAATAATACAAGCAAACTGAGTATTTTAATTCACCTGCAAAGTATTGGTTGATAAGGACACTCTGAGATACGTTATTGACAATCTCGCATATGCTCCATCAAACAGAAAACTAACCACCTTACTTACAAAGTCTATGACTTAATATACAAAATAAAGAAAATAAAAAAGTTGCACTTTATTTTTTTATATTAAAAGCCTCGTGTAGAATTTACAAAGTAATATTTGGTTTATATGTTTTTAACTGACTGCCTTTTAATACTACAAACAAAACTAGTTCTTGTATTTAAATTAGTGGCTTTAAACTGAGTTATGTTGAAATCTTAGAAACCCAAGTAATCGATACAACTACTGAAACATTAACATTAAGATCCGTTTCAGTTTTAAATGAATTTTTATTTTCTAAAATGACTTCTGTAAATAATTTAAGGAAAATGGCAGGTTAATACAGTTGTCAAATGTGAAAAAAGCATACACACACCGAACCTTACTAAAATATTGGTTGCTACCAGCTACACCGATATTATATTTTACAAGCAACAAATTGTTTTAACAAACCACAAATCGTTGTATGCCTTTTAGCAGCAAATTATGGTGATTTATACAGGTGAAAATTGTAGACACCAAACAAGTGAGAAATAAACAAAAAAGCAAAAACAAAAGCTTTATATTAAAACCTAAAAATCTTCTCAGCAAAGAAGTCTTAAACATAAACCCACATGTTTAACTGTTAGAGACACACATGCATGTATGTGACAGCAAACAGGATGTGTGACTTTGTAAGGGTGTAAGTGTTTGAGGTAAAAAAAATATGTTCAAGACAAAATTCCGCTAATTTTATGCCTTTGAAGCTAATTGTGTAAAGGGAAAGTGACAGCAAGCAATTGCTAAAAAAAATCAAAATTTATAAAAAGGAAAAGTAACAAAAAAAAAGAGTATTTCCTTGAAATTAAAATCAGTGCAGGAAACAAATTAAAATTTTATTAAAATTTAATTAAAGAAAATAAATTGCCAAAGACATAATATTAAATCGCAGACAAAAGAAAATAAGTGTAAATATTTTCTATCTACATATAAGTGTTTGTGTAAATGTAACAACATATAAAAGTGTGTGTGAATGTGATAATGTATTGTATTTTATGTTTACTTAAAACTTAATAACGTGCACATTATAATTTGCATTGCGGAAGTCTTGCCACATTAAGAGCCGCTTTTTTTTCTCGATTCAACAAACCAAAACTACAACAGACTATGATAAACAACAAAAACAACTTTACCGCTGCCTGTATATAACAACAACTACTAACAGTATAACACCAAGAATCAACAGCTAAAATTGCTACTTCGTATGTACATACACATCCACAAACAACAGCAACAACTACAATAACAGGAATAACGTGGCAATAATAACAGCAACATTACAACCATCATTATTACCACAAAATAACAACCGCAATATGGAAGTCGTGCATGTCGTCAGTTGTATAATTTTTCTTTTAACCGTTACGGCTTCACCAGAAATACCATCAAAAGGTAAGTTGTTTTGTATCTCTCTCTTACTCGCTCACTTGTTTTAACTACACTTAATCATTAGGTTTAATTTTAAAAGAATAATAAAATCTTTGCATATTTAAGAATTTTAATCTTTTTTTGTACGTGAGAATTTTATTTAGAGTTGTGTTCGTTTTTCTAGTGGACAAAACTTTGCAGGCTAAAAAGAGTAAGAGAAATCTTAAGCCTCTGTTTCTTAAACTTAGTTGCTAAAAATTATTTTACTTGTAACTACAAGTTAATTTAAAGAACGCATTTCTTATTATAATTAGCATTTAAAAATAAATTTAAAAAAATAAGATATAATATTCTGAGAGTATTTATTAAGCAGTGTTCTTTAAGCAGTTTTCGTTAAGCAGCTTATTTTAAGACATCAGTGGTCGCATATAAAATATGGTTAACATGAAGATAAATCTTCAAAGAACAGTTATTCGTTTGAAATATGGACAAGCAGGACATTGTTTTGAAAAATCAATACTCATCAAATGGATTCACCATAATAAATATTAATTGAAAACCTTTAAGATGTTTTATTCACTGACCGTGCGGTTTTGAGCATTAAATCTTAAGCAAATTAATTTTGAAAAAAGATAATTGGGGAAAATTTTTTTATTAAGAAGTTTCCTTTAAACGATATTTTGATTAATTACAATTTTTTTTAATTTCTAATTTAACCGTTCTTTAAAGAATTTTTTATTAAGCAGTTTTCAAACGGTTTTTTTATGATCATTTATTTGCTCATAGAAAATATTTGCAATACATATAGTTTTTTCTAGAAAAAAAATTTATGGGCCAGTGTTATATAGAAACCATCTTAAGCAGGGTAGTTAAGACATAAAAAACTTAACTTTCATAGGTAGATATAAATAGATTAATTTGAATTGACATGTTTTCAATAAAAAAATAAAAAGTTTCTCCAGACGATTTTTAAAGTAAACACTTTTATTAAGCATTATATATTCAAGAAGTGCCCTTCGGTTTTAAACTTTTTTAGAGAGTAGATTTATTTTTTTTTTATAGTATTCTAACGAAAAGAAACAGTAACTAAGAATATTATATCTAATAATACCCTTCAAAATCATGCCCACAGGCCACAGGTACCCTAACCTAGATTTTATTTCATACGACTTTTTCTTTATTATTTCCAACGCCATCTTTGATTATGAATTTTTACATAGTTAACGGTGTTCTACTTTTCAAGCTACTTCATTAGGTACCCTATCAAGGTTCAAAAAAAAGACCCAATTTTGTTTCAGACGCCATCTTACATATTATACTTCGTTAAAAATTTACTGTATTCTACTGTTGGATATTGTATTTTAGTGGTCAAGCTTTTTCATTTGAGTCCAATATTAAGGGATTCAAGGAGTTATATTTTAAAATACAAGATATAAAACATATATGAATATTTTATCTGTCATTTTGTTGCTGTCATTATTGTCATCATGACCTTTTGTTTGTTTATTAGTGTATTATATTGCGCTCGTAAAGCCCTTAAGACTAATAACCATAATTACTATCTCGAGTCTCTAGCAGCTGAAAAAAATTCGATTTTGGTTTGTAAATTTTTTTAATAAATATTTAAAAAAAAAATTTTGCCTTTAACTCTACCAATGTATCACCAAGTTTTACAATTTTTTTTACAAATATCCCTAGAAGCATATTATATCTAAAGTAGTATTAAAGGTGTTTACATTTTACTCTAAGGCTAAAACATTTTAATTATTTTTATAAAAATATGGCAGAAACAGAGGCGGTCGTGTTTACTTGATCATATATTAGAAAGTTATGGGACGATTGTGCTGACTTTCAATACAAATTAATCTCCGAATGTTTCCAAAAGACATATATTACTTATTGGTCTGTGCTTCCTTTTTTACCAACACACAGACAAACTGAAAAACGGACAGACAGATAGATAGATAGACAGACAGACAGACAGACAGACAGACAAAATGACAGATAGACAGTTGGACATAGCTAAATCGACTTCCCTGTTCACAAACTTTTAGAAGTTAAATTTTTGGGACAAAAATGAATAGAAATTACAAATGGAATGACAAAGCTCTATATACCCTTGTCACCAAAAGTGATGGTTAAACTAACTTACCAGAATAGCCAACGCCAAAATTGTTTTTAGTTTTCATTTCCCTTAATAAAAACGTTTACAATTTATATCTAAAAATATTTATATTTAAAAATGTTAACGTTTTCTGAACCGATTTTAACAAACTTCTCCACAGGCTGCTGAACTTGAGTCTGTTTAAAAGCAAATATTCAAAATGTAATAGAAAATGTTTTCCAAACATAAGATTTCTATAACAACATTTTTTTCGAAAGTATTTTTTTTATACAAAATATTTCGTATTTATAAAAGAAAAACTCCATCCGCCCAGTAGTTTTGTATATCAAATTTGTGTAGAAAAATACAAAAAGTGGCTTTTCAGTGAAGAAAAAAAAAATTATTTTGTAAGTTAATAAGAATCAAACTGAATAACAGTTTATTAACTCTAGAAGCCTAACCTATTTTATTGATACATAAAGCTTAAACATATGTCTCAGAGGCGTACATGTACTAATAAACCTCTTGGCTAAATTGTACTTAGTTATATAGTTTGTTTTTAATGCAATTTTAGTTGCGCGAACAAATGTTCATTGCATTCTGTGTTCTGTGAGATAATGTGCCCTTACTCGTTGACCAAATATGTCCATTGTTACCACGAAGAACTTTGTCAGAAATACGATATATTCGTTTGGAATTGAAAGGAACTGAAACGTCAGCAGCATCGACATCTTCTTCAGTGCAGGAATTTAGTTGTGTATCTTCAGTATTGCAGCTGTTTTCATCATTGTTTTTAACGTTCTGGACACAGTTCTCTTCTTCTTCTTCATCTTCTTCTGAAGCTGAATCGTCTAAAGTAAGGTTATCTTCTTTTCTTGTTTGTCTTCCTTGCTACCCGGTGGCGAACATTTTTATGATTAAAAGTGACAAACGCTGACAATGTTAAATCATAGATGACAAATGCTGATTTTTTTTTTTGGCGTCATATATGCATTTTTAAAGTAAATGACCCAACATTATTAGATGACTAAAGTTGATTTTGAATTTTGAGTTCTATCAGACAACATTATCATGACTCATTGTCTCACTCTTATGTACTGTTATGGAATCATAATAGAATATATCGCTTAGTTTCAACTTTTAAAAGTATAGTGACCCTTCCATGATCTTGCCATGCATAACTTCCTTTGGCTGTGGCAACGTCATGTAGAGTCATTATTATTTACGATAATTTTTTGCAATCGACTTGACACTGATTCTGTGGCAATGATTTATTGATGAAAATGCTATTGTGATGATGTCGTCCAAATTCGAATTAGTTTATAATGTCAAACTAGAAAATTACGCAGCTTACTTAACTTATAGTGAGACGCTAGTTAGGTTTATGCAGTGCCACACTTGAGCACTGAAATATTAGAAAATGTTTAGTTTAATTTCTTTTAAGCCGTGTTTAAATAGCACAGGAAGTTTTCTTTTAAGATTTTTTTTAGTCAGCCTATTATTTGCGGTGATGTTTTTAAAGACATTTTTATAAGAGTCTTCTAACAACTTCTTAAAAAAAGAATCTATTAAATTAAATTTATTTTAATTAATTTTTTTTTAAATTACTATTACATTTACTTGCAATAACTTATTTTATTATTGATTTATTTGTAAATGCATATGGATAAAATATTTTAACTAACCCCTTCACAAAACGTTTTCATAAATCACATTGACAGTTTGTTATCAATACAAACAACTTACGTTCACATACAACTACTTGTTACACTTACATATTGTATATTTTATTAAAAAAAGATTTTGTATTAAAAAATAAAAAATAAAGAAAACAAACATATAGAAAAACTCAATTTACAAACACATATTTTTCTTATCAAATTTAACACTTTTCGAACATTTTTATTTATGAACAAAAATTACGGAAACATTTGTATAAAACAAAACAAACAAAAAATAAGAAATATTACAAATATTTCGTACAATATGTTAAATAATTTTTATAAATTCATATTTATATATGCTACGTATATTGATATGCATATGCGTATGAAAAATGGAATAAAGGAAAAGTTAAAAAATGTTTTAAATCAGAGGGTAATAGTAAAACAAACAAGCTGCTTGTTTGTGTACTACTTACAATTTTATGTACAAATATATTTACATTAACATACACTCACACATAAAGCATACACATTGATGTATAAAAGTGTATGTTGAATTTATTCATACACATTCATACACATACATATTTATTCATATGGCTTTGTGCTTGTTTGTAAACAAATATAATTTATTTTGTTACAATAAATACACTTTATCATAATGTTGTTTTACAGATTTTTCTGAAGTTTTTTATTTGTCTTTTTAGGAACGAGCATCTTGAATTATAAGCACTTTTAATATTTTCTAATTTATTATACACTAAGTGTTATACACAAAGTGATAATAAATTAAAAATTAAAATTTTTTGAAATAATAGTCTTCTTTATATGGCTCGATGAACGCAGATATTGTTTTTATTTTTTTATTTAATTATTGTTATATTCTTTAGCTATACGAATTTAAGAAAACGGGTGCTGGTTGACAAAAGTGCAAATTTCCCTTTAAATATTATTTAAATATGCCTAAAACTATGCTTTTGAAATTATATTAAAAAACAGTGTTAAACATTAAACCTGAGATCTAGGCTAAGCCACGATGAGGTCATTATATTTATGTACACGATGGTGAAGAGTATATAAATCTATGCACGGCCAATAATTAAAGGTTTTTGAATTAGAGTGATATGAAAATACATATATCATATCACTCGTATTGGAAAACCTTTTATTTCACTCTTTCTTTTTAAACTTGATTATCTCTATTATTGTTGGTTATTTTCTTAAGTATTTTTTATATAATTTACAATTTAATTATCAACAGTCTTTGATCGGTGATTACATGTTGCATGTAAATATCATATATTTAACTCCCAGGTTTATAAGTTGTTAGCCATTTTAATTAGTAATTCCGATGTAATCTTTGATTTAGATTTTCTACATAGTTTACTGTATTTTACTAGTCAAACCCTATCACTTGATGCCCATATTGGCTCTCTGGGTGATATAAAAACTGAAAAAATAGATATTCGTTTTTAAATTTAAGGAAAATACCGAAGCAGTTTTAGTTTTTTTCATGTATTTAAATTAGTTTTTAACGGATTTGTAACTTTTGCTCAGTAACAATTTTCCAAGCTCAAATTAAATAAATAATAATAATTAGGATCCTGAGAAACCTTTAAACAATTTGTTCCAGATGATTCCTTACCACAATATATCGAGATATTCCAGCTGCTCATCTCTCAGAAAATTTTTATGTCATATTTATGAGCTTTTCCAGGGTTATTTTGTTTGATACGAGTCTTCCCTTGTGCGAAATCATTGTTTCGTCTACCGAAATTTCTGCACCTAGAGTTTACACTTCCTGGTACTTTGAAATCAACATTATCAAAATTTTTATTTTCAGTCACGGATACCTCTGACCATCTGTTCATACGGAAATTACGACGCAGCTGACATTTTTCAAAAATTGTCTTGCATACTTATAAGTCTCTGTTACCATCAATTCCATTATTTCTTCATCAAAAAACTGCTGAAATATATTAATTGGCATGGGTTCCCCGTTATCAACCGTGATGCGTTTATTTAGACCACTTTTTCCACTTAAAATTAACATCTCCCCTGCTTCAAAAGTTGAATTACATTGCTAACACTCAGGCATTGTGGATGCTGTCGAAGTAGATGAATTTTGCACCAATTCTTTTTCCAATATACAGTGCTCACAGACGTTTTTCAAAAAAATTTGTGAACCATATGTGATTCACAGAACGTCTGGTTAAGAATTATGAAAAAAAATGTCTGTGCATCACATATGATTCACACCTTTTTCTTATAAAAAACACTTTCTTCACTACTAAAAGTACATATTTATTATAATAAAAAAAACAACTTTCAGTACATAACAACCGTTTTAAACAAAATTTAATTTTTGCACGTACGGCATAAAAAAACAGGACAGGGAAAGGGTAAAAAAAATTTTTTCCGACGATATTTTTGTTTGTAATTGACCCAGCGATCCAAAATGTTCAATGTAACAAGAGTTCCCAGAAGTTCCATAGAAACTGCAAAAATATTCTTTGATTGGGAAAACGCAGCGGTAATCGTGTTCGTGCGCTCATATCTGAGCTTGTTTTTCACCCACATAACTGATTTGTAATAGCAAAATTCTCGTAAGCATATCTGATAAATTGGTACTACATAAGATTTTGAATTATATCTCCACATTACTTTTTATGAGATTTGGAAGTTATACGATTTTTCAATACGATATTTTATACCCTTTACACAGTGAAAAAGGGTATATATAGTTTGTCATTCCTCGTGAAATTTCTACAATTTTCTTTTCTGCCTCAGCTTATGAAATAGGAGAGTCGATTAAGCTCTGTCAGTCTGTCCGTCTGTCCGTGTTTTTGTTGAAATCGACTTTTTGAAGCCATCCGACATCGCTTGGACCCGAGTGAGGTACCAAAATATCAGGAATATTCAGGAGTAGATTGGAATTGAAAATCAGGAACATCGGTACATAAACAACTGAGATATGAGCAAAAACCCACGACCACCTCGATTTTTTTTTTCACAAAAACAACATTACAACAACAACATACATACATACAAACTTGTATATTGGTTAAAGTAAACGTGGCACCAAATCCCAGCTGAGCCAAAATTTTTTTTTTATATTTCTTTTATTATTAATTTTTTTTGTTATATTTATAAGATATATTTTAATTATTTTTTTTAAATTTTTTTTTCAATTTTTTTTTTTAATTTTTTTTTAAATTATTTTTTTTTAATTTTTTTTTTATATTTTTTTTTAACATACATACGTAAATTTATAATTTTACAATGGGATGTTTTTATATATGTATGTTTTTTATATGTATGTACGTATTTCATATGGGATGAATGGTGATACAAACTACTGTTATTGCATGACTACACGTTGTGAAGGGTATATAAGATTCGGAACAGCCGAATATAGCGCTCTTCCTTGTTTAATGTTTTATTGTTATGCGTTGTAAATTATGCGTGTTTACAAGGATATACCTATTAAAAAAATTAAATAAGAAGAATTTATTAAATAAAATACGAATTTTAAGCAATTTATTTATTTATTTTTTTATTGTTAATTCGCTGTTTCCCTTAAAAACGTTTAGGCATACACCACATTCCTTTTTCTTAGATGACATTGAATTTTTTATGTGATTTTTTGGTTATTTATTTGCTTATATGCAGCTTTTGATAATTGTATAATGTCAACCTTTTTGTGTGTGTTTCGCTGAGGATTGTATTAACCGCATAATAATAGCATTGGGTGCACATGAGGGCTTTAAAATGTTGGTTTAATAATACACAAGGGCAGATAGACGGTCAGACAGATGGACAGACACACAGTCGGACGGACAGACAGACAAAATTATCTAATTTATCTAGCTAAAGGGTCTAAAATTAGTATTGTATAAATTTCAAAGAGAATGATAATATTATTAAGTAGCGACTCATTTCCAAACAATTGCAAAAGATTGTTACCACATACAGATCTGTGTAGAGAATTCATGGACATACGAATATTTCACAGTCGATTTCTCTATTTATAAGCTTTAAAAAAATATTTATTTAATAATATCATAAAAATAAATTAAATTTACAAACGGCACTCAAGTGAAGGGTATAAAAAAGCGCTCCCTACGTTGGCAAAAAAAAAAATAAATCTGCTGCCTTCTGTTCGAATATGTATGACACACTTTTCATTCTTGTAAAATGGTATAGAGTTTTATAAATATATTCTGAAATTCTTATTGCTCTTATTTGACCTTTATTTTATAAAATTTTCAATTGATTCTTCAAGCTCGAGGTCTTTATAAATATTTGTTGATTTATTTATTATTCAATATTTCGCTATTTACTCCTTTGTGTAGCATCTTCAGGAAAGAAATTGTGTGTTTTTACAAAATTTTTTAGAAAAATATATAAAATTTTGTAAAAACACACAATTTCTTTCCTGAAGATGCTACACAAAGGAGTAGCGAAATATTGAATAATAAATAAATCAACAAATATTTATAAAGACCTCGAGCTTGAAGAATCAATTGAAAATTTTATATTCTGAAATATTACAAAATAAAATATATAACATAACATAATGTTTGTATTAAACTTATGAAACCATTTAAAACAAATTTCAATAGAGGTTAGTTAATCTCAGTAAAATTTTAAATAACAAATATTCGGTGTCACTAAATTGCTCGGTACTGTATTTAAAAAAAAAATTTTTCTTAATAAAGTGTTTTCATTTTTCTTTATAAAGTGTTTTCATTTTTCTTTATTGTATTTCTATACTGCTAACTTATATTACTTATGGGAATTTGAATTGTAGCAAATTTATAAATTATTTTGTACCAATATTTTATACTTACTTGACTGGTATAACTTGTAAGTGTTTGTTGTCTCTGTAAAAATATTTTGTTGTTGTTTATACAAATGACATACATAGTTACTGGTGTTGGAATGTTAATGGGAATTCATAACACTTGCATATTAAAAGTGATTTTATTTTTCTTTTTTTTATAATTTTATTAAAAACAAAAAAAAAACAAAAGAAGAAAAATGTTGTTTTGTTGGTAGTTTAAATAAATTGTTATAAGCAACAATTTTACACTCTTAATAAAATAAATTGTTTTATTGAGTTTTTCTTTGAAGTAAACTGTGTTCAAGTAAAGCTGTTTGAATTTTAACCTTAAATAGGCAAAAAATAAACAAGGCCACCGCAAACTGCAAGAAATTTTTTAAAATATTATTAAGTAGTTACACTTTGTTAAATATAGCTGTGGCAAAAAGCAATAACTGCTTAAGTCGACATAAGCTAAGACAAATGTTCAATTATTTTGGGAAACTTCACAAGAAGCTATAGCGTAAAAACTTATTTTTTATATATTTCTAATGAATAACATAATTTGGAATCATAACTTATTTTAACTTATAATATCACTAAATATATAAAAACCGCCATGATCTTTAATATCTAAAGCACGGAAAATTATCTTTATTTTAAAGGGAATTTATTTGTAAAAATCAACTCACAATTTTAAAAGTATTTATCCTAAAAGCTATAAAAATAACAAATAAGCAGTTTTCTCTCATCGCCACAGCTACATTTATATGTTTTTAATCACCTAATAGAGTACAGGTTACTATAGCAAAAACACCGTTGCAATAAGGCTCCAACATAGCTGCAATCAGGTTAGAGGCCACTATAACCCCCAAACGACCCAGTGTCAGCCCCAAGCTGACGGCTTTTCCCCTGTTCATATAAGAAAAATGTATTATTTTTAAGTGTATTAAGTCAAAACACCTAAATGATATTTTAAGGTTTAAGTAGAAAATGCATTTTTTTAATATAATGTTAAAAATATAAAAATAAAATAAATACTGCAATGCCACATTTTCACATTCCAACATAAGAATTTATTTATATTCGACATATCTGTTCCCACTACAAGAAAGTGAAAGTATGTAAATTTCCATTAAAATGTTTTCAATTTTATACTATAAATTTCAATCGTACTTGCCTTATCTTATTATTATCACCAACATAAAAAAATATTGGCTTTAGACCCCATAGAGTATAAGTATAAGTATAAGAATAAGTATAAGATGTATAAGTATAAGTATAAGTATAAATTTTAAAATAAGTATAAGTATTATATGAATCCATGCTTAATTGTAGTACCATTTAACTTTATCCGCCCATCTGTTCCTCTGTTCGCCTGTTGAACGAAAGATATAACACGAACAGAACAAGTTAAGAGATTAAATTTGTTTAAAATATTTCATACACATCAGAGATGTTTGGTCTTGAAAATTGGCTACATCGGTCTATAAGGAAGAGAGTCATAGCCTATAGTGCAAACGTAAAGGATTATAAAAAATGTCTTTTTGGCATCGAATTAAATCCGACTGCATCACATACAATTACACTGATTCTACTTTTTGACAGATGCATAAAAATGAACAACGAATACAATGCATGGTATGTAACTCTAGCTTAAGAAAAATTTATATATTCAAATAACAAGGTTTTAAGCATATATGTTTGTTTGCTTTTAAATTTGTATGTTGTATGCGTTTGCTTTAAGGAAGCAATTTTAGTTTTACGAAAACGAAATTCTTGAATGTGGCATCACTGTTATATATATTAATTTTAAAAAGAGCTGTCCTCAATTTCTGTTTATGGTAGTGCCGCAGCTGTCAATGTAAAAAAGTAGCTGACTACACTGTGGTAGCTGGAACCAGCTGTAATTTTAGTCATGCAGCTCTGTAGTCTGCTGTGGCTTATGTATTTAATAATTTAATTTTGTTTTTATACAGAATACCACAAATAAGTTGTTTAATAATATTTTCACATAACCCTTCTAAACTCACCTCAAATGTGTAGGCACTAAGTCTACCATGGCTCCACACATTATCGAAATCGATAAGCCCGGTAATAAAATATATAAACAAAACAGCACCAATACCCCAGTAGTATCTGTGACCACATGTAGCAGTATTCCACAAAGAGCACCCACCGCCAAGGCAGCTAATAAAACATTTTTCCTACCTAGGGGATTAAGTAATAAGCCTTGTATGGAAAATCCTACTAGAAAAGCCAAACCCATGATAATGTTATCAATATAGGTCTTAGTGGAAATGGTATCATGACAGATCTAAAAAAAATGTTTAAAATTTAATATGAATTTCCATACAACACAACCCCTTAAAAATACTTACTGCATTTAGATTATCTCCGTCACTATTAGTAGCATTTATTCGATCTAAACCATAAGACTCTTTAACTATTTCACATACCGTAGCACTTTCACCTGATTGTAAGCCTCCTGCTGAGCGATTAACTATTTCGGGAAACCAAATTTGCATGCCGTTAGAAGAAAACATTAAGCCAAATAAGGCCACTACCGCCAGCATAACATTTAAGCCATGAGGTTTATAAAACAAAGGCAATGTAGCTTTCCATATGTTAGTTATTACAGAGCAGCCTTTGCTCGTACTCAATAAATCAGCATCTGCCAGTTCTTCTGGTTTTAAAGAAATCGTGGTAGTTTTAAGTACAACATCCAAATCTAAGCCCTTATTATATTTGGAAATCCAGTTTAAGGCTTTAACAGTTTCTGCCTGCTTTTCATGGGCCAGCAAAAGTTTAGGACTTTCAGGAAAAGGCAACAATAATAAGCCTCCTATAAGGCCTGGCAATAAACTAAACAATATAATCAAACGCCAGGGTTTGAATACAAACGTGTCGGTAATAGCAAATGACCAATCCGTGGAAAGTACTAACCATGAAATGGCTAAAAGTTAAAAAAGTTTAAACATAAACATTTTTTTAGCCACAAGTTTTTAACACACAAATATACAAATTCCTTACCTGGCACATAAATGGCCGTTATGCTTACAAACATGGTGGAATAATTTATGACTACAGCACGATATTTAGCCGTATTAAATTCACTTAGGTATGGATATAGAACACCCGATATGCCACCCAAACTAAATATAAAAGCCAGAGATAATGTGTGGTTAGAATAATGCAATTTTGTTTTTATGTTTAAAAAAAACACCATATGAATTAGTAGATAGAAACACATTTTTTTAGCTCTAACCGTTTTTTTTTTTTAAACTTTACCTAATGCCCATAATAAGATTTATAAAATTAAATAACCATATGTTGGTAACGAACATGGTTATAAACTGTAAAATATTTGTAACAAATGCGGACCATAACAACACGGTACGCCGACCCCAGACATCACTAATGTAGCCCCAAATGTAGGTGGATAATACAATGCCTGTAATTAAATAAAAAATTGTTTTAAATTATGTTTGTTAATATGATTTTATAATTTAAAAAAAAAAGTTTAAATAAATAGTTTCGACATGCAAAGCTAGAGTATAGTGGTATTGAAAGAAAAGGAATTTCATTTACAGCCTAGCTATTTAAATTTATCAAATATCTAAATAGCTTGAATAACTTTCTGGCTCTAGCTGTTCGTTACTTTATTAGAAACTAAAATTAAAGAACAGAATCGGTTTGTGAACGGTAAATAAATAACGGTTTATTTGTTCGTAATTTTTTTTTTGGTACAAATTTGTTTAAACCTGACCTTTTCAGCTTATTTTCCATAAAAAGCAGCGTGAAAAGATAATAAAGAATTTTTATGAATTTAATTAAGTTCGGCTTAGTAGTTTAGATGATAGAGTGTTTTCCACACTGTGTTAATTTATAAAATTAGAAATAGCTATAGAGCGTAAATGAAGTATGGAAAGATTATGTATTACTTATATATACAAGCACAAATAATTTGTTTAAATCGAAGCCTACCGGAAATATGTTATAAAAGTTAAAACTAAAAAATTAAGCCTTCCTTTAATGCATGAGTCTGGCCAGTTTAATATGTTTAACACTAAGTTAGAGACTAATTCATTAGCAATATAACAGCTTTTTACAAGGTTTATAAATATAATTTTCATACGATATCATTTTTATAAACTCTTTGTAAACCTCTTATATTTTTTTATAAACAAGGCAGTTATAATTTAAGGTACCCTCCTACAATCTTGTTGGATATAAGCACTTAAATATAAATCGTGGCAGGAATATAGAAGAAAACATATTTAAGTATTTTACTGCACACACCACATTTATAACACATGTGGTCTGGCAGTTTATTGTACTAAAGATTCCATGGTGTAATCTCAAGGCATATTCATCAGGTAATCACAGTTCAGAGAGAATTTTTTTATATATTTTTAATGTTCAAAGTTTGACATTTGAAATAAATGAGAGAAAAACAAGATAATTTTCTTTTTATTGATTTTGATTAAGTTTAAAATAAGTGAATAAAAATTAATCAAGTAATGAAATAGGACCATCTGATCAAAAAATATTTCTTGGGTGTAATATTATAGGGTGACAGCAAATCGGAGAGAATTTTTCGTTCAAATTTTTTATATGAATTTTGACAATTGTAAATTCTTGGAAAAGTGAGAGAATGTATGTATTGTTTATACATACATGCAAAGGAAAAATATGGTTGTGGTAACCATAATTTAAGAGCAACATCCTATGATTGAATGATTGTGGTTGAAACATATAATAGTTACGAGTTTTCTCATAATTATGTTAAATAAAAGTGTCTATAATCATATCTGTGGCTTGGAGCTAAAAGGGCCAATGTCACTTTTTTCCCTTTTGAGTTAATCATTGCATTAGATTTGTTTCCTTGCTCTTTTTCATTATGGTAAAACAGCTAAAGTTATACTTAACACAGAACAGCATCATAAATAAAATGCTGGCCAATGTCACTATGAAAGCATATACAAAACTCAATTCCAATTTTCTCAAAAGTAAATATTTTGACATTAGCCCTTTTAGCTCCAAGCCACAGATATTATGTCTACAAATAAAATGAACAATCTTTGCTATTTTAAAAGGAAAATCTTTGTTTGTTTCTGTTTTTTAAATTGAAGCAACAAGCTGTGCTCTTTTCGAAACAAAATCTTTTTTTTTTGTTGTTGTTTATATTGATGCTGTTCCGATGTTGATGTTTAACATATTTAAAAAGTCATGTCAATATTGAAAGGATAACGCCAAATGAGCGTTTTATGACTCTTGTTTTCATTATTGTCACAACATTGTAAATATAAATTTACAACATTAAGCTATAAACACAATCAAAGGCTACCGACCATCGACTACCGACTACAAAAGTAGCTGGCTACAAAAATAGCCAAGTCGCCAGCTACTTAATTCTTTTAACGACTACCGACCACTAACTACAAAAAATAAACACATAATGAACAGATGATTATTATTTTTCAATGGTGCCACTATAATAGTTTTTCGCGTTTTTAATAGCGATATTTAATGTATTGCGTTTTTAAAACCACCATTTCATGCATTTATTGTATTGGCAGCACTAATCTGTTTTTTGTAGCCAAGAAAAATAGAAATTAGCCTAAGTTGGCTACGGGCTACAAAAGTAGCATTGTAGTCGGTAGTCGTGTAGCGGCTAAAAGATTTATTCTCATAACCACCCATTTATTCTATTTTTGACATCTTGTAGTCGGTGGTCGGTGGTCTTGATTGTGTTTATAGCATAAATCTGCTGATATACTAAAAGTATAGGATGAAGGAGAGTCATCTGTTGTTGCCTAGAAGCAACAACAATACGAATTAATATGACTGTAGATCATAGGTACCCATTTAAACAAACAATTGTCTTTTATTTTTATGCTCTTTAATTTAGTCGTCCATGAGACAGCGACTAGTGCACATGTTTGACGGCTGTGTTGATATTTATTCAAATACAGTGCGTTAAAAAAATTATGATAAAATTAGAAAAAAAAAAATTTTAAGTCAAATTAAAAACTGCAAAATTTACTATTTATTTATTTCCATTTTAGCAAGTAAAAAAATAACAAATTCAGTGTATACTGCGTTTTTATTAGTTTTTTACACCAAAAACAATTTCTTGTAATAATTTTTAATGGAAATCTCTACGCATTATTTTACATTTTAAAAAATCAATAAGTTTTTTGTAACTAAATTTTGACAAAAATCTATGAGCTTACTTTTTTATAGTACTGTACTTAAAAATTCTGTGTGATTGTGGTTGGAGCCTTTAGCAAACATTATTTGCAATTATCCCTTAATTCATATTTTGAATTAACTAATTTAATTTTACTGACTTTGTGAGTCTAAAATTTGGCAATGATAACGACTAAGCGATACTTTATTAAGGAAATGAAGTTAAACAATAAATATTAAAAATATTTCGTAGTTCACTCAGTAAATATTCCTTAAATACCCTTCACCTGTAGCGCTATGGGTATATATAGCTTGAACATTCTACAATATTTACTTCCTACTGTATTATGTAAATATTATTTGAAAGCCTATATAAAGGGGAACCGATTGAGTGATGTGCGACTGTCCGTGTATTGGTTGAAATAAACTTAAGCAGCCTTTACATCTTACACAGATCGTAATAAATATTTTTTTTATTTAGAATTTCGTTATTTACTTAAACTATAATATAACCATATTTTGTTAAATATTTTCGCCTTTTACCACAAATAGTAGTCACGTTTATTTGACAAAATATTTGCCAAATGTGAACGTAGTTTAATAAATTGATTACGAATGTTAATTAAAAATTTTATATTATAAAAGCGATAGAAAAGAAACATTCTTTATAATCTAAACTTATATAATTAACTTACCTGTTACACACGCCGCCATCATTACACCCTTTTCACCCTGGGACATATTAAATTCACATTGCGAAGATATGGCTATAATACCCACCGCTAACTGAGCTGACATTGATGTCATAGTCAATAAACCACTAATCAATAGTAGAATCCATTGTGTTTTACCAAAACCTAGATAGAATCAAATTTATATAAAACATATGAATAATGAAAAATAATATTCTTAATTACACACCTAAAATATTTAAAATCTCCTCATACTCCCACAGATTACTAACAGCACCAGCTTTAAAATTTTTTTGCAAATTTCCTATTGAATCACCTTCCCGCCCAGCAACTACAGAATTACCAATCCGTTCCAAGCCGTCTCGACTACTCGAAAACTTTGCAGTCTGTTGATTATCAGAGAACTGCATGACGATAAAGCGCCGAGCTCTTAGGGTCGATGATGTTTTCTTTAATAATAATTTGTTTATAACAAATAAATTTCATTATAATCGTTACTTATATTTATACATTCTGAATGAAAGAACAAAAAAGTTAGTTTTATCTTACTGTTGCTTAGTGTTAGTATTTGATTACGTAAAGAGCAAAAAATCATTAAAACACTTGTAAAATTTAAGTGTTGCCTTAGTCATACAAATTGTACTTGCTCAAAACCTAAACATTTTATGCTAAATAAAAAAAAAAAAAATTCTGTATACAGATATTTTTAGATATTTTATTTCAAACACAATTTTTTTAGTCCACCAAAAAAATTTCTTGTAATCGACAACACTGTTTAAATCTTGTTAAACTTTTTTATACAAACTGTCGTCTGCAACCGGTTTATGACGTATTCCGGATGTTTGTTTGATGGCAAGTTGGTGTATGTAGAAAAATTGTTTCAATCCAGTCACGGGCTTATATGCTATTAACCTGAAATAAACTTATTTCTTGTTACCACAGTTGTTGCTGGTGTTGTTTACATTTTTATATGATAACACACATGCCTGACTAGGGCATTTGCTTGATTTAAAAATTTTGAGATGTTTATTCAAACAAGTTTTAAAGAGTTACGTTTAATAATTTTATGCTCTAAACTTGCCTTATTATCTTAAACAATTTTAATCACTGTTTAATAAAGATTATAAAGAAGATACTAAATTATGCGCTAGTTTAATAATTTTATCAAAATCTAAATGTTTCATTACTAGTGTAAGTCACAAAATATGCTTTATTATACCTCTCACACAAAAGTGAAAAAGGGTATATATAGGTTTGTTATATCGTGTGAAACTTCTACAATTTTCATTTCCGACCCCATAAAGCATATATTTTCTGAAAGCCTATGTATAGGGGAGTCGATTAAGCTCTGTCAGTCTGTCCGTCTGACCATCTGTAAGTGTGTATGTTTAAATCAACTTTTTGAAGCCCCGCGAAAAACCACGACCACCTGGTTTTTTAACACAACAACAACAACATACATACATACAAACGTGGTATACTAGTTAGAGTAAACGTAGCATCGAATCGCAGCGGAGCCAAAAAAAAAAATTTTATTTTATTTGTTTTTATTTTTTATATTATTTATATTTTGATTATTTTCTTTTTTATTAATTTTTATTTTTTGCTTTGAATTTTTTTTTTTTTTTTAAATTTTTTTTTTAATATTGTATTTTAATTTTTTTTTAATTTTTTATTTTATATTTATTATTTTTTTTTTTTTCAATTTTTTTTTTTTATTTTTAATTTTTTTTTACTATTTTATTTTAATTTTTTTTAATTTTTTATTTTATATTTATTATTTTTTTTTTTTTCAATTTTTTTTTTTATTTAATTTTTTTATTATTTTTTTTTTTTTTTTAACATAAAGACGTAAATTTATAATTTTACAATGGAATGTTTTTATAGATATATGTATGCTTTTTATATGTATGTACGTATTTCATATTAATGAGATAAATGGTGATACAAACAATTGTTATTGCATGACTACACGTAGTGAAGTGTATATAAGATTCGGCACGGCAGAATAAAGCACTCTTACTGTTTTTTTTATTTTAGTTGCACTAACAGAGCAGCAATTTATTATGTCATTCATATCTTACTAATTGTTGCTATTTTCCCCTTGCTGCATAGAATTTATTTGTTAACATTTTTTTAAACAAAACGCAAAATATAATTTGATACACCCTACACAACCATCACTATTAATAGTGGTTCGTTCAATGTTTACCTTAACAAATAGTCATCTTAAATTCTTGACTTAAACCAAAGAAAAGTTTAAGCAGCTAATATGCGGCATGTTTTTTACATCTGACTTGACAAATTCCACACTGATAAATAGTAACATTGCGTGTGATCCGTTAAAACATTACTTCTGTTAAAAAGATGTGTTGAGACATCTGATAAAATTTCAGTTAGTGCGCGCTCTATTTTCCTGTGTCAAAACATATAACATCAGCCGTTGGCAGAAATCTTTATAGACATATTTGTTACATTTTATAAATATGTCTTTAAATTCATAAAGCTATTCGTAAAAGATTTTTAACGAATGGATCACTAATCGGTAAAGTTTTATGCCAAAGTAATATAGAAAATAATCATTTTTTAAATACATCAAGTTACAAAAGTTTCTACTGAATTTTTAAACACATTACCAATACTAAATTACAAACCGTTATTTCGACGATTATTGCTGAGAAAAACTAACATCTGCTAGAAGGCATACTGCAGAGCTAGAAATTGCTCGTGCGTCACTACTGCACATTCCAAAAAATAAAATTTATTATATATTTATATTTTATTCGAACTTTTTTCTATATATTAAATTTTAATGTGAACCATTTTTTATTTTGCCTTAAGTTCATTTATTCTTTTTATTTAATTTTTTTTTATAATTCAAATTAAATTAAATTGTAACCATTTTAGAAATATTCTTTCTAAAAATTATTTCCGATATTAGCCGAGTGGAATGCATTTTCGAAATCAGCTACGATTTCATCATCAGCACTCTTTATCGGTATACTACTATGTAACTTAAAATTCCTATTTATGTTACAATTGAATGAAATTTGAATTAGTGAATCTTAGTATTAATTTTCATATTTTGTTGAATATTTAATTTCACCTATCAAATGACAATTCATAATTCAACATGTTCATATTCTTCTATATTCGTAATACATTTTCGTTATGCTTTCAATATCCATCCTTTGGCACATGGCACGGTGTTAATGACATTCAAGAATTCATTGTTCAGTGTCTATCACCTAGATGGACTTATATAAATGAAAATGTAAATACAACCTTGTTTTCAATAATTCCAGCCAAAGGATGGATATTGAAAGCATAACGCACATGGCACATGGCACGGTGTTAATGACATTCAAGAATTCATTGTTCAGTGTCTATCACCTAGATGGACTTATATAAATGAAAATGTAAATACAACCTTGTTTTCAATAATTCCAGCCAAAGGATGGATATTGAAAGCATAACGAAAATGTATTACGAATATAGAAGAATATGAACATGTTGAATTATGAATTGTCATTTGATAGGTGAAATTAAATATTCAACAAAATATGAAAATTAATACTAAGATTCACTAATTCAAATTTCATTCAATTGTAACATAAATAGGAATTTTAAGTTATATAGTAGTATACCGATAAAGAGTGCTGATGATGAAATCGTAGCTGATTTCGAAAATGCATTCCACTCGGCTAATATCGGAAATAATTTTTAAAAAGAATATTTCTAAAATGGTTACAATTTAATTTAATTTGAATTATAAAAAAAATTAAATAAAAAGAATAAATGAACTTAAGGCAAAATAAACAAGTAAGAGCACTATATTCGGCTGTGCCGAATCTTTTATACCCACCACCAATTTTGTGTACATTTAAAGCACAATATTTATTATTTTGTTAATCATTATGAATAATCTCTTTATAATAAAATATGTATCACTTTCTTTGTAGAGGGTGGTTAAATTTTAAGGGCCCATGTTGAAGATGAGCCACAGAAACAACAAGTTTTTTTTTCATATCATTTGACATTTCTCAATTTCAGACCAACTTAAAAGTGGAAAGATACGCAAATGAGCAACGCGTTAAAGTTATTCAGGTTTTTTACAAAAATGGGCGTTCAAGTCAAAATGCATTTTGTGCACTTCGTAATTCTTTTGATCAACATAATCGTTCAAATTCGTCCACAATCGGGAGAATTGTAAAAAATATTTAAATTTCTGCAAAGCAGGTCTGTATAAAATGTTAGAAAATCTGTGAATGCCTTTTTAGTTCGTTGAATTGAAACCATTACTGTTTTTTGCGATAGTGTGGCAAAAGAGCAGTCAACATCGACTCATCATCATGCCCACCAATTGACGATCAACATTGTCATTGAAAATTTGGACCATCAGATAGAGGAGTGGCGCCATCGACCATTTGGCCGATATTTTGTTAAATACATAATTGAACCATAAAAATATTATCATTACAAAAAGAAATAATAATAATTTCATAAATAATTTGTATTTTATTTAAATTCAACATCGGCCCTTAAAATTTAACCACCCTTTATAACTTCGATATGCTACTAAAATGCTTTTGTTAATATAGTCTTTCAATGAAAGTGGGCGTTAAAGTAGGCATGTCAATAAAGCTTCTGCTAATAAATACAACTTAGACATTTCAATATAGTCCTTTATTTTCCCAAAAACTTTGTCAATAGAGAAATTACATGAATTTAAGATAAACCGTTATATGGGAGGTAGGCGTTAAAGTGGGCGTGTCACCTAAATTTTTTGGCACAGTAATGACATTGCCTAGGGGGATATACTTAGCAAATTTGACCATTATACCTCTAATTTTGGCGGTTTTATGAACTTTTAAATTTCATTAAGGGTATATAACGTGAAAAGTGGGCGTTATAGTAGGCGTGTCAAAGTTGTTTTTGCGAAAGAGTACAACTTAGATGTTTCAATATAGCGCTTTATTATTCCAAAATCATTATTAATAGAGAAATTATATGAATTTTAGGTAAAACGTTATATGGGAGGTGGGCGTAAAAGTGGGCGTGGCACCTTAATTTTCTGGCACAGTAATGAAATTGAATAGGGTGATACATGTAGCAAATTTGATCATCATACCTCTAATTTTGGCGGTTTTATGAGCTTTTAAATTTCATTAACGGTAGATAACGTGAAAAGTGGGCGTTATAGTAGGCGTGTGAAAATTATTTTTTCTAATGAGCACAACCTAGATGTTTCAATATAGTCCTTTATTATTCCAAAATCTATATTAATAGAGAAATTATATGAATTTTGGGTAAAACGTTATATGGGAGGTGGGCGTAAAAGTAGGCGTGGCACATTGATTTTCCGTTACAAAAAAACGCTTCTCCAAAAAACAAAGTGTGCAAAATTTCAGAGTCGTACATGCAATTTTGTTACTTTTATGACGTTTTTGTTTTTAAATATACCGAAAAATACACTGTGCGGTAAAAATTTTCGTACATTTTGATCGATAACTCCTCTCCTAATGCATAGATTTAAATAATTTTCAGGGAAATATATTGTTTTTACTCAGGAAATATATATCCGAAGTTTCATGAGTCTACGTTAATGCGTTTGAACACAATTCAATTTTTTTCGATGTTCGAGGGACACGGTTTTTTCGACCTACTCTTGCTTTTCGAGCTATAACTCTCTTCTTAATATTCCGATTCAGCCCATTTTCAATACCAAACAAACCTTGTCTATAAGAAAGATTCTGGCAAAATTTGAGCCCCCTAGCTTTTTCGGTGCGACCTCTATCGTGCTTTCACCAGACGGACAGACGAACAGACGGACAGACGGACGGACATAGCTAGATCGTCATCAAATCAAACCCTGATTTAGAATATATATACTTTATGGGGTCTAAAATGGATATTTCGATGTGTTACAAACGGAATGACAAAATGAATATACCCACACCATTTTTTTGGTGGCGGGTATAAAAATGGTTCACATTAAAATTTAATAAAATTTATTGTTATTCCCATACAAGGAGCAACTTTTGCAAGAACTTAAACCCGCAACTCAGCGGCAAAATCTAAATTTTTCAGCTAAATTTCAACAATTGGCCAGAAATAAAGTCTGACTATGAGTGATGAAGCTTATATTTATTTTAATGTTTTTATTAAGAAGCAGAACTGGAAGTTTTAGAGTTCTGAAAATTTGATAGTCTTCAACGCTAATTGCACCATATTCGGTTGCCCAAAACATAGCTTAGTGTGGCATTATATCTAAAAATATCATTGGGCCTTAATTGTTCGAAAATGAATTTGAAATAGCTATAGCCGTAAACGAAGAGCATTATCGGTTTATGGTAGAATATTTGTTAAGTCCTGCTTTTAAAAACAGTCCTGAAATGCAGTTTCAGACACAATGGCAGTTTTGAATCAAATTTTTCAATGTATTCGCCTGATTTGCCAGGACAATTTGCCGACAATTTTTCTTAGGGTCATTAAAAGGCGGGAGTATATATGAACAAGACCAATGTTGTTGCAGAAATTCGAGCGCTACAGCCACAAATTTTAAAAGATGTTATAAAAAAAAACCCATCCATCATTGCGAAGTTCGTAAAAGTGGGTCATTTGAGTGACATTATTTTCTATACTTAGTGAAAAAAATTTAAATTTTGTATGCTTTATAATCTGAAAAAAAATATAATTAAATTTTTAAACCTTATGGCGACTTTTGTCTTCATTTGGCATATTTCTTAGCAGCAATACATGTAAATAGTTAAAGAATTTACCCCCTACCACTCTACTATATAATATAACAGGATACAAATTTACCACCTACAACTCTAGAATAAAATATAACTAGATAAATGTTGACAAGTTTGTGTGCACATTTTATATTGCACGGTACTGTGTATTTCGCTTAAGTAATTGTTACTTCATCTTTGACAATTAATTTTTAATAAATATAATTGCAATAGGGGTTTCAAAATTCTTTAAATTTTTTTCACTATAATTTAATGCAAATTTTTTTTATTTATCTTAGATGAAAGATAAATGAATAATGCTATAGAGTCTTACAAATGACAATACCAACATTGAAATGCTTAATAAAACTATTACTTGAAATGGACGGATAATTTTTTCTATACTGTTATCGGGTAAAAAGGTTATAAAACAATTTGTAATTGTATTGTAATAAAATAAATAAATATTTGAAGAAGAATTTCTTTATAAATTAAGCCATAAAAAATACGGTCCCTAAAGAAATTTCGTTGCAGGCTCTAAAATTAGTTTCTTTTTATTCTACTTAAATTTTACATATAAAACAATACTAAATAAGTATTTAAATATTGTAGAAATTTTGCGGCGAAAACAACTTTTGCCATTTTTGCAAGCCATACAATTACCTGCAATAAAATTCAATTGCCACTTGCAACAACGATAGTTGAACAAACAACTTTAAACATGAGAGTAGTATAAACTAACACATACCCCGTTTATTTATGCTCGTTCGTACAACTTGTTTAATTTGATTGTAAATTTTAATTTAAATTTTAAATTAATAAACCACATAAACTAATATGTACACAATGTGTTAATCTAATAGGTAAAAGCACAAAGTCTAGTCACGAACACAAACAGTCTATTAAGCTTTATAATAAACATATTGCTATACAATTTTATATGTATACAATTAATAAATATTTTCAATGAACTGAAGCCGAAGAAAAAAATTTTTCCATAAGTTCAAGGCCATTTTAAACTGTAAGCGGTTGTCACTAAATTTATTCGAATTTAATATACGCTACAGCAAAATGAGATCTAAGTTTTCATTTTAAAGATTTTTTTTTAAATATTTTTACTCAACCAATTTTACTTGTTTTAAATAATAAACTAACTATACACCGCAACATCATACAATTTTAGTAAATATCACCTAACTTAGACTTAAGAGTATGATAAGTACAATAGAGTTAAATATGTTAAAACTAAAAATCAAAGATGATGTCAAAAATAACGCTGCTAAATCTTATACATTACAAAGTGGTAGTTATACTTACCTATGCTGATCAGATTTGGCATGGAAAAATATAGCACTCTTACTTACTACCAATTATATTTGTAATCAGATTAGTTTAAAAAAAACACGGTTCAGTGGCGAAATAGAAGTTATTTTTTTAACGTTATTATTTTTTAGCGTTTATGATTATGATCTTATTGTAAAACTATACTCACTCAACAATGTCTACATATTTTCTTAAACATGCAAAAACATATCAGAGGAGCGTTAAAATTGCAAAACTGGCTTTGTATGGTAAACTTTAATAGGAATCATAGAGCCTCAGCATGGTATTGTGATTCGTACTGATTAATTTGTTTTGTTAAGTAAACCACACAATACTTTATGTTCTTGTGACTCTCTATATTGTTTAGTGGATATATTTTAGCGCTCAGATTTTGTATTTTGTGTTAAAAAAATTAAGGCATTAAGGTCATCCATTTTGAGTTTCACGAACATGTGTAATCTTACACTTGTTGACATTTGCCCTCTGCATATGTAGGCATGTAAACTTGCTTGACACCGACATTTTGCTTATACTGCATCATGGGCTAGATATGAATATCTCTTGAGAAAACTAAGACCGGTGGTTTAATGGCTGATGGTAGTACTGTTGCCTATCAACAGAGTAACCTAAAGTTCACTTTATGTTTCTCAGCAAGCTAAATGCAATTCTGTCGCTGATTACCTTTAAACGCCTCGCAACAAAACAAGGTTTTAGGTTAGGGTGATCGATTATTCGACATTTTTAGGAAATCGGTTTTCAAATAGCTTGAAATTTAGAATTTAAAAAAACCCGGTTGCTTTTTTAAAAATTTTGAAAAAACCGGTTAACCGGTCGAATACATAAAATATAATTCTTTCTTATACCCATGACAGAAATACAAATATAGTTATAAACTAGTTAGTTCTATGGTTTAATTGTATTTTAAGTTGACACACATTCAATGGCATTAATATTAAATACCGTTTTTATACCCTTCACACAGTGAAAAAGGGTATATATAGGTTTGTCATTCCGTGTAAAATTTCTACAATTTTCATTTCCGACCCCATAAAGTATATATTTTTTGAAAGCTTATGAGTAGGGGAGTCGATTAAGCTCTGTCAGTCTGTCCGTCTGTCCGTATGTCCATTACATTACAACAACAACATACATACATACAAACGTGTATTCTGGTTAGAGAAAACGTGTCATCGAATCCCAGCTGAGCCAAACAAATTTTCTTTATATTTTTCATATTTTTTTTTAATTTTTTTAATATATTATTTATATTTCTATTTTTATTTTTTTGTTAAATATTTTTTTATTTTTTTTTTTTTGTTTTATATTTATTATATATATTTTAATTATTTTTTTTAAATTTTTTTTTTAAATATTTTTTTTAAATTTTATTTTTAATTTTTTTTAAATTTTTTTTTAAAAAATTTTATTTTTTTATTTTTTTTTTAAAGGGATGTTTTTATATATGCATGTACGTATTTTATATGGGGAATGGTGATACAAACTACTGTTATTGCATGACTACACGTTGTAAGATTCGGCATGGCCGAATATAGCGCTCTTACTTGTTTTAAATAAAGATGTTAAAGGACATACAGGAAAGTAATCGGTATTTGCTCTAGTACTGCCATATTAGAAAAACAAACTTTGTTCCAAGCAGGTTGTAATAATGAATAATATTAAAAAGTCACTTTACTGGTCACGATAGTCAAATTTACCTTTTATTAACATTAACTTTATAGGCAAGTTGTAATAATGACCCTTTGTGTCATATGTTTTCAGAGATAATAGATAAGCTCTTGGTAGACTTTAGTACAAGTCGCTAGATTTCGTAAATGCAAAATATTATGAAATCCGAAAAAAGGATCAAAAAGTATTGCACAGTACAATAATTTGGTCAAAAAACTTAACTGAACAGCTGATTATCACAGCAAATTATAAGCGCAACAACGTATAAAATAACTGCTCTCCATTTAAAGCAAATAATATTTAAGCCTAATTATTTTTCTTATTTTACATTTGTTTTTGAAACAACAAATAAATTTCTTACAATTTTATGGAAGAGTATTTAATTAATTTTCTGATTTTTGGAAATTTTTTGAGTAACAAATATAGTATGATACGTTCGGTTACAAAGATAAATTAACATAAAACTAAAAATGAAAAAAACCGGCTTCTGCGAGTAAAAAAACCGATGTATTCGACATACGAAAAATAAACATTTAGAAAAAACCGCCAGCTGAAAGTGTACAAAACCGGGTTGTCCACCGGTTGTAAAACCGAATCGATCACCCTAGCTTAGGTTGTCCAAGTTTTTTAAATATACTCCAACCGGGATATTTTTAACTAATTTTCACTTGTGCTTAATAAACAAGTAAAACTTAATGCGTAGTTGTTTCAATTTAATTTTGTCGATTTTGCAAGACTAAAATTAATAACTTGAATGCCTTTAGTTAACAAGCTGACCTTTACATGCCACACGCTTATTGTGATTATCCATCATTCAGTTTGACCCTGAACTCATTAAGGCTACATGCTGCAAACTTTAAACAGCAATTTATTTACAATTTATAATTTTCATTTTTAAGCTTTGACATTTTTCTTTTTTTCTGCAAATGTAAGAAAGATAATTAATGTAAGTAAAAGATGCAAGTAAACGTAAACTTATTTCGAAAGTTAGAAAATTTGTTAAACATTTCTGTAGATGTAAGAATATTCCTTTTTGGTGAATAAAAAAAAATTGTAGTGGCATTACAAAAAAAAAAACAATTCAGTTAATTTGAAACTAATTTTGAAAATGACAAGAGGCAGCTTGTTGTAGTAAAATATGTTTTGAAAATATTATTGGCCCCGCAACATTTTTATTTTCCACCATAAATTTCATTCAAATATTATTTTATTTATTTTTTAACATGTAAAATTCTATCTTCGCTTAAAAAAAATATATTTGCTTGGCAGTATTGTTATTTTGATTTGTTTTAAATTTTTTTTACATTTATAGATTTACCATCAGTAACATTCAAACTACTGTTTCCCTTTATATATAACAATTCTTTTGCAAAATTTTAAAGTATTGTCACAGACTTCGCATTATTGTTAATTTATGGGGAAAAAAAGAAAATATTTTTATTAACAAGAAATACCATGTGTTGCAAAATAAAACTGTTTTTCTATTATTTTGTCTTTTTTTGAAAACAATGTTTGACTATTTAGTAACAACTAGTAACAACTAAATTTCCCATATGTACTTGTAAGGAAAGAAAAATTTATATGAAAATGGTTGTAGATGTAGCAATAATATCACTCTTTTAGCAGAAAAAAAAATATATTTCATTCCCAGCACATGACTTAAAATGTATGTACAGAGAGAGCCAACTTGGATTGAATAATTTTAATATTTTTTGTTTAATATTTAATAAATTTTTAAAATGTTGAAAGAATTTATGAAAGAATTTCTTAAAATAATTGAATTTTATTATGTTTTCCAACAAAATATTAGAGTGAGTCACGATTGAACCTGTGCAAATTTGCACAAAGCAGAATACATATACATATCGCGTGTCCCAACTAGAAGGCAATTTTTAAATTTGGCGCCATTCGAAGTGTCATTGTTTGACATTTGAACAATTGTTATTGTTGGCTAGGTTTGCGAGGCTAATAAAAATTGAGTGCTACACAAATGAACAACGCATTCTCATTGTGAAATTGTTTTACCAAAATGGTGAAAGTTTTGCGGCTACAGTTCGGAAATTGCGATCATCCCATTTCCATCTTGATGGCTTTGTCAATAGGCAGAATTGTCGCATTTGGGGTGAGGAAAATCCTCGAGTGATTCACGAGAAACAAATGCATTCTCAACGTGTCACTGTGTGGTGTGGTTTTTGGGCTGGAGGAATCATTGGACCTTATTTTTTTAAATGAGGCAGGTCAAGCACAAAAGTCAATGGTGTTCGGTATCGTGAAATGATAACCAGTTTTTTCTTGCCTAGAATTGAAGAAATGAATGTGGAGGGCATGTGGTTTCAACAAGATGGCGCCACATGTCATACAGCCAGAGAAACAATTCAATTACTGCATCAGTCATTTCCCGGTCGTGTTATTTCGCGTTTTGGAGACCAGAATTGGCCGCCTAGATCGTGTGATTTAACACCTTTAGATTTTTTTCTTTGGGGTTTTTTGAAGTCTATGGTTTACGCGAATAAGCCGACGACGACTCAAGCCTTAAAAGAGGAAATGGGCGCTGTATTAATGAAATACCGCAGCATTTATGCAAAAAGGTCATTGAAAATTTCATTAAATGATCGCGTTTGTGCCAGCAAAGCCGCGGCGGCCATCTGCACGATATATTGTTCCATACATAACCTCATTCTGTCTACTTTACGATTTAATAAAGTTTCATGATTTTTTTTTAAATATCTGTGCTTTATTTAAAATTCAAAAATTGCGTTCTAGTTGGGACACCCTTTATATTACTATAATGGTTTTGACGACATTTATTGTTTGTAAATATTTAAATTTGTGAAATAATAAAAAAATCCGGACTTTGTGTATCTTTCACCTTGAATGTGGCATCGTTAAACAAACGTACTTCTACCTTTTTTGTTTATAGCTTAACTTTTTTTAAGTTATCTGCTACCATAAATTCTTCAAAGCTGTCAAGATGACTGTTCCAAAGTTCTGTCTCTTACAACCATTACATCATATTGTATAGGACATTCTAAATCTGCTTCTTATAATGTTCAACCAAGTTTTCCTTTACGAGCCAAAATGGTAACCGCAAAATTATGTTTTTTACTTCTCGATTGAATTTTTTTATATATTAAAAAATACGCAGAAAAAGTCTTACGCAATAAACAAATTATTTAAGGCCGTATTCATAAAAAATATTTTAGGTTTATTAAAGGCTTATTTGACAGATGTTGTAGAGAAATTTGTCAAATAAGCCTTCAATAAACCCAAAATATTTTTTATGAATATGGCCCTTATTATTTTTAATATTTGTTTAGAAATTTGTATAAAAATTCACTTTTTTATTTACATTTTTTAAAGTGAATTAAAATTGTTGACAGAAAACACCCTTAAAAAAGTAACCTTGTTGTATCAATATGTCTTGGAAAGAGGGCAATTATGAGTTAAACAAAATATCGGCCAAATGTTCGCACCACGAATTTGGTGGTATAATTTTAGCCGATAGTCCATATTTTTAATGACGCTAAGACATAATTGAGATTTATTATTAATGTGCTGAAAAACATCATCCATCAGCTCTTGATTATTATTGCACAGAGAAAACAGTATCGATTGTGAGTACCACAAATATTGTCAATCGCTTAGTTCAGTTGTGATAGAAGAATTTTAACGTTGTATCAATAGAAATTAATTTTGGAATATAGATATGCAGTTAGCACTTAGAAATTTTAATTCTTGCTATAGAAATTCTATAACGACTAAAGAAAAGTTTAATTGCAAGAACTGAAATATACATTTTGACAATGAATTTGATTCCTATTTTCTAAGTGTGGCTTATTGACGTAAGCTTTTTCTTTTAAATATCTCCACAGAAAAAAGTCGAACTGTTTCAAATAATAGCAACGATGTTAGATAACACGGCCATTGTATTTCTCGCGCAAAAGACCCACTATTTGGTTGGCTCTGTGCCAAGAGGCAACATAATGTACATAATTCGATAAAGCAATCCTAGTGTTAGCTCTTCTTTATTATCGTATCTGTAAAACAAGATTTTTTTCACATAAGGTTTTAAGACGTTTCCCTTCAACTATAAATATTTATATAATTGTTGTTGGTAGATGCATACAGAAATGCAATTTTAATAAGCTATTGTAAATTGCATTATCAACTTTAACAAAAGATCCATTAGGAACATTTCAGCAATTAATGCCTTAAGAATTAATTTAAACTAAAACTAAATAAAATAGTATTTTTAAAACTCGCCATACAGGATGCGTACTTGAAACAGTGAACTAGAAACATTTTCTACAAAAAAAAATGAGGTAGTTGTGAAAATAATTGTTTAATTGAACAAACCAACAGTGATACTAAATACAATTTTAGGTAAAAAATATTAAACGGGACATGCATTGACGCAATCACTATATTTCTTCGCATAAAATGCCAAAAGAACTAACAGAATCAATTGTCGTCTCGTTTTTCTTTTTCATTTTCTGTAACAAACGACTTTTGCATTTCAACTGCTCATTAGTTATATTTAAAACCTACGATGCTATAATTTACTTAAATTAATTATATATATTTTTTTGACTTTTCTTTTGATATGTAATATCTAAAAAAAAGATTTTATATATCAATTACCATTATGAATAATCATGAGTTAAATATTTTTACACGTTCATAAGTAAATATATGTACATATATGTGTTTATAGTTACATGCATATACATACATACATTTTTTCATAAAAGTTTTTCCTTCTCTTTCCTTTAACCATAACACATACAACATATGTGTGTATGTTTTTAACTACCCTGCCGAAAACGTAGACTTAAGTGAGTTAAGTCATTAATTTTGTCGCCTATTTTTTGAGTTTCTTAATGGCGGTATTGTCAACAAAATGTCTACACTTTTTACACTTTAAAAAAAATAGACAGAAAAAATTAAAAATTTTTAAAAATTTTTGAAAAATATTTATGATGAAAAACTATTGTTTACTTTTACATTTAAAAATAATATTTATTTATTTTTATTTATATATATAAAAGAGTAACGTGACCAACTGACTGATTCATCAGCGCACAGCCAAAACGCAAAGAGCTAGAGACATTTTTTTTTTGAAATTCGTAAAAAAGAGTGAAAACCGGTAAAATTGGTAATTTTATATCTGCTCATCTGAAAATTATACAAATCAAATTGAAAAAGTATTATAATTGCACAAAAAGTAAGCTGACAGGTGTCTGGTCTATTTTTGAATATTCAACCCCTAAGGGGGAAAAACGGATAAAAACTATAATTTGGTACTTTTTTGGTACCTTATGTAACTTCCAAACACATAAAGCTAGGAAAAAGGATTAAACTTTTTAAAGTAATGCGCAAAAAAATATTCATAGGATTTCAACACTTTTCAAATTCGCATGTATAAGAGGTAAAAATTGTCCCTATTTTTGGTACTTTCTTTAAAAGAAACTTTTCTAATATTATTTAATGGGACAATATTTGATAATTATTAAAGATTATAACTACCAAAAGAGTAGAAGACTTAAATTACTAAAATGAACCAGAGAATATATGTGTCCAAGTTCATTAACTCTCGCTACAGAAACGTTTCTTTTTAGCCATTGTAAATTGGAACAGAAATGCAAAATTTTAAAACAAACAACTATTTTTACTCACTGCACTGTCTCTGCAACTATTCATATGAGAAATACCTGTCATGTAAGGAAAATAATCGTAAGACACATAAACAGTGTTTCCGTAAATATTTTAGACGAGAAATTCCCACTTTAAAATTTCAAAATAAATCACAAATAAAAAGACCACGAGTTGTAAGTAAACAACAAACAATTGGACAGTAAAAATATTTATAATTTTTTGCAATATTTTAAATCACATTCAGAAATGGAGGGAAATAAGTTTGTGTTCTTACACCTTAACCCACAAAAGGAGCTAGTTCATTAAGAAGCACAGTTGCCGATATTCTGCTTAGCCTAACAGCTCCCAAAATCTGGCTTCTGTAAATTCAAATGAAATTGTTGAATTTCATAAGTTTCTAGGGTTAATCCGCAAACTATTTCTTTGGTCTTCTGGTTTTGCTGCTACCAAGACTACATTAAACATTTTAAGAGTATTTTTTTTCTCGCTACAAGTTACAGATACACTTCGAGAAACGGTGAAATATTTTGTTTTATAACTTTTCGATGTGAGAAGTTCTTACTAAAGTTACAGAAAATAGGTACTGGTTCCAGTGTTGCAATGTAGTCCCATATGAACAATTTACCCAGCAAAATAACACATTGAAAAATAATAAGTTAAAAGTACTAAAAAACAGTTCCTCACTACCTACAATTTGGCATCTAAAACTCATTATTTTAACACGGCGATGTCATTGGAGGCAAGTACTCACCACGCTCGCTTACAAATAGGGACTCGAATAAGAACTTATAACACTCCCTTATACATAGGGACTTTAATTAGTACTTACTTTTGTAGCAACAAATAAGTACTTGATTTTAATAACCGAAATAACCCATTAATAATATGGTATTCATTTCAAAAACGAAAAATCGGTTTGATTATTCTGCGATACGTTATTTTGGAATTTAAAAATCAAACAAAATATTAAAAATTATCAGTTTGTTTATTAACTACGTTTCTTATGAAATGCCTTGTCTAAACATTATTACTAATA
Source organism: Phyto melanocephala (assembly GCA_941918925.1). Lineage (NCBI taxonomy): Eukaryota > Metazoa > Arthropoda > Insecta > Diptera > Rhinophoridae > Phyto > Phyto melanocephala. Next base: position 24,619,200 of record OW799236.1, on the reverse strand, counting down.
CTCTAAGTGTCTTTAACTAAATGAGAATTATAAAAAGTTATGTAATCTAACAAATTTCGCAATAAGAAATTGTATTGTGTGTGTATCCAAGCAAATGTCTGAAACTAAGTACTTATGTGTCACATTAAAAATCAAGTCATTGCTAAAACACTTCTTAGTAAGACAGATGATGTGTTATAGTCATTGAAAGTAAATATGTTGTTGAGTAAGAGCAAGTCATTACCTAGTTTTTGATGGGTAGTCAATAATTCTAACATCACTAGTTTCTTTTCTATGACAAGTTTTTTTAAAATGTCTATGACAAACAACATTGTCTAGGCTATAATTGGTCAGTAGTATTATTGGTGACAGGCTCAATAGTAAATCAGTTCAGTTTTACTATAGTCATTTCCTGCAGGGTATATTTTAACCATGTTTGTATGTATGTTTGTTATGTTATACATCTTATTGTGTTTGTAAATGTTTCCCTTTTTACTTTTGCTTGCAAATTTAGTACAAAAATTCATATACATCAAACACACATGTGCTCGATGTGTAATAAATGTTCCCTTTTCATACATGTGTGCTTTTGTGGAATAATTTATCGATATTTTGTTTTTGAGATCAGAGGTTTCAATGAGAATGTAAGTGATGCCTAAATGTGTACATTTTAATACTTTGTTTTATATTTTACTAGCCAATCCCGGCACGCGTTGCTACGCCTCTTCATGAATTTTAATCGCATTCTAAATTTCAATCGAATATCAAGTGCAAGGCTAAAAACTATAACTTTTTCTTTATGAGCGTGGCACTGCCCACTTTTCTAATTACGAAACTGTATAGTCATGACAGCTCAATAAGTGTGCAAAGTTTCAGAAGAATCGGTCCAGTGTTAGTACCTCAAAATGATACCTTTTTTTATGGGCGTGGCACTGCCCACTTTTCTAAATACGAAACTGTATAGTCATGACAACTCAATATGTGTGCAAAGTTTCAGAAAAATCGGTCCAGTGCAAGTACCTCAAAATGATACCTTTTTTTTAATGGGCGTGGCACTACCCACTTTTCTAATGAGGAAAGTGTAAAGTCATGATAGCTCAGTATGTTTGCAAGGTTTCAGAAAATTCGGTCCAGTGCAAGTAGCTAAAACTGATAACTAATTTTTTATGGGCGTGGCCCCGCCCACTTTTTCAATCATGAAATTATAAAGCAATGACAGCTCAATATGTGTGCAAAGTTTCAGAAAAATCGGTCCAGTGCAAGTACCTCAAAATTAAAACTTTTTTAGGGGCGTGGCCCCGCCCACTTTTCTTATCACGAAATTATTTAGTCATGACAGCTCGATATGTGTGCAAAGTTTCAGAAAAATCGGTCCAGTGCAAGTACCTCAAAATTATAACTTTTTTTATGGGCGTGGCCCTGCCCACTTTTTTAATCACGAAATTGTTAAGTCATGACAGCTCAATACGTGTGCAAAGTTTTAGAAAAATCGGTGCAGTGCAAGTTCCTCAAAATTATAACTTTTTTTTATGGGCGTGGCCCCGCCCACTTTTTTAGTCACAAAATTGTAAAGTCATGACAGCTCAATATGTGTGCAAAGTTTCAGAAAAATCGGTCCAGTGCAAGTACCTTAAAATTAAAACATTTTTAGGGGCGTGGCCCCGCCCACTTTTCTTATCACGAAATTTTTTAGTCATGAAAGCTTGATATGTGTGCAAAGTTTCAGAAAAATCGGTCAAGTGCAAGTAGCTAAAAATGATAACTAATTTTTTATGGGCGTGGCCCGCCCACTTTTTTCCACCCATAAACACTCCCTGGTATGTGTACAACAACTTACCAAAGTTTGAGCCCGATCGGTTTTACAGTTTCGGAGTCTATAGCTAACACACACACACACACACACACACACACAGAGTTTCACTTTTATATATATAGATAATTTATGTTAAAATAATATTGCAAACTTTGTGATTAGATATTGAAATTGAATATTGAGCATTTAGTATGTTTGAAAAATTTTTTGTAAGCTTCAGTATAAATGTCGATTTTTTTTAAAGTATTTTTGTCGACAGTTAAAGTACGTTCTTATCATATTCATCGATTTCTTTGCTACTGTTTCCTCAACATAACGAAGAAAGATAGTTCTTTAAACTTTTCTTTCAGTCTCTTCTGCGATATTTGATAATTATTGCAGCTTAGTTGACATCTCTTCAAAGTTGTGGGTCATAGTACAGACATAATCTGCGTAGTCGAGGTCTCTTAAACTACTATGTTTTGTCGCTTTTTATGCCTGGATACTTTTTGTCATAACAGTGTTAATAACGATGCTAATTGGAAGTGACCTGATATTATTAGCATTTAAAGAGAGATATAAGGCACAATACCTTTGCATATCAAAGCACCCTGTATGACTTTCTGATTCAATGTGTTAAATGCTTTTTCAAATTTGACAAGGCAAAAATATAGTGGCAATTTTTATTTGATCGATTGCTCAATTAAATCTTTCTTTTAAGTTCTCACATAGATCATTGCAAGCATTAATTAAATATTAATTAATTAGGAGTAAGATTGAAGGCTATTTTTTAATTCTAACTTTCTATGAAAAGTACGATATGGATGTTTTTCAAAACTAGTATGACAAAGAAAATTTTTACGAAAATCATATTATGATGTCTGTATGAAATACATTTCGCGCATTATGTTCATTTTACGGTACACATAATCGTCCAACACTTTAGGTTTAATTGAATACCTCAGTAAACCAATGTGATGTATTTGAAGTGATGATAATCCTCAAGTGTATTGTGAGACACCATTACATCCAGAAAAACTGTCTGGTGTTGGTAACCGTGGTAGTTCGCTGCACGCAAACAGTCAAGTAGAGTCTATATGACTCCATTTTGACAGGAATACTTCACTCGTCAGCTCCAATGTATCTCAGAGTAAATCCAAAAGTAGGTAAGATACTAGATCCATCCCGTGGCCGTGAGGTATCTCAGTAGATAATTTAGTCTAACTTCAGATATCACAGAGAGGCCATCCAGTACATGTTTGGCCAGAAATCTGTGTCTTTTAGCCGCCAGTGCAGGACATTCGCAGAGAAGGTGGAAAACCGATTCCTCCTTCTCTCTATCCCGACAGCTGCGACAATGGTCGTTCAATGGAAGTCCGAGTCGACTTCCATGTTTGACTAACATCCAGTGACCCGCCAATACCGTCAGCAACCTTGATATGTCCCTCCGACTTCGACTAGTAAGTTGCAATGTACGCCTTGCATCAAAAGAGAGCCACGTAAGCCGTGCCACCTTACACGTACTCAGCCCCACCACCACCACCACCTGTCATCGGCCTTCCGGAGAAAGTGTCCTGAGATTCTGCTTTTAATAGTCCCTAACGGGATTGCAACTGCACTTGCGATAGAGATATCCAAAGCAGAACCTCTCCTGGCTAGCTCATCATCCCGCTCGTTACCATAGTGGCCCTTATGCGCAGAAACCCAAACATGAGTAACGTCAGCCCGTTGACCAAGCGTTGACAGTTCCTTTCTACATTGGCCGACTAAATTAGACGTGGTAATGTATGACCTGAGTGACAAGAGTGCCACCTGACTGTCGACAAATATACCAATACTCCCGTAGAAACTGTCTGGTGTACTTTATGGGTTAATGAAATCATCGGTTTGTAGATCTTTAAAAACAATGCTAGTCATCAGGTTACATTCAGTGGTGACCACTATAAGGCCATGATTTTAAAATTTTTTATTTATCAATTGAACAACCTCGATGTGTAGGAGCTGTGGTTTCAACAAAACGACGCAACAAGTTATACAGTTCATTTCACAACTGATTTATTAAAGTATACGTTTGGAAACCTCATAGCTTTACATTTGAGCTCGTGATTTGGCCTTAAAGATCGTGCCATTTAATGCCGATAGCTTTTGTGAATCTATCTACGCCGATAAACCCATAACGATTGACTACTTAAAAGACATTATTTACCGCATTATTGCCGATATATGGCCACAAATAATGGAAAAAGTCTTCGAAAATTAGACTTCCATATTGGACAACGTCCAAGTCAACCGTGGCGGTCACATGCCGGAAGTCATATTTAAATTATCAAGCCAGAGAAAATATAAAGTCGGAGAAAATAAATTTTATGTCTTTTATTTCTTTACTTTAAGGCAATTTTTAATAAATTTTCTTTCTATCTGTGGGTACGACATTTTACTGATATTTGTCTTCTGCTGATGATTATAAAACATTAATCAGAACTAATCAAACAACACCACCACTTAATAAAACATGCCTCTTACCTTAACTCTGAAGTTTATATCTGTGTGTATAAATCAACTACTAATTAATAGACATTTTTTTTATTACCTCATCCATCTTTAATTCAGCACTTAAATACTTTAGTCATTTATCAAATTCATAATATTTGCACTCGCTATCCATTCCCAGCCCCCGCACACATTTAAAATTTCTTACAACTTCAATGCACACAAACATACAAATAAAACCTAGTTGTACACACACACACAAATGCACACTTAACACAGTCTGAGACACTAAACAAACATTAATGATAACATTTAAAAGCAGTTGGTTCATTCTGACGAAGTATTTAAGTGGAGCTAACGGTGACGTTGACGAAGGAGGAAATAAAAGTAAACAACATAAAGGTCTTACTGTCAAAGGAAATGAAAAGAAATTACGACAAGAGCAATAACAAAGTCATAATTAAGAAATGAAATTAAATGTGTACTTTATGTTCACTTTTGTATAACCACTATCAAAGAAGAAAAAAATGTGTTGGCACATTGAGTTCTTTATTCGGTTTGTAACACGTTGTTAAGTTCAATTGAGATTTTAAAAGGAATATGACTATATTGTAGCTCTAATATGGTTTAGTGATGTTTGCCAGTTCGTGAAAACCGGTTAGGAATAATATATATATGACAAGTATATGCCTACTCGTCATAAATAGCAATTACGTTTTTTATTTTTTGTTAACGTTGATCAGATTTAAAATTTTTTTGGCCCCTAGACACATAAATCTAAAAGGACGATTTTAAACGATTTTAGTTGAAAAAACAAACTAAAACGTTATCAAAACTATCAGAACTTCACATATTCGCTTCAGACCGTTCAAATTACTAATCTTTTAAGCATCGACTTTTCCTTTCTATGAATACACATTGAGGGATATGGAAGGATATTTTGTACGAGCAATAGATTTTTGAATCTATAACACAAGCTGTTTGACTAAAACAATTTAATTCTTATTTAAGTTTAATAAAAACGTTTATATGGAATATCTTTATCCTAAATTATCTTGAAATGAAATTTTGTACTAGTGGTGGTGTATAAAAATCGGCACAACCGATTATAACAATTTTATTTGCCTTTTTGTTTATTTTATTTTTGTTTCGCCTAGAACAAACTCATTAACTTGACTAATAAACTTGAAAAAAAAAGAAATTTGTTGTTGTGCCTTAAAGGTTTTTTTTTGTTGGTTTCTTCGTTGAAGTATAGAAAGAATGAGCCATAAATTGAAAACAAAACTTTCTGAAAAGCCAGCACTCTTAAAACAGCACAATACATTGTAGTCAAAATAAAATTATAATTTTAACGCGCCTTTTTATACATTTAATTGTTCATTTCCTTACTACAAATAAACCGTAAACTAAATGAATATAAACAAAATAAATAAGTCAATTTGTACAAGGTGAAATATTAATAGTCTTTATGAGGATATTTTGTTATTTTTTTTTTTTTTTTGTTTATATGAAAGTGAAGGGACATGGTGGGAAATGCGAATTTAAGGACAAAATGATGAAAAAACAATAAAATATTTGCAAAAGGTGTTTTCTTAAGTTTTGATTAAGAAAAAATTGACTTCAAACAGAAATCGAGAAGATTTGTTTTTATTTTAAGTTTCAAATTTATTATGTTTATTCAAAATATTTAATACATTTTTGTATTACGTAAATATTTGAAATTTTAATAATCTTCCCCTAACAGACACATATTATATCTAATATATAAAATTCTTGTGTCGCGGTTTTTGTGATTAAACTCCTCCGAAATGGCTCGACCGATTTTTATAAAATTTTGTATGCAAATCGGGTAGGTCATATTGGACACAATTTATAGTCCGGCCAATGCAGAAATAAACGCTTGAGAATCAGTCAACATCTGTTTTTCATAGTCCTAAATATTTAGAACAATTTATGCCTCACCTAAATAACGGAACGACTTCGATGAAATTTTAAACAAAGATAGATCTGCGTACCGTTTTTTTAATGTACTCGAGTAAGTGACTTTTTTTTATTGAACCAAAAAAATATTTCCTAGAAATAATTTTTAATGCAAAACAGCGTTTGCCGGGTCAACTTGTTGTTAAATAAATCTGTGATTTTGAGTTAATAATGCCACATTGATTGGTTGTAAACGGCCTTCACTTGGTTTTAAAAATTTCTCAAATAAGATGGACCCATTCCGATTATTTTAATGGCATAACAACGTAATTTCTAAATATATTCAAAAATCGTTCAGCACTAACACGTTTTTTGTAGCTGTCCTAAAAAATTTGATTTTAAGACATATATACGTGGTTGCCCATGAAAACCACAGAAATTAGATCAACTACAGTACTTCGAAGTTGTATAGAATTAAAAAAGCCACACCTGGCAAGAATACTTATAGGCTGAAGTTGTTTTCTTATGCTTTTCATATTCACCATGTAGTTTTTAAAGTGGAATTTTGGAATGTATCAAAAGTGCCATAAAATAATAGAATAATCTAGCAACCGAAGCAGCAGGTGACAGCACAGTATTGTTCTGATATACGAAACAGCTGCATATTTGATGTAGTGTTACGATTATGGTCTAAGTATATAACGAGTTAAACTATTAGGTGTATAATTTTTAAATTCATGATTTGTTAAAAATTTTTTTTTTTGTACAATATAAATTTATTTAAAGTATTGGCCATCCTTCTGGCATTACAGGAATTCCGCACCAAAAAAAGTGGTAATTGTTTGAGGTCAAGAACAAATCATGACGATTTGGGATACCCTGATCTAAGTTAAGCGTTTTCCAGGAAAAGTATTTTGCATCAAACGGAATATTTAGTAGTCAGTTTAATAGAACCAGTCAAGTTCTAAAATATATTTGTGTGATGCGCAGCTTCTAACCATTTTTTTTCTAAATATTTTTTAACGGGTATTGAATTATGTGGCCGAGCATTTTTAAGGTCGGATACTATGGTTTCATATCTGGCCGTAAATTCTGAGCAATTTTTGATCAGTTCGAAATTCAAATGAATAAGCTGTGTTCGAAAGAGATTATCTGTGATGGTCCGGCTAGATTTCAGTAGCTTGTAATAAAAAGGAACATTACCTTACCTCTTTTAATATGGATTCCAAAAAAAGGCCAGGAATTAATCATGACAATTTCGGTTACCCTGTACTGAAGTAAAGCGTTTCCCAGGGAGAGGGTTCTGCATCGACGGAAACAATTAACTGTCAGTCGGGTAAGATATGAACCATAAGCTTTGTGAGGTGAAACTTCTCAACCACTTTTTAAATAGTTTTTAAGAGGTATTGGATCATGTGGTCGAACATTTTCATGATGGAATATCTCGGCTTCATATCTGACTGCATAATCTAAGCAATTTTTGACCAATGCGCGCTTTAACCGAATTAGCTATATTTGGTAATGCTTCGGCTAGATTTCACTAGCTCATAGTGGAAAGAAGCATTACTTTACGGCATTTGATATTTGGCTTTGGTGTCCTTTAAGGTTCGTAGGGCTTCATGTACGATTTCTTACACGTTCGGTTATCATAATAGATCCAATTTTCTTCACAAGATATGATGCAAAAAAAAAGTTTTTTTGTTAATAGCTTTCAAACAGCATTTCAGAAATGAAAAATTATTTTTCAACGCCTTTCGACTTCAAATTGTACGTTATCTAGTTTATCTAATGCTGCTAGCCAACGTTTTATATAATTGCTTCCTCAGTGTCTCTACTAGAGAAATGCCCTCGATTTTTGGTCTCTAAACTTTTTTGACTGGCCTCGGCGATATTTTTTTCTTGTGTTAATATCGCTATTTCTGAACCGCAAAAACCATTTCTCGCATACATTAAAGCCGATAGACTACATTCACTATGAGCTTTTGTTAGCAAAAAATATTTTTTTATTTAATATTAAGATTCAATTGAAATTAAATTCTAGTTTAAAAACCATTAGAATAATAAGACTTCGTTTCATTTAACCCACAACTTCACGACCAGCAGACCAGCAGACCAGCATATTACTAAATTATTTATAATGACACCTCAGATAAATAATAATTATATAATTCAAATTCAATTATCAGATGGTGTTGATAATATAATTCGCCTTGAGTATACCGTGATATTCTGTTAATAGTAAGACATGGATAATTCTGTATTCGTATTATTTTAAATAATTATTTTTAAATTACGTTGCAGATTTGTGTTTGGCCTTAGGTCATAAAAATTCAATTTTGTTGTTTTATTTTTAAAGAAAAGATTTTAAATTTCTTTATTATTTATCCCTGATGACCTACGAAGTAGGTCGAAATATTGGAATAAAATAAATAAAGAAATTTAAAATCTTTTATTTGAAAATAAAACAACCAAATTGAATTTTTTTGACCTAAAGCCAAACAAAAATCTGCAACAAAATATATAAAAGTTTTAACTATGTTAAAATCTTATTAAAAAAAGTCACCATATTGGACTTTTATACAAATTTTTTTCAATACCGAAATATACATAAAAGTCGTCATCAAAATGAGTTCAATATCGTACTTGCCATTCGTTTTTCTTTAAACTTTTACAGAATTCATTTTAAATTTTATTTGTACTCTACACCACAAATGTTTGCTTACATTAAGGTGTTATTTTTCACTATTACAATACGAAATATTATGGAGCAATAAATTAAGGATAGGGCAGGAAAATTTAAATAAAAAATAGTTTATTTGATATTTTATTCTATAAACGCCAAAACGTTGACACAACTTCCTTTCAGAATTAGTAATAACTTAGAGCGTCATTTCTCTGTGTTAAAACTTATAAAAAACAACAAATTGGGATCTTGTAGGAAAAATTTAATAAAATAGTTTACAAAGCCGAGATATACAGAGAGATCAGAGATTCTGATCAGCATGAATTCAATTTCATGCAATTGCATTTCTGATCTTTTAATTAAGCATTATCCGTCTGTCCGTCTGACCTTCAAATAATCACGACTGCCTCTGTTTTTTCGCTTATTTTTACCACAAAAATAAAAATTTTCCAGGCGTGAAAAAATTTATAGGCATAGTTTTTTCTATATACAAATTTGGTTTGTCTATGGAGATACTCAAATTGATTACTAATCAGCAAAGTTATAGGCCAAAATAATTGAAAAATATATATTCTTTAATATATCAAAATTTTTTTAAAGTCCCAAATAATTTTTGAACACGCTTATATTGTAAGCCGTAGTCTCAGAAATAATTTCTTAGAAAAACTTACAAATCGGTTTGAAACCAACTGAAATATAAGCACCAAAGTACAACTGATTCGGTGTTTTTCCTAAAATTTACAAACGACAGTCAATATTTTTTAGTTTCTGTTCAACCGAGAGAGTCAACATGGGGATCAAATAAGAGGATTTGAGTATTGAAATCCAAGATGGCGTCCTCTATTAAATTGAGAATATATAAGTCAAATATAGTAGTTACGGCTTTATCCCCTTCAACCCCTACAATATTGGTAACAAATAAAAGGACTTGACGAGTTTAATGTAGTAAACTATATAAAGGTGTAAACTCCAAGATGAAGAGACCGACCGAATTTTTTTTAACCCGAAATCAAATTGAAGGGTTTGACTAATAGAATACAGTAACTATGTAAGAATTCAAAATCAAAGACGGCGTCGGAAATAATGAACAAAATAGCGTATTTCATGAAATTTAAAATCTTGGCTAAGCTACGGTGTGGTCATTATATCTATAAACATGCCCGTGAAGGGTTTATCAGATTAATTTTCCAACCATAGAACTATAAATATTTTGAATAATTCAAGTATGAGTGTCCATCTTAATAAAGTGGTTTAAATTTTTTTATTACGTTTTTGAACGGAAACACTCTCTGTGATATAAATTTATTAACATCTTAATAAAATTATATTAAATTCCTAATCACACTTCTACCAACTTTTCACCTTTTTTAACACTGTGCATCACTCATCCTTTGTAATCGTTGTAACACTCATATATTAAAATGTCTATAAAGTGAATGAAATATTATAGATATAAAAATAACCTAAAATTAATAATATTGACCTTGTTTCTGTTAGCTTTTAATATCTACATTTAATGTTCATTACATATGTATAATATGCACAATAAAAAAACTATTAAAAAAATGAAGGGCCATTCGTTTTCTAATAAAGAAAACAAATCAAATATCTAAACAAATACAACAACTTCATGATTTATTAATGAGGGTTGACGCCTTTTTAATTATAACCCCAGAAAGTTCTGGTTTCATTCACCTTTTGATATTTTAATAGCATTTTTATATGTGTGTATGCATCGAAAGTATACGATGACATGTATAGGACATACCTAAAGGGTGTTCTCAAATGTTTTTTCTTGTATTTTTATATCTCTATAATAAATAAAGGTATTAAGAGCAGAAGTTTATTTGTGTATTGAATTGACTTACTTTTTTAACCTTTTCTTATTAAAGGTAACTAACTGACTTCTGAGATGGCTCAGCAGTTTAAATCATTACATAAAAATTAGAAAATTTTACAGTGGATACTATGCCAAACTTGGAATACCTGGGGAACTCGAACTGAAGATCCGTAAGGCGTTACAATGAGGGGACTGGATTCTTGGACTAGTCCGTTATTTATGGGAAATTATGTTTATTGTTTTTGTTTGGGAATTCCGTTTTCCACATGGAGCGCACAACATGCCAACTGGGCATAAGTGCATACCTGTCATGGGTTTGGGATTTTAATGCCCCTCCTTTTCAACCTAACCTAACATAACCTACATACAAATTTAAAAAAAAAATATATAATTTATACAGATTTTGTAATAAATGTATAACAATTTATCTTTTTATATTATTTTAAAGTTTTTTTGTGTTTTTACGTACACATAGTGACACATTACACTGTTATTGAACTTATTGCCTATTTAATAATTTATTACTGGTAATTAGAAAGTGATACTTGTTAAAGTAATGTTTTATTAATGTAAAAAGTTTAATTTGGAAATACAGTTTTTAGAAATGTTTTATTCTTTATCTTGATAAGGTACGAATATTAATAAAAAAAAATTATTAAAATTATATTAAGGTAAGGCTAGAAATCAGGAATACTGCTGCAGATGTTACAACTGTATAAAATATTTTCCTTTAAAGGCCATCTCATGATTTATTTGGAAAAAATTCTCTCTCCCTTATTTAAATTGCAGCAGAATATCTTGTCGTTGTCACATAGTACAACATGATAAATTAAAAAAAAATGTGGAAGGCATATTAATACTGATATATGCAATGGCAAATTGCTGTTAGAGAGTAATGATTTTCTATATGATTTCTGTTAATGTGATTTCTTGTAACATAAATGAAACTCTCCTTAATATCAGTTTATTGAAATTCCATTTAATTTAAAAAAGAATATATATTTGTGAAATCCATGGTAAAAGATTTTAAATTAACAAAAAGAAATAAACATAGAACTTTTGGCTTAAAAACAAATAAGTAAAAATTAATTTTTTTAGTACCGAAAACAAAAATCAAAGTTCCCATCAATGAAAAAAAATTAACCAATTATCAGCTGTTTTAATGATTCTATCTTTCTGTTGTGCCTTTAACATCCTTCCAAAAAATTCTTCGAATCTTGTAAGCAGTGCAGACTTCATCCTCTTACAGTATTGCATCCATGGAAATGCTCAAACTGCTCAAAATATATCTTCTGTACTTCTCATCATTTCAGCAGTTAAAAATATGATACTCTTTTATATCAGTATTTGTTATACATTTATTTATTTCCCTTACTTGCTGCTTCTTTTTCAGTAGTTCATAAGGGAAGGGCATGAATAAGTTGTTGGGTTGAAAGTAACGCTTATTATACCTATAAAGTGGCATGCATAAAAAGAGCATGCCTTTTAGAAGCGTCTGTGAAAGTAGTAGTAGTAAAGCACCATGTAAGCGATGTTTTAGCGTTTTTTTTCTTTGGTGGCACATGTTTTAAGTATTTTTTAAAAAATTTATGTTTTTTGTTTACGTAATTTACCATATAAGCAATAAAATAAGTTAACATCTGTGCTTTATATTATAAAGCAAGCAATGATGTCTATTATTATATTTAGTACAAAATGCTTTGATCGCTTAGGAAGTATCATTTTATATTTTAGTCTCTATTAATAGATCTGTCAAAACATAATTGTCTCACATTATTTTATAACATTCACCTTTGTAACCAATGGTATATACATATATAACATTGTCATGCCGTTGGTAATTTCTAAAATAATCATCTACAATCCTATAAAGTATGGGGCATATTCATAAAAAATATTTCAGGTTAATTAAAGGCTTATTTGACAGATGTTGTAGAGAAATTTGTCAATAAACCTAAAATATTTTTTATGCATACAGCCCTATATATTCTGAATCCTTATAGAAAAACGAATTGATTAAGGTAAGTCCATCTGTCCGTGCGTATTATGAAATCAACTCTTTAAAGTCCCCTCGTATATTTTAAATAAAGTAATTATGGCTTTGCCTCATTAACACCCAAAATATTGGCATCAAATAAAATGGCTGGACCAGTAGGAGACTTCACAAATACTAAATCTAAGGAGGCTTTGGAAATAGTAAAGCCAAATGACATATAATGTTATTTCTAAAATCTAGGCTACGATATGTAGAATTCGTATTTGTTTTTCATTTACACTGTCATAGTTTTTTTAAGCACACACGATTTTTTTTTGATTGCAAATTACGTTATTAAATTTTTTTTTACCCATGATTCTTACCAGTTTGACGTTTTTCTTTTTGAGAAAAAATAAACGCTTTTGTTTTGATAATTGACAAATTAAATGGGCTTAATTACAACGGTCGGCATAATTTTTAGGCCCGACTTCTGCGAAAAATATTTTTCCTTGAAAAAGTTTGGTAACGTCGTTCAAAATTGATGAAATCTTGATGAAAATACTCTCCTTGCTGTTCAGTGTAAACATCTCTACAATATCTCTAAATAAGTTTAAATGATCATGCAGCATATGCAATTTATGGGTCATTCGCCAGCACATGATTTCAAAGCTTTTAAGCATATTTTCAATTAAATCCTGATAACTATCATCTCACTTGTTTCTTAGAAAATTTCAAACTATCGCTTTCATTACATTTTTTAAATTTTTATTTGTGGTTATACGAAGATTCCTTATTATATCTCGCTTCCGATAATTTGCTTTCAAATATTCGAAATCTTTAGAATTTTGATCCATAGCTTTCGCAAACTGTGTTATAAGGCCCAGATTTACAACCGGGCACACATCTACTCTATGTAAATTACACATTATTTGTAAGTGCTATCAACTACAAATCGTAAAATAAATTCGAATCTCTAACAAATTTTTTTATCGATGTAAAACAAACAAAACAAGTAAGAGTGCTATATTCGGCCGTGCCGATTCTTATATACCCTTCACAACGTGTAGTCATGCAATAACAGTAGTTGTATCACCATTCATCTCATATGAAATACGTACATACATATTAAAAACATACATATATAAAAACATCCCATTGTAAAATTATAAATTTTAGTGTGTATATGTTAAAAAAAAAATACAAAATAAAAAAAATTCTTAAAAAAATTTAAAAAAAAAAATTAAAAAAAAAAATAATTAAAATATAAATAATAAATATAAAACAAAAAAAAAATTTAAAAAAATTTAAAAAAAATTTAAAAAAAATTTAAAAAAAATTAAAAAAAAATTAAAAAAAAAATTAAAAAAAAAAAATTAAAAATATAAATAATATATAAAATTTTGTTTGGCACAGCTGGGATTCGCTGCCACGTTTACTCTAACCAGTATACACGTTTGTATGTATGTACGTTGTTGTTGTAATGTTGTTTTTTGTGAAAAAAAAATCGAGGTGGTCGTGGTTTTTTGCTCATATCTCAATTGTGTATATATTGATGTTTCTGATTTTCAATACCGATCTACTCCCAAATATTTCTAATATTTTCAAACCTCACCCGGGTCCAGGCGATATCGTGGGTCTTCAAAAAGTTGATTTCAACATACACACGGCCAGACGGACAGACTGACAGAGCTTAATCGACTCCCCTATTCATAAGCTTTCAGAAAATATACACTTTATGGGGTCGGAAATGAAAATTGTAGAAATTTCACACGGAATGACAAACCTATATATGTATACACTTTTTCACTGTGTGAAGAGTATAAAAATGAGCCCAAGAAATTTTTGGTTTTTTGTCTACCGGTGTTATAGTTTTTTGCGAACATATGTGAAATCAGTTGCCACTAGTTTAATTTAGTAAACAATATTTAACTGAGCTGCCACATTATCAGATCTTAACTCAGCTTAATTTTTTTGAAAAATTAAAAAAAAATATAAAAAAACATTTTGTGGAATAAATTCCAAATAAAGCTATATGAGTCGGTTAAGCAAAAGCTTATTTTTGGGAAGGAAAATAATAGAAGTATGGTTGTTGGTATGACAGCCTTGGATTTCCAGGAATTTTTTTTTTAATTAGTGACTTGTGTTGCAGAAATCTCTATGAGTGTTAAATGTCCAAGGCATAAATACAGAGATATAAACTTTTATCTTATTACTATAATTTAGGAATCCGCTTATCTTAATTTGCCTGTTTGAGTTAAATTTCATTAGCATTCGAATTCCGTATTTGTCGCTGGAGGAGGCAAGTACAACAGCTAATTTTATTCACAAATATATAAATTATAAAACAATTAACTAAAATAAAAATATACCCACCATTGGAAACATTTACATGCATGGCCTTTTAAAATAATTACATCTTAATAAATTTAAGTTTATTTTTAATTAATATATCAATACGAATGTGTCAACTTGGTGTCAGTTACAATACTAATGAAATATAAAAATGTTTTCATAATGACCGTACCAAGAATATTATACACCCTACAACAATAAAGGAATATGTATAAGAATATAAATTCTATTAAATAAATTATAATAAAGTATTAAAAGTTAAATATAGTATGGCATATATATTTGTATTAATTATGTTGACCAACAATTTCAAAAAATCTTACCCAAAAAGGATTTGATATCCTTACCATTGAGACATTTAGTTTGCAACACAAATTATTTTCCTAATCGCTTAACTACCTGTAATATGCTGTACACACTTGCCTTCTTCAACCACGTAGCGCATTCAGTTGTTTTTCGAAAATATAAAGTAAACATTTCCCCACAACTAATGAAGCCTTTACCGCAATGTGATAGTGTCGCACATTAATTGTGGCAATTAAAAGCTCACTTGGTTACTGCCCGTCCACTTGATGTCAAGCGACAGTCACAGTCGTATAAACACATTGACTTTATTATACACAACACACAAATGCTGGTAGTTTGACAAGCATTGTGACTGCCCTGTGGCTAAATTTATATCAAGTTACATTTTGAACCAGTTGTAACGAGACTGTGGCCTTGACTTAAAATAAACAAACTCAGCATTGCAAAACTGAAGAGTACTTAGTTATTCAAACATAGATCTTATTAATATCAATTTAATATTAAAGTCTGTATGTTCATTTTTTTGGAGCATAAAAAATAAAAACCAATTTACCCTGGTAAAATCCCAGCTGAGGCAAGAAAAATTTTTTAGCTCTTGAATTAAATTGCTGTGTAATATGCATATTCTATTTTTTTTTTCAGTATATGTCATGCCATAAGACTCACTCAGCACTCTCTAACCATAACTGCTATTTAAACTAGTGCAAAACTATAAACAAATGAAGTAGTTCGGGTCCTATGTTAAAATCCATAGTTTGTTATATGACAACAAGACAGATATGTAATTAGTTTGTAGTAAAAAGGAACTAGTATACTTCTAACTTCAGATAAATAACTTTATCTGCAGGGAATTAACCACAAATACATACAACCTACAACACTGTAGCAGCAAAAAAGATATTCAAAACAATAAAGGACAAAACACGCATTTTTATCAAACATACAATCAACAAATAAAACGTTTCAAATGAATAGAAAAAATACCGACAACAACAACAATAATAACGACAACGTGATATTGTATTTGATAATTTCAAGTTAAACGTTAGATACAACGAATGTCAAATTAATGACAGTTTACGTAACCAATACTTAAAGTAGTGCGAGGAAAAGGTGGTAAATTAATACTTTGTTAGCGTCCATTGGTGTTTGATTTCAAACTATTTTCGATAATAGAAATTAAATTAAAAAATAGATAATTTTAAATATTAGACTGCTTAATATATTAGAATGGCAAGAAACAAATTAGAGCTTGCAGAACAAGCTAAGGCCTTGACTTTCTTAAATAAAGGGTGGGTCTTTTGAAATTTTAAATTTGAATCTGATATCAAAAATATTTAACAATTCATAACCACAAATAAAATTTAATTTCTTCATTAATGAAAAGAACCAAATGATAATGAATGAAATCAATACTAAGACTTGAATAAACACCCAAAACCTATAATTGAAACTCCTTACAATAACAACAAACTGAAGGCTGTAGCAAAAAATTATATTAAAGCGAAAATAATAAAAGAAAGAAAATAACTACAGAAAAATACTAAACGCACCTTACTAACACACAGTAGGAATTATGAATACAATAATAATTTGAATATCGAATTCTACCCGCCAAAAAAACTTCTTAATACTTATACTTGCTTAATACTTATCTGCTTCTACTTATGCTTATGCGCTTCTAGAAGGCATGACTTTTTTATGCCATATCTCACTTCGCAGGTCTATTTTTTTTTAATAAATAAGCGCTAATT
Source organism: Phyto melanocephala (assembly GCA_941918925.1). Classification (NCBI taxonomy): domain Eukaryota; kingdom Metazoa; phylum Arthropoda; class Insecta; order Diptera; family Rhinophoridae; genus Phyto; species Phyto melanocephala. The sequence continues at coordinate 24,602,109 of OW799236.1, read as the reverse complement.
TAAACCGTATAAAGAACAACCTCCCCTCATGACCTTCCCTCATGCCATCCCCTCATGACCACCCCTCATGCTCTTCTCTCATGACCACCCCTCATGCCGTCCCCTTATACACTGCTGAAAAACGTAGATGTGAGTAAGTGAAAAATTACTACTGAAATAAATAAGTCTCGTTTTTTCCACATACTAAAGTGACAAGCAGTAGAGAAGATATACTTTGTTATGCTTTCGTATATAAGGAATCAAGCAATTTAAAGCAATAATTAACATTTTATTTATAAACACCTTCACTTCTAGTGCCATATCCGACACCATAATGCAAGAATTTCTTAAAACCTTATGAATGGGTGAGTTAAATAATATCTGAAGTCAACTTTAAGAAGCCCCCACAAATACCACAAGCCTTTATGTTGTACCAGTATTTCGAAAATATCCAGAAATTATTCGTTGTTGAAATTCAGAACTTTCTGAGATGTGATCATAAAAACACGACAAAAATTAATCTTTTTTTGCCCTAACATAATCTACAGACACGCTTCTTTTACTAATTGTAGATATAAGATGGCCCTATAAAAAAATCTTTACACATTGGGCACTAATCGGCAAAGTTATAGGCAAAAATTATTTAGAAAAATATATGTTTTTTTACAAATATTTAATTTACAACAATTACAATCTGTAGTCTGGTAAATTATTTTTAAGTAAAACTGGCAAATCTCTTTGAAACTAACAGAGATATCAGCCCTAATATATTTTCTATATATATTTTCTTTTAGCTTCTAGATAACCGAGAGAGTCATGTGGATAGCTAATGAAAGGGCTTTACCAGATATCAGCACCAAACTACAACTATTTTTTTAGCTTCTAGACAACCGCGAGAGTCAGTATGGATATCTAGTGAAAGGGCTTGACCAGCAAATAGAAAAATTTAAAATCCATGATGGTCGCAATTCAAAAACGCTGTTCAACAAAATTATACATGGTTCACATCAAATCAAACCCCTTCAACTACCACAGTATTGAAATCAATATCGGCTTGACAGGTAGAATACATTTAACTATAAAAAAGTTAATATTTAATATGGCTTCCTAAAGAAAATGGTTGATAATTGAATCAGATATAGTAATTATGATTTCGGTCACCTAAAGCCCCACAATATTGGTATCAAATTAAGATGATTGATCAGTAGTATGCAGTTAACTATAAAATAGTGTAAAATCCAAAACAGCGTCTGTAAAGAAGTGTTTTCTTGACTTCCTCAAATCAAAGCGCTTGTCTGTTAGAATATATTTAACCATGTAAATATTCCAAATTAGAGAAGGAGTCGAAAATAATAAAACAAAATAGAGTATAACAATAAATGTGAAATCTAGGCTATGCTATGATGTACAGTGGTGCAGCTTCATACGATTGCTGGCATTAAATATAAGGAAACATCGTAGAGTCATGATGTGGTCACTGTACCTATATACATGAAATGAAGGGTATTATCAGATTCGGCAATACCAAATACATTATTTTTTGTTTATTTCTTAGGACCGTTTTAATGGTTTGCAGTATAATTTAGTTATCACTTGATTCTGTTATTTAAAATACCCATTAACCCTAATATTGACATTATTTTTAATTGTTGCAAAATCGACAAACCGTCTTTTTTTGCTGTTTAACCTAAAACCAGACACCAGAAATATTAAGAAAACTGATAACAGATTTTTGGAAGAACAAAACAAATAATCTCTCTAGTAACTATTAATTAATCTTGAATAAATAAGGGACAAAAATTTACTTCTGTTTTATTGTTTCAACACCCCAGTTTTATATCCGCAGAGCGCCATTAATTCGTGGAAAGGTAATATATTATCAAAGTTCACCACTACGTTGCGTGCGCTAAATATATGATTCGTCAAAAAGCTTAATTATTGTATTTTGAGGTCTGGAATCACGCGCAAGGTACAATTTTATGTGCAAAACTTAACTGTTTTGTATGTTTCTCATGTAGGCATTTTTGTATGCCCTTCACAGAGAGCGTAGGGATTTATAAAGATTTGTGGTTCGAACAGAACAGAGTCATGTCAAATACAAAGACTAAGTTTTAAAACCTAAAAACTTAAAAATAACAGCAGGTCAACATTAAGTGCAATATTTCTGGTATCATGCAACAGATTTTTAATTAAAGAAAAGTTACCTATTTATAACCTTGTCGGGCGGCCGTGGTCCTTGCTGTCAGTATATTGATATATTGATGCTGTTTAGCTCTAACTATAAAAATTTGTTTAACAAAGCTCCATCCTTATGACTACTTAGAGTAATTTTTATAATTTTTAAAGAAATATTGTTCGATGATATGGTCATGCCATCAACCGTACAATACAGTCAATCATGGTGGATACAGTGACATTTAGTAAAAGACTCAAAGATTAGGTTTGTTTTAAAAGTGGACATTTGGGTTGGTTGGTCTAGTCACTGAGTCAAAAAATGGCTTTTATCTGAGAAAATAGTTTTTTTTTGTATAAAAAGGCATAATTTGATATTTGTATTTGGCAGGCGTAAACGATGCATAACTTTAGCCACTCTACCAGCTACTTCACTACCGCTATATAGACATATTTCTTGATAAGTGATGTTCATTCAATAGCAGTATTTATTTATTTTTGAATATTTTCATTATCACTATCATATCAAACGTACCCATGAACGAAGCCACAGTACCTGCTAGAACACTACTGCGGAGGTTGCTATCCAGTTTAAACCTGGCTAGTGTCTGACGTCAATATTCATTTAAAATACAGCCTGCCTAGATTGTTATATTTCCTAAAGAAATTGTATTGGATTAATACTGTGTTTATTTAAGTCTCTTAAATTATAAAGTACTTAAACCATTCTAACATAAGATTATCACTTTAACAACATTTTAACTAAAGATATTTTAAAGTAACACTTTTATAAAGAAAGTGGTTTAAGTAAGCCCTTTTGCCAGTTCGTTTACTATTTATGTATTTTCTTCTTTTGCTGTTGTTGTTGTTGTTTTTGTGTGGTAAAGGTATATCTAACCAACATTTAGCTAACGACTTCCTTTGAGGTTGCTCTATATTGTTTTCGTTTATTTTCTCAGTCATTTGAAATACTTTCAGTTGTTCTCCCTCCTGTTTTTGTTTGTATGCGCGATACAGTTGTAATTGTAATTTTAAATGTTTTTTGTAGCTTTATTTATTTATTTATTTTTTTTTTTTTTGCTTACTGTCTTCAATTCATTTATTTTTTTGTATCGTGACCAAACGGAAATTACAGCGACAGTGGCAATTACATTGTTGCATGACACAAATAGTGTTGCAAAAACTATAAAATATAGTTACAACCTAGAATTCCTATAAACTAAACGACAGACAAACATACAGATGCACTAACATAGCTGTAAATTGTTTGTTAAAATATGTGTTTGTGTATACACAAATACTTCTATCTATTGTTTTCACCACTACACATCCATTTGTACTAATATTCCTGTGGCAGTCTACATAAAACTATTTGTATGTTCATATTCGTATGACTTGTTTTAGTGACAAAATTAGATTTTTCTTTCCAACAAAAAATGTTCCCCTTTTGTTTTACTTTTAACAGAACAAACTTTGTAAACTTGTTATAACAGATACAATGAAACAAAATGGTATGTTTCCTTTTTGTATGCCTGCATGTCTGTATACTTTTCCATGCGCAAATAGTAAGTAACTGTGTGTTTGTTTATTTTATTAGAGATAAATAAAACACTTTTAATTGATGTTACTGTCATAAAAATGTTTAAAAACTGTAAAAGACAAAAACGAGAATAAAACAAAAATATTAAATTGTTATCAACTATGTTGTTGTACATTATCACCACCAGCTCTAGTGTTTATTTCTGTCTCTGTCCTTTGGTTTTAATAGCATTTGCTGCTTGGATGTATGTACTGTGTGTAAATGAAGAATATTTGTTTATTTTATTTTTTGCTTTTAAAACCAAAAGAAGTCATGTCCTTATTTGATAAAAGTAGTGGGGATTGTTTTTTTGCTGACACAATAAAAAGGATATTTTTAAGTTTTATTGTTTTGTGCTTGCAACTGTTAAAAATGTTTTGAAAAGGGTAATGTAGAGAAAACTATTTTTTCATTTGCAGATTTCTTTATATTGATATTTTATATTTAATAGCAGAAGTTAAAATACATAAGCAATTCTTAAATTTTAAAGTGCCCGGAATTATGTGCAGCTGTTGGTAGTTATTTCTTTAGCATCATACATGATTTTAATTATTTTTTTTTAAATTGAATATCTGTTGAGCTTTAAATTGTTGATGTATAGCGTGCTTTAAAATTGAGTTTCTATAAACATTAATATTATTTAAACCTCGGAGGACGGCAACAATATAAATATATTCGCAATATTAATTTAAACTTGCAATATATACTCCTCTACTATGCAGTACTGTGAAACCCTGTATGTCAGTCTCACTTTAATACAAAAACAAAAAGTTTAGTAAAAGGTTTTGAAGTAAAATAAGTACAGCTTAAAAAGTTATTCCTTTTTTCAGTAGTTGTTGTGTGTACTTTCTGTTGTGTAGCTAAATATACAAATGTAGAGAAATAGTAAAGTGAAGTAACGATTTGGGTGCCTCGGCCGATTTATCAGTAATATGCTAGTCTGCCAGTTTAAGGTAGCAGGTTTGATTCCTAATATATACCTGCCAAAGCTCTCAAACTTTGGGGAATTTTCAGTAGATAAAGTGCATTTAATTTGTCAAACATTTGAAGATTGTTTAGGAAAATTTTAAGAAACGGGGTCACTTGTGAACATTAGGACTACTCTTGGTTAATAACGGTCGCTTGCCAGCTTTGTTATTGTAAGCATTGCCAGAAACCCGAAAATATCAAATTGTCAACTGAATAAGTTTGACAGAAAACTATTTAGTGTACAAAATTAAGCGTTCTCAGGAGCTTTAACCAGCAAACTAATTCAAATGACAATTTAAAAAAAAAAATTATCTTCTCCAATGAAGCACATTTTTTGGCATGGATCTGGATGACAAGTAGTTTCAGCTAGACTGTGCCTGGTAGTCAGTAGTGTGCTAGTCTGCTAGTCTAGGGTTTGCGGGTTCAATTCCCGCCAGAGACTCTGCACTGGTCTGCTTTTCTTTCTCTTCTCTTTTTTTCTATTCTTTTCTTTCTATTCTATTAAGGTATCACGAAATAATCAATATTATGGACCCTAGATGGTGCCTCCAGCCTTACCGCTTATGACATATTTTATTGCCACTACGATTCTTAGAACAAATAATCTGAAGAAGTTCTAATGTCAATTACGCACTTAGATAAGGCGATTCATCGCTTGTGGATTTTTCTTTGGCGTTCTGGGGCTTTTGCGAAAAAACTTCAAACAATACCTGCGCTCAAATCAAAAATTCAACGAGTCATCGATGAGACACAGACATATGTTTGTAAAAAAAATCATAAAATATTTCGTGAAAAGGATAACGACATGTAAAAGAATAATTACAATCATCTCAAAAAATTCGTGCTTTTAGTTTAAAATGAAAAAGTACTTTTTTACTGAGAGACGTTAATTTTAGTCCCTATTTGTAAGAGATTGTGTTAGGTACTTTTTGGAGCTTTTATATGGAAGCGAGCATGGTTAGTGCTTGCCTCTAATAACCTAGCCGTTTTAAAATAGCGGGTTTATATCAGCGATTGGCAAAATCAGAACGCCACGGCTTTTTTTGTTCTCTTTTCTTTCGTTCATGTTGATGCGTATTGTTGGGAACTAAACAACACTAATCATTAATACGAATGTATTACTGATGATGCTAGTAATGCTCTTATTGTCAATCTTAAGAAAACTTTTTATTTCTAGGCAATCAAACCCAGCAGAAACAGTTGAGTTTTATTCTAAAAGAAAGTGTGGCCCTTTGTTCCTTATAGGAACCACAGGACATAATATATAAAAGAAAGTCATCTTTGGTTGTTGATTAATATTTTTCTAAACGTTACCGTCATTTTAATGAAACGTAGTTTTTTAAAGAGCTTAGCAACGATAATTAAAAATGCTTTGGCGAAAAGTCTAAAGAAGTACCCTTTTAGGTACCAGAATCCACTCTTAGGTCCAAACCCGTTTTTTGACACTCTAGGTCTTTTTTCTCGGAGAAGGTCACATATCCTTGTCCCCTCGCACCGTTATATGACGGACTGAGAATATCAGTATATTTATCTTTTTAAACATTAAGAAAAGAATACTTCATTGCAATTTTCTTTCTATATTGATATGAACGACATATCGCAGTTTATTACATGTATAAAAACTGTGAATGAAAATTGCGACGTAAACTTGGAAATCTTTTCCTTGTACGGCTTTCGTATTAATGAAAAAGAAAGACAAAAGAAACACTATTTTCATAAATTATATTAAAAACAAGTTTTACTGGCAACACCAGTTCTTAGTAAGAGGGAGAATAAATATAAATCATACAATTGCACATGCAATAGTATAGGTTGCCTACCACTGGTTTAGATGTCCAATTGGAAAAAGTCTAGAACTTTTTTTTGGTACATTCAACTCATTATTTTGTATAGAGAGTCTTTGCTAAAATAATATGCTAAAAGTTATTATTTTAAATTTCAGACCACGTTGACTTATTATCTTAATATGATGACTGCTATCCCGTTAACCAAACATGTGGCCAATATTTCAGAGGAGCTAATATTTGAAATTTAATTATTTCCTTAAATTTTTAAAGTCATTTATATTTCACTAATATGGCAACTTTCTTCCCTAATAAGAACAGAGTTTGTTTGAAAATTTCTTACATGACAATGTAACGGCTATACGCCTGATTTGATTTTATAAGGAAATTTCTTACGTTGAAATGTAAAAGCTATATGCCTAAAGTAACTGTCCTTTAAGCAGTTCATGATTCCTAGTCTACTATGCTATTAGCATCTACCAATTTAACCTTAATAGAAGAACGAATTGAAGTAAACCTGTGATAAAAGTTTACCATCGAAAAGTCATGGTAGGTGAATATCAAAAAGTAGCTTGCATGCATGTATGTACTATGACTTTGTTACAAAAATTTAAAAAAATTAACTTGATATTATTGCTTATAATTCCCATAAATCCTTAACAACCAGTAACATCCCAGCAAAAACTAGGTAATGACTTGCTCTTACTAAATAACATACTTTTCAATGACTACTACATATCGTCTGTCTTACTAAGAAGTATTTTAGTAATGACTTGATTTATAATGTGTTACGTAAGTACTTGATTTCAGACATTTGCTTAGATACACACACAACACAATTTCATACTGCGAAATTTACTAGAAACCATTCAAATACATAACTTTTTATAATTCTCATTTAGTTTAACGCGCTTAGGGTATAAGTAATAATTATTTTGAAAACAGCGGCAAAGCACTTCATTAACAAAGTGATGACTTATAGAGTTTCACTGATTGTTAAATTTTAAATTAACGTATCTCAGAATAATCTAACCGAATTTTTGTCCTTAGAACAACCGAACGACTTCTGTAAGTCCATATTAGTAATGGGATATTTAGGTTAGTAAAATCAAGTACTTATATATTGCTATAGGAGTAAGTACTTATTTAAGTCCCTATTTATGAGCGACCGTAATAAGTACTTATACGAGTCCCTATTTGTAAGCGAGGGTGGTAAGTACTTGCCTCCAATGACATCGCCGTGTTAAAATAATGGGTTTAGATGCCAAATTGTAAGTAGTGAACAACTGTTTTCTAGTACTTTCAAGTCATTATAATGTAATGTGTTATTTTGCTGGGATATTTTAAAATGAAAATACATATTAAATGCGATTTATCTTAGTTATTTCGAAAAGAATGTCACTTGTTGGATTTTGTTATAAAAAAAACACAAAATAAAAACAAAAAAAATACAATGTTTAAAACAACTAAATGACTGACATCAAACTGACAGTTTTCGAAACAGACAGAGGCTATACATAAAAAATAGAATAAATACATACGAACGAATAAAAGAAGATTTCCAAAACAAAAGTTATTCTACGTCTACTCTATATACTCTGGCATTTTATAATTTTACAACAACTACTTTGAACAACAAATGTTAACCCAGTGATACTTAGTTGTTTTATACACTGACAAGGTGAAAAGTTAATTTCACTTTAAATTTGAAAGAGAATATTTAAAGAAAATAAACAAATTTCAAATTGAAAAAAATCTTTTTAAACAAATTCTGGGACGTTACTTTTTGAGCATAGATATTGATTTATCATTATTACCTTCTAATACTCTGTAGTTCTTTTTATTGCAAATAAGAAACTTACTTTGTAAGTGTAAAAAGGTACACTTTATCCACTTAAGCATAATAAATCAAACATTATTGCTTATAAACCAAAAATATATTTATTTATTGCATTACTACTCTTAAACTTTTTTAAACACTTAACGAGATCTGAGACAAACTTAATACCTTCCATAGCTGTTATCATTTATTATTAAATTTTATTTTTAATTTAAATTATTTTTTTTTTTTAATTAAAATTTTATAGATTTATCTGCTACTAGTAAAAAGATCTTAAAAGAAATTTTCTTATTATAAATCAATAATTTCTTTCATATTTCAATTGTTATGCAAGATATAGAATCTTTTCTAAAATATTTACATAGAGCGTGTAATTTGATTTTGAACATGGCTAGAAAAATTTTGAATTCAGATTGAAGTGGTGAATATGTATGTGTAGTACGCTAAAATAGCCGAATTCTTTAATTGCGCTTAATCAAGTGTTAATAATTATTAATTTATTATTCGTTACCCAAAATATAAAATTCAATAAAATGTAAAGGGTCCGCCATCTAACGTTTTTTTTTCAACTAGTGCTTATTTCGTGAATGGTAACACATAGCTCATGTCTGATTTGACAGATAATTAGTTTTATCCTTCCGCTGAACGAATATGGTTGTGTATACGCTTGAACAACGCTAAGAAATATTGTAACATTACTTTGTCCGATTTTGCCAAAAAAAATCATCTTCATCTTCAGATGAATCTTATTTTGATCTTGGCGGGTATGTAAACAATCAAAATTGTCGCATTTGTGGCACAGAAAACCCGCACGCATACATAAAAAAGCCGATACACCCAAAACGAATCACTGTTTGGTTGTTGAACGAATTTTTGTTCACAAAAATTGAAGAGGAGGATATTGGCAATATTTGGTTTTAACAGGATGGCGCTACGTGCCACACAGCCGAAGCTACACTTTTTTATAGCATTTAAAAAAAAAGTTATTTGGCGGACCCTATATATCGTATTTTATTATCGTAAAAAGGTTTTAATCAAAACGAAAGACAGCTAGCTTTCTAAGTTCTTCCCAGTGATATGCTACTATGTGTCTACGCCTTGGTGTTATGGCAAGTCCGGTTAATGAAAGTACTACCAGCACCTGGGAGGAACATAGGAGAATTCTGAACCTCTACCTAAAGAGGTTAGGATCACTCAAATGCCAATGTAGCGCATCAGTCGATTGAAGGTGGCCGAGAGAATACATCCTTAAATTGAACGGACCCATGTGCAATGAGCGCATGAATTGTGACGTTAGTATCTTTGCTAATGAGTCATAAGAGAGTTTTGGAAGTGGTACTTTTAGAGGTTAAGGAGACTTAGATTGCACAGTCGGCAATGTAAAATCGTTTCGTATTCTAAAATGACGCCTGTAGTACCGTGAAAGGAAGATATGCCGATTAAAGACATGAGTTTAATAGGGGTGCAAAGGGAGATAGAAAGGGACCCAAAATATAGTGGTCTCCTTAATTATTCCCCTCCAACACATATATACAGTCCACTAAACATTTGTTAACTATAATTCGGTGGCTTCAAAATATTATTAAAACCTGATTACTCTCTTTGATATAAGCTACCTTATCTCTTCATTTGCACTTCATGCTTCAAAAGAAGGGTACTATTTTTCAAGAAGAATTGAAATTGACTAGCAAAATACATATATCCCTACAGAAAATAGTTTAAAAGCATTAAATGGCATGATTTTGAAGCCCAATTCATGGGTCCGAAATGTGAAGCTATGCTGTTACCAAACGTTTATTTACATAGATTAATTATGGCGCAATTATGCTGCGCCATCAGAAAAATTATTCGCTTATGAAAATCATAATCACGGCAATACTTTTTGGCCCATTTACCCAATCTATGCCTTGCTATTCATGAGTCTATATATTCATGCTGAAATGCTAAACCAAGCTTGCACAAATCATCTGATAGCTGACAAAATTGCTACCAAAAAAAAAAGTATTTTTAACTAAAAGTTGTATACCTAAAAAAAAAACACCCGGTATTAAGTTTAAAGAGCACTTGAATTACAATGTTTCCAAAGTATTCTGGGTAAGATTAGGATTATGTTCTCGTATGAAGTCATATAAAATTTCCAAAGCATGGCTAAGTGAAGTTTACTTTGAAATAAATTATTCTACTCAACAAAATGTGGTTTAACTTTGCTTTGCCCTCAACTTGACATATATTAACGTAACTGGATAACGATGTCTTTAAGGTTACATTATGCTTAAGTGTTATGAATGAAAAAGGGTACCTTGTGTTAAGAATATATTTAGTTGTACGGAACTAGACCAAACGAATTGTATTTGATTGGTTTAATTTTTTATATAAATATTCCGGAATCTAAAATTTGTAAATGTTGGAAAGAAAAAGGTTAAGACTTTTTCAAGTTTTTTGGCTTTAATTTTAGCTCTGATATGTGGTCCAAGTCAGTCTCGTCTACTTAGGCAGATACACAAAAACTTAGCGCGTGTTTTTTTACTGGAACAATCGATGTCGCCATTATTATTAGCGGACTATTTTATCTTTTAAGGGAAAACGTTACATGAACGCATTTATTTTTCTTCTTCATTTTTTTAACCAGTACTCAAGCTTATTAATGTGGAAGTGGAGTTGTTTGGATGCAACCTTCAGATTTTGATTTACACTTATGAACGCAGTGTTATACTCGGTAGAAGCTACAGAATATGTCTTTGCGCTCGCTGGCATTCTCGCTATATAATAGTGGACCTAATGTTCTATCCTGGAGACACCTGCGTAAATTGTTTTCATTTTTATATCACGTCTTTTAACCTAAATTTAAACGTTCTATCTTTATAGTACATTCTCAGAAGCTTGAGTTTTTTAGTAAGTAACCCATCAAGCCAGATTTTTCTAAATGCCTGGACAATATCTTTAAACAGTTCTGAATAGTATTGCTAATTTTTAAGAGCCAAACCTATAACGATAACAATTATATGAACTTGCTTAATAGTACCATGCCTCTCTCGAAAACCAAATTGATAGTGTGGGATAGCGCTAAGCTAATTTAGCTCACTAATTTAGATAGAAAGTTTATTTTTATTACCTGTAGATCCATACTCCTTTATAAACAGGATTCAGATCAATGATGGTGATATTCGTAGAATGTGCGTGGAGAATGTCAATAGAGCAGTGCATATAGTATGCGAATGACCAGCACTGGAAAGCGGAAAATTGAGGATTACAGGCAAGCACACATTAAGTTAGGATGTTATGGGGGACCTTAGTTTGACGGAAATGCTGAAAATTACAAAAGACTGTGAGATTAGGATTGTCGACAATCAGTAGTCGTCAGTGTGAAAGGGGTCCAAAAAAAGGATCTGTTTCGAAACACCTTTTACATATATAAATATTTCCGTATAAACGCATAAGCATTCAAAAAGCCCCTTGATTTTTAGTATCACACAATTTGTTGAAAGGCAATAAATTATTACAAGGCCAAATCCCTGGTTACATAAACAGTCATAATGTTGTTAAAAAAATTTATGTATATATTTAAATATTAGAGGAATAACGCCTAATGTGAGGATCTGTATTAAAATAAAGTAAAAAAAATATTTTAATTTTTTTTTAATAATTGTGATGTAGTGTAAAATAATGTTACAGATTTAGTTTGATTATAATGCTATTACCATTTTCCATGGTTGGCTGGTTGTTAGTAACATGCTAGATAATAGAACAATTGTCAAAATGTTATATGAAGTGCTGCATACTTTAAGGAATAATTATTTTTCTTACATAAAACATAACATTAACATATCACCATTTATGTAGCGACCTCTGGTAATTACCAGAATTTACTCGTGTGTAATGTTACAAACTACCACTACTAGATGGCACTGTTATTATTAAAAGTCGAACAGTAATGCTACTATGATCAGTATATGAGTAATGGTATAGTTCGTTAAGTGTATATCAAATTGGTTTTAATAACTAACTGTTACAAGCGAATTAATAAAAAAGTACTGTATAAGTAATATTCAAGTTTATTTAAATAAATTCACTTACTTTTGTAACAAATTTCAAGAGTTATTTTTTCCTTTCTTTTTTTGCAATTAAAGAATCCCAATTTATTTAAAGAAAATAAACCCACGTTTATAAAAAGTATAAACGTGCCAATACGTTCGCTTTTATATGTTAAGATTTGTTTTAAAAGGAGAAATTAGCGAACATTTCAAAAATTTCTTTAAACTTACGCTGGGTGAATAAATTCAGACAAGTACATTTTCAAGTCAACAATATTTAAGTATCTTTTACAGACACATTCAAACAACATGCATTGAAATACATACATAGTTATGTGGTCTCATATTACACACACTCATACGTATAATCTTGTTTACTTACTATAAGAAAAATAAAAATAAAAGAACGAAATTGTAACATATACTAAACACAAACATATCAATCTTAATTAAGATTTCACATTTCAGAGGTTAAATACAAAAAAAAAGAAGAAGAAAAAATAACGACATATGAGGGGGTTTGAAAGTCGACTGAAAATGAAGCAGCCTAGAGGAAAGGGAGCTTAAGTCAAATTGTATAAAATTTATGTACTAACAGTGCAGAAAAGGGAGAAAGCATAAAAGTAATCACTAAAAGGGTGTCAAGGAACTGAAGATATAGAAATATATTTTAATGCCAACATACTTGTGTATATAAGTCAACTTGAGAGGACTTAAATGGGTGTTTGAACTGTGTGTGTGTGTTGATATTAAATCAAAAGAAAAAAATTGCTTGTTCAAATGAAGGGATTTTTTGGGAGACTAGAGAAATCTTATATGAAATAAATTGTTAATTTATTGATTACTTTCTAATTGTAAGTGGCAGTCAGATAGATATATCTGTAACTTTTGCCATTTTCATTGTTTAAACTAAGCCATAGGAAGTGAAAATCAACTAAAGTATTAAAAAAAAACAAATCCCCCTATTAGTGATGCAAACTCTAGTGCCAAATCGAGCCATATTAGAGAAAATCACCCCCCACAACAATTAAATACAAACCCCTCTACTTCTAAAGACGCGACAACACGAGAACTGCAATCGTATTCGACACAATTGCAATCCCCCTCAAGCTCAGTCATCTTAGGCACAGCTCTTGTTGACGTCTACAATGATGACATCAAATGCACTGTGCGTGCGCTTATTGATTCTGCGTCGGAAGCTACCTTTATCTCCAAAAAGTTGCAGGTGAAGCTTGGTCTTAGAAGTCGTCCCCTACAAGTTGACGTCCACGGATTAAACGATTCCTTGACGGCGACATCCACACAAATATGCAACATTAAAATTGGTTCTCCAGTTGACAAATTGTTCGAAACACGTGCAGATGCCTTCGTTGTTAAGAAACTTACGGGCCCACTGCCTTACTCCCCCTCCTCCGCCCTTGACAATAACGGCTTCTCAAACCTTCAACTCGCCGATACCTATCGTCAGGCCTGCTGTGAAGTAGACTTACTGCTCGGAGGTGACGTTTACCCACTAATCATTCGTGACGGCTTACAGTGGAACAATAACCAGTCTATGGTGGCCCAGAAGACAGTTTTCGGCTGGATCGTGACGGGTAAGGTGAACAACAACCCATATAAAACTTCGGTGGTCTCGTTTTTTAATGAACTCGCGTTGTCTAATCAAATACAACGTTTCTGGGAATTAGAAGACATCCCGAGAAAACCACGATCTTCCCCGGAGGATTTATATTGTGAGAGTTTATATCTGTCCACTACATTTAGAAATAATGAGGGCCGCTACGTTGTTTCCCTACCGTTCAGACAGGAATACCCGGAAAACCTCAATATTGGCGCATCGAGAAATATAGCTCTGTCCCAATTTTTACGTAATGAGACAAAATTGGTAAAAAATCCCCAACTAAAAATGGAATATGATCGTGTGATCACTGAATACTCCACCCTAGGTCAAATGACCAAAGTAACCCCTATAAATGAAAATCAGACCGCATACTATTTGCCTCATCATGCGGTTTACAAACCTGATAGCACTACCACAAAATTACGTGTGGTATTTAATGCTTCGTGCTCTTCGTCCAATGGAGTCAGCCTCAATGATCTTCTTTACCCCGGTCCTATCTTACAAGCAGATTTGACCATACTTGTCCTGCGCTGGAGGCTTTACAGGTATGTTTTCAATGCGGATATAGAGAAAATGTATCGCCAAATTCTCGTACATCCCTCTCACACCTCTTATCAAAGAATAATTTTCCGCGATTCCCCCAATGAACAACTTCAAGATTATGAGCTTAACACAGTCACTTTCGGCGTGAACTGTGCCCCCTACCTGGCCATAAGGACTCTACTGGAGTTAGCTAAAGAATGTGCGTCAAAATACCCTCAAGTATCAGATATTCTTCAAAATTACATGTATGTCGATGACGTGCTGGCAGGAGCGCACACTATATCATCTGCGCTGAAGTTACGCGATGAACTTACAGCCATTCTCAAATCCGCGGGATTTTCGCTGAGAAAATGGACTGCAAATAATGATGTCCTACTCAGAGATCTCCCCGTAAATTACCTATTGGGTGAAGAGTTTTTAAAACTCTCCGACTCGAGTGTTACTAAGACACTGGGACTCAGGTGGAATGCTGGAAATGACCACTTCTACTTTAAATTAAAAACACAACCAGACAAGTCAATGACAACAAAAAGAGCAGTTTTAGCTGAAATCGCAAGACTCTTTGACCCTGCCGGTTGGCTTTCCCCCAAAATCATAGTGGCAAAAATGATTATGCAACAAATTTGGAAAGACGGTACGGACTGGGACGAAAATCTTCAAATTTCAACGCTGAAAGAATGGCAAACGTTTCTGGAGGACTATTTTACAATAGAACTAATTAAAATTCCCCGTTTTGTTGATTTTGATCCCTCTTATTGTATTGAGTTACACGGTTTTTGTGACGCCTCAGAAAAGGCATACGCCGCTACGCTGTACATTCGAGCGGAAAACGAAGGGTTTGTTTCAACTCACCTCTTGTGCGCTAAGACAAAGGTAGCTCCCGTAAAATTCGTCTCATTACCCCGTAAAGAGCTATGTGGAGCAGAATTAATGGCTATTATGATTGATTCGATTCAGTCGCAACTCCACTTGAACAATTACAAGCTTTATTTGTGGACAGATTCAACCATCGTCCTGGCTTGGTTGCAAAAACCCCCCAATAAGTGGAAAACATTCGTTGAAAATCGAATTTCTTCAATTGTTGAAAAAGTTGGTAACGATTCGTGGGCGCACGTCGCTTCAAAAGACAATCCCGCCGACATGGCAACCCGTGGTCTCAAAACCTCTGAACTGGCATCAAACAACTTATGGTGGCATGGTCCAGCGTGGCTGAAACGTCCCCACGAAGAATGGCCTTCTCGGACTGCTGATTTCTCGACTGAAGAGGAAATTAAACCGATTCACGTGCATTCGACAATGATTAGCAGCGAAGATATTCTTAAGGACTTTTCCGACTTCCCCCGAGCATTGCGCGTAATTTGTCATGTGTTTCGTTTTTACAATCTTACGAAACGTAAACTTCGTCGTGATAATATAGACCCCCAAGTTTTTAACTCATCGGAAGTAAGTCTGGCAAAATCCCGTTTAATAATCGCTAGTCAGAAACATTATTTTCAACACGAGTACGATCAGTTGACTGAAAGCTTGCCATTGTCTCGAAAAAGTCATCTATTAACCCTCAACCCCTTTCTGGACTCTAACGGTATCATGAGAATCAACGGCAGGCTGTCGCAATCCCCGACACTAAGTTACGATGAGCGCTACCCCATTTTGTTGCCCTATCACGCTCGCTTTACTAGATTATTTCTCACGTACTTGCATAAATACTCACTTCATGGGCAAAACGCGCTGCTATATCGACTAATGAGACTTCATTATTATGTTCCTAAGCTCAAAACTTTGATAAAAGCTATAATTTCTAAATGTTTAATGTGCGTAAAACATAAACGTCAACTTGGCCAACAAATCATGGCTGCATTGCCCCCAGAACGTACAAATCTAATTCGCCCTTTTCATGATACTGGAGTGGATTTCGCAGGACCCTTTGACATCAAATCTTATGCTGGCCGTGGCTGCAAGGTCTCAAAGGGTTATGTACTTATCTTCGTCTGTTTTGCCACTAAAGCTATTCACATTGAAGCTACCAGTGAAATTTCCACACAAGCTTTTATGGCTGCCTTTACACGTTTTTTCTCTCGACGTGGAACACCCCATGCTATGTACTCAGACAACGGAACTGCATTTGTCGGAGCCTCGAATATATTGGACACAAATACTCGAGCATATTTAGATCTTATACGAAAAAATGTGCTTTCACAAGACAGTTTTTCTACTATGGAATGGCATTTTATACCTCCAGGTGCGCCCCATATGGGTGGGTTATGGGAGGCAGGAGTAAAAAGTTTTAAATCCCATTTCAAGAAAATATGCCATAGCCAGAGCTTTACCTTTGAAGAATTCATGACTATGCTTGCCCGTATTGAAGCGTGTCTTAATTCAAGGCCTTTAAGTCCAATTAGCAATGACCCTGCTGATTTGTGCGCTTTAACCCCTGGTCATTTTCTTATTGGGACTCCCCTTCTATCCCCTCCAGAACCCGACTTGTCTAGTCATTCACTGAGTTATGTGAACCGATGGCAAAAACTTCAAATACTACACCAACAATTGGCTCGCAGATGGAAAGAGGAATATTTAGTCGAACTTCATAAAAGAGTAAAATGGAAATACCCCAAGCGAGATTTTGCTCCCGGCGATCTTGTTATTGTTAAACAAGATAACTTGCCCCCAAATCAATGGCGACTAGGTCGTATTGATCAAGTCTGTCATGGCCCCGATAAACGAGTCAGAGTAGCTGACATACGCACCGCCACTGGCGTCGTAACTCGGCCTATTTCAAAATTAGTTTTACTCCCTAATCCTAACAATGACTCTATCTAATAATATACTTTTTCTTATCCTTTTTTTTGTCACAGCAAATATGTCACCCCGCCGCCGCCGCAGCATGTCTCCTATTGAGAAACAAAAATCTTCTGAAAAATTCACGAAACATCGCACTTTTGATTGCCGCATATGTCAAAAGGATCACCCGTTACGCAAATGTATTAAATTTAAGCATATGAACGTGCACGAGCGATGCAAAGTGGTAAAACGCTACCGGTACTGTGAAAATTGTCTCGCTCATTCCCATCAGATGCGGAAATGCCGTAGCACGGACCGTTGCCGACAATGTAGAGAGCAACACCACACCCTTTTGCATCGCCACAAACGTCTGCTTAAACCAGCAAACGAAGAACCTCAAGCGGCTATCATCGTGACTAGTGCCGGAAGCACCACGGTGGTACCAACAGCAATTATTCGCATCCGCTTGCCTAAGCAGTGGGGCTCCGTAAGAGCTATCCTCAACCCAAGTGCGGCGATAAGCAGCATTGCCCGTTTCCTCATCGACGAGTTCAAATTGCCAGTGGAGGTGTCGGGCAAAGAAAAATGGTGCACAGTATCCTTTCGGTCACGTTTTGATGAAGGAAACGTGTTTTCTATCACTGCAAAGGTCACGGATGAGTTACCCCGTCATCAGCCGAAAAAGAAGCTCGATAACCGAGTTGCGGACGGTTATAGTAACCTCCGCTTAGCTGATCCCGATTTTTTCACCGGTGCGGCAATCAACATGGTGCTCGGCGCTGACATTTATCCCCAGCTGGTCCGGAGCGGCATTCAACCCCATACCGTTACAACACCCATGGCACAAGACACCCTACTAGGCTGGGTCATAATTGGCAAATTTGGTCTCTAATCAACTCTTAACTTAAGTATAAGCATTTATTTTAATATAATATGAAAATGAATTGTATGTTTTTTTTTCCTGAATTATTTCTTATACACTCTTACTATATTAAAAATTATGTTATTATATAATATATTATATTATATTATATTATTAAAAATTATATTAAAAAAAAAAAAAAAAAAAACGCCTATTGCACACCTATTGTAATGAATATTATTATTATTACTTTTGTATACACCGCACCCCACTTGGGTAGCATTGTTTTATAAATTCTTCCTCAACCTCTGCTGTGATTGCAATCTAGCAAGGGGGGCGGGATGTTTACGTTAGAAATTACATTTGCCCGTATTCAAATGCTCCAGAGTGTTTACTCTATTTATATACCGGACGGTGTTGTTTATTACTTTGATCATTTTTTTATACATACATACCATCCACACACAAGAGAAATGGAAACTTTAAAGTTCTTTGACTTTATTCTTGCTCTCTGTGTTTCTTGATACTTACTTACGTTTTAACTGTGGCAAATGGTGGTGGTTTTTATTATCTACATAAAACAACATATATAAACAAATAAATATTACTTCATCTTAAAACTAGTTAAAATTTGTGCAGTAAAAGCTTATTATTAAATATTATTAAACCTAATTGAAAACAGTGAATAAAAAGAAAACCATTTACTTAAGAATAATAAAAGAAGTTGTGAAATAAAAGTGTATAACTTAAAAATTACAGTAATAAATAAAATATATAAATAAGTGCTACAAATATAATTATTGTTAAAATTACAAACTATTAGTATTATTGCTAAAACTTACAACTACTGTTAAAATCTAAAACCTTAATATTATAAATACACCTAATTAAACAAAACTAAAGCGAACCAAGTGTCTTGTGGTTTTTTTTTTATAAAGTGAACCAACATAAGTGAACCAACATAAGGTGAGCCAAAACTTCTCAGGACTATTGTCCAGACACCCCCCTACCCCTACACATTGCAAATCTGTTAATATTTAATTAATTTTTTTCATCATTACGCTGTTTTCTGCATTATAATTTCACTTATTGTGTTACTCTTATAGCGATAATTATTTTCTTTTTTAAAGGCGAATTATTTGAATCAATGATCAAGGAGAAGTTTAATCAAATTATATTTTTTTAAGTAGTAAAAGTAATACTTAAAAATAACGTTTTCGTGTACATAATGGAAAAATTTCTGTATCGTCGATAGTTATGTGAAATCCAAATACATCAATATATAGTCATTTTAGGTTTTTTTCTGTATGTCTGCCTGTATGTCTGTCTGTCCGTATGTCTGTCTGTCCGTCTGTATCTCATATGATTTTCTTCTTAGTTTTGCCTCATGCTTGTGATAATATCCTTTATAAGCAACAAATATAAATAAATTAAGTACATTTGTTATCAAAAAAGTTATCTTTAAATAATAATTGAATATGGAAAAGAAATTCCGATATTCCATCCCTGCATAAAAAAATTAAATCAAAACGAATTCAACTAGATATTATACTTCCCGATCAGCTGTTGCGACGAGGATATGCTTTGACTTAAATTTTATTTTTTTTTTAGAAAAATTAAATCATGGTAGTCGTTTCTTAGTTAGTTCTTAGTAATTTCCATGCTAAAACTTTTCTTAAAACCGTTCAAAATTAAAATATCTTGACAAATCAGTTTCGTAAAAATAAAAATCTTCTTAACAAAGTCTAAAACAATGCCACAATGTAATTAATTTTGTACATTAAACTTAAACGCTTACAAAATAAAATTGAAGAAAATATATGCATGATATTATATATACAATGTAGTCTTACTTCACCCTTACCCTCAATGGCAAATGTCATAGATCAATGTTGACTAATTTCTTTGTGCCCAAATCAAACGAGATAACTATATGGTGCTGCACAAAGTATGTCGAAATGCATAACGTGAAGGTTTAGTTAATAAGATTTCACTTACGGCCCATTGCAATACGCTGAAAATATCATATATAACCTTATCGATGAACTAAACTTAAGTTTACCCTAAAAGAAGCCCCATACCTTTTCCAAACATCGAAGAGACCGCCCAGATCTTAGACTAATCGCTGGCTCATAAATTAAAATTCTGTTGAGCTTGGTAGTCCATAGCAAGTGATGTACCAACTCCTTCTTCTGTAATAGTCTTTGTGACACAGAATTAGGTTCAGAGGAAACTGCTCAATGTGACAGTATCCGATGTGTTCTCCAAATATGATATTTCCAAAGTGATATTTCTTTTCTCCCTAGTTTAAATAGTGAGGACCAAAAGGTATTAGATATTTTGCAGGTATGAACGTCCTCTGATCTGAGAATTATACACTCCACCGCCCACATGTCAACACTTCTCCAATTAATGGCTTTTATAGCCGCCATATTCTCAATTAACGTACCGATAACCTCAGTCTGAAAAACAGTACATCTATACGCCATTCTGATTGATCAGTGCCCATGCTAAGAGAAAAATGTCATTCCACGTTCTTGTATATGTGGTCGATCATTTAGTGAAAACTTAGACTTTATTAACATTAAAAGCAGAGTTGCTATCCCTTGTCCATAAATAAACTTTATTCTCGAGATTACGTAGCATTTTTTCATATAGTTTACTCCATCATTTCATCATCACTAGTGATTTTCAGCTTATAACATTTTTAGGTCGAATTATTTATATGCTGATCTACTCAAGAAGATGTGTCATCAATTTTATAAACTAAGCCGATTAAGAGATTTTTGTTTAAATATGAATATTGTTAATTTTAAAATCATTTTTGGAAAAACTAATTTTCATCCGTATTGTTCTCCTTATGAACTCAACAAATAAAGTAGAAATATTTAAGTGTCTGTTAATTTTTCGCGATTTTAATTTACATGTTTATATTACTAGGTAAATTTCCAGTAGTTTAAATTTAAACTACATTAGTTTTACAATAGGTTACGTAAATTTTATATATCCTTTGGTTGGCTGGTTGGTAGACTAACATATTAAGTAACATACACACTAGATGTTTTATTATGTGCAGCGTATTTTAAGGCGCAGTTATCTTAATGTTATAACAAATTTCCAGTGCTATTACTTACAATACAAAAGAACCACCAAATTTTTGAAGGGAAATAAATCAACGTTTATGAAATCGAAATTTTATTCGAACGATCGAGTTCGCTGTGCTTTAGGTATAGAGATTCTAATAAGAATTTTAAAATTTTGATCAGATTCAAATGTCGTAATTTGCCCCCAAATCACCCCTACTAAATTTAACTATATTATATTTCACTTATGCGACTTAACGTAACAGACAGATTGATTTTACCATATTAACGTCGATTGGCCTCTATTAGAAAATCCATAATTTGTCATAGAACTTAAAAAAAATCATGATAAATTACATAAAAGCACTTGAAAAATAATAATAAATAAAAAATCTATTACAATAAATATAGTCATTCTATTTGTAACACATCACCGAAACTGAGGCAAGTTTCTCACTTCTATAATATTTGTTTTCAATACAAAAGCAAGCCAGCTTCAATTCCAGTCCTAAAGAAAACATTACAGCTATAATTGTTGAGATATCGGCCAAAAACCCGGATAAAGCATAGCGTAGCTTCGGGCATTATTTACACAAAATAATTTTAAAAATTAAATGGCGGGCAGGCACTTATTATGCCAAATAAATATTGCGTTCGTTTCAGCAATTTTTCTGTATTTTTTTTAGAAAACACACAATAAGAATAATAAAATTTTTAAAACATTTAAGATGTAAACGAACTGTTTCTAAGACTAAATCATAAAGTTTTTTATACATTTGTGTTTATTATTATTAAAACCTTAAGCCAAAACTTATTACAAAAAATAAAACAATGAACAAATCTGCACAAATTGTATAGATATATTTAATCAAACAAAAAATAAAGAAGCTAGATATTTAACAGCAGTCAATGTAACTAAATATCTACTAAGAAATAAATACCAAACCAAATGTATTTAAATATATATTTTTAATGAAAAAAAGAACAAACCATCAACATTTAGACATTTTGATTAGAAACGAAAAATGTTTATACGTATCCTTAAGGATAACCAAACATTATTTAATTTGTGTTCTAGTAAAATATATAGACACATTAGATTGGTAACAAAAATCCAGCTTTAATTTTTTTTAAGAATTTAAAAAAAAAATCTGTAAAAAAAAAGAATTTTTGTTAGTATTACTGTATTAGTATTGAGGTGATATAAAAGGTAACTTTTAGACTTTTTTCCTATTTTTTGGTATTCCGTTTGAAATTCCAACACTGTTTTTTGGTAACCACTCTAATGTTTCTATACTTATTTTTCCAAAAAAAAAAATTCTTGTTATAGTAGAGTTAGAATGTGTTAGGAAATATGAAAATAAAAACATCTCATAAATTTATCCAAATTTAACACTCAAGGGATAAAGTTTCATTAAAATTACAACAAACTATTGCCAATGTTTATATGTGACTGTGTGTGGGAAACAAATCCAAAGATGAAAATGAAATGGTTGAAAAAAGTTAAAAACAAACAAAACTAAAAACGCATATACATAAAAACCATTCATAAAAAATATAGTACAATCATGTATTTATGCACACAAACACATTGACTCATTTTACTGCACAGTGGAATTCAGCAAAAAAAAATTAAATATAATAGTAAGAAAAGATCCAAAAATAACTTTTTTCTGGTGGCCAATTAACATTACATTACCAATTGAATAACAGTTAAAACTAATCAAAATAATACAAAGCTTTATGCAGCCCAAATCTCTTGCAAATATGTGAAACTGAATCGTTATTGAAATATAGCACAATCTTCTTATAGATTTCTGCGACAAGAGTATATAAGCACGACTGCCTCTGTTATTTTCCATGTTTTTATCATTCAGTTTAAAAGTTTTCAGCCCCATGATAATTTATAGTCAGATTTGCTAACATTTTCTGATATGATCGGTTACTAATCGTCAAAGTTATAAGACAAAAATAATTTTTAGAAAAATAATTTTAAAAAAAGGTGTACATAAGAAAATCGATTTTTTCAGCATCTGGACAACCTACAGTAGCGATATGTATGTCAAATGAAAGAGTTTGCCTAGTAAATACATATAATACAGCTGAAAATGTAAAAATTTACAACTAAAGACATCGTCAAAAATAATAAAGCAAAATTGTGTACAAAAGTAAATGTGAAATTTAAGCTAAGCTACGATGTAGTCGCTGTAACTGAAGTGTATGTAAGTGAAGGGCCCTCGTTACTCTTACATAAACGCACACGTTCCAAATCAGTACAAAAATAAAATATTAATTAATTTAATATTAGTTTTAAAAATTCAAAATACTTTAAAACAATGGTCATAACTTGTCATCGTTCAGCACTAACACGGTTTTGTAGCTCTCCTGAAAAATTTGATTTTAAGACATACGTGGTTGCCCATGAAAACCACAGATATATTCTGCAGTTTTTAAGAAAAGCATAGCCCCACAACACAGTTCCTTCAGTTCATCTTTTTATACCCGACGTCAAATAAAAATTGTGGGGGTATATTAATTTTTGTCATGTCGTTTGTAACACATCGAAATATCCATTTTATATTGATTTATTACTATCTAGCTATGTCCGTCCGTCTGTTGAAAGCTCGAACCAATAATGCTAGGGGCCTCAAATTTTGCGACAATATTTCTTATACACAATGTTTCTTTGGTATTAAAAATGGGCTAAATCGCAATAAAGGGAATAGAGTTATAGCATGTACAGCAAGAGAAGGTGCAAAAACTATGTCCTTCCAACATCGAATAAAATGCAATTGTGTCCAAACGCAATGTCTATTTTCTGAGTAAAAACCATATTTTATGCTGAAAACTGTTTAAATCAATGAATAACGAAAGGAGGTTTAGATCAAAATGTACGAAAGTTTATACCGCACAGTGCAGTGTTCGGTATATTTAAAATTTAAAACGTAATAAAACTGACAAAATTAGATGTATGATTCTAAAATTTGGCACACATTACATTTTAGTCCTTGATCCCAATTCTTTGTGCTAACGAAAAATAAATGTGACACGCCCACCTCTCACATAACGCTTTATCTCAAATTCATGTAATTTCTCTATGAACAAAGATTTTGGAATAATAAAGAGAAACTACAACTTGACACGCCTACTATAATGCCCACTTCTCAGGTAATCTACTGTTAATTAAATTTAAAAGCTCACAAAACTGACTGAGGTATGATGAGAAAATTTCGTACATATAGCTGCCTAGTCAATGTCATTGTTATGCCAGAAAATGAAGGTGACACGCCCACTAATCCCATATAAAACTTTATTTTAAATTCATATAATTTCTCTACGGAAAATTTTTTTGGAAGATGTTTTTGTATTTATTAGCAGAAACTATATTGATACGCCTACTTTAACGCCCATTTTCGTTGAAAGAATAATTTTGGTGGTGGGAATAAGAAATTCGGCACAGCCGAATATAGTGCTCTTACTTCTTTCGGTACCCAGCTGTCTTCTACAAGTATAACCAAGACTTTTTGTTTGTATTGAACTTTATTTAATTTTAAATTTTATTTCATATAAATAAATTTTGTATCAAATAAACTTTTATAATATGATCCATTTCTTTTTATTATAAGATTTTGTATATATATTTTTTTATTTTTTTAGTCGTTTTATTTTTATTCAATATATTTTATTTTTTGATTTATTTATTATCCATTTATTTATCTTACACATTTTTTTTCATTATTCAGTACACAGTGAAAAAGGGTATATAAACATATATATATACATTCTGTGTGAAATTTCAACAATTTTCATTTTCGACCCCATAAGGTATATAATTTCTGAAAGCTTATGAATAGGGGAGTCGACTAAGCTCTGTCAGTTTGTCAGTATGTCCGTCTGTCCGTGTGTATGTTGAAATCAACTTTTTGAGGCCCCCCGACATCGCTTGGACCCGGGTGAGGTATTCAAATATCAGAAATATTCGGGAAAAGATCGGTATTGAAAATCAGAAACATTGGATTTCTTTTTCACAAAAACAATATTACAACAACAACATACATGCATACAAACGTGTATACTGGCTAGAGTAAACGTGGCATCGAATCCCAGCTGAGGCAAAAAAAATTTTTTTTTATTTTTTTTTATTTTTTATTTAAGATATTATTTATATTTTTATTATTATTTTAAAAATTTTTTTTTTAATTTTTTTTGTTTTATATTTATTATTTATATTTTAATTATTTATTTAAATTTTTTTTTTTAATTTTTATTTAATATTTTTTTTTATTTTTTTTTTATTTTTTATTTTATATATTATTTATATTTTTATTATTATTTTTTTTTTAATTTTTTTTTAATTTTTTTATGTTTTTTTTTTGTTTTGTATTTATTATATATTTTATATTTTTATATATTTATATTTTATATTTTAATTATATTTTTTTAATATTTTTTTAAATTGTTTTTTTAACATAAATACGAAAATTTATAATTTTACATTGGGATGTTTCTATATATGTATGTTTTTTATATGTTTGTACGTATTTCATATGGGATGAATGGGTTGTGAAGGGTATATAAGATTAGGCACGACTGAATATAGCACTTTTACTTGCTCTATTTATTAAGATTATTTTAGTTTTAAGTTAATATGATTTATTTTTTTTTCAATAAAATTTATTTTTTTTTTATTTACTTTGTCTTACAATACCTTATTTTATATTTTTTAATCACTTTTTTTTATATTTTTGTAATATATATTTTTATATTTTTATTGATTTATTGATTTACATATTTTGTGTTTTGCTTGTTTAATTTTATTTTGTTTTATAAAAGTTAAATTTCTTATTATTTAAATAATTTTAATCAATTATTTTAATAATTATGAACTTACATCGATATAGTTTTTAGTATTTTTCTTTAAATTGTACACTATATATAGTCCAGCTTATGCAGAAATAAACGTTTAACAATCGGTCAATATCTATTCTTCATACTGCTAAATATTTAGGGTGACTCACCCCTGCATAATGTAAAAAGTATTTCCTAGAAATAATTTATGGCAAAACAACGTTTGCCGTGTCATATTGTTATTTTATACAATTTTGTAATATTTGGTCTCTTTTTATTACAAACACAATTTAAAAAAAAAAAGTAATAAAAGTTTTTTTATTACTTTTTTAGAATTTAAAAATTTCTCAAGAAGTCTTTTTATTCAATCATTCATTCCTTTATTAACATTACTTTAGAGAATTCGTAGAAATGTCTAATTAATATATTTATTATAATGAAATTATTAAGAATATAATTTTTAAAAAATATTTTATAGTTCCATGGTTATTTGATCCATATCTTCTTGAACCCACTGTCTTACAATCTGTAAGTGAACACTTATTCAACTGCTAACAAACATACTAACTTATCCACAGCAATACATGCACACTTTAAAAGACATACAAACCAGCAAATGTTTGTACTTAGGTGCACTTTATAAAGATTAAAGTTTCATTTTTATAGCTGTAGCTTAAAAAATACAATCATATTTATACTCATACTGATGCATACTTAAACACATGCTCGCACATACAAACGCCAACTCTAGGTAATAGTAAATACGAATGTTAAAACTTAAAGAAGGTTGTAGTAAAAGGAAAGAAACTTAGTTTTGTAAAAAAAAAAAAATTTCGTGTTAATAATTTTGTTACTGATTTAAATATGTGGTTCTCTTAAGCAAAAAGACCTCGCCTTAGAATCACGAATAAATAAACTTTTGATTCCAAAGGTACTATTAGTGTTGACAAATGCTTTTCGAAGAAAAAAACGTACAAATAGGAATTTTTCGGCAGAACAATTTTATTGCTTAAAATATATGTTAGCTATATCGCTTCGAACTCCATCTAAGACTTGAATTTTTTCATGATGTTGTGCATTCTGCTAGTAAAGTCAATTAGTTCGCTAATTTTTTTTTTTTTTTTTTGTTTGGATGAAAAAAAACTAAAAATTTAATAGTCAAGCCATGGTGTTTTTGACCACATTGATGGAATTAAAAGAAATAACTTTTGTATGATTAAAACTGATTCATATATCCGCCATTTTCTTTCGGTCGCGATGTTAGATATGGAGTTTTTCCAAGATGTATTTTATTAATCAAATCCTTTCATTTTATATTTGTTTGCAGATTTGAATACCAGTTTTATTTTGTGCTTGTAAACCAATAAATTTCGACTCAATTTTCTATCATATCTGTAAATTAGTTTTGGAGATTACGGTTTTCAATCTTGTGTCTAGAAATTAAATGTGAGCTTTGGAATTTGATATATGTCTATCAGAGAATGACATCAATCGCACTGAAATGGCAATTTTTTGTCTTTGGAAAAAATAATAATAAGCTAGCAATACGCATTAACTAAATGAAAGTTGTTATTGCATGATTTAATTTAGCATATCTTTCGCTGCAAAATGCTTGTAGTTGATTGCAAATTCTAAACACTCCAACCACAAAAACAGTAAGTTTGTTTGAATTATTCACTGTTTAAATGTTTATGAACAAAAGAAAAACAATAACACGATTGCAATGAAAAATAATGCAATTTTTTGTACATTTTTAATAAAATATACTACTTAGAAGCATTTTTGTTGTTTTTTATTTATTAGTACTAAAGCGTATGTTTGACTAGTAATAAATATTATTAATTTTTAAGAAAAAAAAAATTGTTTACAAAATATCAGCTATACATACATATGTACTTCAAAAGTTAAGAAACAAAATTATAGTAATTTTTGAAAGTAAATTTTATATTGTTCTGGAAGCTGGCAACATGTTGGTTAAGTCCACATTACAACCATATTTTGTACTAATGCCGAGGAGAGATTGGACCTCCACTGTATACAATTGAAAATGGGTGACAGTCCTCTACATCCCATTGCGAACACGCTATCAAAAAACCTTGTTTATAAAGATTACTTACTTTTTTTAAAGTAACAGTGCGATTTCGTACGTCATAACACTTGTGGTGGACGAGTTTGGATGTTTGTCTTCCATTAAATTTTAAAATACGATTGCATTTTTTACAAATTATCACTCCTACAATAATTTTACCATCCTCATTTTCAATGTGGGAAAAAATTTTCCAAATTTTACTTCTACTATTTCCTTTTCTTAAGTGAAAAACACCAATTTCAATATTTTTAAGAATTTCTGAATTAATTTTTCAAAAATAATTGCAATTACATAATTATAAATAATAAAAAACACTATTTTAGTCAAAAGAGTTGAGCTTTAATGATTCATTTGAGTATTTTGTATACAAAGGAATGTTTTGTATGTTGTTATTGCTAACGGTATCGAGAAAAATATTAAGTAATAAACAATGCATTTACAAAAGCAAACTCTACAAGCAATGCAATTGCTACTATTGATAACAGAAAACAAAACACAAGCAATAAAAATAGGAGTAGTCAGTAAAATTGAATTAACTCATGTCATTCTCTGATGTCTATTAGTAACTGATTTCTCCAAAAAATTTTTAAAAATATCCAAAGAGCCATATAATGCATGAATATAATTTATTAATTATTATCAAAAAAATATGGAAAAAAATTCTTTTTTCTTTGCTTATATCTCAGTAGATAGTGCTGGCTTTGTTCAACACTAAATTTATCCTAACTATTTTTAGCACAACAGGCTTGTACAACCGTGAAATATATTCAAGTTTAACAAGCCACTTATGTGGCTTTTTTGGGCTCTTGAACAAATGGTTTTTGAGTCGAATATACTTATGGTTTAACTGTTTTGTCCATAAAATAAACTAATAAATTAAATACGTTACTGCATACCAAAAACGATAAAATTGTGGTTTACTTTTTTAACGATACAATTATCGTTAAAACAAATTAAGTGAATCGTAATACAGAAATGCTATTTTAATTTTCAGGTGTAAATAAATTTAATTTTCTTTTAGTTCATATAATTTTTGATTCCACCCTCGCATTCGAATATCATATATGTGAACTTGTTAGAATATGTCGAATTAATATTTGTATAAAATACAAACGAAAAAAAAAATTATACCAGAGCTATTGTATGAACAGAAATGCAAACTATACAAAAAGTTAAGCAAAATACTTATATATACGTATGGGAAACTTGTTGGTGTTGTTTTTTCTCCGTCTTTTTTTTCTCTTTGCTCTAAATTATTCTTTTCCTTTTTTTGGCGAGAATATGCAGGGTTTATTGTTAGTAGTGCAAATAAGGTTTCTAAGATTAAAAGGAGGGACGGAAATTTCCACTTAAACACTTTACTTAACCTTAGGCGCAATATATATGTATGTCTGTCTGCTTGTATAAATAATATATGTTTAAAAGTATTTTACTTAGTAGTTGAGCATAAGAAGTGTATTTGTAGAAATCATTTGCATATCTTCAGTTTTAACTAAATAGGGGTTAAATGCAAATGATGAGAAAACAAAGAAAATTAAGATATTTTTTTCTTTCTTCTTTTTTTTTTTTGCATATTTAGTTATGCTAATAAACTCAATCTTAAATAAGAGAAATTTATATTGTTTTGCTTTCCAGGAAAAGAAGTTTTGTTGCATACGGGATTTCTAAATTATTTATTACTTGTACGTAAGTGTAGTTATGTAGGTAGTTTCTGGAGAGAGGGACAGAGATGCCAAATAAAAAATTTCTTACAATATTATGGAAGAGTACTTAATAATTTTTAATTTTCTTATTTTTGGAAATGTTTGAGTTATAAATATATATACTATAGTAAGATTGGTTTTAAAAGATATATAGATATAACCTTTAAAAATTAAAAATATTGATTTTGTGGATAAAAAAACCGGTGTATTCAACATTCAAAAAAACAACATATGGAAAAACTGTCAGCTGAAAGAGGAAAAAAGCGGGTTTTCCACCAGTTGTAGAAGCGAGTCGATCACTCTAGCCTTGTTTCATGTTGTAGTTCTCAACAATATATGTATATTGTTATTTTAATTGTATTTCATGTTATTTCTTTTTACCTCAATATAATATATCAAAAAGTATAAGTATCATTTCTATTATTTTAATAGTTTATATCATTTTATTAATTGCTATTTGATTTTCTTTTAAGAATTTATTATTTTTAGTTATTAATTTATCTATTGTTATACCCTTCACCTGTGGTGCACAAGGGTATATATAGCTTTGTCATTCCATTTGTAATTTCTACAATTTTCATTTCCGACCACATAAAGTATATATTTTCTGAAAACTTATGAATAGAGGAGTCGATTAAGCCCTGACTGTCTGTCCGTCTGTCCGTTTGCCCGTCTGTCCGTGTGTTGGTTGAAATCAACTTTTGGGAGCAACTAAATGTTCCCCAGATCTGTGTATGGTATCAATCTTTTGGAAATATCCGGGAATGAATCGCTTTTGAAACTCAGCACAATCGCCCCATAACTTATTGAGATATGACCAAAAATCACAACCACCTCGTTTTTTTCACAATTACAACAACAACATACATATATACTGGTAAGAGTAAACGTGGCATCGAATCCCAGGTGAGTCAAAAAAAAACTATTTTTATTTTATTTTTTTATTTTATAAATTACTTATATATTTTTTTTAATTTTTTTAATTTTTTTATTGTTTGTTTTGTTTTTAATACATTTTTTTCTACTTTTTTTTTTGGTATTTTTTTTTTTTTTTTGGAAACATACATACGCAAACTCAATTTATAATTCTGTAATGGGATGTTTTGTATATGTATGTATGTACGTATTTCATATGAGATGAATGGTGATACAAACAATTGTTATTACATGACAATGCCGAATATAGCACTCTTACTTGTTTCTATTTTAATTTTATTAAATATATAATAATAAATATAAATTTTTTATATAAATTACACAATTGTTCTTTTTAAAATATTTTCACAGGCATTTTGCATTTTCTGAATTGAAGACATTAAAAATTTTGTTTTTTTTAATTATAACTAGTATTTTACTTTTTTACCAATAAGGTATTGTACACATATTAGTATTTTTATAAAATTTTTTAACCAACGCATATAAAAATTAATTTAAATGTCAACAAGCTTTGACATTCTGCCCTTAAAAATTAAGCGAACAAAAAACAATCAGCTGGCTTCGTAACATCATCTGATGTGAATTCACCTTAGCCTGTTCTTTTAAAATTTTTCTTTTTAATTTTTTTTCAATCAATATGCCAATGAAATTTTCTAAAACAATAAGTAACTAAATATTAGCAATAATTATTTCAGCTTAAGGTCTTTTTAATAATAAAGATATGTTTGTTAATATTATTTGAAAATTTTCAAAATTATTTTCAACACACAAAAATGTTATTAAAATCTAAACATTAATTACATTTCCTGATGATGCCACATAACGGAATAGAGAAATATTGAGAAAGATAATAAAGATAAAAAAAAATACATTTATTATTAAAATGACATTAAGCTGAAATAGTTATTGTTAATAAATATTTAAAAAAGAAAGAAGGTCAAAAAACAAGATAATTAAAGACAGTAACTTAATCATAAATATAGCAACTTACAAAATTTTAAACAAATATAAGCTTCTACAGGTACTTTATGAATGAAAACCAAATACTGAAAGCAAAAATTTAGTTTAATCATATCAGTTGAAGAGCCAGTCTGAATGTGTAGGAACCATATGTGGTCATCTTTTGCTAAAAGCTTAGAAATCACCTAATTTTTGGCTACAAACTCTACAATAAGCATATATATACGTTTTTTGCAAACAAATCCTCACAAAGTCAATATTATAATAAAAGCTTTTAACATAACGACTATTTGGTAGCTCTGTTAGGGTTCGGTAAGATTGAAAAAGAGGTGCACTTAAATACCAAACACGTGACAGGAAAACACATATAACCAATTTGGACGTTTTGCTCACTAAAGCAACATAGTTGCGTAATAAAAATTATAATCCTAATTCCATTAATATGTGGATTAAATCAAGAATCCAATACAATTCCTTAGGGATTTCCAATTCGTATTTCATATTTGGTATAGTATCCACGTTTAAGTTCTCGCATCTAATACAAGTTTAAAGACTCGTTAACGATTTATTAAAAAAATATGCCAGATGAATATTTCTCTCAAGATCAGGCGGTACTCAAATCAAATAAAATAGAAACAACAGTAAAAGTGTAAAATGTAGTACATATGCGTACTATTTGAGGTGTTGTGAATAAAACTAAGGCAAATTTATTTACCAGGTAGTTTGGATACGCCAACTGGTTATTGTTTTCTTTACTTATTTTAAACTTCAGCTGTCAACGTCCGTAAATAAAAAGCACTTCTTTCGCTTCTCTTGTTTATTTCAAATGTCAAATTTCCTATATATAAAAACATAAACACAAGTTTCTCCCCGATCTGTGATTATCTGATGAATAAATATGTCTTGCATAAAACAGTACACGAAGTGCTAAAAATAGTACGTCTGTCATACTTAAACATGTATTCAAATAAGTCTTTTGCAGCTTTGAATCCAAACAGAAATATTTGTTTCTAAGTGAAAATATATTTCGGTTATTTGTCATGAAGGTAGGAATCTATTTTCATTTCTATTTGTTTCTTTGTTTTTCTTGTAAATGAGTTTTCTCTTAATATAAGTTGGAATAATCTTATAGACTAGGTTTAGATTTCTTGTTATACACACAGCGTGTTCCGACAAAGAAACTATGCTTCTCAGGCCTTTTAAACGGACTTAGCTGCTAAACTGTCGGATTAAAATAATGCTCCCTGCCCTCTTTTCCATTAAAATCTTTTAGTATAATATTAATGTAAAGTCTCAGTTTTTTCTAAGCAGCTTATAAAAATTGTCTTTAGTTTCTTCGACCTTCTATCTTATTGCAAGCATATTTGCAGATAATACTTATCTGCAGCCTAGATGTTTGTAAGATAAACAAACAACAACCACAAGTAATTGCTTTTCCTTACACATACATACCCCATCTTCAAAAATTACTTTTAAGTAATTGCAGTTTCCAAGAAATTTAATATCAACAAACTTTTAGTCATTTTCACTGTTAATTTACCTTTTCAAAATTTATGGTCAGCAGGAAAATGTACATTTTCGTTATTTTTTTCCCCCTTATTTTATATACGACAATTAAGTGATAACAAACCGCAGTTCTTTATTTTTATTTAACAATTCTCCATCGGTGCGATATGGCCAGACAGATAATGGTGCGCATACAAAGACAACGACAAAGAACCAAAAAAAAAGAAGAAAATTGTGAGTCTTAAGGGACCTCATAAAAACAAGAAACTTGGTTACTAATTTTCCACCATAAACATTAATGACAACAACCTTTTGACAAGTTTCATTTTTTTTTTTGTTTTGTCTTTTTATATTGTACTCATTTAATTTTTTTTTTTACCCTACACTTGCAGTGCCAACGGTATATATGGATTTATCACAATGTTTGTAATATATGTGGTTTTCATGGGCAACCGCGTATGTTCATTTTATACGATTTTGAGTTAATAATGCCATATTGCTTGGAACTAGACGACCTTTACTTGGTTTTAAAAATTTCTCAAATAATATAGACCCATTCCAATTATTTTAATTGCATAACAACGTAACTTATATATACCTATATATTCAAAAATCGTTCAGCACTAACACAGTTTTATAGCTATCCTGAAAAATTTTATTTTAAGACATACATTCGTGGTTGCCCATGAAATCCACAGATTTATGCGACCTCATAAAGTATTTATTTTCTGGAAGCTTACGAATGGAGGAATATGTTCGGGTAATGTTTGAAATAAACTTTTAGAAGCTTTTACATATTGCTCAGATCCCTTGGAAATATTCTGAAATTAATTTCTTTCGAAATCCAGCACAATTGCCCCATAACTTTCTGAGATAGAGCAACACGACTGCTTTCGTTTCTTTCCACATAAAAATTAACATTTTTTGGCCCTAGAAAATTTTTTTAAACGTTTGTTACAATTTGTAGGTAA
Source organism: Phyto melanocephala (assembly GCA_941918925.1). Classification (NCBI taxonomy): domain Eukaryota; kingdom Metazoa; phylum Arthropoda; class Insecta; order Diptera; family Rhinophoridae; genus Phyto; species Phyto melanocephala. The sequence goes on along the minus strand of OW799236.1, from coordinate 24,567,855 downwards.
AGTATAAATCTGGGACTATTCGTTAAAAGCTTCTTACAAATCGGCAGAGTTATAGGCAAAAGATAATCTAGAAAAATACAGATATTTTTAAATATATATATCAAGTTACTTAAGCTTCTATTTATTTTTTTTGTCATATTCCAGACACCAATTTCTTTTTAGTCTGGATATTTATTTTAGAGTAAAACAAAGAAATCAGTTCGAAATTAATTGAGATATAGACACCGAAAGTCAACTACTTCGATGTTTTTGATACAATTTACCAAAAAGTTTTTCAATTTCTAGATCACCGAGAGAGTTCCTATGGCTATTAAATGATAGGACTTGATGGGCAAAATATAATACACAATACAAAATTTCAAATCCATGTGGCATTCTCCACAAAATAGCGTACAAGGAATTTCTATACGGATCAAATCTAGTAATAAAAAATGTACTCTTTTAAAACGCCTCAAGGGCTTGACCTAGCCAGAATACAGCAAACTATGAAAAAGTTAAAATTCAAAATGGCGTCATAAACAAATATGTGACTTAAATGTAGTAATCATGGCTTTGTCCCATTTAACATCTTTAATACTGGTATGAAATCATAAGGCTTGACCATTGGAATACACTTTAAATTTAAAGTCAAAAATTAAGTCAGAAATAATAAAGTAAAATGCATATAACATTAGATCTGAAGTGGTCAGAATACCCATGTATATGAAGCTGAAGGGTATTATCAGGTTTGACACTGCCGTATATAAAACTTTTTTCCATTTTTACAATTTTGTTAAGAGAAAGATCCAGCCCATATATGGAGCTGGTGTCTTAAAAGAAATACTAAGGCAAGGGTGGGTAAATATACACAGGAGGAAGTAGGTATACAGTGATTCACAAACTATTGTATTAAATGAGAAATTATTAATTCGTAAAAAAGAAGAAAAACTTTTAAACGATTGCTTTTTATACCAAAAATAATTTTATATTTTTAATAAAAGATTTCTTTAAATAAAAGTCAATCAAAATAAGAAAAAAATTTTAAAGTCAAGAATATATAATTAAACTTGGAATTATGATAAAAATATACAAAAACTCAATAAAAAATTTAAAATTTTATGTAAAAAAATTAAGAAAATTATAAAATGTTTAAAGAGGAAGTGAACTTATAATTTTTATTTTTTTTTTCAAAAGCAAAATTAAAATTTTGATTTCTTAATTCTCCTACGACTTTTGTATTCGTAATAATCTGCTTTAATAGTTCTCTGACGGTCCTTTGTTGGACTCTTTTCTTGTTTTTTATTGTTGCTGCTTTTTTTTTATTAAATGCATAAACATAAATTGCAGCATAATGGGTTTTTTTTGTACAGTGGTGCATAGTGATATCAAAAGCTTAAACACATAAACTTAAAATAATTTTAAAATTATTTAAAGTTTAAAAAAATCATATTTAATCTTTTATGTTCTTATTTTTTTTTTCTTAAATCTAACTCAAAGACCCCTTTTTGCAAATTTTAACGCAATGCTTTAATCAGGCAAATGTCTAGGTGTGAAATATTTTCTACTAGATGGCGCTTAACAGTGTACCATCATTTTGCATCACTTACAAAGATTCTCTGGAACTCCTGTGCAAAAACAGTTTGTTTGTTAAAACGATATTTTGAAAGCAGAAAAAATAATTTTATTTCTCCTTTCCTTTAACAATGTTTTATTTAAAACATTTTTTGGCCAAATCTTTTTTTCTTTTCTTCCTTAGTTTATTGCATCAAAACGGCGATGTTTTAATTTTGTGTTGTAGAGGAAGAAAAAAAATTGCAAAACTTTTTTATCTCAAAAAATATTAAGTTGTTGTTACGACAACAATAAAAAACTTTTGAAATATGTTTACATATTCTTTGAGTATTTTGTAAGGTTTGTAGCAGCATCTTTTATTGCTTAAACCCTAAATTAAAAATAACGTAATTGTAAATTATGTTTGGAGTACACAAAAAGAACATTAATTATATTGTTGGTGGTTAAGTTAAAAATTGAAGCAGAAATATTTGTTAATAAAAAGATCATGGTTATAAAATTTATTTAGCTAAATACATAAAAAAGTTGTTTAATTTAAGTTAGTGTGTGTAAATTGGTTGGTAAGTTTTAACGGAAATAAAAATATATTTAAAATTTTTGGTGAAGAGGTTTTGTTTACGCAATCATATTTGTAATCTATAGTCACACAATCTCAATTGTAGGATTTATTATTACTATTTAACTGCTAAATATGTATGTAAGTTTCGATATTCCATTAAGTTCACAAATTCATAAAATTATAGTAATACAACACTAAACGCTGCGGTTGTTGACAACACCAACCAGATCTACATATTGAACAACGGAAAATTCTACTAATATATTGAAATAAAATATACAGAAAAAGCATTTTGAATATCAAACTTAACGATGAAACACCCATTATAACAGTTAGCTTTAATCCAATTAAAGTTTTAAAACTTAGCCTATTTACGACTGCTACCTACACATGGTTCTTTTAAGCATACACGCTGCAATACTAGATCCAACTTATGCCAGTTGTGAACGGTATTTCGGCATGTTTGGGCTTTTTGTATAAAATTATTTCCTTTTTGTAAACTATATATAATGAAGATTTAATTGTTTCGTAAATTGTATAAACAAATTTTTACCCGTTACTCAAAAAATATATTCTTTTAATTAATTGTACAAATATATGCCAAAACTGTGGACTTTAAGAACAAAAATTATATAAACAAGTAAGAGCACTGTTAACGCCACAACCAAAATCTCCATGATTTCATCTGGCAGCACCCTATTTTAAGTTCTAAATATTTAATACTTTTTCTAAATGTAACTCTGATGAACTTAACGAGAAAAACAGCTTACGTCGCCATGTTTAAGCCTTCGTCATTTTGAATTTATTCCAAGTTTTACCACGTGAAAAGAAGGCTTAAGCACTGGCTCGGAAAGCTACCAAATTTGTATAAAAAGATCTAGTGGTTTTCATACCAAAAAGTATGTAAACTTAATATTTTTATATTTTTTATAGAAATCTTAATTAATTTTATTAATTTAGGAATTTTAATAAATTTGCCATTACACTTATTAGTTAAATAAATCAAGTATTTTATTAAACTTGTGTATTTGGTTTTTATTCAAAATCCCCGTGGAAGTCACTAGACATCGCTTCGGCTGGCGTGCCGCTAACATTCTTAAAATTCTTTTTGATACAACATATATTTCTGGGTCTCCTTTGCTTCACCATCTTGCCAATCGCAGTAAGTACAAAATGTCTTTGCCAAATACAGAGGGTCAACTGCAGCATGAACAACTTAAAAATAATTGTTCACTTTGTCAAAATCCCCCTGACCAAAATATGACAACTTGCAACGATTGCCAAAACACATTTCATAAAAAATGTGTTACTGTCACCGATGACATAACCTTAAAATGCCCGCAGTGTTCTGCTATAAGGCCAAATTCACCACCACCGAGTGCTACAAGTCGATCTTCAAATCGTTCGTGCCTTTTACAGTCGCGAAAATTTTATCTGCAACTTAAAAGGCTAGAAGAAGAACGAAAAATAAATCAAGAATATTTAAATAAAAAATATCAACTTCTTGAAGAAGCTAAATCTCGTAGTGATATGTCTTCCGAAAGGTCACAGTCTGTTCATGATTGGCTGGCCTCATCAGTGCCCAATAATACCAATGAGCAATCTGTGAACAAAGATGTAAACAAAACCTCAACGTTTATAACTGCTTGTTCCTCAGCACAAACCTTGCAAATTTTATCAAATATACCAATTACTAGTTTGTCAAATGCTAGACAACCAACATCAACGTATACCCCATTACATATAAGGCAGCAAAATTCTGCCACGTTCGTACCATCAACGGTCACTACGGCTGCCATAAATTCGTCTACTAACGTGTCTGCAGTACCAAATTGTACAGCAAACACTGCCACCTATAGTGGCTTTCAACAACGAATGCAGCCTTCAAGACCTACGGTTACAACTAGACCTCCTGGTGAGATACTTACGTCTTTTGATACAAATAATAATCAACCACAGTTTTTATTTAATAAAATTTCACAAGAATTTAATTCACAACAACCAATTACATCTACACTTAATTTTCCCTCAAACGCGTCTACAAATCTGCCAACGACAACCACCGCTGCTGCCATTAGTTCAACATTACTAAATTGTACTACGACAGTACCCAACTTTAGTAACTATCAACGAATGCAGCCTCAAATTCACACAACTTACCCTCCAGTTCCACAAGAATTCATTTCACGACAACCGATATCGTCTACAATGAATTATTTGCCTTACACAACACAAAACGTAAGGCCTGGTATGACAGTTAACCTGGCACCACCAACGCATCTTCAACAAAGCCACCTTAATTCACGGCATTCACTCCCGAAAGAATTACCTGAATTTTCTGGCCAACCAGAAGAATGGCCTATTTTCCATTCCACCTTTGAATGGTCCACCTCCGCCTGCGGGTTTAATGATGCTGAAAACCTCATTCGTCTTCAAAAAGCCCTAAAGGGGGAAGCCAAGCATAGTGTCCAGCAAATGTTAATTCATCCCTCTAATGTACCTGATGTAATGCAAGTGCTCGCTATGCTGTATGGTCAACCTGAAAAGATAATAAATTCAATAAAAAATAGAATTAACTTATCACCAAAAGTCGATAAAAATAATTTGAAAACACTTACCTCTTTGGCGATAGAAGTCCGCAGTCTTTTGTCAACAATTACAGCTAGTAATTTACATGATGAAATTAATAATTCATCTCTTCTTCTTGAAATAATAAAAAAACTACCACCGTCATATCAAATGCAATGGGCAACACAAAAAATGATGTTGATAAATCAAAACAAAAAACCAAATTTGTCCGAATTTGACAAGTGGTTATTTGGTATTGGTATAACAGCTAGTAGTATAACACTTGATCACTACATAGAAAAAGGCAATAAGCAAAAAACAATAAATAATTTAAATACAACAATAACAAAGAAGGCGTTCTTACACACTCATAGTGAACGAAAATGTTTTGTGTGTAACAACAACAATAATTGCAAAGCAGTAGCTAATTGCCCAACATATTTATCTATGAATCGTGATGAAAGATGGAATATTGTTAGAAAAAACAAACTTTGTAAGTTTTGTTTATTTAAGCATAGTGGTGAATGTATCAAGAAGAAATGGTGCGGTAAAGAGGGGTGCGAATATTTTCACCACTCTTCATTACATCGGTATTCTGACCTTGAGACTAAACAAAACGAAATGTCAAATGAACTAAATGCAGTTAAAAAAGAAGTTGTTAATAGTACACATAGTAAATTAAATATTTTATTTAAAATAATTCCAATTAAAGTATATGGAAAAAATAAAATAATTAATACATTTGCCTTTATCGATGAAGGGTCGTCGATCAGTCTAATGGACGAATCATTAGCTATTCAACTTGAAATAAAAGGTGTTTTAAATCCCTTGTGTTTACAGTGGACGGGAGGTATGGAAAAAACTGAAGAAAGTTCGCAAAGATTAAAAATTTACATTTCAGGTGGAAATAAGAAGCGTGTGGCTGTGAATGTTTCTACTGTTAAATCTCTTAATTTGCCTAAGCAATCGGTAGATTATAAAGTACTGTCGCAGCGCTATCGCCACTTGCGAAACTTGCCGATTCAGAGTTATAAAGATGTTGTACCACAAATATTAATTGGATTAAATCATTTTGATTTAAGTGCCTCCAGTAAGATTCGTGAGGGATCATCACAAGAGCCTATTGCCGTTTGCACAAAACTTGGATGGCTCGTTTACGGCACTGTTAAAGAAAATAAAATATCAAGTAAGAATTTTAATTTTCATATTTATGACTGTAGCAAAAACAATCAAAACTTAGATGTGCATGTAAAAAATTTTAACTCCCTTGACAGTGTAGGGATTTGTTGTAAAGATTTGATTGCCAATAAAGAAGATGAGAGGGCACTTAGTCCTTTAAAACAGCATACGCGGCAAGCTTCGTGTGGTCATTACGAAACGCCTCTATTATGGAAATTCGACATTCTGAATTTACCAGATATTTATAATATGGCATTGAAACGTTTGCTCTGTCTTGAACGTAAATTAATAAAAAATTCGGAACCTTATAAACTTCTTCAAAATACAATTGAAAATTATTTAAGTAAGGGCTATATAAGAAAATTAAATATGGCTGAAAGCTCTACTAGCGGTAAAGTTTGGTACCTTCCAATTTCTGCTGTTTTTAACAAAAACAAACCCGGTAAATCGCATGTCGTTTGGGATTCAGCTGCAAAAACAAATGGTGTATCTTTAAATTCTTATTTATTAAAAGGACCTGATCTGTTGGCCTCTTTGCCATCAATTCTTTTTAAATTTTGCCAAATTTCACCTACTAGTATGGAGTTGGTAAAATGCATTAATATGAAAGAGAAAAATCAAATTGAGAAAGTTTTGGGCGTCTTTTGGGAACATCAGGAGGATATCATAACATTTAAAATTTTTTCGTGGCTTTTAGAAAGCGATATATTTTTTGGCGGAAAAGCCCCGACAAATCGAGAAATGTTTAGACTGGTTATGTCAATATATGAACCTCTAGGTCTGATAAGATATATCATCATGTATTTCAATGTACTAATGCAAGAAGTATGGCGGTCAAAAATAGAATGTTATGAACAGATTCCCGCTGAATTGCGATCTAAGTGGTCTAAATGGATTAGTATTTTACCTGATATTGGGAAAATAAAAATACCTCGTTGTTATTTAAAATCTTTTGAAAATTATACTGTCATTTGCTCTTGTCAAAAGTGTAAAATTAAAAAGGCTGTACCTCAAAATCCACAAATGGCAATTCTACCTTGTGTTGCTTCATATATTGCACCTTTCACATTTACTGGTGTGGATTTTTTTGGTCCTGTCATAACAAAGGTGAACCGTAATACGGAAAACCCGTATGGCTGCCTATTTACTTGTTTGACTATAAGGGCAGTGCATGTTGAAGTTGCAAATTCTTTAACAACAAGCTCCTGCATTTTAGCTATTCGCAATTTTATGGCACGAAGAAGAATTCCACATAAATTCTTTATCGACACTGGTACTAATTTTGTTGGCGCGGAAAAAAACTGCGTAAAACGTTAGCAGATGTGGATAAAGACGAACAAGTAAAAGCATTCAGTACAACGACGACAAAATGGAATTTTAATCCTCCGGCCTCACCCCACATGGGCGGCACATGGGAGCGACTGGTACGCTCTATTAAAACAATCTTATACCAAATTATGCCTTCAAGGTCACCCCCCGATGAGCTTCTACGTAGTATGTTGACAGAAGTAGAAAATATTATTCGCTCTCGGCCACTAGCCTACGTTTCTATTGATACAGAATCAGATGAGGCATTAACTCCAAACCATTTTCTAGTAGGAAGCTCTTCAGGGATGAAACCTATGTCGGTTTGTAACGATGCTGGAATATTACTTAAACAAACTTGGCTTATTTCACAACAATATGCCAACATTTTCTGGAAAAAGTGGCTTAATGAATATCTACCTTCGCTAACATGTAGGTCAAAATGGCATGATCGTTCAAAACCTTTAAGTCAGGGGGATTTAGTGATAATTGTTGACTCTTCAGTTCCTCGTAACGTATGGCTCCGTGGCAAAGTTTTAGAGACTAGATTGGCAAGTGATGGTCAGGTACGAAGTGCAAAAGTGCTCACTCAACATGGAATTCTGGAAAGACCTGTAACAAAGTTGGCGATTTTGGAAGTTGCTCCACAACAAGAGTCTGGCTACGAAGAATCTTCTCACCATACTGAGGGGGGAATGTTAACGCCACAACCAAAATCTCCATGATTTCATCTGGCAGCACCCTATTTTAAGTTCTAAATATTTAATACTTTTTCTAAATGTAACTCTGATGAACTTAACGAGAAAAACAGCTTACGTCGCCATGTTTAAGCCTTCGTCATTTTGAATTTATTCCAAGTTTTACCACGTGAAAAGAAGGCTTAAGCACTGGCTCGGAAAGCTACCAAATTTGTATAAAAAGATCTAGTGGTTTTCATACCAAAAAGTATGTAAACTTAATATTTTTATATTTTTTATAGAAATCTTAATTAATTTTATTAATTTAGGAATTTTAATAAATTTGCCATTACACTTATTAGTTAAATAAATCAAGTATTTTATTAAACTTGTGTATTTGGTTTTTATTCAAAATCCCCGTGGAAGTCACTAGACATCGCTTCGGCTGGCGTGCCGCTAACAAGCACTATATTCGGCTTTGCCGAATCTTTTATACCCACCACCAATTTTGTGTACATTTAAAGCACAATATTTATTATTTTGTTAATCGCTATGGAATAATCTCTATATAATTAATTATGTATCACTTTCTTTGTAGAGGGTGGTTAAATTTTAAGGGCCAATGTTTAAGGTGAACCACATCTAAACTTCAACTTTTTTCTTGTATTTCATTTGACATTTCTCAATCTCAGACTAACTCAATTTGAACCGTGGAAAGATACGCAATCGAGCAACGCTTTTAAATATTAAAGATTTTTATAAAAATGGGCGTTCAAATCAAAATGCATTTTGTGCACTTCGTGATTCTTTTGGTCAACATAATCGTTCGAATTCGTCCACAATTGTGAGAATTGTAAAAAATATTTAAATGTCTGCAAAGCAGGTCTGTATGAAATGTGAAAACATCTGTGAATGCCATCTTAGTTCGTTGAATGGGAAACATTGCTGTTTTTCACGATAACGTGGCAAAAGAGCAAGCAACCTAGACTCATCATCGTGCCCAACAATCGAGCAACAACAGTGTCATTGAAAATATGGACTATCGGATCGAGGTGTGCCGCCTAGGTTGGGGGGCCATTTGGCCGATATTTGTTCCATACATAATTGAAGCATACAAATATTATCATTATAAAAATAAATGATAATAATTTCATAATAATTTTATTCAAAATCAACATAGTCCCTTAAAATTAAACCACCCATTATAACTTCGGTTTGCTAGTAAAATGTTTTCGTAAATTTAGTCTTTCAATGAAAGTGGCCGTTAAAATACGCGTGTCAATAAAGTTTTTGCTAATAAACATAACTTAGATATTTCAATATAGTCCTTTAGTATTCCAAAATCTTTATTCATAGAGAATTTACATGAATTTAAGAGGAAGAAAGTGAATTTAAGGTTAAATTTTAAGGGCCACAGGGTGATTTAAAATATACATTCTTTGCATTTTTCTAAAACGGGAAATTTGTTAGTAAGATTTTGATTTTTAAACTTCTATAACATTTTGCTTTTAAGAGATTTTCAAACGAAATAAGTTTTGTATAATTTTAAAATTTGTTAGTCATTAGTACATGAAAATAAATTGTTTATAATGTTTAGAGATAATTTTTTTTACTAAGGTCAAAATTTTCCTAAATTCGAATTTTTAATAGAGCATAATTTCAGGAGAACATAAGCAAAAATTGTTAGCATGCCATCTAGTAGTTGCTAGTAGAGTCATCTATCTTATCATCTTTATTTAGCTACAGTACAATAAATGGTGCAGTGTAAGATGAATAAATGCTAATATATATGATAATATAATATAAAAATTTAAGGAAAAAAGTGTGCGTGGCACATCTATTTTCAGTTATAACGAAGACTTTGACCAAAAAGCCATGTTTGCAAAATTTCAGAATCGTACATATAGTTTTGTCAGTTTTATTTCGTTTTAAATTTGAAATATATTTACACTGTGCGGTATAAATTTTCGTACATTTTTATCTATAACTCTTTTCCTAATTCATAGATTTAAGCGATTTTCAGGGAAAAATATTCTTTTGACTCAATAAATATATATTCCAAGTTTCATAACTCTACGTTTATGCGTCTGGACACAATTCAAAAGTGAAAGTGGGCGTTATAGTAGGCGTGTCAAAGTTGTTTTTGCTAATGAGTACAACTTAGGTGTTTCAATATAGTCCTTTATTATTCCAAAATCTTTATTAATAGAGAAATTATATGCATTTTAGTTAAAACGTTATATGGGAGGTGGGCGTAAAAGTGGGCGTGGCACCTTAATTTTTTGGTATAGTAATGATATTGCCTAGGGGGATATACGTAGCAAATTTTATCATTATACCTCTAATTTTGGCGGTTTTATGAGCTTTTAAATTTCATTAACGGTAAATAACGTGAAAAATGGGCGTTATAGTAGGCGTGTCAAAGTTGTTTTTGCGAATGAGTACAACTTAGGTGTTTCAATATAGCCCTTTATTATTCCAAAATCTTTATTAATAGAGAAATTATATGAATTTTAGTTAAAACGTTATATGGGAGGTGGGCGTAAAAGTGGGCGTGGCACCTTAATTTTTTTGTATAGTAATGAAATTTCCTAGGGGGATAGACGTAGCAAAGTTTATCATCATACCTCTAATTTTAGCGGTTTTATGAGCTTTTAAATTTCATTAACGGTAGATAACGTGAAAAGTGGGCGTTATAGTAGGCGTGTCAAAGTTATTTTTGCGAATGAGTACAACTGAGGGGTTTCAATATAGGCCTTTATTATTCCAAAATCCTTATTAATAGAGAAATTATATGAATTTTAGTTAAAACGTTATATGGGAGGTGGGCGTAAAAGTGGGCGTGGCACATTGATTTGCCGTTACAAGAAAGCGAGTCACCAAAAAACAAAGTGTGCAAAATTTCAGAGTCGTACATCAAATTTTGTTGCTTTTATGACGTTTTTGTTTTTAAATATACCGAAAAATACACTGTGCGGTATAAATTTTCGTACATTTTGATCGATAACTCCTCTCCTAATGCATAGATTTAGACAATTTTTGGAGAGAAATATTGTCTTTACCCAGGAAATATATATTTGAAGTTTCATGACTGAACGTTAATCCGTTTGGATACAATACCATTTTATTCGATGTTCGTAGGACACGGTTTTTTCGACCTACTCTTGCATTACGAGCTATAACTCTCTTCCTAATTTTCCGATTTAGCCCATTTTCAATGCCAAACAAACCTTGTCTATAAGAAATATTCTGGAAAAATTTGAGCCCCCTAGCTTTTTCGGTGCGACCTCTATCGTGCTCTCAACAGACGGACAGACGGACAAACGGACAGACGGACAGACGGACAGACGGACAAACGGACAGACGGACGGACATAGCTAGATCGTCATAAAATCAAACCCCGATTCAGAATATATATACTTTATGGGGTCTAAAATGGATATTTCGATGTGTTACAAACGGAATGACAAAATGAATATACCCCCACCATTTTTTTGGTGGCGGGTATAAAAATATCAATGGTTTGTATATCTTTATCATTCCATTTTTTATTTCTACAATATGGATTTCCGACCACATGAAGTGCACTCTAAAAACAGACCAAGTATTCCGTACTTAAATTTAGCCGTAGCGGTATCAGAAGCACGGTAAGTACGGATTTTTTTAAACCAATTACAAAATACTTGATTTAAATGTGTTAAATACGAATTCTTTTATATAAGGAATATTTTAGCCGAAAAGAGTTTGAGTTTAAGATTTATTAGCGTGATTTAAACCCGAAACCGTACTTGACGTAAGCTTATTTATTTATTTATTTAAGTCAATGGATTCGAGATCCTTGCAAGCTTTTAGACAGAACAAAATAGTAATATACTTTTAATTATTCAAGATAAAAATTACTTTAGACTTTACAATATTAACATTTAAAGAAAAATCAACATATTGATAAGATTTATAAAATTCAGTACAAATTTTAAAAATGGATCATACAATTTCTTCTGAAAGCTTTGACAGATAGTTGATAAAAATAACTTGTAGAATGAAAGGGCACATTAGAAGGGATATTGGAAATCAAGAAAACAAACGTGACATTTACCATCGTTCTTCGACTTTTTAGCGTTGGAAGATTTTTAAGAGCAAGTCTACTAGTATAATGCGGTATGTTTAACAGATTCCAGTTTAGGCCTCGAAGATAAAATAAAAGGAAAGATTCCATGTTATTACTGTAAACCTTATACGTTCGATCCCAAGTTATTTATTTATTTATTTATCTTTTTAATTACAGAATAATTATCCTTCATAAGAACATTAAGAATACAATTCTTTTATTGTCTAAGATGAAACATATAAGTTAATAAATATATAACAATTATTTATTTTCTCAATTAAAATATAAGTTACAAAAAAAAAAAAAAAATAGCTTAACAAATAATTTTAAAAATATAAATATATAAAAATTTTTTAAATAAATGAAAAAGATTTTACTTCACTATACATTTTTGGTAGCCTAGATTTGTGTAAGTTATGAAAATTTTGACAAGAATGTTAAATACTGTGGGACATATAGTCATAAAGTGCTTTTTTGAAACTGTTTTTTCTCAATATGCTTTTTAAATGTGTCGGTAAAGAGTTCCATAAATTAATAGCAGTAACGAAAAATAGTCTGCTTGTATTAAGGTAAGTATGTCTGGGCAGAATTAAGGTTGTGCATCTAGAAGTTCTGCCAAAAACTAACTTTTCATAGAGATAAATAGGCTTCCTCTGGTACATCAAATTGTGTAAAAACAAAATATTGCGCATGCGAAGGTAAACTGGTAAACAAATCACAACCCAAAATCATTGTCCTCCATGATGAGACACTACTAAACCAAGACAGATTATATACGTATCGCGTAGCATTATTAAAAGAAACCTGTAACTTATGTAATGAATGTGAATTTAGTCTACTCAGCAAAATAGTTAATCATAGGCAGTATCCACTGTATGACAAGTCTCTTTTTGACTTTAACCGGTGTGAATCTAGATGACATTCGCAAATTACGAAGCACATGGTATATGTTTCTTACAACGTCTTTTACATGATCAGAGCATGACAATGAATAATTTATATAAAACCCCAGATATTTAATCCTGTCAACATATGTATATAAGACGGGTGTATCGTTGGAAAAAAATTGCGGTCATATTCAATTCTACCTTTCTGCAGAACATACGATTTCGCAGCATTAAGCGTCAAGTTATTAACCTCTGCCCATTTAGTAATAGAGATAAAATCCTCATTTAAGTTGCAACAAATGTCCTCTATTAGACCAATACGATTAGAGATGTATAGTTGAATATGATCTGCATATGCATGCATATGAGTATATTTACATACAGAAAACACATCATTAACAAACATGCTAAATAGTAGAGGACCTAGGACTGACCTTTGTGGAACACTAGAATTTATACCCCTCAATCTTGAAAGCCTATTACCTACAATTACTCTCTCAGCTCGCCCAAACAAATAGTTTCTCATAAGAGACAATGCAGTGTCCGTGAATATAAAATAGTATCCTAGCTTCTCGCAGAGTATTGCGTGATCGACTCGATCAAAAGCCTTAGAAAAGTCCAGAAGACACGTGCGAGATAGGTTTCCAATATAATATTCACTTCTTATATATTATTGAACCATACTTAAGAATAGGCCTGACCAGAGAAGATCACGCTTAACTCAAGTATAATCGAGATTTAATTAATCAAAAACTGAGCTCGTTTTAAGAATTCGTAACTTGGCTTGATTGTTGTATAGAACAGTATCTTAATTACTTACGCTTTGACCTTAATTCAGCGATATTTTTTATTAAAACTAAAAAACAAAAACAACGGACAAAGCACGAAACGATTTCTTATAGCTAAAGTGTGATAAACAAAATGAGAATTATAAGAACATACTTGAAATCTGTATTTTGCAATCTAATATAAATATATTTTTTAATTTTTAAGAAGTTAATTCTTGTTTTAACAGTCTTGTACTAGATTCTGTTAACTAAGCCCGTTTTGTACTTGTTTTAAGAAAAACAGTAAAAAATCGTACATGATTTTTTTAGCACGACTTTATCTAAACTTAAGAATATAATTCTTGGATTAAGAACTTAATTTTACTTTCTGTGTGTTTGCTTTCTAAGAGCCTATGACTAAGGGAGTCGATTAGGGTACGTCCGTCTTTATATGTGTGTGTTGAATTCAGCTTTAAGAAGCCCCTACATGTTCCTTAGATCTGTGTATGATATCAATCTTTTAAAAATATCCAGGTATAAATTATAATTGAAATAAAAAAGACACTAGTGCCGCTGTTTTCCTATATTTTTATCACAAAACAGTCAACGATTTTCAGCCTAAATAAATTTATAGAGACGTTTTTTACCATTGTTGGGTATGCTTTTAGGGCTATTTGTAAGAAATCTTGGTTTAATCGGTTACTAGTTCTTAGCAAATATAATTTAAATATCTACCAAATATAAATAAATGTTTAATGCTATATTAATACTAAATTTATATTAATATTAACATAACAAGTTTTTTTTTACCAGTAATATATAATTCTTACTTGCTTTTTATTAACTTATTTTAAACTTCAGGTATCAATTAATAAATATGCTTTAATAAAATATATATAACTGTATTCACAAAGTGTCCTAAAATATCATATTGTCATAATATTTTAGAATTTCACAATAGTTTAAAAAAATTGTTGTTGCTGTTCAAGTAAAAAATTTCTTAATATTGATAACCAGGGCAAGCTAAACAAGTAAAAGCGCTATATTCGGCCGTGCCGAATCTTATATACCCTTCACAACGTGTAGTCATGCAATAACAGTAAATTCACGTACGTATGTTAAAAAAAACAAAAAAAAAATAAAAAATAAAAAAAAAATTTAAAAAAAAAAATTTAAAAAAAAAATTAAAAAAAAAAATTATTATATACATATATAATATATATAAAACAAAAAAAAATAAAAAAAAAATTTAAAAAAAAAAATAAAAAAAAATAATAATAAAAATATATATAATATATTAAATAAAAAATAAAAAAAAAATAAAAAAAAAATTAAAAAAAAAATTTTTAAAAAATTTAAAAAAAAATTTTTAAAAAATTTAAAAAAAAATTTTTTTGCCTCAGCTGGGATTCGATGCCACGTTTTCTCTAACCAGTATACACGTTTGTATGTATGTATGTTGTTGTTGTAATGTTGTTTTTATGAAAAGAAAATCGAGGTGGTCGTGGGTTTTTGCTCATATCTCAGTTGTTTATGTACCGATGTTTCTGATTTTCAATACCGATCTACTCCCGAATATTTCTGATATTTTAATACCTTACCCGGGTCCAACCTATGTCGGGGGGCTTCAAAAAGTTGATTTCAACATACACACGGACAGACGGTCAGACGGACAGACGGACAGACGGTCAGGGCTTAATCGACTCCTCTATTCATAAGCTTTCAGAAAATATATACTTTATGGGGTCGGAAATGAAAATTGTAGAAATTTCACACGGAATGACAAACCTATATATACCCTTTTTCACTGTGTGAAGGGTATAATTAAGGTTAAAAAAATTAAAAAAAGCAAGTAAAAAAGCACAAAATTTCTCAAAAAAAAGCACACTAAAAAGCACAAAAAGAAACACTAAATACGAATAATTTTTAACTTTTATTGTAGCAAATTTTTATTACAGTTTACAACCATATGTTTTTTTATGTTCTCAAATTTAAAAGATCTTCGATTATCGCATGAGACTGTGGAATACATTGAAAATATTCGTTCTACACCAGTCGAAGTTACAGGGGCATATTTAAAAACCAATAGTTCACTTGGTGATAGGGCATCAATATATTCATCATTCGCAACAAAACGTTGTTCACAGCCAGTTGTTTCTTTCATCCAATGATAAAGTGAATTTATGTATTTTCTTCGTAAAGTCGTTTCAGAAGGTAAAAAATGATTTGTAAATTTTTTGAAAAATAATATAATGCAAGTATCATTAACTTTATGCAATAGAATATTTGCAGTCACAAACATCTTGCATAACTCCATATTAAATGGATTTATAGTTGCATCATCTATGTAACCAGTCAACAATGATTGAGCACAATTCTGGTTTTTCTTTAAAGCAGCCGTTTTATGTTTTGATGTTCCAAAATGTTGTTGAACGTTATACTTTTTTACGCCGCTAATAGGACATTCGCACACCACCCAAAACAAAATTGAATTATCGGCTTTTAATATGTCTGGTATTGATACTTCAGGTATCAATTAATAAATATGCTTTAATAAAATATATATAACTGTATTCACAAAGTGTCCTAAAATATCATATTGTCATAATATTTTAGAATTTCACAATAGTTTAAAAAAATTGTTGTTGCTGTTCAAGTAAAAAATTTCTTAATATTGATAACCAGGGCAAGCTAAACAAGTAAAAGCGCTATATTCGGCCGTGCCGAATCTTATATACCCTTCACAACGTGTAGTCATGCAATAACAGTAAATTCACGTACGTATGTTAAAAAAAACAAAAAAAAAATAAAAAATAAAAAAAAAAATTTAAAAAAAAAAATTTAAAAAAAAAATTAAAAAAAAAAATTATTATATACATATATAATATATATAAAACAAAAAAAAATAAAAAAAAAATTTAAAAAAAAAAATAAAAAAAAATAATAATAAAAATATATATAATATATTAAATAAAAAATAAAAAAAAAATAAAAAAAAAATTAAAAAAAAAATTTTTAAAAAATTTAAAAAAAAATTTTTAAAAAATTTAAAAAAAAATTTTTTTGCCTCAGCTGGGATTCGATGCCACGTTTTCTCTAACCAGTATACACGTTTGTATGTATGTATGTTGTTGTTGTAATGTTGTTTTTATGAAAAGAAAATCGAGGTGGTCGTGGGTTTTTGCTCATATCTCAGTTGTTTATGTACCGATGTTTCTGATTTTCAATACCGATCTACTCCCGAATATTTCTGATATTTTAATACCTTACCCGGGTCCAACCTATGTCGGGGGGCTTCAAAAAGTTGATTTCAACATACACACGGACAGACGGTCAGACGGACAGACGGACAGACGGTCAGGGCTTAATCGACTCCTCTATTCATAAGCTTTCAGAAAATATATACTTTATGGGGTCGGAAATGAAAATTGTAGAAATTTCACACGGAATGACAAACCTATATATACCCTTTTTCACTGTGTGAAGGGTATAATTAAGGTTAAAAAAATTAAAAAAAGCAAGTAAAAAAGCACAAAATTTCTCAAAAAAAAGCACACTAAAAAGCACAAAAAGAAACACTAAATACGAATAATTTTTAACTTTTATTGTAGCAAATTTTTATTACAGTTTACAACCATATGTTTTTTTATGTTCTCAAATTTAAAAGATCTTCGATTATCGCATGAGACTGTGGAATACATTGAAAATATTCGTTCTACACCAGTCGAAGTTACAGGGGCATATTTAAAAACCAATAGTTCACTTGGTGATAGGGCATCAATATATTCATCATTCGCAACAAAACGTTGTTCACAGCCAGTTGTTTCTTTCATCCAATGATAAAGTGAATTTATGTATTTTCTTCGTAAAGTCGTTTCAGAAGGTAAAAAATGATTTGTAAATTTTTTGAAAAATAATATAATGCAAGTATCATTAACTTTATGCAATAGAATATTTGCAGTCACAAACATCTTGCATAACTCCATATTAAATGGATTTATAGTTGCATCATCTATGTAACCAGTCAACAATGATTGAGCACAATTCTGGTTTTTCTTTAAAGCAGCCGTTTTATGTTTTGATGTTCCAAAATGTTGTTGAACGTTATACTTTTTTACGCCGCTAATAGGACATTCGCACACCACCCAAAACAAAATTGAATTATCGGCTTTTAATATGTCTGGGTATTCTTTTGCCATACGGGCATTAAATTCTATTTTTTTTTTTTTGGCATTTTCTTTTCAGTTAAAATCAATTTTTTTTAATATAAAACACTCGAAACTTCGGCATTTTAACGACAGTTAAATTTTGCAAGAACAAATTTCAATGTACTAAATTAACTTGTACCACATAAAAAATACATGATTAGTAAAGCGTACAACATGTCAAATATTTACAGCTTTTTTTTACAAAAACAAATATAATGCAGTTTGTTGCATTTTTAGTTGAACATTGAAAATACATAAGTGCGAAAAGGTATAATATTAGTATTAATAAAGGAGCTAATACACGGCATGTTTTTTACATCCAACTTGTCATTCTCTACTGCTAATACAAACATGTCGTGTGTTACCTTTAAAACATGTGACATTAGCCGTTGGCAGAAATCTCTGCTGCTGCAAAGCAGTCAGCGTAAAAGTACAATTTTAACAGACATGTAGATTAACATATTTTTTTTTTTTTTTTTTTTTTTTTTTTTTTTTTTTCTCGCGTTGACTCTTCAAGAGTACGGACGTGTTCGCTGCGCGAGTGATATACATAGTGAAATTTGTAATAAGTTGCAAAATTTGTAATAGGTAAAAAAAAAAAAAAAAAAAAAAAAAATTTTTATTTGTGAATGAGTGAAAACTCCAAAAATGTAACTGAGCACAGTGGTCGAAATGCTCATATTGTATTAAGCTCCGACAGTGCCTGTTTTGAAAACATTAGAGATCCGGAATTTAATAGAAATTATTTAACCGTGAAACCTAAAATTACTCCAGCTATAAAATTAAGTGCTAGTGCGCCAAACTTAAATAAGTGTATTGAGCAAGGTGGAAACTTAGCTAAATCTGACTTGAATATACCATTAAGAAGTTCGGAACGTTTGTCCTCATCCCGGTGTTCGCTGTCCAGTGCTGGAGGAGTGACAACTGCTGCAAAAGCCACGCCAAGTCCAAAAAGCATAATAGTTGCAGTAGAAAACCCCAAAACACAGGTAGGAATGGACCGTTACATTACAGTTTTGAAAAGAGGCAGAAGCCCAAAATCTGCGGAAATCGCATCAGCTGCAAAAATTACAAAAGACAGTGAAAAACCCAGATCCCAAAATCGTTTTGCTATACTCCAAGAAGAAATTGACGCCCCAAATGCATTGCACAAATCTATTAAGCCGCCTCCAATTTATTTAAGAGAAAAGAACTCAAATAATCTAGTTAAGATGTTAATTTCTTTGATTGGAGAAAACTCTTTTTATGTGACGCCATTGAAACGTGGGAACATCAGCGAGACAAAAATTCAAGTTAATTGTGAAGGCGATTATCGCAAAACAGTTTCCGAGCTGGAGAGGCATAAAAAGAACTTTTATACTTACCAACTTAAAAGTGCAAAAGGCCTCCAAGTCGTTATCAAGGGTATTGATTCTGATGTTGATCCTCAGGAGTTAAAACTGTGTTTAATCAACAAGGGCTTTAATGTCAAAGCGGTATCCAACATTAGGAACAGGGAAAGGATCCCACAACCACTTTTCCGAGTGGAATTGGAGCCTAATGACATGAAGCTAAAGAAAAGTGAAACGCACCCCATTTGCGAACTAAAATACATCATGCACCGTAGAGTTACTGTGGAAGAGCCACATAAACGAACTGGTCCGGTACAGTGCTTAAACTGCCAAGAATATGGTCATACCAAAACTTACTGTAAATTGCCTACTGTTTGTGTTGTGTGTGGAGATTTGCATGAGACATCTAAGTGCAACAAAGCCAGGAACGACCCTAAGGTTAAAAAATGCAGCAATTGCGGTGGTAATCACACTGCCAACTATGGAGGATGCCCTGTTTTTGAGGTCGTCAAACGTTCTTTGACCAACAAAAGTGTTTCTGTTGCTGGACAGTCACAAAAACCACCTATTACAAATATACCCGTCTTGACACACGCAGCCTCAAATCAAATGTCATATGCCTCTATTCTTAAAACTAACCAACCGACAATGCAAAAAGAGATGCCGACCACTGAACAATCAAGTTCCATTTTTAGTCGACTAGAAGGTATGTTGGAGAATCTGATCAATTCAATGAATCTTTTTATGACGAATACGACCAGCATGATGCAGGAGATGCAAAAAATGCAGTCCACGCTACTGCAGGCTATACTTAATAGGCCATGAACTGTCTAAAAATATGTTTCTGGAACGCAAACGGCATACGCCAACATAAAAACGAACTTGAGTGTTTCCTTGTGAACAACAAAATTGATATAATGCTGATCTCCGAGACTCACATGACATCAAGAAGTACTTTCAAAATAAATGGATACACTTTTTACGACACCAAGGACCCCAGAGATAGATCTTGTGGTGGGTCAGCAATCTTGATCAAATCCAGAATAAAACACCATTTATTGGCTGGTCTTTCTGAAAGTCATCTACAGGCAACAAACATCTGTGTAGTTGACTTTGGCCAAAATCTAATAATATCGTCAGTGTATTCTCCTCCAAGGTTAGCAATAACGAAAAGTCAATATATAGAGTTTTATACGTCACTCGGTGCTCGGTTCATAGCAGCTGGCGATTACAACGCAAAGCATACTTTTTGGGGTTCACGACTTATTAGTCCCAGAGGCCGCAATTTATATGATTCCATTTCTGAATTGAGACTTAACGTTATTTCAACCGGACAGCCTACTTATTGGCCTACTGATGCTCGTAAAGTCCCTGACCTTATTGATTTCGGCGTTATGAAAGGAATAAACTCTGAACTTATTGAGGCGGAAGCATCGCTGGAGCTTTCGTCGGATCACTCACCAACCATTGTCACTATCTGCAATCCTCACCAAAGGTTAACGGAGAAACTTTTTTCCACACGAGTTAATTGGTTAAAATATAAAAAGTACATCAGCACACATTGTACAGAAAATTTGCTTCTAAGAACTACAGCAGACATCGACTCATGTATTGGCAACCTCAAAGAGCAAATGAAAAATGCCGCGGAACATGCTTCCTATACTTTTCGTCAGCCCAGGTACACTCGTATTTATTCTTCAGATGTACAAGAACTTTTGTCTGAAAAGAGAAGAGTCAGAAGAGAATGGCAGCAACACAGATCGCCCCAACTTAAAATTACTTTAAGAGAATGTACAAAAAAGCTTAGGAAACTGCTAGAATCACAAAGAGAAGCTTCTCTTAATAATTATCTGAAAGGTCTAGATGCAACTACTCAGTCCAATTATTCGTTATGGCGCGCTGCTAGTAAACTCAGGGGACCCGTGACCTCAAAACCCCCACTTCGCAATTTAAATGGCAGTTGGGCGAGAAATGACGAAGAAAAATGTAACCTTTTCGCAAGTCATTTAAAGAATGTATTCACTCCCAATGTAAGTACTGACATCAGTGAACTACCACCTGTTGTTGAAAGACCACCTGTAGAAATAAAATTTAAATACGTAGAGGTTGTTAAGGCTATTGACAACTTAAATACCAGAAAAGCTCCTGGCATTGACAAAATCAGTAATAAAATGCTTTTGCAGTTGCCTCGCACCGCAAAAAGAATTATTCTCTTTCTTTTTAACGCTATCGTTCGCCTTGATTACTACCCGTCAGAATGGAAAGTTGCATTGGTCAAGATGATCCCTAAGCCGGGTAAAGATCCCTCAAAAGTTGAGTCGTATAGGCCAATTAGTCTATTGCCAACAATGTCAAAATTGTTCGAAAAGATGATAATAGCGAAATTGATACCGATATTGAATGTTAACAACTGCATTCCAGATCACCAGTTTGGCTTCAGAAAACAACATAGTACTATCGAACAAACTCACCGACTGGTACAAGTTATAAGAAAAGCCTTTGAAGAAAAGAAGTACTGTTCGGGTCTATTTATTGATGTTTCTCAAGCCTTCGACAAAGTTTGGCATGAAGGCCTCTTACATAAATTGAAGCATAACTTCCCAGTTAATGTTCTCAATCTTCTACAAACATACACTATCGGTCGCCAGTTTCTTATAAAAGAAGGAGACGTTGTTAGCTTCCCCCAACCAATCCTGGCTGGAGTATCGCAGGGGAGTATTTTAGGTCCAATGTTATATTTAATATATTCAGCAGACATGCCAACAAGCAGTTTAACCCATACTTCAACATTCGCTGACGACACGGCTTTTCTCAGCACTCATAAAGATCCAAAAGATGCCTCAAGCCAACTACAGCACCATATAACCGATGTTGAGAAGTGGGCTAAAAAATGGGGAATAAAAATAAATGAACTTAAATGTTCACATATAACATTCACTTTACGTCGGGAATCTTGTCCCCCCATTTTTATTAATAACCAGGTGGTGCCACAACACTCTCACGTTAAATACCTTGGTATTCACTTGGATCGCCGTCTCACATGGAAAAATCATATAGATGCAAAGTTGACCCAATTGAAATTAAGGACTGCTCAAATACATTGGCTTATAGGTCGAAATTCGATATTAAGGCTCGATTGCAAACTTTTGCTCTACAACTCAATTTTGAAGCCAATTTGGTGTTACGGTATTCAATTATGGGGAACTGCATCCTCCTCCAACATAGAAAAAATTCAACGATGTCAAAATAAAATACTACGAATGATAACCGTTGCCCCTTGGTACATAAAAAACAGCAATTTACATAAAGATCTTGATGTTCCGTTGATAAAAAGCGAAATCACTAGACACGTTGGCCGCTACTTAAAAAAGCTGGAAACTCATCCCAACCCACTTGGCCGAAACATCTTACAATATCGCGGACATGTTCGTTTGAGAAGAAGGGACACCATCTCTCTTAGATGAACTAAATAATCGCAATCTCTACAATTTATTTTAATTTCGAAAACCAGATTTTGTCTGGCATTGGCTGGACTTTCATCTACTAATTATAGATTTAAGATTTGATTACTTATTGTTAGTTCATAAACATATATGAAGATACAATAAATATTAGTTTGAAAAAAAAAAAAAAAAAAAAAAAAAAAAAAGTGTATTATAGCATTAAGTAAAATACTGAAACAATATGACTCAAAACACTCGAAAAAAGCAAATTTAAGCATGATGTACTGAAAAAAACATTTTTTGTGAAAAACATAAAAAACAAGCAAAAAAAGTTTTTAAAGCAAAATGCTTATAATACTTGCCCTGATGATAACAATAATGCTGTGAATGGTATGTTTATTATGCTGTCATAACTATTCAGAGACCTGCATCGATCGGCTAAGAATCTTCTAAGCCAAGCCCTCTGTAATACTTGCAAGCCTCTTCTCCGGTATCCATTTAAAAGATGTTATGAAAAATTTTTCAAAATCAGCGATGTAAACTTTGTACTAAGTCATGGAGGGTTGTTCACAACAGTCATTTAAACATTTAAATTTAGAACACCTCGTGAATACACTAATAATATTAATTAAATAGAAACTTTCCAATGACATCTTTCTTCAATATGTTTGTTTATAAAATAAAGTTGTAAAATTGTTTTTTTTTTTATTTCTCTTAATTTCTTGACGAGATTAACTAACGGTCGCAACGAGAACCTAATTTGCTTAACTATTTTGACCACTTTGTATCTAAAATATTGTGTAGCATATCGAAATTTCAGCGGTAGATGTTTAATAGAATTTTTTGCAAATTTTAATGAAATTTGAAAACACTTATTTCATTTTGCTGCTCTCTATTTACAGTATGCAAATACTTGCGACTGTTTGTTTTATTGAATAACTTCGGCTTCTTTAATATAAAACATGAAATCGTTTAAATAATTAAACTTAAATATATATTTTTTTAAATCATATTTATTAATTTTTCGTTTACCAATTTGTATATTTACAGGTTAGTATAATAAACTTCGGTTTAACACACCTCCGCTGCCCGGGAAATGCGTATGTATAAGCAATATTTTTAACCTTCCCTTAATTATTCATATTAACCACTTAACTTCTTAATACAATTTTATATATAAATCTCCTTTTAAACTCCCAAAAAAAAATCACTTTAACATTAAATTTAAATGCTTTACTTGTTCACAAAATTTTATAATTTCAACACGTTATAAATCCGTATTTTATTAAGTGGAAAGAAACGAAAACTTGGAAGGAAAAAAAACAAAAACAAAAAAGCAATCAAACAAACTAAAATTGTATATATTTTTATTTGCTTGCCAGTCGCGTCGTTTTCTCATAAAAAATACACTGGAAATAAAACGAGGGAAAGAAAAGCCAAACAAGACATAGTTTTTTTTTCCATATTTTTTCTTCTTCTAATTTTTTTAAATATAAAATACTCCATGCACAATCAAAAATAAATATAAAAAAACGAAAGGCGTTAAGCTCTTGTGATTGAAAAACAGACAAACGTAAATCGAAAACCCCCTAAATAAAAAGTAAAAACAAAAAAATTCAAATAAAACGATGAATACAGTAAAATTGAATTTTTTAAGTAGAAGTTGTAGTTGTATAGACATACACATACACAATTTAACAAATGCATACATATTAAAGAATTTAGTGTGGAATTTACACTTAATAAAATTAATTTATGGGCACCTTGAAAGGTTTTTTATGTGATTTTAAAAAGAGTCTAACGATTTCCATTCAGTATAAAAAATTATTATGATGACAAAAATCTACCTAGAGTTGGGAAATCTACTGAATATCTGTTTTCAGATAATGTCTTGTAGAATTATTGTTTAGAAATTTTAAGAAAATGTCTTGCACTTTATTAAATTTGCTTTAGTCTGTCTTATTTTTCACATAAATACACTCGTTGCACATATTATGCAGAAGTATTTATGTATGTTTATATTGATAAACGACTCTATACATGACTACGAGTATATGAATATTTAAACTGAATTGAAATGTTTTCAATTTCTTTTTTATTTTATATTTTTTTTTTTCATTTCTTTATTCCATAAGAAGTAATAAACTATATGCTGAGATATTTATGTATGAGAACAGTGTTGCCAGAGTTGCAAGATTTTTTTTTTCTAAATGTATCAAAAGAAAGGTTTTAAAAGAGTCAATAAATTAATCCTTCACTATTATATTTATTTGTCATTCTATCTCTGTGTTAGTGATATGTACATTAGAGCTAACAACATTACAAGGCAAAAATTCGCGGTACACTCTCGAATATAAAGTATTTCCGATAGGTAATTTGTTTTTCGCCAAAAACTGGGGTCAACTTTTTTATTTCTGTTTATATCTCTGTTTCTGTTTATAGTTAGACTTTAAAGTTTGTTATATAGATGTTTTTGTTAACAGCTTTCAATTTTTTTAATGAGTTGGGTTAAAGTTATTCTTTCTCATGGTAACCCTATAATTTTGATAGTAGTACCATCCCTTTATTATAAAATTAAAGCTCGCTTAAAGTCATCGAACTTTCCCACGAAAGTACTGCACTAACTATGTTAATTTGTTGTTCACTTTTTTGTTGCTGAACTATCTTTTGAGATCTGTAAGCTTTACCATGGTGATGTCATTATATAGCTCATACATACAAGATCATTACAACAGCCTTTGACCCCAAAAACGTGACCTGATACAACAAAGTGCCACAAAGTAGTATTAAAAAAAAGTTTTATGCGGTCCATTTTGGGGTTATGACATACTGGGTAAAATCTCTTGATAAGTATATTACAGCACTAACATGGGTATATTAAGTTCTTTTTCAGTAGCGGAGATACAGAGAGTGAAATATATCAAAATGCCCTACTGCTTAAAAGTACCAACTTAAATTTTTGCGGCTACTCTACTGTGTACATTCAAAAAGTTGTAACACAAATACCAACTAGACTAGAGTTGGGTCAAACTGCTTAGTTAGTTTTAGTTAACAGCCTCGTTAATTTTTTGCACAAACCACAATAGTGCCCAACTCTATTTTTACTATTCACTAGACACTTTTGAACGATGCTTGACAACTGTTACAATCACGTGGCAAGGTTGTCAGATACATTTTGACTTTCTTTAAAAATTCCATTGAAAAAATCGCCAAAGCGTCTTTTTTTAGTTTTTGATAGTGAAATAAATATTTGTAATTATTTAATTTTATAAATCTTAAAAAATAAACTCGATCCAAATGGCTAAAATTTACAAAAAATGGAAAAAAAAATCGCCATGATATATATGTTAACGAGCAGTTTGGCTTAGGCTCCGGGCATCCAATATAGATAGATAGTTTTTGGGTATATAAAGTTCATTAATGCTTCAATTTATTTCAATACAATTTAACTTTTAGACCCTAGTAAATTTAACTATAAATTTTTAACTCTTGTGTTAAAATTCTTTTGAATATGGCTGCCAAGAACAGGTCTGTCTAAAAGACTGATCATTTTAAAGGCGCCAAAATTATAAAATGCTCAAAATATCACTCAGTACATACAAGATTTTGACATTTACATCGCTTAGGTTTAAGTAGCATACAACGTGAAGTTAACAATAATTTATTATAATGATAAAAAGTAGTGGCGGTAACAACATATATTATTTAAAAAAAAGTAAAAATGATAAATAGCAGTTTATAGCAGTCTGCCTCAAGGAGCATAAAAAGAATTTTTGGTTAATATTATAGATATTAGATATCTAAATTATTATAATTTTTAGACCCTTCAGAGCATGTAAGTGTATTTATAGGTTTTTCATTCCATGTTAGTAACCCCATAAGGTATATATTTTCTGAAGCAACAAAATAGGGAATTCGATTGAACATTGTCCGTCTATTCGCGAGTGTGTTGAAATCAGTTTTTTTAAGCCCCCAGACACAAAATGACCAGTATGAGGTATTAGAATATCAGAAATATTTGGGAGCAGATTGGAATATAAGCTCAGCATAATCGTACATAAGCAAATAAATTTGAATGTCACTGTTTTTTCCCTTATTTTATTTACAAAAATTTAAATTTCTTAGCCTTAGGATAATTTATAGGCACATTTCTTTTAAATTTATAAAATTTTTCAAGCTTTTAACAATTGGTATCAAAAGTTATTTGTAATAAAAACTAACAAATCAGTTTAAAACTAGCTTAGATTGAAGCACAAAACAGTAACTGATTTATTGTTTTTTCCAAAAATTTTAGACGAAAATCGATAGAGCCATTATTGGTATTAAATGAAAGGGTTTTACCAGCAAAATAAAGCCGGGTTAGGTTAGGTTGCAAAGAAGGGGCACCCATGACAGGTATACACATATACCCAATTGGCATGTTGTGCGCTGCATATGGAAAACGGAACTCCCAAACAAAAATTATAATTTCCCATAAGTAACGGACAAGTCCAAGAACCCAGTCCCCTCAATGTAATTCGTTGTGGGTCTCCAGTTCGAGTTCCCAAAGTATTTCAAGTACGGCATAGTGTTCACTGTAAAATTTTCGCGTCTAACATTCCCAAACGCAGGACAATAACAGAGATAGTGTACCAAAGTCTCATCCTCTTCTTCGTATGTTCTTCATGTCGTCTCCTCAGATAATCTAATGCGAGCTAGATGGGTTCTCAACTCCATATGACCTGTAATAACACCGGAAAATAAAGCTAACTATAAAATGATAAAAATCGAAGATGGTGCTTTTAACTAAATGACGAAAATATGATTCTTTTTGTACTGTATTTTTCCTTATAAATAAATAAATAAATAAATAATTAAAATATGAATTAAATATTATAGTTACGACTTTGTCCCCTTAGTATGAAATATAAGGACTTGACCATTGGAATACACTAAACTACTAAAGAGTGTAAAATGCAAGATGGCGTCTTAAACAAAATGCGGTTTATTTTTTTAACACCACCAATATGTTTATCAAATAAAACTGCTTGAATAGTAGAATACTGTAAACTATGTAAAACTTCAACATCAACGATGGGGTTGGAAAGAATAAAACAAATGTAGTATTACATGAAATCTAAAAATTTTAAAAATAATCTACACATTTGTATATAAGTAGCATTCATACTGGTTTTTCTACTAAAACAATGTGATTGTACTTATTAGCATAAATTTTCTAATTCATTAAATTCAGTGGCTTGTGGGCGTTACATTTAAAAAACATATTTTTCGACTCATAGGATGTTTTCTACGTGTAAACAAGCAGTATATTAAATGGCCACGATGGTCTTTATTCCTCTCATGAAATTTTCCGCTTGTGGCCATATATCTTGTACACATGAACGTGGAGAACTTTTTGTCAAAATTCGAAGGCTTCGCAAAATTTTTATTTATTGAAAACGTTGCTTAATTGATATTTTCGTATTTTCAGCGACACTCTTACAACAGCAATGTTTTCAAGAGACCGATCTGTACGTTGAGGCGCAGCTGTCCTACACTTTATAACCGACACAGTTTCTTGAATTTAGTTGACCACTCTTCAAATGTTTGCCCCATTAGGTGCGCTTTCTTGACTAAAAATTGCAGAATTTTCAAAATTTCTTTAATATTTATTTTTAAAATTATAACGAGTTGTTCCTGCATACAGCTCCCGTTTTTTAAAATTGGAATAAACATGTATGACAGATGAAAAATTTTAGAGTTGCCAGTTGCATAAAAAAAATTACGCTAAATGTAAAAAGATCATTTTGTTCAGAAAGACCAGTTATAAAGTTACGTTGCAGAAAAATACATTTCGTCAAAAATAAAAATAAGCTTTTCAAGAAACTACCACTAATACTGCCTACTTACTTTAACTTTAACGCATATTTTATTAAAACGCTCTGGTAACGTTGTTTGTATACGCGTGTGTGTTTAATTTGTATATACTGTGGCCATTGAATTTTATTTGCTTGTATATAAGTTTATTTTTGAATTTTAAGCCATTCGTTTTTTACACTGGCAAAAAGCCAAAATATTCGAAAAATTTTATACTCTCTCCTAGTGTTATATTGTTTAAAAAAAAACAACAATATGTCTGTGTATACACAGACACAAATCGCAATAAAGACTTAAGCCAAAAAAGAAATAAGGCGAACATTGGATAAAGAGTTTATAAACACAACTTTATGGCAAACGAGATTTTGAGGTTGCTTGGATTGATTTGGTTTCGTTAAGTTTGATTCGGATTATTTGGCGTCTGCTTGATAGTTATGGTGCGTAATATAAATGGTTTTGGAAAAATTTATTTTTTACAGATAGTTCAGCAGTTATAGTTTAAAGTGCCCTACAAAAGGTATATTTAATAGATTTGAGAACTATGGGGAACTTAAAAGTATTACTAGTTTTATAAAAGAATATAGACTTCCATACAGAATACATCTAAATAACGAAAAAAGTTTAATTTGTGAGGTAAAATTTAACAAAAAATTCTATAAATATTATTATTGTAGCATGTTCAACATGAATCAAATTTGTATAATTTTTTAAATGCTTAACCCAACATTTATACATGAAAATAATTGCCTGAAATTCGCAATACATTCACACTTCTTTACTAACACAATCAAAATTTTTTCACTTTTCACTCAGATTTTAACAACATTTTCAAGAAAGTAATTTTTTGACGTTTTCAAGAAAGTAACTTGACACTGTTGACTATAAGACTTCTACAAATTTACAGGATTTTTGTAAAATAATTAGAGTCGTAGTTTGTGAAAAATTCACTCCTCCGTATGAAAGAAAAAAAGTGTAAATCGGCTGTGTGGCATGTAGCGCCGTCCTGTCGAAACCAAATGTTGCCAATATCCCCCTCTTCAATTTTTGTGAACAAAAATTCGTTCAACATGGTTCGATAATGATCGCCATTGACTACGGCCACTCCTTGCTCATTTTCGAAGAAAAATGGCCCAATTATGCCTCTGGACCAAAATCTGCACCAAACTCGTGACTCGTGACTCGTGACTGTGACTCGTTTTGGGTATATCGGCCTTTCAATGTATGCGTGCGGGTTTTCTGTGCCCCAAATGTGACAATTTTGCTTGTTTACATACCCGCCAGGATTAAAATGAGCTTCATCTGAAAAGATGATTTTTTTGGCAAAATCGGACGATAATGTCGCAATATTTTCCAGCGCTGTTCAAACGTATATAAAACCATATTCGTTCAGCGGAAGGATAAAACTTATTTTCTGTCAAATCAGACATGAGCTAAGTGTTACCATTTACGAAGTAAGCACTAGTTGAAAAAAAAACGTTAGATGGCGGATCCTTTATAAACATAGGCATAACTGTGTTTTAAACAAAATTGTTATAGAAATTATCACCAAAATGTGTACAACTACTACCATGTTCAACTCATACGATAGCTTTTGAATTAATATTATAATTATAAATAAGCTTTTGCAAATTACAAATTTTCAACCGTTTTCCATAGTTCGAAATCTTAGTTTCGTTTTTCGTATATTGCGAATCAAAATGTATTTAAAATTTAAAAATAAAATAAAAATCTTTTCTAAAATAATAGGGGAATTCACAACTTTTTTTAAGTATCGTATTGTCATAATGTTATAATTTCCCAAAATTTTGTTTCTAAAAATTGTTTTAATTTTGTCAATAAAAAATATAACAGTTTCCTTTAAGTTTAATATAATTTTTTTTTTTAAGTTACGACAATACAACTCTTAGAACATCTTGTTAATACTCCAAATATTATTAATTTCTGCAGACTTTGGGTGATGTTTTTTAAATATTTTTTTTATAAAAAAACGTTAATCGAGATAATAAGAGAATAATCTGTTTAAAATGTAGTTTTCTCTAAATTTTGTTTAAACAGTCTTAAAATCAAGCTAAACAATTTGACCTTGACCCATTTTAGAAATGAACCTTACGGACTTTTTATGACCACCCTATTTAAAATTTCAAAATTTTCAATTACTTCACTGTAGCGTTATAAAATCTCTTCTTTAACCTGCATCTTTTTCATTTCACCATTTTGTTGTGCATTGCGAAGATAATGAGTTTTATGTGAGTTTTCAAATTATTATGGTTGAGAGGCGTAATGGATTTAAAAGATTTTGTATTTCATCAAATCGACTCCTGTCGAGTGGAAACAGCATTATTTATTTTGATTGTTTCAATTAAATTTAATAAAGTGTATAAAAGATTGTCTACTATGTGTATGCTTTTCATATCAGTATACCACAATTGTTTCAAGTTAAAATCTTTGATATTTTGCAAACTGCATGCAAAATTAAAAATTAGTATTTAAAGTCAGCTACAACACAAAAGACAAACCAAAACAGATTATTAACGGAAAAAAAAATTTAATTTTATTTTTATTTGTTTTCTTCTTAATGCTTTGCAGAGTAGATATAATTTATAATTGCCCCTTTTATAAAGGAAACGGATATCTACAATTTACAAAAAGGAAACAATTCTTCCACTTTTCAACAATTATAATACATTTATGTTTTGTTTTCATTGTCTTTTATTTATTTATTTACCCAGCCTATCAAGTACACATCACAAACAAAAGTCTTTAAGACTTATTTTTTTTTCTTTTTTGCAAGTTAAAAGATAACCATTTTATAACAGCAATTAATTGAAAATTATAAAAAGACTTTTTCTAAATATTTCCTTTGCACATAACATTTCCTTCCGGTTTAAAGCCTTCTTATGATTACTGCACTTCACCGTACTCATCTTCCTTTTTCTGCTTCCTCCTCCATCTTTTTTAAGGCATATTTGTCTACACCAAAGACCTATTAAAATCACTGAATGGTTAACGTTAATTTGTGGGTACGTCTGACTTTCTTTAATCTTTAGTAGTAAGAAAAATCCTTAAATCTTTTAGAAGGTTTTCATTGTGTTAACGTAATTTTCCGTTTTATAATCATGATGATCATATTCATTATTATTGATAAAAGATGAAAACTTTTATTATTTTCTATAACCCTTTAGAGCTGCAGGTTTAAATGTTAATAGAGAGGAAAATTAAGTTGAAAATTTTAAATTGTATGTGGTATTATGAAGAAATTGAAATAAAGGAAATTTCACTTAGCTTTCTAAAATACAATTATTTACCAGCAATTTTAACGTCTGGAAAGTTTTAGTGTTTTAAAGTTATTAGCTTACGGGATATGAGAATCAATTAAAATCAAATTTTGCTCTTTATTATTCAATTAGATTGTATAAACTTAAGAACTTATTAGAATAGCGCTCAAATACTAAATATTTTTGGATTGATTTATATTAATACACAATTTGGTAATTTCATCACTAATATTTATTAAAATTAAGCAATAGGATTGAATCTGTATATTTCAGAAAATTTTGTAAAATATTATACAAACTTAGAAAAACTTAAGATACAAACAACTAGTAGAAATCAACTGTAATTCGCTGGAGTAATTTACCTTGATTTCGTAGAGTAGTTTGGACTAAGGACCTATAGGTAAGGAAAGTACTAAACGATATTAATAAATATTCAATAAAAAGTTCTAATGAAATACAAAGCACAATAGCTTGACTTTCAGTATTTTAATTGGCTTTATAAAATCCCTTTCTTTAAGGAATCTAGTAAAATAAAACTTTTAAAAGTGGTATTTAATACTATATAATCGATTGCCTAAAGCTGTGTTATATATTTATTACTTCAAGTTCAATTATAGCTAAGTGCTTATGTTGTTTTGGTTTTCTTTTCTACATTACTAATATTCCAACTTCAGTTTAGTTTAAGTTTAGTTCAAGTTCTTATTCAGTAGAATTTCTGTTCCATTCTAGTTCTAACTCTTATCTTATTGGGTGCTAGTTTAGTTCTAGTTCTGTTCTAATTCAGTTCTAATTCAGTTCTAGTTCTGTTCTAGTTCAGTTCTACTTCAATCCTTGTAGGGTTCTATTTTTAGTTTAGTTCTAGTTCAGTTCTACTTCAGTACTAGTTCAGTTCTAGTTCAGTTCTAGTTCAGTTCAAGTTCAGTTCTAGTTCAGTTCTAGTTCAGTCCTAGTTCAGCTCAGTTCTAGTACAGTTCTAGTTCATGGTCAGCTATACTGAAGTTATATTTCAACTCTAGTTGACCTATAGTTTAAATTCTTTTGTTTTGAAAATTAGGAAACAGAGACCGATAAATGAATGTCTGTAATTTATTATCAGTTTAACTGCTTTAAACTAAAGCAGTTAAACTGACGTTTCCCTGGGCTATTATTGTCGCTGGATTTTACATTTATACGATACAACATAACGTATAGACTTAACGTATTTCTATAAAATATAGTCTAGTAAGTTGTAATATTGACTGTCCATTGAATGCTCGAAAATAAGTAATTTATTAACAAACTCACCCAATAATAAGTTAATGGTATCTCGTGCCATGTGGAATCCGTTTTTTTTTTGAAACTACATGTTAACCAAGACCAGCCTTCAGTTCTTGGTTAACAGAAGTGTGTAATCGTTGTTCGCTTTCTTACCCTATTTACTTCGACGTTGGATATTGTATTGTTTTTAAATTAATAAGTTTAATGATTCAATGATGCTGCCGGCTCTAAGATACTAACCAAACATTGCATATTTGAAAGTGCATAATGAGCTCTTGAACTGTCTCTGGCTGTTCCTTACTCTGAATTCTATTTGTTGGATTAATTTTCCAAAATTTTTAAAGCTTATTTGCCAATTAGAGGATATTTGGGTATATCATTTGGCTTCTCTTCCTGCATTAGCTATATCTTGTATGGCTTTATATCGATGTCCTTACGTAAAATCTTTCAAAGATTAAATAGTACAAGCCCAATTTTAGACAATAGCAACAAACTGGCATATTGCGATCTTCATTAGCACCAGCAGATGCAGTAGTATTATCTATCTCGATAAGCAAACAGGTTTGTGAATAAATATTCAATTAAGTAAAAGAAGTGAGAAATTTGACCACAAAAACTTTAATAGCCTGTTATGTGGTTTGATAATGGCAGCAATTAAACGCAATTTGCGATGATTTGCAAGCGCTATTCATTTTTTTTATTCAGGCTGCCAATGAAAATCATACAGAACATTTTATTTTATACTGAAGAAATTTTCACTACAAATAAAAACAAATGGTAAAAATATTTGAGAGGACTTTCAGCTTAGCGAATGATGAAAACATTACAGACACTGTGTGATGTAGGAGTTATTTTGCTCCTTAGCTGCTGTAAAGATATCAACATACTCGAGTTTCTTTGGTTTAAGTATTTTTGCTCTAAAATGCTCAATTGAAACACCATAAGTTTTTTGATTTTGCAGAACAAATTGAGTTAAAACATCATTGAATGCAAATATTTAAATAGAAGTTATTTGCGATGTTCTATGATTAAAAGTGATTATCGATATATTCTTAAAACAAAAATACGCATATTATAAGCAGCTTCTTAACAGATACCAATCTCTCTGCCAGAGTAAAAAAGTGTTTAAAGCTATTGTGTAGTATTAGTATCAATTAAAGTGTAGTTTGGCCTTCTAGACTTCTAGACTTATTCGTATTGATATCCGACACAGATCAAAGCTGAGAATATGTCTGATATATTTCAAGACAAATTCCTCCGCAAAAAAACCCCTATAAAGTACCTAATATAATTATATAAATCTTTTTTAACAAAAGCTCATGGAATTATAACATATTGAATATTATAGTTAAGTAAAAATAATTCTGTAGACGACGAACAAATGACGAACAAATATGAGTCAAAAAACTGAGAAAAATAAAATAAATAAATAAATTACTAATAACAACACACGTTTTTTAGTTTTGTTTATTACATGTGTTCACGATTAAAACACAGATCAAAGTTTATTTTTACTATTTCTTGTAATTTTATTCTTTTTCTTAAAACCTTTGTTACATTCCCAAACACGAAATCCGAATGTCTACCTGCCGCACATAGTTGTCAAAAAACATTAGTAAAAAAAAGGAATAAAAAATATACATTTACATCAGTGTTGGTATAAAATTCAAAAAGAGAAACTTAAGGTACATTTAACAAAAATAAATTCAATAGATAAATCAAAATGGTGAGAAAATTATGATGACAGTCTTCAACATTCTGGCCCGCCTTGAAAGGATCCCTTTCAACAGTCAACAAAGAGGGGGCACAGGCTTGATACAGAACGCTTCAGTAATCCATTTTTAGTCTTCACCGTTGCCGCGCGAACAAGACCATCAAGGCCAGGGTGTGTCTCCATAATCTTGCCGATTAACCATTGTGTAGGGGGCAGATTTTCATTCTTAATAAGCACCATGTCATTCGGTTGTAGGTTTTGTAGTTTTTGAACCCATTTGGGCCTTTTCTGAAGCTGATTAAGAAACTCCTTTGACCATTTTGACCAAAATTGCTGAAGAAGCTTTTGCATGTATTGCCACCTAGTTAGACGATTTATGTTGGTATTCATCAGGGTTTCATCCGGAAGGGATCTCATAGGGCGAAGAATTAAAAAATGGCCAGGAGTAAGTGGATCTGGGTCTCCTTCATACTTTAAACATAATGGGCGTGAATTGAGGCAGCATTCAATTTGACAGAGCAACGTAGTAAATTCCTCAAATGTGGCTGACGAATTGCATAAAACACGATTTAAATGAAATGTCATTGACTTAACACCTGCTTCCCAGATTCCACCAAAATTCGGTGCCGAAGGGGGAATGAAATGCCAGTTGATTTGTTGGTCTGACAATTCTCGGTAAATAATGTCATGCGAGTTTTGAAGAAATTCATACAATTCCTTTAGTTTCTGATTGCATCCTATAAAATTGGTCCCATTGTCAGTGTAGATGTGACACGGATTACCACGTCTAGATACAAAGCGTCGTAGCGACGCCAAAAAAGCTGATGTACTGAGTTCCGTTACCGCTTCTAAATGAATCGCGTTAGTATTTAAACAAATAAATACAGCGATCCAGCATTTATAAGATCTTGAACCACGACCTTTCCATGATCGAATAAGTATTGGACCTGCAAAGTCGATTTCTACGTGTAAAAATGTGGGTCCTGGTTGCACACGATAGCTAGGCAGCTCACCCATACGTTGCTGAAAAGGTATTTGACGAAATCTCATGCAAGTAGTACATTTGTAAACAACACGTTTCAAAATATAAGATACGTTTGGAATCCAATACTTCAGGCCGAGTAGATATTGCATTTGTCGAGTTCCAGCGTGTAGGTACATATTGTGATAATGCTTAACTATTAGTTGAGTTAGGTTGTCATCTTTGTGAAGAATGTATGGGTGTTTTTGATCATAACTAATATTCGCATTTTGCAATCGACCGCCTACTCTTAGTATACCAACGACATCAAGAAATGGGGTGAGTACTGCAATTTTATTCGACGAAGACAGAGTTTTTCCTGAAGCCAAAATCCGTATTTCATTGTAAAAATAATTTCGTTGTGAATATCTTATAAGTGATTTTTGTGCCATTTCAAGATCTTTTGTAGTGATGAACTTATTTTTCTTCTCAGAGTTTGCCTTCGTAGATCTACAATTGTAAATGAAACGTAAAAATAATGCAGTGATACGGACAAGTTTCGTAAAATTAGAGTATCGATCAATTAAATCAACATTGTCGGCAGTACAGAAAGTAGTTGTAGCAGTAACAATCTTTTTTTTCTCACGAAGGGCTCCGTCGGATAATTCCGGTATTAATTGAGGTTGTATAACACGGTTCTGCAGAACTTGTGGCCCATTCCACCATAAGTTATTGTCCATAAGATCTGATGATGAAGTGCCTCTGGTGGCAAGATCCGCTGGCTTGAATTTAGAGGCAATATGATGCCAATTACAAGCCGGTAAATGGTCAATAATGAAAGAAGTCCGATTAGCAACGAACGTTTTCCATCTTCGGGGATGATCACTAATCCACGCCAATACCACCGTAGAGTCGGTCCAACCATATGTCACGATATCCTCAAATTGTAAGGCTTTTTTTACTTTGATAATCAGTTTAACCATAAGATGAGCTCCACAAAGTTCCAAACGTGGAAGAGTGATTTGCTTGATAGGACATACCATTGATTTCGCAGTTAATAGAGATGTTGAAATAGAACCGTCTTGTTTTAGAACGCGTATATATATTGCTGCTGCATATGCTAGTTCTGAAGAATCAGAGAAACCATGGAGCTCTACCTCATCACCCAAACTAATTTGAAGCCACCTTGGTATTTGAAGATTTTGAACATAACGAATATTCTTCTTCAGATGGAGCCATGTGTTATTCATGTCGGCAGGGAGCTCTTGATCCCAACCAACCCCTGTTAACCAGATTTGCTGCATAAAAATTTTAAATTTAACAACTATTGGAGCTAACCATCCAATAGGATCATAAATTTTAGAAATATCTGATAAAACACGGCGTTTTGTTATTAACTCAGAAGATTCGATAAACGAGACACTATACTGGAAGCAATCATTTGTGGTGTTCCACAATAGGCCAAGGATTTTAACAGCCTCTGAATAATCAATAATTGCGTCTGATGAATACGATATATTACCAAGTTTAATGCTTTCCATAAACTGTTTAGAATTTGAAGACCATTTGCGTAAATTGAATCCCGATTTTGACAAAATAGAACATAACGTAGTACGGAGAGAATTGGCAGAAACTAAATCTGGTGAGCTAGACATAAAATCATCAACATAGAAATTTTCCATGATTTCATTTGTTTCTCTTGGATATTCTGTATAGTTATCAAAAGCAATTTGTTGTAGTGTACGTGTTGCCAAAAAAGGAGCTGCTGCAGTTCCATATGTAACAGTTGTCAGTTGATATTCCTTGACTACTTCATTCGGTGAATTTCGCCACAAAATTGTTTGATATGGTTGATCTGATGGATGTATCATTACCTGTCTATACATTTTTTCAATGTCCGCGATAAATCCAATTTTAAATTTCCTAAACCTAAGCAATATTGTATATAGATCACTTTGAACAGTAGGCCCAACAAGCAAATGATCATTTGAGGAAAGATTGTTTGATGTTTTACAGGAAGCGTCAAAAACTACGCGTAATTTTGTAGTTGTACTAGTGGGCTTCAAAACAGCGTGATGAGGCAAATAATACTCTTGTTTTTGATTTCCTGAAGTAAGTTGCATATGTTTAAGATCTATATACTCTCTCATGAACTTGTGAAACTCCACTTTAAGGTCCTCATTTTTAGAAAATTTTGATTCCATGGATTCTAGTCTCTTAAGTGCTGAAGATTTTGATTGGCCTAATTCAACTGTGTTATATTTAAAGGGAAGTCTGACAATGTATCTTCCATCTTTTTGGCGTTCGACGTTTTCTTTATAATGTTTTTCTGCCATTTCCTCTTCTGGACTTAAGTGTTTTGATGGGTATTGGCAATCTTCAATTTCCCAAAATTGTTGTAGTTGCTTATTTAAATCTAAACATACGTGAGCTACAAATGTTGGCTGTTGAGATTCGTTAACATTACCCATTATGATCCATCCAAATATAGTATTAACAGCAATTAGAGATCCGGATGGATGGGAAACCCTACCTTCCAACATACAATATGCCAATACATCAGCGCCTATAATAATATCAATTTGATTTTTCTTAAAATATATGGAATCAGCCAAATCCAAATTGTTGAAGCATTGTAAATGTCTGACATTGATATTATGGGATGGCAGAAACTGGGTTAAATTTGACAAACAATATGTCTGAACAATCAGAGTTTTACTAGTTTTAGGTGCAAATATTTCAAGTTGAACTCGTCCCTTTGTATAGTTAGGATTATTATCGCCCACACCATATAAAGGGGTCTTATCATATGTACGATGTAAACGAAGTCGTTGGACACAAGCCTCTGAAATCAGAGTTGACTGTGCGCCCGAGTCAACTAAAGCTCGACATGGTTGAAGAGCATTGTCCTTATCACGGACCATTATTATAGCAGTAGGTAATAGTGTGGTTTGTTGTTAAATTTTCAGTGTAGAATTAATACTTATAGACGAAGAATTTCTATTTTGGCTACTTTGCATTTCAACATCATTGTGAAGAAGAGTATTGTGCCTAAGATTGCATATTCTGCATGTACTGGATTTGCAATCTTTTGCAAAATGTTCTCCTCTCAAACAATTAAAGCAAAGCCTATTATTTTGAATAACCTCTTTACGTTCGAACACACTTAAGGCTTTAAACTGTTGACAATTGTATAAAAAATGATCGCTGCCACAGACAGGGCAAGAGTGAGTAGTTGTTGCCATTGCCATAGCTTTAATTTGTCTCGGCCTTGTGAACGAATTGTGTTGTTGAGTCTCCTCTAATTCAAGTAGGCGTTTTTTCAAAAATGTTAATAATTGTGGAAATGTTTGATTCTCATTATCTTTTTTCTCTCTTCGCCAGAGGATAATTGTATCCAAATCAAGCTTTTCTTCAATATGGAATACTAAAACTGAATTCCAGGAATCTATTGAGGTATTTAAAATTTTTAATGCATTGTAGCATTCTACGGTGTTGTTGTAAAATCGCTTAAAGTCGGAAAACGTAGCATTTTTTAAAGATTTTTTTTTAAACATTAAATCAAAGTATTGTTTTTCTATTAAATCTGGTCTATAGTAATTTTCTATTACTAACTTCCAAGCAATATTATAGTTTTCATTTGTTGGAGATAAATGTTTTATGATCGATGACGCTTCGCCTTTCAATTTTGTCTGCAAGTATTCAAGCTTTTCAACGTTGGACAGGTTTGTCTTAGAATCAACCATTGCCTTGAATAAGTCTCTAAATCTTATCCAGTTGGAAAGATCGCCGTCAAAATCTGGAATTTGTACAGGTGGTAAACGTAATTCAGATTGATTATTTCTTGACTGCATATGTGTGACTGTGGAAAGCGTAGCTGATACGCATTCAAGAATAGACGCTGTAGTTGACTGTTGTTGTACTATAGCCTGAATTGAAGTACTTAAATCATTCAAAACATTCGGAGTGCTAGCTGCAGCACCTTCTACCACAGTGCTGTCTAAATTAGACTGAGATTGACTAGAATAAATGGATTTAACAGCAAAATATAGTTCCTCAATTTGATCTCTATAATTACCCTCAGTTTGACTTTGCTCCTCGGTCTCACATAAAATATCAAGTTCATCTTGCAGTTCCTTGTATTTTGTATAAATATTATCAAGTTCAATTGTACGTACCTTTATTTCATCATATGTTGCATTTTGACCGTTAACAAAATTATAAATTTTCGTTATGGTTCTTTTCATTTGTGCACGTTTCTTTTTTAAAACTTCCATTTTAATCAATTAATATTTAAAATAAATTTTCGTTGAACTTAACAATTTTTTTTTTTTAAGTTTTAAAAACACTGTCAGATTATGTCACAATTCAGTTGTAGCAATATTAGTTGTATTTAATATTAACACTTTAAGCTGTGTTATTTATTATTATTTAATTTTTTATGTTTTTATTTTTTACTTATATATTAGTCTCCGAAACTTTATTGTTAAAAATCTTATTGGTTTCGATTTTAAAGTTTAAAATTCACTGTTTGTTTGACAATTTGAACTTTACTTCGATTACGTTATATTCTTACTTGAATTCACTGACATTTCTTTAGCTGTCTATTTAACCGC
Organism: Phyto melanocephala; assembly: GCA_941918925.1. Classification (NCBI taxonomy): domain Eukaryota; kingdom Metazoa; phylum Arthropoda; class Insecta; order Diptera; family Rhinophoridae; genus Phyto; species Phyto melanocephala. The sequence goes on along the minus strand of OW799236.1, from coordinate 24,527,593 downwards.
TCACACAATCTTTTGTTCTAAATGCACTGTTTCTCTTCAATTAGAAATTTAGATTGATCTTTTGTTTTAAATGCACTGTTTCCTTTTTAGTTAGAAATTTCGATTGATCTAATTGGATTTTTACCAAATTGAATTAACTGACTTTGTCTTTACTTCACTTGTTCACTAATACACTGATTTTTTTTTTTTGTTATGCTTTTTAATTCTTTGCAATTTATATGTAACCGAAAAACTACGACGTACTTCGTGACGCGTATGTATTGTTTTAAGGTCATGTATATGGCGGTATGCAATTTTATAATTAAACGAACACATTAACACATACTTCTTTCTGTATGCATAAATTCTTTTTTTTTTTTTTTATTCACACTTTTTCCATTGAACGAAAAAAAAAAACACTTTTACAATAACTTGAATTCGGCTCGAACGGACCAAAAATGTTCACGATTTCTTTTAGTGGACTGTAGCTTTTTTTGTTTTTAAATTAAAACACAGATCAAAGTTTATTTTTACTATTTCTTGTAATTTTATTCTTTTTCTTAAAACCTTTGTTACATTCCCAAACACGAAATCCGAATGTCTACCTGCCGCACATAGTTGTCAAAAAACATTAGTAAAAAAAAGGAATAAAAAATATACATTTACATCAGTGTTGGTATAAAATTCAAAAAGAGAAACTTAAGGTACATTTAACAAAAATAAATTCAATAGATAAATCAAAATGGTGAGAAAATTATGATGACAGTCTTCAACAACATGGGCCTCATGCTGAACAATCACCACAATTAAAAAATAATTTTCCTTTAAATTTAATAAAAGATATATTAATCGTACACATATATCCGCAGGATTGCTCTTTAGAACAAATTGCATTGAAGACCTTGTAATTGATTTGATTCATATGTGATTGCAAAAAAATCGTTTGCTTATTTCATTTTAACAATTGCAAAATTATTAAGAAAAAAAATAACAGACAAGCTGGCGTATGCTAAATAATAAGTAGTATGTTTGTAACGCTTCTGGACCACTTTTTCCATACAAAATTTGGCTCATGCAGAGCTGGGAAATGTATGCAATCATTATTCAGTTTATGTATGTGTGTGTGTGTGTGTGTGATTGAAGTGTGTTTTTTGTGTGTGTGTGTGTGATTGAAGTGTGTTTTTTGTGTGTGTGTGTGATTGAAGTGTGTTTTTTGTGTGTGTGTGTGTTATAGTTGTTTTTTGTGCAGAGCTGGGAATGTTAGATCGTCAAAATTCGGTTCATGTCAGTAGGGGTGTTCACAAAAAAATTGTGTAAAAATGATCTTGTAGTATTAAAATGAGATATATTTATATTTATTTGAACATATTTATATTTATTTGAACGCCCCTATTGTTTTTGTGTGATTGAAGTGTGTTTTTTTGTGGTTGTGTGTGTGTGTGTGTGTGTTATGATTGTTTTGTGTTTAATGTTGTGGATGTTATTATTATTATTATTATTATACTTTTGGTGATAAGGAGAAACGTATAGAAATAAAAAAATCGTATAAATTAAGTGTTTAATAATAGAAATAATTTTATTATCAAAATAAAAAAATGTAAATAGATTTAATTAAATACACAATTTTTGCATTTATTTAAATTATAAAAGTTTATTAGATTTCTAAATTCATCTGCGGCTTGATTGTTAATTTGTTGTTTATAGAAACAAGAGCAGGTGTCGGGGCCGTCTGTGTTGTTTTCGTTCGCCCAAATACAATCCTCAAAATGTTCTCCGTGTATATTTTTGATTGTCTTCAAGTTGTTAATATATTCTAGACGTGATTGAATATTGACAAGTTTAGCTCTATCCTCATCAGATATAATGTTGGAGAATGATTTTAAAAATTCGTATATTTCTTTGAGCATCTTAAAAGGTAGGATGATTACTGGATGTTCATGTGCAGTGTTTGCGAATAATCTTTAATATTGATGGTTCTTATATTTATATTGTTTGAGAATCGATTAAAGAGATAGCTCGTTTCGTGATTATGTATATGATTTCTCTCGTTGGGATATGTATCTTTATCCAAGTCAGGGTTGTATTGAAAGCAATAGATGTTTAATTTATGATATTTATAGTTACTATAATATCCACAGCGAACTCTAATCTCATAGTTGTCATAGTTCAAATTGAAATGTCGATAGAAAACTTTAGAACTTTCAATGATACCGCCAATATTGATTTCTTTCTCAATTAAGTCTTTTCTAAATGCTTCAATTAAATCGTCAATAGTAAAATGTGTTTGTTGTTTAGCATTACTTCGTAAACGTCGATTCAGAGGGGGAGAGGATGTTGTTGTTGTTGTTGTTGTTGTTCTTGTTGTTGTTGTATGTTCTGTAATATTATTCTCTGAAGGATCAAGTTGAATTGATAAGTGTATTTGCAAATTCAGTGTTTGATTTGGAAATTTAAATCTAAAATTAATATATTTGCTTGTTTCACCATCTAATGAAATGGAATTGTTTACAAATTTATTGTGTTGTTGTTGTTGCTGTTCTTGTTGTTGATGTTGATAACGTTGATATAAATAAGAATAATGACCTTGTGCATTACTTTTTGTAATATTATATAAGATTAAGAGTAATGTTAAATGAAATAAATTTATATACATTTTGCTTAAAAGTCTGTTTGTATACTGCTAGTAAAGTTATTATTCAATAGTCATTTTATATGTTTGTTTATAGTTTTTAAGATTAGTAATTTTAATATGTTGTAATTGTCGTGATAAGTCTGGTACACGAATTTTCTCAATTTCACCATTACTAAGAATTCTTTCTTGTTCAATTTCACGATATTCAAAACAGTTTACTTTCAAATATTGTTTTTTGAATTTACTGTCGTAGGTACAGCGAATAGGTATTTCCACATTTTCATACTGAAGATTAAAATGACGGTAAAATGGCTGATTAGAATTTATTATACCACCTATATCTAGTTCTTTTTCGACGAGTTCTTTGCGAAATGCTTCTATTGCATCATCTACTGTAATCAATTCTTGTGTTACAGGATGTGATCTTTCAGTTGTAAGTGGTTTACTAGTTGTTGTAGTTGTTTTTGTAAAATTCGGTTTAAAATATGAAAAAAATGGATGACTTTTTATATCATTTTCTTCTTCCTCTTCTTCGTACTCTTCCTCTCCTATTTCTTTAGAAGATAGAGCTGTTGATATTGCTGTTGTTGTTGTTACTTTTTTATTATCTTCATCTGCTTGATATTCAAAATCTCGTGTTTCTAGAGGTTGACTTTCTCTCAGCATCACGAATGAAATATTTATTTTTAGAATCTCTTTATTGGGAAGAGTAAAATTGAACTCAATACTTTTTGAATTTGATTTAGTTTGTAGAGTACTGATAGTGGATAATGGCAATGAATCACCAACCAATAATTGTTGTTGAGTAATGAAAAAACAGAGTAAGAATATAATCATTTTAGTAGATTATTTGTTTGTTTGTTTTTTGGAATGTAATCTCGACTGCGAGTACAGATGAAATGTTAGAGGAAATATAATATTCTGCGTTATATATATACATATATCTGTGGTGGAAAAAATAATGTTTTTTAAAATTACCTAATATTGTGAAATAACAAATTAAAGAAAAAGTGTTTTTGTTTTTATAAATGGATATAAACTTTATTAAATTAACTTAGATATAGCATAATAAATAGTTTACAATACTTTTCTTATTTCATTCGTAAGAGGTATATATTCAAACATTCTATCATGTATAATTAAACAATATGCAGATGTGTTTTCTGGTATATTTTTAAGTGTCTTCAATTCAATTCGTATGTCGATAGGTCCAGCTTTCACCATTTCATTTTGATGTGTAACATCTAACACAATTATTGGTGCAGTTGTTTTAAAATTGTCTCGTTTTAATAGCGGTTGAGAGTCACGTGAATAATAGCTTTGTTGAAACTTTGCATACATTTCATAGAGTAGAGCGAACCGATTTCTTTCAAACTTAAGATTTAGATCATCGTAGGGATACACATCTGAGTTGAGATGAACCTTTACGTCGGTTAAATCGCAATGTGTGAATGTATTATCCTTATTGCGAAAGGCTATAAGCAGAAAACGTGGTCTTTCATTTTCACTAGCAAGCTTAACATTCCATAGTACTGTAGTAGTTTGAGGAAGAGAAGGATAGTAATACATATCCCAACTTCTAAATGCTATACTCAAAGGTTTACGATTATTGATTGTTTTAAACATTTCCAGTTTGTAGGCATCTGCAAGTTGTACATGCGGTACTTTCCACATAATATTCAATATAGATAATTTAAATTTTTCATTATCTTTAGTAGACTTGACGACTTGATTATCATCTTTCGAACGTAGTAATATTATTTCATGTTTAGAATTTACTATAATTGACTTAAAGTCTTCAGCAAATCCCAACAACATTTTTAATGGTATACAAAAATTGAAGTAACCACTAATAAGCGAAAGATCGATAATATTAGTTGGTGCCCAACCTGCATTTACTAATGCATCACTCTCCAATTTATTTAATGATGCATAGTTTTTTATATCTGTTGTAATACCAAGTTGTCGTGTACGATCAATCTCTACACCATTTAATTCGTAACGTATTTCATCGAAAAGATAAGCCATACAGTTGTTTAAAAGTTGTAGATTTGGTGAGACTGTCGAAATTATATCATCCTTGGTCACATAACCCTCAATGTACAAGTGACTTTCACTTGGTAGCACATATAAATCTTGGTTTTGAATTGATATACGAATTTCATCATTGTTCTTATATGATTGTAAATATGAAGTATAACTATGATATTCTTTTTTGATAATTGAATTATCAAATTGAGGTTTTTTTAATATGTTAATTGCACTCATGTCTGTTTTTTCAACTTCAAACCAAGTTGTTCTAAGAACTCACGATTATGTTGATTAAGGTTCTTTATATTACGTTTTGGTTTCTGACTATTATTATTATTGAAAATGTTTTTTGTTGCTGCTGCTGTTGCTGTTGTTGTTGTTGTTGTTATTTTCGTCGTCGTCGGTAATAGTGATGATAATGATGATGAATTGTTAAATGAATAGTTTTTATTATCAAATATAATCATTCCCTGAGGGGTTTCAAATGTAATCTGATAGATATTTTTTCTCCTCGAAAATTAATAGGATTACCGTCCTGATCAACCACTCTTAGAACTATGGTGTTTATTGATCTCGTATTAACAGGTAAATAAATTACATTCGATGGTGTCTCAGTTATTTTATAGCCTGGGCTTACGTTGAGCGAGAACTGATGTAGTGTGTGAGCAGAAACGTTGTTTATATAGGAACCGCCTACAATATTACACTCAATTAGTATAGTATTTGTTTTTGTTATATCTATTGTTTTGTCAGAATTGTGTTCTTCATGTTGGTTTAGAATTTTTTTGCTAAATCCAAGCAATGATCCAATTGATCGATCTCTATCGAAATATATTGTGTCAGTGGAACATTTAATATATGTTTGTAACGTATTATAATTGGCTTCAATAACAAGATTTCCATTATCTTTCAGATCTCTATATTTTTTAGAAATTAAGTCATTTAAATCGGAAAATTCATATGATCCGACAGGAATTTCTATAACATGTTCACCAATATGAAATAGATTGTTTTCAACATCAACATTGGGAATCGAATGATATGTATCGAAGCTTATTAGTCCACAAACGTATTTTTCTTCGAGTGCAATAGGTGGAAAATAGTTGGCAATTATTGATGATGAAAATCCGTTTAGCGATAGCGTTATAGACATCTCAACGTTTGGTTTGATAGTAAATATTTTTCAAGAATCTGTAATGTCTTTTATAATGTTGTTGTTGTTGTTGTTGTTGTCGATGATCATGATGATGATTATGATGATGATGATAACTATGAGATATCATTTGAATTTATCCAAGAGTTATGTTCTGATGAAAATCCCAACCATTTTACATACAACATGTTTCCTTTTCTCCTTAAAACTTTTTCAACTAAATATGTTTGTGGATGTTTCGTTTTTAAAAGTTCGTATTCATAAAATCCACCACTAATTTCACTACCACGATAGTCTTCCAAAATATAAGTATTGGGATTTGTGTTCTTTATAGTTTTGATTTTAAATATTTCTGTAGTCCAGTTTGGTGTATAGCCCTTTTCAAATACATGTTTATATTTACTAATACGAACACGATCACCAACTTTAAACCTTGGTCTCCGAAAAACTTTCAAATTATTATAGACGGTGTCCAAAAGAGATTTTTCATTAGAAGAATTCACTTCATTCGGTGACATTTTTATTGTTCTATGAAAGATGTTATTATATTTATCAACAAGTTTCTTATGTATGTCTATCCATTTATAAGTTCCTTGAAAACTGAACTCTTTCCACATCATTCCCTTTAATGTTCTATTGAATCGTTCAACTATAGATGCTTTTAGTCTACTATATGTCGAATAGTGACTAATTTGATTATTCTGCATTAGATGATGGAATTGATTGTTAAAAAACTCTTTACCATCATCTGTTTGCAAGTTTGTAGGTTTTCGATGATGTTTATCGAAAATACTTTTCATAGCATTAGTTACGTTTTGAGCAGTTTTATTTTTTACAGCAACAGTCCAGGCTTTTTTTGAGAATGTGTCTATTACTGTTAGAAGATAACGATAACCATTATTAACTGATGCATAGTTTCCCATTTCTACCAGATCGGCTTGCCACAAATCGTCAATTCCTTTCATTACAACTCGTCTTCTCTTAAAATTTTTTCTCGCTTGTTTGTGTAGTTCCTCTACTATTTGTCTTTTGTCTACATTTAAATCCATTTTCTTTTAATTATATTAGCTTCCGATTGTTTTAAACAGATAGCTTTCAATGTTACCAAATCTCTCTTCAAGTTGATTTAAATATGTTTGATTATCTATATATAATTTTTCATTCTTTATAATAGTCTCCTTAAATACTTTTAAATCATTTTTAATTTCATTCAATTGATCTGTAAATTGCTTTTTTAGTTCTTCCACTCCAACCCATTTGAAAATGAATTCTTCTATGTTATTGAATCTCTCTTCAATATTAGTTCTATATGTCTTATTTTCATTGACTATTTGTTGTTTAATAGTTTTATTGAGCGTATTTAATGAATTTGTAATATAACTTTGTAGAGCATTATTAATTTTTTCTACATCACTTGCTATTTTATCAACTTTATACGATGCCATATTAGAAAATTGTTCAAGGTTTTGAGTGACTTTCTCATTGTTAAGCTTCAATTGTTGTACATCAATTTGATGAGACTTGGAAATATTGTCTACATCTTTTCTTATGATGTTTATTTTATCAGTTAGTGTATCATATGTTTTTATATGATATCTTTTTGTTACAAGATTTTCTGTTTTGGTTTGACTATGTTTAATAGTACTCTCTCCAAATTTATTAATAAAACTCATTTTAGTTTAATATATTATATTCGATTCTCTAAGCTCTTCAATAATGGAAATAATTTCGTTTTTATGATTGTTATGTCCTACACCTTGCGATGAAAGCAGTAAACGTAGTCTGTCAACTAATTCATTAGGATCATCCCAATATAAATAGTTTGGCTTACAATTATTTACCGATTTTAAAGATAAACCACTTCCTTTCGTCAACACATTTGTCTTTTTATTGAATAGTTTTTTAATTATTCGTTGATATTTAAAAGCTTTTGTACCTTTGATTTGTCCATCTGGTTTGTAACATCGTTTATGTACATTTGTATGTATTAGAATTTCCTTATATTTTTGCAAATCATTTTTCGTGTAATGTATAGGTTTTGAGTGAAATACTAGTTCAAATAACCCTGGTGTCATTTTGATTTTCATATCACCTATACGCACAGTTGCACCTCTAGAAAATGTTATTTTTTCTTTTCCATATCGCCAAATTCCTTCAGCATCTTTATTAAACCCATAGGTTTTATCCAAATTTCTATTACTAATGAGTAACTGCATATTTTTAAATAATGTTGACGACGTTGATGATGATGATGATGATGGTGACTTATTCATATCTTCACAAAAATCATCATCATTGTTTGTCTTAAGACGTTTTCTTTCGTTGTTTAATTGTGTTTCACTTTTACGTTTCGAAAATAAATGTGAACTTTTAATCCGTTTTTTATAATTTAAAACTTCATCTTCATCGTTAGCGATAGAACAATTCCTCATTCGTTTCAGGTTTCGTTCAATTCTTTTTCGTTTAGATTCATTTCTTAATTCACAGTTACTTTTTCGCTTTAAACATTTTCGCTCAATTCTTGTTCGTTTAGGTTTATTACTTAATTCACAGTTATTTTTTCTTTTTAAGCATTTCTCAATTTCTTCCAATCTTTTGTTATCTAATCGTTTAACTCCTACATTATCATTGTTGTTGTTGTTGTTGTTTGAAAAGCGTGTGACGTTTTGAAGTAAATTTATTGGATTTCTTGAAATAACTGTGCGATGAAATTTTCTATTTACAGCATATTTTCTATGATTAGTTTTTTTATTTTCATTCAATTTCGATCTCTTGACAGCTATGTTATAACTTTCATCAAAATCATCATTATCGTTATCATTCGATGATTTAATTCTTTTTAAGTTTTTAATATATTCATTGGTATTAGGTAAATTGTCAACACTCCCATCAACAGATTCAATATAATCATTATTATCATAATCTATATCAATATCACTAAAGTTATCATCATCATCATCATATTTCAATTTAAATTCTTCAGCATTTTTCTCTTTATATGTTTTATCAATAGATAATGATGATGATGATGATGGCAATGATTGTAAATCATCATATGAGGATGTATTCCTACCTCTATTCTGTTTACCATCATCAAGTTTTTCAACAATTTGCTTAAGAGGTTTTGTTATAGGTTGAAAAGTATCTTCCAACAAATTAACTCTATCATTCTCATTAAATTTAATGTTTTTCAATTTTTCCTTTAACACAGCTCGGGTCTTTATAAGATTCTTAAGTAATGTATTACTTTTAACCATTATGATCTGATTAGACACAGTTAAAAATTTGTTTATATCTGCTTACGATCTGCTTTCTATCTGCTTACGATCTGCTTACGATCTGCTTACGATCTGCTTACGATCTGCTTACGATCTGCTTTCTATCTGCTTTATATCTGCTTGCGATCTGTTGTTGATCTGCTTTATATATATATATTTGTATGTCAGATTATAGTTGAATGAATTTATCGAATCCTTTACGATAACGTCCACTGTTTATTAAATCATCCTTACTTATTACAAGAAATCCATACTTATCCTTCCAACACGCGCTACAAATCTTTACAAACTGTTTAAATGACATATCACCGATAACATGATCATTATATATATGTTTTAGATTCATTTCATCCTGTTTAAATACTATAATCATATTTGCATTATCACGTATTAGATGTTTAGGAATCTTTGTATATGTTTGACATAGATAAAAACAGTCTATGTATTTATGTCTACCCATACAAAAGTAATCTCTTATTGTATTTTGTTTTTCACAAATAACATCATCGAATATTATTATAGAATGTTGATGAGCATCAGCTGGACTAAGAACTTTTTCGTTTTCCGAAAAAGTAAAAAGATTAATTTCTTTTAACGGTTTAATTAATTTCTTTAGATAAATATATTTCGGTTGATATAGTGATTTTGAATATATATAGATGTTTTTAAATCTCAATCCGTTAGGGCTTTCTATTAGACTTATCATAACATTAGTTTTACCACAATTTGATGGTCCTACAATTAAGGCGCGTATCGAATTTGGTAATAATGAGTTGTGTACAGTTTTAAGCCTTCTATTTGTGGATTGATCGATATTTCTTATTACAATTTGCTTTGATTGATTAACTAACCTCATATCGATTAACTTGTTACTAAACCAAATTATCCTATAAAATGTTCTTTTATATAGGATGACATGAACACACCTTATAAGTCATTCATATGAATAATATCAAAGACGACGACGACGACAACGTTTATGAAAACATCAACAACAACAACAACACCGGCAAAAACAATAGAAAAATGGTTATTAAGTATACTCACAATAAGAAACTTAATCAGTGTGTTATTGGAAGAGGATTTATAAACAACTTAATCAACAAACTACCCGTTGAACTACATTTACCAGGTTATCAGTTTTGTGGACCAGGTACAAAGCTTGAAAAACGATTAGCAAGAGGAGATAAAGGAATTAATTTATTGGATACAGCTTGCAGAGAGCACGATATTGCATACTCTCAGTCAAAGGATATAAATACGAGACATCAAGCAGATCGAATTTTAGCTGAAAAAGCTTGGCAAAGAGTAAAATCATCAAATAGTGAGTTAAAGGAAAGAGCTAACGCTTGGTTTGTAACGAACGCTATGAAAGCAAAAGTGAAACTTGGTTTAGGTTTGAAGATTTCTAAAACTTGCAAAACTAAAAAACAAAAGAAAAAAAATATGAGGAGGAAAAAGAAGAATAAATATAGTAAACGATTATTTACTACCACTGTTAAGAATACCTTAAAACTATTGAAGAAAGAGAAACCTTACAATATAAATGATGCTGTTAAAATTGCTCAAAAGATGGTACATTCTAATTTGAAAGGGAAGAAGAGATCAAACATTATTGTACCGCGAGTTATACCAGTACCGAAAATTGGTGGATTTCTTCCACTTATTCCTATTCTTACAGCATTATCTGCACTTGGAGGTTTAGCAACGGGTGGATCTGCTATTGTTAAAGCAGTCAATGATATTAAAAATGGCAAAGAACAATTGTCAGAAGCTTCCCGTCACAATAGATACATGGAATCGATTGCTATGGGAAAAGGATTATATCTCAAACCATATAAAACTGGATATGGTCTCTATTATCGCCCAGCTCCAAAAAACTTTTAAAAAGTCTACCTAATCGTCCGCTATCAGATTTGGATTTGAATAAATATGGAAAACAACTTAAACATTTTAGAGGTGTTTTTATGCGTGATAGTTTACCTAAAAAGCCTCTAGCACAAGAATGTGGTATTGTTAATTTGGATAGTTCAAATGGTCCTGGAACACATTGGGTAGCATATTATAAAAATCACAACTATAAAGAATACTTTGATAGCTTTGGAGATTTGCAACCACCATTGGAAATCATCAAGTACTTGAAGTCACCCATTAAATATAATTATGAACAAAAACAAAAATTTAATACATTTAATTGTGGACATTTATGTTTAAAATTTCTATACAATAAATATAATTTAAAATGAAACGAAAACAAGTTTTTTTATTTTATTTCATATATATTTCTTTTATTATTATCATATATTTTTTCTTTCTTATCAGTTGTACTTAGAGCTAATAAAACATTTTTTTTACACTTAATGCTAATTATGATGAGGATGATGATGATGATGGTGATGATGATGTTGTTGTTGTTAATGTTAAAGTAGAATTTATTTTATAGTGATTCCAAGCATAAGTATCAATATTATTTTCACATACAAATCTTTTATCATCTAAATAACTTAATGTTAGTTTATTTATATTTTGTGTGTAGATCTGATGAATCTTAGATCTAAAGACATACATTGAATTATAGTATAGTTTTTTCTCTAACAAACATTTCCTAAAATCATTTATTGTTAATTTATTGGTTACGCTTTGTTTTACTCCTTTTATTTTTTTTATTTCCCTATCTACTCTATCTATTTTTATAGAGTACATTTTAGCACGCAAACCAATGAATTCCTTAATAATTTTTCCATTACATTCGTCTTTCATCATACCTAAAACTTTTTTGTTTATTAACGGAAAATTAAATTTATTTTGTATTGGATATGCAGACGTATCGAAATGTGTTTTAATATCATTTCGAATGTCTTCATACAGATCAGCTGTTTTAATGTCATAAATAAAGGAATCAGTGTCCATATAGTTTAAATTAATATTTTCACGATATTTGAGTTTCATATAATCATAATGAAAACTATACATTTTATACTTTGATAGTTCTAAAATGCAAAATCCAATATATATAGGTTTATCATATACTGTCTTGACTCTACTCATTTCGATTGCAATCATATTATCATCAATTTTTAGTGTACTGTGGAAATTTGGTTTAGCTATAAGAGCCCTAGCTCCTAACCGTTTACCTCTATTCTCCCATTCACATACTATTTTTATATCTTTCCTCTTGTCAACATTTTCCATAGTCTTACCGTATACCGCATTGTTTAATAATTTAAAAAAATTTTGTTCAAAACTGTTTTTAGCCAATGTTCTATGATGATTATTTATATCGATATATTTTTTCAACCAATTCGACTGATTAAATTTAAGAATTCTATGAATTTTCTTTAAAATCAATCCATGTTGAAGACATTTTTGAAGGTTGCGATAGTGTATTATATAATTGGTTTTGTTATTTAAATCTGTTATTAATTTCTGTTGTTTCATGTTTTCAATTTTCTTGTTTTCTGCACAAAATGGAAAGTCACTATGATAGTCGTGTAGTGTAGTTGGATATTCTAAGTCTACTTCTAATATGTAACCAAAAGCTGAATCTTCTTTCACACTATTTACATTAAAGTTTTCACAGTCTTCAACCCAACTGAAATTTTTAATGGGCAGATATTGTGACATTGCATAACCATATAAATTATTTACATCTAAATACATCAGGTAATTTGATTCTTTCGTAGGATCATAATCACTAACATATTTATTATTGGCTATCGAATGTCGTTTACTACATTGAACAATACCACCCCTAATACCTCGTACGACAAAATTGTACATGTTAATGTCAGTCAACAACTCCAACTCTATATCCGTTGTTTTTAGCATTGCATCCCAAGATAAGCCCGGGGTGGTATAATATTGACAGGGATCTAAATTGTAAATGTTTTTACAAACCTTGCGAAAACTTTCGAATACATCACAAAGCAATAGAACATCTACTTTTAAATACAACATGAGATAGTCTAAGAGTTTTGTACAGTTGAATGTATTCCAAACCTTTTCAGCATGCTCGTAATCATCTACACTACACGACTCATTAGTAAGTTTGTTAAAGAAACATGTTCGTGGTGGAAGTTGTGTTTCTTCGAGACGAAGTACTGAATCTAGATAGTCATACGGAAAGACACCTTTACGTCTCATTAAATTGAATTCGTTAGGATTTTCGTAAGCTGATTTTATTGTTAACAAATCATTATCGGACAAGTAACTTGCTAGTTTTTCTAAGCTTGATGGCATAAACCGACAAGAATCTAGGAAACGTAGTTCTATTGTATTCGTTTCATTTACAGAGATTCTTTTCGATATAGAAATATATATTTCCTTATTTAAGGGAATAATATTTACATCACCTTCGATAGATGAAAGCTCCCTTATAAACAAATGTCCATCATATGCTGAAAGATTATGGAAAAAAATAGGAATAAAATTTGCAATTTGATATTCTAAGTTGCACTTGTTATGTGCTGGTCCTCTATATTCACCAGTTAAATGACAGTGGTCAGCCACACGATCATCATTATCAGAAAAAGTTTTTCTACAAATGTGACAAATTGTATCCTCATTTTGTTGTATCTGTTGAAGTGGTGTTAAGAAATTCATTGGTTTAACTACACTCAAATATTTATTATATATCTCTAAACAATCTTTAACTAAATTAATGAAGAAATGTTTTGGTGAATCATCACCGCTATATATTCTAAATATATCTAAGCTAGTGTTAAAAGAACATTTTACGTAATAACTATAGGCAAATGGAATATGCTTTTGAACAGATTTAACATTTACTGAATTTTGAATATTAATTGTTTCTAGGATGCATTCAAAATCAGCGTACACCACAAAAGGCACAAGCATTTGCTTTTTTAGATTCTTAAAACTTACGAAATTGTTGTCTGCAGTTGGTAGCGAAGTCACGATTTTGTTGCAATACTTCTTATGGTTTTCTAAAGATGTTGTAGAATGAAAATGAATTAAACAGTTATTACATATATAAACACTATGTTTATTCTTTGTTAATTGATTTCTTATCAATCTGCAATTAAAAAATTAATACTTTACTAAATTAAAAAAACAAAATATATATATATTATCAATATTATTAGCATCATACCTTGAAATATTTTTAATCCAAACGTAGTGAAACCTTTCCCCTTCTTGCAAAAGTAATAGGTTGATGTGATTAAGTTTTTCTTCTCTTGTAAAGTAATACGGACCCACTATATTACTATCACCATCTAAGCCAAATACATTTACACTTATTTCAGGATTGTTTATTTCGAAGACTTTTATTTCACTAGTCTTCAGTGGAAATTTCAACTTTTTAAAATTTAAATCAATATTATTGTCTAATGTTATAATCGTTAATGTTGTCAACGTTATACGATGTACATCTATTTGCATGAATACCAATTGGGTATAGTGCTGATATTATGGCCCACTTGAAACAATAAACATCATTATTTTGTATATTGATACATGCATGTTTTCTCTGTATTATTGGTGGTAAGGGAATATATTGAGAACCTCTAATGCATTTATGTTCATTAATGTTAATTTCTAAATGTAATATTTCAATTAATGTCCAACCGCTATCACGTTCCTGAAATTCACTCATCTTTTTGATGACAACATCACATTGCTCATTGTAAAGGTTAAGAATAGTATCTCTTGTCGAACATATACTAAGAATAACCATTTTAGTCTGATGAGACTTTACTTCAACGATACATGAATCTTCTTCTTCCTTAACCAATAAGTATTCACAAAATAGTTCAATGTTAAATTTGATGTTAGTATGTTTTTGTAACGCATCACTCAATAATTCAATTATCTTTTCTCTAATTGCATATAAAAAGTTTTCAGGAATTAAATCTGTTTTATTCTTGTTCTCAACTAAATATGTAACAATGCGATTGTTAAATACTGATTTAATACATTTAACATCGCCATCGACGTTGTCGTCACCATTATTTTGTCTCTCAACACATTTAACTTTATGTTCATTTGTCCTCTGATGATAATGCCAATTTGTTTTCTGAATGTATTTCTTACAACCTTTGCAATATACATGGTTTCCGTCGACGCTGTTGCAACCTGTTTTAAAGTGTAAGTGTCTTTGATAATCTGCACAATCTGAGAAATGTTGATTACATTTTACACATTTAAACGAAGAACTTGGCTTTTCGTGATCACTATGATCATGATGATGATGATGATGCTGATGATGTAACCGAATATGTCTTTTTAGGGACGAGTTTAAATTGTATACTTTTTTACAAATATCACAAATAAAGCTACCCATTTTTCTTTTTTAAGTCTTGTTGATTTGTTTTTCTTTTTAGAACAGAGTGATTGAATTGTTTGAAAAGAATGAGACTGTATTATGAAAATAGCGTGGTATTTAAACTCTCAAGTTGAGAATTTGTTATCGCTGAAAAAAAAGTTCAAAACAACTATTGTTTACTGAATAAGTGTTCTTATCGTTGTCGTCAAAATGAGTTCAAAAAGTCACAATTATTTATTAAAACTATTCGTTATCATCGCAAACGAACAAAACCATAAACAATTTTTTTAAATTCAGGGAAATGGAATGTTCTACTTTCGTTAGCTACAAAACTACAACTATAATCGGAAAAGAAATATTTTATAACACCCCTCAGCTCTAATGATTCTTCGTCTAGACATTTTAACTTAAATAGCTGGTCTCAAAAGAGGAATTCAACAGTCGATTTTGAAAAATTGTCAACTAAATAACTAAAATTTCTTCTACACCTCTTCCAAAGGAAAAAAAAACATGAGTGAAACATTAAACTATTTAAATAAAATCAACGAGAAAAAGTACCAGAAGGAGGTTATACCTCTAAAACAAATCCCTGTAAATGAGAAGATACGAATTCTAAAATGTTCAAGGAAATCGACAAAGTTTGGTCCTAAGACAATGCTTGAGTTGGAGAAGAATGTTATTTTCTTACCAGAGAAATATACATACTTACCAGAAGATGTAATGAGCGATCTGTCAACTGGAAAATATTTTTTTAGAAAAGTTTTGGATGGAACTTATTTTAGTTTCATTTTTGAAACGTAATTTCTTACATACATACATACAAACATACATATGTATAAAAATAAAAAAAAATAAAATAAAATGAAAAATAAAAAAAACCTTGCGTGTGTTCCATTTATTTTTTAGATGAGTTTTTGATAAAGAATATAAAAATAACAACAACAACAACAACAACACCAACAACAACAAGCTTTATATATTATACAACTTGATATGGGGGGAGGGGTATAAAAGCAACACGCTTTTATATATTATACAACAGTTTAATTAGAGATGTTTATGGAACAGCAACAAGTTAATTTTATAGTTATCGATGTGCAAGGATATTACATCTCTAAAAAATTGTATGCAAAAGAAGTCTGCATTTCAGACGCTGATTTAAATAAAAGAACTTTTCTCATTAAATCACCAATAAAATACTCAGAACTAGATACAAAGGATAGAATTACAAATAAATGGCTGTACAATTACTTACATGGCCTTAATTGGAATACCGGTGATTCTACACTTGAAGAGTTAAACACATACTTAATTAAAACAATCAAAAAATGTGAAGAAGAATATCCTGTTGTGTATGTTAAAGGACTTGGTAAAGTCAGATGGCTAAAGGAACTATTTGGAGGAGAAATAGATATGCATATAACTAATTTGGATGATTTGAATTGTCCAAATATAAAAACTTTATATAAAAATAATGTTAATATAAATATCTGTAAAAATCATAATAACAATAACATTTTATCAAATCAAATCTGTGCTGAAAAGAATGTGATTTTACTTAGAAATTTCATTATATCACATTTAAATAAAGAAAACCTTGTCAATCAATAAATACATTTAAAGTTGTTAATTTTGTTTTAGTTGATTTTTGATCTTTATACAGACTACATCACTTCACTTTAGTTTATCTTTAAAATGGTGACATCAGCTGAGTTGGAAGAATTTTTAATAAAATATGGCAGCCACATTGAGAAGCAACATTTAGATTTATTTCTGAAATTTACTAACGAATTAAGAATGTACAATTGTATAAGTAGTAATCCATTTATATATGTTAATAATATTGTTCATAAATATTATTGTGAAAATATTCATTCACAATCTCTTAACGTTTGTAATTGTAAAACATTTTACAATCAGTATTTGTTAACACAAAAGCTTTTTAATCTCTACAAACGTATTTTTAAGTATTCTCCACACACACACACACACACAATAATAAATAAAAAAATTTAAAATAAAAACATACAAATAAATGAAATCAATTTAGTTTTATTTTTTTAAATATATTTTTACAATTTTTACGTTACTTCATCATCATCATCATCACTTCCCATTACACTATGGGAAGTTAGATCTATAAATTCTCGCTGACCTGCGATGAATTCCTCGATTCGAATATTTTTCATAATATACCTCTCCCCCTGCTTACAGACCTGATTTAACATCTTGATCTGCTGTCTGCAGGATGGACAACTAACGTTGTTCCAACTCTGCAGACAACTATTGCAAAAGAAATGACTGCAGTTGAGATAGAGAACCTCTGACCCTTTTACGTTATTGTAACATATGTCACACTTGCATAAACTAGTGAAGAGGTTCTCTAACGGGGAGACGTGTTTCGAAACCTTCCTCCGCTTCGAATCGAGGAATTTTGCCATTGCTGAAACGACCATTTTTTGCTCCCTCTTCGCTTCCCTCTCCACCTCCACTGCCTTGCAATAACGCCTTTTAAATATATTGCATTCGCTTTTTATGTATGCTATTTCCTCCTGCATATCTCTTATAATGGTATTACACTCCGAAATTAATTGGAATGGATGGTTTCTTCCACCCATCCCTGATGTAATACCAGTAGATGTTTGAGGCTGATCATCATCAAAAGCTCTTATGACCGGTGTAGGTGGTGGTGGAGGAAACACTTGAGTTTCCTCATCATCAACAGCTCTTATGATCGGTGGTGGTGGAGGGAACACTTGAGTTTCTTCATCATCATCAACAGCTCTTATGATCGGTGGTGGTGGAGGAACCAATTGAGTTTCCTCATCATCATCACCGCTTAATAAAAAACTTAAGTCTTGTGACATATTGTTTGCTTTGTTTCTAATTAAAAATTATATGCAAATATTGCATCGTTTTATACTAAAATCCTAAAACTATTTCAATCCTAAATCAAAACAAAAACCTAATAGTTATTTAAAGAATTATGATAGCAAAAATTTTTTCTTCTATAATCAAAGTAAATATTATTTAAAATTCACATATTTAGTTTAACCATGAAAAACATTTCTATACATTGTATTTAGAAACATTGATTATACATTTTCCTTTAAACTATTTTGAACTTTATGGTTATCGCAATTATTTTATATGAAAACAACTTCTTTGTATTTTATTAAAAAAGAAACATTACTTATGATTAACATAATTTTTTTATGAAAACATTTTAAAAAACATTGATTAAACAATTCCCTTGAAATAGTTTTAAACTTTAAGGTTATCATATATATTTTATATAAAAACAATTGCTATGTATTTTATTAAAAAACATTTCTTATGATTATCATAATTATTTTTTATGAAAACAATTTAAAAAACATTGACTTAACATTTCCTTTAAACTATTTTGAACTTTATGATTATCACAATTATTTTAAATAAAAACAATGTATTTCTACACGTTTCTCCTTATCACCAAAAGTATAATAATAATAATAATAACATATACAACATTAAACACAAAACAATCATAACAGACACACACACAACCACAAAAAAACACACTTCAATCACACAAAAACAATAGGGGCGTTCAAATAAATATAAATATGTTCAAATAAATATAAATATATCTCATTTTAATACTACAAGATCATTTTTACACAATTTTTTTGTGAACACCCCTACTGACATGAACCGAATTTTGACGATCTAACATTTCCAGCTCTGCATAAAAACAACTATAACACACACACACACACAAAAAACACACTTCAATCACATACACACACACACAAAAAACACACTTCAATCACACACACACACACAAAAAACACACTTCAATCACACACACACACACAAAAAACACACTTCAATCACACACACACACACAAAAAACACACTTCAATCACACACACACACACAAAAAACACACTTCAATCACACACACACACACACACACATACATAAACTGAATAATGATTGCATACATTTCCCAGCTCTGCATGAGCCAAATTTTGTATGGAAAAAGTGGTCCAGAAGCGTTACAAACATACTACTATAATATTCAAGGTTTTGCTGCTCATACGTATGATTAATATTTTACAATGAACTGTAACTAATATTTCACATACGTACAAGTGTTATGTGACTTATGTATGGTAGGTGTTATAACAGCAGTTGTTAATATAATTAAAAATATATAAAAGCATAAACTGGATACATAAATATTACAAGGACGATATGATTAACGGAATTTTATTTAATAGAGATGAAACAATAAAGATGACAAATTCGCTGAGCTCTCGCAAATAAAACGTTGTTTCATAGTCAGTATTTGCTTAAGTTTATACTAGACAATATGTTGGAAAAACAAACAATAAAAAAAATGCACTTAAACTTATGCAAACTTTTATTTAATTCGAACATTTTTTATCTCAATTAATTTTTTGTATTTCTGTTCACTCGATCTTTGTTTTCACAATATTTTGTCAGCACAAACATTAAACATGCACACAAGCTCACCGTGTTGCACACTTTGTTAATTTAAATAAAAATAATAAAAACCGGGCAAAAATGCCTCACAACATTCAGGCTGCCATTTAAAATGACTTTTTTATGGAAATTTTATGTGCGCCAATAAAGTATATGGCAAATGATGTCATCTTCATCATCCACATCATCGTCGTCATGAGCCTGACAAATTTAAACAGTCACTGTAAACAGAAGTCGGTAGATGAATGTGTGATATGTAGAAAAATGTCAAATATGTAAACGTGTAGGTTTTTTTCTGTTTTGCCTAAAGGATGCACATGTATGTATGTGTATACAAGGAATTGCATATTTGCAATGTACGTATGTATTTCATTTTAAGCAAATAATAAGATGTACATTGAAGAAATTAAGTACAAAAAATGAAAAAAATGGGAACGCTTTAATTCTTTAGTTCTTTTGGAGAAGCTATCATGCAAGTTTTAAATCAAACTTTTTAAAAGGGTACAGTTTACAGGTTGTTATTTATTATTGCTTTTATTATATCACGTAAAAATTATAGGGCAATAATAAATTGTTTCTATATAGATCTATGTAGAGCTAAGATTTTGAGCTTGTTTTAACTTTTGCTTTACATGTCTGTTTCTTTCACAATTTGTCATCGCCATGTGTGTTCCGCTCGATCTTGCCTTCTGTTGAGTTGAAAATTTCATTTACTTTCCATTTTATTGCTATCTCCTTCAGGTTTTCTTAGCCTCTGACCCATCTACCTACATTTGATTCATATAATCTTGTTCTTTATCAGAGTTTAAATAGTACTTCACCATAACGATAGCCTAAAATTGTGACTAAGTAGAATATTTTTAATATTCTACGAAAAAAGCGCTTGATTAATGCTTGAACACCACTTATATTTAGCTGCTGCATTCTATAATTCGCAAACTTAGAACAGTGTAGATATCACGGAAGACTTAAATATTCTTCATTTGGAGTTGACATATGTTTGTGTAGATCTCTTTCCGGGTTTGGACTTCCAAATTATTGGCTTCTAGCATTATTTTTTTTTTCAATGTCCATCTTGATCCACGATATGAAGTTATTACACGTCTGAGGTAACAAAAGGATGTCACCCGTCCCAGATATTGATTGTTTGTCTGAAACCTATTGGACTATGTGGTATTTATAAGTAAGTACGACTTTTGTTTGGCGATTTTTATCTTAAGATTTGTCTTGAGTGTTTCTAGTTCAACATAATTTAAAAATTCCTGAATATTAATCACACATTGCGAAAGCAGACAGGAGTCATAAGTGTTATCAAGATCTTTCAGCCTGCTGGTTAATCTTCATGCTATCCCTTTAGTTGGTGATAAGGTTTTTTGCAGTACGAAGTTAAGGACAATATTAAAGGATATTTGTGACCGTACATATCCATGAGCACCTCTCTTTTAATATTTACTCGTTTACTGGCAGACCCGTTAGAGAACATTTTCGTTGGTGTATACAGCTTTTATAATCTAAATTAACTAATTGTATTGCAGGTAAGATTTCCCCATATTCCTAGATGAGTCAATGTATCAAACGCCTTTCCAAAATCTATGAATGTCTGAGTTATATTGGTGCCCGCCATTCCACAGACTTTTCTATATTGATCCTTAAACGGTTTATATCAGGTCATGATGTTTTGGCCAAAATTCCTCTGTTCTTTGCAAAGAATAGGCTCTTATGCGTTTACTAAACACTTGTTAATAATTTGAGTGCCTAATTTATTTGTACTGTTTAGTAAGATAATGCCATGCTAAATTTGGCAACCCGATAGGTCAAAATTCTTGTACACATTTATAATTAGGTGTTTTCAAGGTAATCGTATAGCTAAAGTTTTTGGTATTGTTAGACCACTCTAAGGCCTTTGATGTAATGCAGCATTCAATTCTATGCATGAAGTGGTTAAAAAATTTTAATTTCTCTACTGCTGTTGTAAATTTAATGTCGTCATACCTCTCACTTTGATGTGAATGGGTTGCGAATCGTAAATATAATTCGAGGCCTTTACAGGTAACTACAAGCGTTCCACAGAGATATATGGACTTTTGTTGTATTCGTTATTTGCTAACGATCTTTCAAAACAACTTTCTTATTCTAAAATACATATGTATGTATGCTGAAGACCTTTGGCTGTATGTTAGTAGTTCCAAAAATTCAATTATTACGAAAATACAAGAACTGACTCATGATCTGAATAAAATATTTATATGCGCTACAACTAAAGGTTTACTACTAAATCGAAATACATCAAAGTGCATATTAATATGTAAAAAGCTCTTCAAATAGATACTGAGACAAATATATTACTTGGCGGTTCGATAATCGATATTATCAGTTTAGTTATAAACTAAGGAGTAATGTCTAATAAAACGTTCACCTGGTCAAATCATATTACACAGGCTTGTGGTAAAGTATATAGCATTCTACAATGTTTATGGCCTACTCAGCACTTTGTGCCTCTCCAAGTAAAAATATTACTTGCGAAAACATACCTATTGCCGACACTTTTGTATTCGTCTAAAATTTGTACTGGTTGTAGCACTGGCTGCAACGCTGATCATAACTTATAACAATAACATCCGCTTTATCTTTTCTTAAAAAAGATTTGATTAAATATCCTGTCGTTTATTTAATATGTCACTTACAAACTACCTACAGTTTAAGAACTTTATTTTACTTCATAAAATTGTTGCGACCAAAGAGCCAAACGCTAACAGTTTTCTATATCCTGCAGAGGATAAAGTAAAATACAGTTTTGTCATCGTAACCATACTTCTGGATGTCGATACTATATTAAGCATATGTCTCTTGAATCAACTACTGAATAACATACAAATCACCAGCAACTTTATAAGGCCTAGAAATTAACTCAAGATATATCTTTAGCATACTATTTAATGTTTTGACGTAATTTTTAATGTCAATGTTAATTTTAACTAATTTTATGTGGTTCATTGAGAATGTAAATTTTTAACAACGTCTAGCTTAACTAGCCTGTCTTGTTGTATTAGAAAATCAAAATAATAATAAATTAATTAATTAAATAAATTAACATTAAAATAAAATATGTTTATATTAAAAAATATAATTTTAATCCCCCTTATTTAATTAACATTTACCAGCTATAAAACTCCACATTTAAAGTCCCCTCCTAATCATTATTTAATTTCTTTAAAACTCCTGTTTTATGAGCAAATATCAATATAAAAAGGAATTTACTTAAGCATTTAATTATGCTACGTGTCATTTGTTCCTGCTGCTGCTGTCACTTGAAACGACTTGACAATCATAAATAATTACTTAGCAATGGCACATTCAAGGCGTGTTTACAAAAGAGGAGCAAAACAAAACACAACTACACATTTATGCACTAACAAAGAAATCCATAAAAAACAGAGGAGAAAAAAACACTAAAATTGCAATTTATACACGTACGAGAAAACAACGTGTTATCTGAAATAAGCAGAAAAGAAAAAAAGGGCTAAAAGGAAAACAAGTATTGCAAATTGCAAGGAAACTACTAAACTGAGGAAGGTAAAAAAAACAAGATTCGAAACAAGTTTAGACAGTATAGATGAAGAAATAAACAAATTTTTGCTTCATTTAAAAGAATAAAAGCTGCAGAGGAAAAATAATTGCTTGTTTTGTTTACATTTTATAAATGCTGGCATATATTCCTTCAATTCCTAGTGGAATAGGTGGAATACATGAAAAATATAATTTCATTACTTTTCTTTACCCTTATGTCTTATGCCTTATGTCTACAATAGCCCACGTGTAAGTTTTGTGTTTACAAATTGATTTATTTAATAACTTTCAAAGAATTATTTTAAAAAAATATTCGCAAGGTCTAATTCTGCACCCCTTTTTCGAGCATTTCCGTCTGTATTCCATGAATAACACGTGCTAAGTTATACTCTAAGGCTTCAGTCGTTTCTGACTTGTCCACTTAGACCATCGACTTCACATAACCCTACCAG
Organism: Phyto melanocephala; assembly: GCA_941918925.1. NCBI lineage: Eukaryota > Metazoa > Arthropoda > Insecta > Diptera > Rhinophoridae > Phyto > Phyto melanocephala. The sequence goes on along the minus strand of OW799236.1, from coordinate 24,503,721 downwards.
CAATAGTCAAGAGGCGTCAAATAACATGATCTTGGCGGCCAACAAACAAGACCATTTTGAAAGATAAACTGCTCACCAAATTCATCCTTCAATATTTCCATTGTTTCACGAGCTGTTTGGCATGTGGCACCGTTTAGTTGAAACTACATATCAACCAAGTCCAACTCAGCTAATTGGAGCAAAAAAAAAGCGCATATCATGGCTGGATATCGTTCGCCGTTGACGGTAACGTTTCTTTTACGGTCGTCTTTAAAGAAAAATGGACCGATGATGCCACCAGCCCATAAACCACACCGAAATGTAATTTTTTTCGGGATGCATCGGTAACTCTTGTACGGCATGTGGCTGTTCTTCACCCCAAATGCGGCAGTTTTGCTTGTTTACGTATCCAATTAGCCAGGAAAGAGCCTCATCGCTAAACACAATTTTTTCGAAATTTGATAATAAATTTCAACAATTTTCAGTTATTGCTCGATTAAAAGTTTCTCCATGATGCAATAGCAGAGTATGCTGAACAATTTTCGCTTTCACAGATGTAGTTTGGACACAATTACCAACCAGTGCTGCCAGCCCGAAAAGCTTAATTCATAAAAAATCACCCTTTATATCATAAAATCGCAGCTCGAAAAAGCAGTTGGCAGCTGAAATGAAGAAACAAATAATCAGTTGATGAACCAAAACTGCCTAATGAATGAATATTCCATGACTATTGCCATGTAGTTTAAACGTTTTTAAGTTTCTTAATAAATCGTAAGTTTATTATAAATTTAGAAATTTTTTAAAATTTACCGAATACACTTAATTAATTGAGTGTTTTATGAAATACTATTTTTTATTTTAAATCTACCTGAAATTTGCTAGAAGTCACTTTAGCTGGTATACCGCTAAAATAGTCTTTAGATTTACTTATTATTTTTAATAACTTAACTGAATTTCTCTGCATATGAATTGATTTATAAAAAGTAGTACTAAATAGTTAACACTTAGCAGCAATTCATTGTCTGTTTTTGTTCTTAATTCTGCCATCTATCAATATTTAATTAAACTTAATCATATCAAATCATAAAGAGTATTTTAACAACGTCGAGATAATAACAATTCAGGTGAATTTATACTCTTACTTGAAAAATTCAAGTTTTTGGCTTGCCAATATGTTTATTTACTTACTTTGTTTTTTTTTTTTTCTCATATACTTAAGGTCTTTATATCCTGTTCAACAACATGCGGTTTGCTTAAATTATAATTTTTTCCAATTAACTCTATTGTTAAGGCTACAAATGAGATACAAAATGTTAGTTGTTTCCACACTAAGTATTTTTCCTCCACACATTTTTATACCCTTCAAGCGCGAGTGTAAAAGTGTATATAAGTTTATCATTCTGTTTGTCATTTTTACAATATGCAGTTTCAACTCAAAGAGAATATAGTACAAATTATCATAGCTAGAAGTATTGATTTATCTAAGTAGTCCTGTACATGTGTATATTAAAATGAAGCACAAACGTATACTTAAGGCTCTTATATGACATCAATTTTTGAGATATGATTTCGAGAATTCGGCCATTAAAAGTCAGTTACGAGACCACAGATGAGCCAAATAAATATTTATATTTATTTCTAATATTGTAGTATTTTTAATCGAATTTTAAGATTAATAATAATTATAATTATAAAAACAAATAATTTCATAATATGCACCACCCTCATATATAGAAACTAGCTATGTTTAAATAGCGGTATTGCTGTATTTTAGAAATAATGTTTTAATTTATCTCTTTCGTTTATAATACAAAATTTTTTCACAAATCCCTTTCCTTTTAAAAATAATAATTTGTTAATTTTTTGTTTCTAAAAAAATATTAAGAAGAATAAGCCCATTACAAGCTTAGATATGTTTCTACACAGTCATATTTTGCAGCTAATATGTAACTTATGTACATTTAACAATATTTACTCATATAGGTCAAGTACAGACAAAGATTTTGGCAAAAAAATCAAACAACAAAACTGAAAGACAAAATGAAAATTGTCGATTATCTAAATAAATTTTCCTTGCACTTGCACCCTATAATTGAAAGTGGTGCTAAGTAACAAAACTTCCCTATAAATTACTAAGATATAATAACTACAAAATTAATTTTAGACCCCATTCAGTATACATACTCCAAATCCTTATCGATACAGTTCCATTCCGTGGAACCAAATATTTCTCATACCAACTGTAGATGATCAATTAACCTTTTTGCAGAACAATTTTCTTTACCTGTATGAAAAATATATTCCAGTCAGGACAAAGGCAATACGTAATGAAAAGCCATGGTTTTCTAACGAAATAAAGACTTTGATCGTAGAGAGAAACTTAGCTTATGTGAGATGGAAGCGTTTTAGGACAACTGAGCTCCATAATGCTTTTAAGGATGCCAGAAGAAGAGTGAACTCAAACATTAGATCTTCAAAGACACATTTCTATCTAAGTTAAAGTTTGAATCAGCTGTTAGCTCGAGAAGAAAGTGGAAGGAAATTAAAAATACAGGTATTATTAACAGTGATTTTAAAGTTGAAGATGCAATTGATGTTAATCAATTAAACTATGATTTTACCAATTTTCGCATGCCTGAGGTGAATGCAAGTTTTTATGACTTTTCCAGTGATAATCCTAATAGTACGCTAAATTTTAATTTCGTGCATTTTACGCAGGAAGATGTTTTAGAATCTGCTTTTAGTATTAAATCTAATTCAGTGGGATGTGACGGTATATAACACATTTTTTGAATACGATTGTTACAACATCAACTTTTCCATCAGCTTGGAAACATGCGAAGATTATTCCTGTACCTAAAGCTGACAGGACATATGGACCAATAGCTATATTACCTTTTTTATCAAAGTATTTGAACGTTTAATTCACGCACAGATAAAACATTTTCTTTTTGATAATTCTCTGCTTACCAGCAGGCAATCCGGTTTTAGACCAAACCATAGTTGTACTTCCGCCCTAATTGAAGTCTCAGAGGAGCTGAGGGCTAATCTTGACAATAATATGGTATCATTTCTAATTCTACTTGATCATTCTATCTTCTTTTGTATGGAGTTGAACTTTTCGCTAGCTGTGACGCTTTTAGTATGAGAAGGCTAAATGTAGCGTACAATAATATTGCCAGATATGTGTTTGGTCGAAGTAGGCGGAGCAGAATCTCGCAATACTCAAGACAGATATGTAGTATGCCTTTTGATAGCCTGTTAAAATTTCGAACATTGCTATTTTTTCATAAAGTTATTTACATAAAACAGCCTGAGTACTTATATAACAGATTAATTTTTTCAAGGTCTGACAGAGGCTACAGAAGGGACGATCATTTAAAACCTAAGACCAACCATATCCCATATTTAAATCATATCCAACATTAATAATAATCAAAGAGCCATACATACACTGATACAAATCGAAGTTTTTATAATGTAAAAATATGGAAATCATTTCAATAAAAATTTTTCACTGGGTGATCATTAATTAGAAAAGGAAAGATATCAAATCTGATCTTCAAGTTTAATTGGTTGCTAAGCTAAATTTCATTCGACACATTTTATTAAATTATAACAAAAGACGTACCTTTCTTGGTTTAGTAAAAGATGGAATTCCTTGATCCACGTTTTATTTCCCTCTTAAGTCCTGTTTTGGAATATATTTGGCTTAATATGCAAACCAGCTAAATCCACTTTTTAAGTTAATTAAGATTTTAATGCCGTGTGCTAGAGAAAGATATGCCTCGTTGACCCAGCATGTAGTTTCTTTTTTCAATTTGAGTCTTGATGTGTGTAAAAAGGTTTGGTAAGAAAAACTGCTGTACTGTACTGTACATTATTAGTTCTGTGTTTATTACTAACTCCAATTTGTTTTTTTATTTTTGTAGATTGTAGTCATACATAAAAAATACCATAAAATAAACCAACAATGGTGGTGGTTTTCCTCTTAAAGTTTGTCTCTGCTATAAAATTTGCTGAAAGGGAGTTAGCAGGTTTACATATTAAGACGATATGCATCTTTTGTTAAGGATCAATCTTACACAATACATGAAAATTTTACTGAATCTGTGCGGAAGCCATTTTTTGCTATTTTGCCTTTGTAGTCTACATTAAGATCCAACCGATCTTCGATCATATATTAGCCGTCTTGCATTAATTAAGCTTCTTACTCTTAAGAGCCGACGAACTATGTTGAATATGCCGTTATTAATAAATTTAATTAATGGTGATATTTATTATAATTTTCTTTTGTCCAACATTTTAGTAAACGTTTCACACCGCCCAACTCGTTATCCTGATTTCCTGTCTATCAAATACTTCAGGTCAAATTATGCGATAGGTAGTGAATTTAGATTTATTGATTTTTTTGTGAATACGAATATTATTAAATGTAAAATTATTCTGTTTTCAAATAATCAAACAATTTTTTTTATATTGATTTATTGTTCTTAAATTGTCTGTAAGGATAACTATCTATAGACATTAATATATAAAAAAATAAGGCTTCTTATCCACAGTATTTTAATATGCTTACATGGTAAACTGATTACCTCTTAGTTAGTTTCCAGGTTGGAAAACCATACGATTAAGACTTCAGATCCCATCAAAGTTGCTCTGTTAAAGAAAATATCATAGTGTTTTTAATTACTCTCTGTTGCCAAAGGCTCAGGTAGTGGTAGTTACTTAGACTAACAAGTCCACTTGGGAAAACATAGACAGATATTTAGGAATTGGTTATGATAGATTTTTACTGTAGACTAGTGTTAATAAAAAAAAAATAAAAAGATTTCCCTTGGCACTTTACATCGAAGCTGTTTTGTGAAAATTCTAAACAAAAGTTTGCGGTAAATTTTTGTTTTTAATTAAAACTTTTTGTTTGCTAAAAAGTTTTTGCATTTATATATGGCAATTTATTTAATATACTACAATTGTGTAATTGTGGTACAAATAAGTGATATTTAATTACACTAAAATTATGTATACGAAAAGGTATAATTAGTTTAAGTTGCTTATTAATGAAGTGTACAAATTTAAATCAGAAGAATTGTATTTTTGGAATGGCTCAAAGACAATATCATAAAGGTTTTAAACTAGCTAACTTTATAAAAACTACAAACCTTATTCAAATCACTGACTTTATTTGTAAGATTATCAAATAAAGCGCCTTATGGCTTATAGTTTCGTTTTGATATCAAACATGTTTTCTTAACTTTGTTTCTAATCTACTAAAGTTTTCTTTTTTACTTAAAGCAAAATCATTTGCCAAAAACTTTCCTCAAATTATCTTTTTAAATATTGTCAACAAATAAATAAAAAAGAAGAATAAAATAACAACCACTGCTTACACATTCTAAATTCAATTTATATGTTAAAAGCTATTTACCAAATTGCCCAAAATGATTATAAAATACTGGCTGTATAAGACGGGCAAAATAGCATTCATCCAAAGCCCCAGTCAAAACTGCAAGAAAATTGTTGTTTACAGTCTTAAGGGTATAATTTTATGAAAATAATCAAAAAAAAAAGGCTGAAACTATAATGAAACATCAGAAAATAAACTTGATTATTTATGCACTCCTCTCTTTAAGCCAATATATTTAACCGTTATGTTGTAATACACAAGCACACACACTTACTTATACATAAAAGTACTTAAAAATAAACACATAAATGTTAGATGTGAAAGAAAGTATAAAACTTGGGATTTTATTTAAAACTAATTGCAACAAATAAACTTCGACGGTCTACAGTATATTCTTACACTACTTAATGATTAAATAAAGAACTGAGTTTATTACTTCGAGAATGAATGAAAATTTTGTCGGATGTAGGCAATGATCACTAAAAAACCTGAGACACTCAGATATAAATTAAATCTTCAAAATTTAAAAACATAATTACATTGTTTGCGTGATTTTTAAGAACTATAGGAAAGTTTAAAAAGAAAACACATAAAATTCAGAAAAATTCATGAAATCTTTATTTGAATCGATAGTACGATCCATACAATTTACTGTTTGAAGATTATTTCATGCAAATGTTGACCGTGACTGCACCTCAAATGGTCCATCCGCTTAGTCTAATTTTGGCATACTCTTTCCAACATTTTGGCCGGTATCTCATGAATAAATGCTTCAATGTTGTCTTCCAATGCGTCAATTGAAGCGGGCACGTGTGTATAGACATGAGCTCTAACATAGCCCCACAAAAAATAGTCTAAAGGCATAAAATCGCATGATCTAGGCGGCCAATTGACCGGTCCCGAACTTAAAGTAAAATGTTCACCGAACTCGCCTCTCAATAAGTCCATTTTTAAGCGTGCTTTGTGGCATGTGGCACCGTCTTGTTGAAACCACATGTCATGCAAGTCCAGCTCTTGCATTTTGGGCAAAAACAAGTTGGATATCATCTCACGGTAGCGATCACCGTTCACAGTTACGTTACGATTCGCATCATCTTTGAATAATTACGGTCGAATGATGCCGTCAGCCCATAAACCGCACCAAACTGTGACTTTTTCTGGATGCATTGATAGCTCTTGCAATACTTCTGGCTGATCTTCACTCCAAAATCAACAATCCTGCTTATTTACGCACCCATCGAGCCAAAACTGAGCTTCGTCGCTGAACACAGTTTTTCGATAAGAAGCGCGCAATGAACTTTCTTAACAGACCACGTATGTTGATAATAAAATTCAATAATTTGCAAGAGTTGATCGTTTGTAAGATGATTCATGGTTAAGTTATAGGCCAAACTGAAGATTTTTGATATTGAAACAAAACACGAAACGTGCGTTAGCTGTTTAAACCAGTGTTGCCAAAAAGATAATAGCTAAAAAATCACCCTTTAAGTCCATATAAATATCGAATTCGTTTTAGATATGTCCGTCTGTCCATCCGTGTAAGCGTTGAAATCAGATTTTTAAAGCCTGCATATATCCCACGAACTTCTGTGTAGCACCAATTTATTTTAAATACTTTCATTAAGTTTGGTATTAAAAATAAGCAACTTTTCGATCCTTCATAGGATGAGATATGACCAAATAAGCATGTATGACTCTGTTTTTTATTGATATTGCAACCAGATAATTATGTATATTTAAAAAGCAACAAAATCAAAAGCATGCAGTGTTGTATATGAGGTTAAGAAATATATGGGCTTTTATAGTTTTTGTGTATTTTATACTTTTTCATGTGCTACATGTAATGCGAAGCTTTTCGTTTGTTTACTTATTCGTCTAGACGTTGCACGAAATAATTACACGCTATAAGTAGGCATATATATAAGTACATGATAGTGTGCTATTAAACAGCAAAGGCAAAAATCGAGCAAGTGTCAATCTGTTTCACAAACAACTTATATGTTTATGCTTATACAAGTACGATACATAATACGGAAGAAAAATTTCTAAAATAGCCCTGATAAGTTGTTAACTTCATACCGAGTTAAAGCTAAGAAAAATAGCAATTTAATAAAAAATAAATGAAAATGCACCGCTTTAAAAGGTGATATAGATTCCAACCGGCGGGCTCGCGTTAGCTTTCGGTCTGGCTATGAGTTTTAAAACTCTGGTATATTTGAAACATTGGCTTTGCTATTTTAAAACTCTCCAGCCATATCTCCAGTTTCATTGTATCCTTGGGTATATCTTTAACATATTATCATATAGCGAAAGTATAATACACGCAATATATCTCATAAAAAGCATAGAGCATCTATTTATTGATTGCATATAAATATTCCTACCATATACCAGTGCACTCAGTTTGCCTCAGATTTTACCCATTAAAGTTATATGTATCTATATAAATTTTTTTTTTCTCCACATATGAGCTAGTACTTCTCTTTTTCGATTTCCTTGCAGGTTCCCATCTATAGTATTTCTTGTAATGGCGTTCCTTGATATTCTTAAGGTTTTTATAATCAACCAGCATTTAAGGCTTTTTCTTTCTGTGGCCATGATTTATTAGTTGTATTGGTACCAAATTATGTAATTGGACACCACCCTAGACCAGAATAATTACAATACCCTGAGAATACATTTTAAACATCTTAAACATTTAAAGAAAACATGTTTTTTCTCCTAAAATTATAACTTTTTGATTATATTTTAATACTTTTCAAAATTATACATGGCAACATAAAAAATAAAAAACTGCTAAAACAGTGATTTTCTTTTAAAGACATCGTCTGACAACCAATTATGTTCTCATCTCGAATTTCATTTCACTCTCAGACAATAATAACTTTTAATATAAGTTCTTCTCGTAGTATGTTTTAACAACTCTATACATCACAGAAAACTGAGTGGTACTTGATGTGATGTGCTTGAATAAGTGGCTTAAATACAACAGCCTTTTTGCTATAATTTTGTGGTTAAATGTATGTGTAGCTGAAGAAGTGTTCTCCCTTTTTTTTTATTTTATCATATTCGCTTGGCACAAAAGTACAAAAATATTAGCTCAAATGGATTTATGCGTAGTGGGAGGCTCCCTCGATACCTACATATATGTGTTTAAAGAAAAAGCAACTAAAACTATACAGACATACACAGATATATATACATTTAAAGAAATCTACAATTTCTAGTATAAGTACACCAGCCACCTACATTTGTTTGCTTTCCTTATACAGTAACAGTAAAGCCTACGTAAAAGAAAATCAAAACAAACAAAGTTTATATTTACACACATAGAAACATATATTTTAATATTAACGAATGCGTGTGTAAGTACTTTGTTAGCATGTGCGTATATATATTTTTTTTTTTCAAGGGCAGAAATAAAAGTTTGTGATCATTTTGCCTAATTTAAGGTAATTTTCCTAAGAAGGTATCATTTTGTATTTGCCAGTTTTGTTGTTATATCATTATATTTTGTCTATTTAATTGCTTGACTCTAAGCCCATTTACGCTTTATTGTCAAGTGTACTCCAAGGAGGGGTACAAAGCAGACATACACTGACGAGCAAAATTGTGCATTAACAAAAAAAATTAAGAAAATTTTTTTTTTGCACTTATCGTTATAACTAAACAAGTTCTACAATAAATAAAATATCTTCTCAGTGCTTTATGTTATTAAGTGTTAAACAACCAAGCAGAGTACCATTCACGAGTAAATAAATGAAAAACTATTAAATCAAATGTTTTCATCTATCCGCTTTTACAGGTCTCGCTTAGTTGTATGTAATGTGTCGTTACTTAATTCTTATTTTTAAATAATATGCATTTAATATTAAGGCGTTATTGGGGAAAATAAAAAATAAAATTTTGGCAAAACTTCTCTTTGCAAATATTAAAAAAAATTAAATGAAAACTTTTCATTTGAAATTAAAAAAAATAGTGATTTTAGCTGAAAGGGGCTAATCCTCAAATAAATAATTCAATCTGAAGACATTTAAAAATTCTTTAGTTCTTCCAAAAGATTTCAGTGACAGTGAAGCACGCTTAATGGAGTGGTTATTGCGTGAACAAGGTATTAAAATTCCAAAAACAGTAACGAAGACTATAAACAAGAGTTTCGGCAGTAAAACAGAAATAGCTTGCTCTAACTACGAAGATCATCAAACTATAAACAATAATGATAAGTACATCAAAAATTAAAAGCTAGTTATAATGTGTCGGGCAAAACAAAGATGCACAGATTCCTACCTTATGGCAGAAATATTTTTGTAAGCATTCAAGAGAAAGCATTTAAAAGTATAATGTGAAACAAGCATTAAAATACCGTGGAGGTAGAATAATGATGTAGGAGTATTTCACATTTCTTCACGTCAGTCTACTAATAAAAGTCAAATAAATAATGAAAAAAAGGATCCCCTTACTATACACCAGACTAATTTGAATGATTTTATCGATAATTATGCTTAAACTGCTGACAAAATAAGATTCCAGTAAAAGACGGAAAAACTAAGCACACAACACACACTAGTTTAAAAATTTCTGGAGAAGCTAACATTTCAAACACTACAACGGGCAACTCTAAGTCCGAAAGAAAATTTCTGGACACATAGACGAGAACGGAAGCAAAGTGGCAAAATATAAATAGTGAAATCTATATATATAAAAGTGAAACTCTGTGTGTGTGTGTGTTAGCTATAGACTCCGAAACTGTAAAACCGATAGGGCTCAAACTTTGGTAAGTTGTTGTATACATACCAGGGAGTGTTTATGGGTGAAAAAAAGTGGGCGGGGCCACGACCATAAAAAATTAGCTATCAGTTTTAGCTACTTGCACTCGGCCAATTTTTCTGAAACTCTGCACACGTATCGAGCTGTCATGACTAAAAAATTTCGTGATAAGAAAAGTGGGCGGGGCCACGCCCCTAAAAAAGTTTAATTTTTGAGGTACTTGCACTGGACCGATTTTTCTGAAACTTTGCATTCATACTAAGCTGTCATAACCATATAATTTCGTGGTTAGAAAAGTGGGCTGGGCCACGCCCATAAAAAAAAGATTTAATTCTTAGGTACTTGCACTTAATCGATTTTTCTGAAAATTCGCACACATATCGAGCTGTCATGACTAAATAATTTCTTGATTAGAAAAGTGGGCAGTGCTACGCCCATAAAAAATAGGTATCATTTTGAGATTCTTGCACTTGACCGATTATTCTGAAACTTTGCATACATATTGAGCTATTATGACTTTACAATTTCGTGATTAGAAAAGTGGGCAGGGCCACGCCCATAAAAACAATTATAATTTTGAGATACTTGCACTGGTCCGATTCTTCTGAAACTTTGCACACATATTGAGCTGTTATGACTTTACAATTTCGTGATTAGAAAAGTGGGCAATGCCACGCCCATAAAAAAATTATAATATTTAGGATTTTGCACTTGATATTCAATTAAAATTCTGAATGCATTTCAATTCATTAAGGGGCGTAGCAACGCGCGCCGGATTTGGCTAGTTAAATATAAATATAAAAATTAAAAAAGATAGGGAGTACTACGAACAGAAAGTTAAGCGAATTGTAGGAAGCTTGCCAAAATACAATAATTCTGTAATTATAAAAAGAGGATTATAGACCAAATACAGAGTTGTCAATTTGATGATAAATGAGCAAACGTAGAAACCTGCATTAACACTGCCAAACATCACTGTATGATGTAATTCAAATAACATAATTTTGTTTCAAAATTTTATTTTTACGATGACTTTCAATTTCATGACTTTTTTGCAATTCTCTTTTAAAGCTTCTCTTAAAAGCCCTACTTATCTTAACGCTGACTTTTTTATGATTTTTATACATATGAGTCCCTCTCCGAGAAAAGGGACCTAGTGTGTCGAAAATTTGTTTAGACTTAAGAGTGGATTCTGGTACCTAAAAGGGTGTAGAATAAGATTAAATGAGTAAGATTTCTGATAAAAATTTATTTAACCCAAAAAAGTTGTTGTGTCGGTGACTGGTTGTGGCTTAAGAATCAAGTACCCAGATTATAACAAACAAAACAGCATTGATACCAAAAATATAGTCACACTAAAAGTGAAAAAATATGTCACCAGATAGGCATCACGTCACCAAAGTCAGCACCCAATCATAACTGAAGGTGTGTCCACAGTGATATTGCGTTTTGAAGCTTTAAATGCGTTTTTCTCAAAACTTCATTTTCACAAACTAGGTCCCTTTCTCGGAGAAGGTCACATATAATAATTTAATTTATTTATTTGCTCGCTCGTATAATATAATAATATAGTATAAAATTATTTTTAAGTTCATTATTTAGAAAAATTTCACTAAAAACAGAAAACTATTTCCTTTCTACATACTGTAGTATGGGCTTGATATGTCAGCAGAGTGTCATGACATGCAATAAAGTCATCGTGAAAATGGTAACTAAGTTTTAACAGTCGTCGGCACAATTATTTTCAATATGGTTTATTGAAATTTGATTGTGGAAGTCTTACAAAGATCTGATTTTTCGATAAATTGTATTGGAATGAGCATCTCCAAAACTCTACTGGCTTTTGTACATGTGCAAAAGGTAAACGCTTGAGTTTGTTATGTTTAAGCAGCGTCGAATCGTCCGTTTACTAATTGAAGTACTGTATGTCTTATTCCATTCATCTGTGGCATCTTTAGGTTTTAAATAAACGTCTGTTTTAAATATTTGGAAGATAATTCCGTCATCGCTTCGAGTTGTTTTGAGTTTCGTGCTGGATCGAGGTAAATTTTGTACATCGTTTTTGTTTTAAAATTTGTTTGTTTGATAATAAACAGTATGACGCGAAAGATTGAGCTCGTTAGCGATGTCTATTACCTTAAAGCCGTCATTGAACTTTGCTTCTGTTGAGGCTCTAACAATATTAGGTAACTCAGTAGTTCCCCTTATATTTTTGAATCATTGATTAATCACCAGGAAATGAAAAAAGCAACAATTCATTTTTCGATAATGCTATCCAACGAAGTACCGAAATATCAAAAAAATTAAAAAATATTAAAGAACATTATTTGTATTACTAAAGAGCTCAAGCTTAAATATTTCTGGTTAATATTTAAATGAAAAAAAAGGTAAAAAACCTAGATAATTATTAAATATAGTATAAGTTTATATTAATTAAATGAATTACTTTTTTTTTAAATAAAAAAATATAGATTTCATAATTATGTATTCACTTTTGCTCGCCAGTGTCCATATGTATGTTTGTTTCTTATGCAAGTTTGATTCTATGCTAATGTTTCTCAAATAAACTTATTTATACAAATTCTCTTCATGATGATTATAAATGGTTTGTACATATTTTTAAAACCTTAAATAAATAAAAAATGAACAATTATTTTCGGTCAATTATAATTTGAATTTTTTATTTGTTTCTTTGTTTAGTTTATTTTTACGTTAGTTTTTAAGCCTTAAATACATGCGTAAATTTATATGACAAAGCAATTTCTATTTTAGTCACAAGTATTTAAAAACATTAAAGCCTATAAATTATAATTAGTCTGTAGGGAGAATTTATGTTATCGTAGTCTGTGAACATAAAATATTATTATACTTTGCCTTTTGATTTTGTTCATCTCACAAACCAATATGAAATGTTATCTATTTTTACATTCTACACTTGTATTTAATGCATAATTAAAATTATGATTCAGTACTTAGAGATTAGCTTAAAATCCCACGTTATAGAGCAGTGTCCGATATTTGCTGACATACTTATTTATGAATGATGTGTGTTTTTAGATCTTTTAGCTTCTATTGTCGTTGTCAACTCAGCCCAGTTTGTCGTATGAGAGTTAATTCAAATTGCGCATAACGAAGTTGTTTTTATACCCTTCACAAAGAGTGAGTGGGAATCCTAGCAAAAAAAAAATAAAAAATTTGCACTGGTTCAAAGTGAACGAAATTTTTTATGACTTCTAAATCAATGGTGCAAGATAATGCGTTTTTCATGCCTCCACAAATAGTTTGTCATAAATAATTTGCTTCAAAATACATGCAAATGCATGCTAATCATCTTGAAAAATTTTTGTAAACAAACATTCTGAAGTCATGAAACATGAGTTTACTTTCACCTAACATGCATGCATTCTTTGCACTTATTAAAATATAATGAATTCTATCTATCTAAATATATACAAATCAATGTGTGTTTGTATGTCTGTATGTTTGTTTGTGCTTTATAGACGGTTAAACGGCTGTACTGATTTCCATGAAATTTTCACAGAATCTTTCTGTATGTATGACATCCACACCAACATTTGGGTAAAAAATGGGCTGACTTTCAATAGTAGGCTCGGTCACATGAATTAAATACTAACTGCTGTATTTATAAAAAATATTTTAGGTTTATTAAAAGCTTATTTGACAGATGTTGCATAGAAATTTGTCAAATAAGCAATCAATAAACCTAAAATATTTTTTGTGAATACGGCAGTAAATTTCGTATATTTGGAAAACGATATCGTTTAGAGTACTTAAATTTTGCAAGAGCAACTTCGATACCCAAATAAACATTTCTGGGAAAAATGGGTACATTAGAAATAGTGGGCGTGGCATCTCTCATAGCAATTGAATACTGAAATTCGTATATTCGGAAAGCGATAACAGTTAGAGTACCCAAATTTTGCACGAGAAGCTTTGACATCTATATGACTATTTTGATAAGAAATGGATGCTTTAGTAATAGTGGGCGTGGCACCAGTCATATGAATTAAATACAAAATTCGTATATTTGGGAAGCGATAATAGTTAGAGTATCCAAATTTTGCAAGAGACACTTTGACGTTTATATGATTATTTGAATAAGAAATGGTTGATTTAGTAATAGTAGGCATGGCACTTGCAAAATAAATATATTTTTGAACTATAAAATTTTTATTTCATTACGATGGTGGTGGCGAAGCACACCGGTTATTTGCTAGTATATTTATATAAATATATGCTTTCCAAAGACACGTTTGCCCATATTTTGACCCAATGTCTAGAGCAGTGTAAGATATTCCTACCTACCTGCAAGAAACACTTCCAACCGTTGTGTGTTTCTTTTAATAAAAAACAGATATAAATGGGGAAAAAAACTAGTATTAAAAATGAGTAAAATTAGTAAAACAAATAATATAAATTACAAGAATGAAATAAAAACCCTGCCCAAAACAGTCCTTTAAAAACCATCAAGAGAAAGCATAACTAAAGACTTAATAAAACTATATTGCCTTTATAAACATAAAAACATGTGCTGATACTACCAAAAAAAATTTACTTTTTTAGCACTTTAATTTTTCTATAAATTGTTTTTTTACAAAATTCTTAGGAAGTTGTTCTAATAAAATACGAAGAATTCTACAGATCCCTGTAGTTTCGTGCTCTGTTTTTCTTTTTCTTCTTTAAACTTTATGCATACACCTAAAGACATGCATGTATTTGTGTCTGTACATTCAAAATCTCTGCGGAAGGTAAAAACCTAAAGTTTTATAGTAAAACTTTTTTATAGTTTCGTCTCGAATATGAGTGTGTGTTTGTGTGTTTAGGTTGCAGTTAATTTTTTTTTTGTTGGCAGGTAGACTGTAAATGTTGTTTGGTTTTTATTATTTGACCTTAAAATCTCAAATAGAAATTCAAATATTTCTTACTAAATTTTTTTATTTTAAATTTACAAGTAAAAACACAAGATTTACAAAATTTCTTTAAACCAGCGAAAACTTGCCCAACAAAAAACACATGCAAAAGAAATAGTGATTGTAAGGGATCAATCCATAATGAAGTGGTTCAATTAGGGTGAAATATGCATGATTTTAACACCAATGTGTCATTTAATATCATGTGATTGTATTAATATATAATAATTTAATTTACATAATTGCAATAAGTGCATTGAACGTATGCATATTAGGTAAAAAGACACCCAATTTAAATAATCGATTTTATTTACACGAACTGTTTAAGATGATATGCATTCATTTGCATATATATTACATACATTTGAAGTACAACATTTATAAAAAACTAAACCATTAGATTTAAAGAGGCATGGCGAATGTCCTCTGTTGCACTATTGACTCAGAAGTCATGAAAAATGTAATACACATTTTTTTTTGCTGGGTGCTAATGACTTGCCTTTACTGAAAAACATACTTGTCAGTGACTATTGCATACCGTCTGTCTTATTAATGACTTCTGAAGTACTTTATAAATTTTTTATTGTAAAAATTGATGGGAAAAATTCATGTAAATCACACAGACCTGGGGGGTCTCAATTACATTTTGTATTTAATTACACCTATAATTACACAATTACATGTAATTGTAATTGAATTTTTTCAATTACAATTACACGTAATTGTAATTGAAAAAGAAGTAAAGATCAATTACAATTACATGTAATTGTAATTGAAAAATGCCAATTACAATTACATGTAATTGTAATTGGAAAAAAATCCAATTACAATTACATATAATTGGAAAAAAAAATTTTTCATTAAGTAATTTAAAAAAAACAAGTAATCATTACTTTTTTAAGTATTTATTGTCAAAAAAGTATTTAATTACAAAAATTATCAATTACATATTATATAAGCCAGTCTTTACCATTTAATAATTTTCAGTTTAAAAATTGAGTTAAGTCCATACTTTCAATTACAATTACTTGTAATTGTAATTTAGACTACCTCAATGACAAATTACATGTAATTGTAATTGTAATTGAAATGTAATTGAGATCCCCCAGGTCTGAAATCACATTTATTGCCGTATGCATAAAAGTGTTTCGTAGTGGTTTAATAAACCGATATTTTATAAAAATTTATCAAATAGGGTCTTTTTAAATAGGCTTTTGCTTTTGTCAGTATGATAGTTGAAGTAAAACGTCAGTAAAAATGCTCTTTTTCAATTTGGTGTCATATTTTTTTTTTTTTTTTTTGTTGCAAGTGACAACCCGATTATTAAAAATGGACCTCGTTTTGAAATAACCACGCATTGAATTATGAAAACATTAGAAAATATTAAAAGGTTACACTGAGACCGGTAGACAGCTCCGAAAATCTTTGAGACAAGAAAGAGCACCTAATCTGTCAACCATTTAAAAAATAGTCAAAAAATATTAAGCATCTGGATCGGTAAAGGACAGTAAAACTCTTTTGCATCAACATATTGGTCTGTGTATTAAAAACATTGCTGTTATAGACGACAGTGTCGCCAAAAAAAACGAAAACCTCAATTCTACATCATTCTCAACAAGTTGAAGGTTTAAGTAGCACGTCGTAGCGAACTTTGACAAAAATCTCCACCTTCACGCGCACAAAAATACACCTTACTGAGGAGAGCATACCATCAGGCTGTTGCGTATTTTAGTCTAAAGACGTAATTGTTTTCTTTTTGTTGCATTCATTACAGAAACATGATAATGGTGTTCTTGTGACCTTAACTGGACAGTGTGTAGTTTGAGCAAGACGGTGTCACCTGCCATAAAACAATTCGATTGTGTCAGCAACGATGATATCCAGAAGAAGTTATCTTAAGAAAGTCTGATATTAGCTGGCTACTACAATTATACGATTTAAAGCCTTGAGATTTTTTTCGTTGAAGTTTTGAGTAATCTGGGTTTTTTCGAATATACCAAAACAATTTTCAGAGCTTAGTTTCAAGATACAATGCATAATCAATGAGAAAAAGCTACATCTCTGTGTCATAAAAAATTTACAGAGAAAAGAAGAGAAATGTCCTTTTATCACCTCGAAGAGGCCATTTAGCGGGCAGTTTACTCCACGTGCTTTTTTATGTCATGTTTCGCGAATGTAATGTTTTATTGTATGTGTTTATTTAACTTAGCTGGTTCAATCAATGTGTAGCCTTATGTTACAGTGCGGAATATCTGTATTCTCTTTTTAAATCCCCTTCAAAAACGCAGTACATAATTACAACATCATTAAGCAAACTACCTGAAGGGTATATAAGATTCGGTACAGTTGAATATAGTGCTCTTACTTGTTTTTGATTATTTTGTCAAACCCTTTTGATATACTCCTGGTACTATTTTTGTACCAAAAAAAAAGCGTTAATACTCTAAATGCTTTTTGTTGGTAATTTCAATTAAAAGACTCTCTAGCTTAATTTGTAACTAGTTACTTTTTGAACCAGTCATATAACTGGTTGTAACGATACTGTAATATTGACAAAAAATTAATACACTTAAGACTGTAATAGTACATCGTTTTTCAAACATAAATTTCATTTAATATAAAAGTGTGTAGAGGCAGTAAAAATTCGAAACCAAAAACCTGGTTAAAGTCCCAGATAAGAAAAAAAAAATAACAAAGTGCTGGATCCTTAAATTGCTGTGTTAAGTCCCAAATAATTTTTTTTTGTATTTTTGAGGTGAGTATACTCACTCAACACTCTCTTAAACTATATAAAGTATTTAAATTAGTAGAAGACTGTATACAAATAAAATGGCTTGCGTCCTATAACAACCTAATGTTAATATCGATAGTTTAATATAAATAAACGACAGATATGTTTCTCGTCTGAAGTTGAAAGGAACTAGTATATTTCGAACCACATAATAATTGCTTTATCTGCTGGACATTTTATACAACAACACTATTACATTTTATATGTTTTTGAAGTATTGTACTGTATTCATACAGGGATGGGAAATTAATATTTTATATTTTAAATTAAACAGGATTTCTTTAATATTGTTTTACTCTCTAAATAAAGAAAAGTATTTTTTTAACAAAAATATTTTCATTTATTTTAATTTGTTAAAAAATTTTACCAAAATTGTTTTTATTTTTTATATATAATATTATCTCATGTTTAATTGTACAACAGATATTTATTTTACAACTAAATAAATTAAAAGCGCTTTAAAAAGAGGCTACAAAATACAATTGGGGATTTGAATTGAACAATTATTATATCTTGTACCTACGATTGATTATTAAAATGTGATGCACTATAAAATATAATTGAATTTCATTTAAAATAGTGTTTAAGTTAATAGCTTAATAAGTCTTTAAGTTGATATAACAATTAAAAAATATATATTACAGCTATTACATCATGCATAATTTAAACATTTTCTTCTAACGCATAGTTCTTCTATTTTATATGCATGAATATATTTACATAATTAAATTTAAATATTTAACACAATTGCCTACAACCCGTGGGAATATTTTATAAAGCTACACTTAAGCCGTATGTAATATGTGCATGTAACATAAAGTCCTTCTTAGTATGTCTATGTAATAGTATGAACGAACGTTTGCCAAAACTTCTGAAGTTTGTATGGCTTTATATTCCCAAAACCCATAGAAAAGTCTTTTTGCCTTAAGGCTAGACACATGCTGCAAAATATCCCTTACAACAACGACAACTTTGGTTTTTTTTACTGCTTGTTTGGTGGCTGGATGGTTGGTTAAGTTTTCTTGTGGTCCATTATATTTTTTAATAAATGATACTGACAAAAATTATTTTCATTTTCACCTTTCTCTTTCCCTCCGACTATCGTTTCTGTTAAGGGTTTCTTCTCTTGCACCCAATTTTGCTTTTGCTGCTGCAAGTTCCAATATTAAAGCGTGTTAAATAAACGGATTTGGTGTGGCTTTCATATACATTTATAAAATGTATGAATGTGTCACACTTTGATGGTATTTAAAAGTATTATGTAGAAAAATAAATGAAATCATTTTATATATTTTAAAATATGACACTGAAACTTAATAAAAACTGAATTTAAAAATAGTTGTATAAAGAAAAATTTAATAAAGTTTTTGTTTTTTTTTTGTAATTTACAGGCAAACATGTACACATGGGTGACAAACTACAGATTTCAGTCGAAGGTGAGTAAAACGTAGAATTAAATTTGAAACTTAAGAATTCTTGATCATTTTTAAGAATAATAATAAAACCTCTTTACAGATTCTGACATGCCACGCTTTGCTGAACCGGTAGCCAATGTAACGGTGTCAGTTGGACGAGATGCTCTCTTGGCTTGCGTGGTTGAGAATCTCAAAGGCTACAAGGTAACTAACCATACAACATTTATAATACAATTCTTAAATATTTAAAGCCACAAACTATTTAGAATTTGTTAAAATATCTTACTTTTAAATACTGAGAATTTGATAACAGAAAACATTCAAGCAAATATTTTTAACAATTTCATTGAAAATTCTTAACCGCAATTAACTTAAGGAAGTCCAAATTATCAATAAACTATAAATTGCTAATATAAGTACTCTTATATATAAGTATTCATACAAAAAATACAGAAAATAATGATTGATTGTCATGCAACTCTTTGGCATATCAAAAAAACCCCAAAAAGTTTGCAACGTAAATGATTATCAAAAGTAAAAAAAAAAATACTTAAAACATTAATTATTCAATACGTCAATACATGTACTTAGTTGTAGTCAAATACACTCAGTATATAGAAGAAGACTAGAGAAATTTAATGATGAACTTACTAGTACTTACTTACTAGTA
Organism: Phyto melanocephala; assembly: GCA_941918925.1. NCBI lineage: Eukaryota > Metazoa > Arthropoda > Insecta > Diptera > Rhinophoridae > Phyto > Phyto melanocephala. The sequence continues at coordinate 24,483,761 of OW799236.1, read as the reverse complement.
CTTAACCATAAAAATATTTAACCCAGCAAAAGATTTGAATCATCACTTTTTAAAAGCATTTGAAAACAAACATTTCTTGCAACTACTATCCAATTAAAATCACATATTAAAGATTCACTTATTTATTTAACTTTCTAGTGCTACTTTTAATTTTGATATTTGCCCAGCAAAATCTTTTTGAAATTGTGTAATAGGTTGTCATTACTTCATATATTACATAGTAATGAGGGGTCGTTACCAACATCATTATTTTAAAGTACAGAGTAATGGCCTATTGGTTATGACCTTTGTAAATGTTTTTTATATACTTTTTTAAACAGTGAACTTTACATTAACTTCATAAATATTATAATATGCCCAATATTATAATTTTAATATTTTTTTGTATTGCAACAGTATAAAAAAATATCCAGCTATAATTCAGCTTTATTGGTAACTACTTATTTAATTGCTTTTTGTAAGTTCATTTGTAAGCGAGGGTCATGATTTCTGGGACAACTCAAACAAAAATAAGTAGTTATTCGGTCGAAAAGTAACTATTTTATGTGTATCTCCAATATTACTTGCTAACTTACTAGGTAAGTGAAGATTTTCCTGGGTGGTTTTGCAACATTTTGCTGGATAACAATTAGTTGTTGATAGACGACTTGTTAAATTTAAGGGTAACCATCAGCTCTGTAGAAAATCAACTATTTAGCTTTGGGGTTTATACCCAAACTATTAGGTGTTATTTTAAAGGGTTTAATTAAGCGACATGATAAAGAGTTTCATACGGTTGGCATATCTTTCACCTGTGGTGTCAAGGGTTGCATAGCTTTGTCATTTTGTTTGTAGTTTCTACAATATATATTTCCGACCTTATAAAGAATTTATTATCCGAAAGCTTATGACTAGAGCAGTCGATTGAACGGTGTCGGTCTGTGCGTGTATTGGTTTAAATCAACTTCTAAAAGAGTCCACATATTTCACAAATCTGTTGTAGTATCAATCTTTTATAAATATTTGGGACCAACCCGTTATTGCTATCTAGCACAATCACCCCATAATTTTATGAGCTATGTGCAAAACAACACGACTGCCGCTGTTTTTCTCATATTTTTACTATAGCAATTTATATTTTTCAGACTTTGGATAATTAATAGGCACTTTTGCTGCCATTTAAAAATATGTTTTGGTCGTTTTAGACAAACCGGCTACTAATAGGCAAAGTTATATATAGGCAAACAAACCTTTTTTAAATATATCAAGTATCTAAATCTCCGAATTATTTTTGGACACGCAAAAGACACCAAAATACAACCGCAGTTTCGAAAATAATCGCTGAGAAAAACTGGCAAATCGGATTAAAACTACAATAACCGAGATATAAGCACCAAAAAACAGCTACTTTGCAGTCTTTTCTAAGATTTACAAATAAAACTCTATTTTTTCCGGCTTCTGAACAAAAAAAAAAGCAGCGATTTAAACAAATTTAAGATTCGTGATGACAGCCACTACAAAATGGCGCACAATAAAATTACACATGAGTCAAATCTAGTAATTAAAAATGTTGTAATGTGTTGGACTTTCCAAATAAAAAGATAAGCACGAATGCTATTTGCTATTATTATTATTATTGTTTTTTAATATTCTAAGTCCTTTCATTAATATTATTTATTTTTATTATTCTTAACCTGTATTTTATTCTACCGATTATTTTGAAAATTTTCCTATCATTCTAACAGTTTCTTCCTCTATGTCAATTCCACTATTAAGACTATCCAACGTGGGAATTTTCTTCATCCCTATACAATCGTAAAATTTTTTCCAAAATTGCAGTTTCTCTTCTTCTGTTTGTTCTCTATTCTTTATAATGTTTGTTGGGTTTTTTGGTCTAACCGTTGTAATGTTTATAGTTTAAAATTTATGAAACTGTAGACAATTATTTCATATTTAATATCAATTTTAATAAATTCTTTTCTATATATTTTGGGTTTTAATATAAGATTTTTTTTTTTAGTTTTTGTTTTCTTATGTTTTTGATTAGTAACTTAATTTTATTTATTTCTATTCTGATTCTTTCTGTGGTCTCTGTATCTGCTTCATCTTTTAACATAAGAGTTAGGACTTTAAGTTGTTGCTTTTGTTTGTTGACTGTTCCTCCTCTTGTTTTGTTTACGTTCGGAAGAGGGAATATTGGGAATTTGGCTTCATCCTCTCTTGGCTTCTTCTTTGGGTGCCTTGGTTTCGGCCCGACAGTAGGGTCTTCTAATAATTCCAGCCACCTCTTCTCGGCTTCGTCAACCTCAAGTTGTAACTCTTCCACTGTATGTTCCTTAAAAGAAAAATAACTTATATTTTTTTTTCTTTTTCTAATTTAAACAAAGATACCAATTTAGCGTAAGCTGTGAGTATTGGTTCCTTGGAGGATCTTTACCATTTCTCCGAATTTAGCAAGGAGTTAAGCAAGTACTGCTTTTTACTAGTTGCTATTTGTATTCGAAAGTGGCAGGATCGCCATGTAATGTGTTGGACTTTCCAAATAAAAAGATAAGCACGAATGCTATTTATTTGTTCTGTTTAAATTTCCAGTCTGTTTTTATTTAATAAATATTTGTTCTTATATAGGTACATTGAAAATCATTCTTAACGTCTAGTATTGAGTGATTTCTAAATCACTCAATATAATTCTTAGTGTTTACAATTCTCTCTTACATATAATTTACATGTACATATCATCGTGAGTACGTTTGCACTGCATTAATTCAATGCATTTGATATCGTTGACTCACACAATAGTAAGTACGGTCTTTGCATTAAAGGGATTAACATTACTTTTGACATAATTATATCAATAGTGATATTTGAGTATTTAGTACGCTACTGACTTCACGATGGTATGTAAGGTTTCGTACATTGTATTGGATGAGCAGTGTATACTTATGAAATACATTACAATGTCCCACTCAACCATCTCAATATTAGTATGAGATGAAAGAACTCGACCAGTAGAATACAGTATACTATGAAATAGTTAAAATCCGAGATCGCGTTTAAAATAAAGTGGCGGGTATATTGGTCAAAGATACTAGTTTAGGCGTTGGTCCTTTCGTTTATTTAGAATTTTTTGAATACATTACACCCAAGTAGAAGCTCCCTATTATTACAATGATACAAAAACTAATAAGCTAAACTATCGAGCACCTCAAAAATATTTGAAATGCTGTTTCCAAGCGAGCTTATTAAAAAATAATAGGATGCATCCCAGATAACCCGTTCGGATTAAGAAAAAAAAGTACTAACAGTGAACGTAAAAAACAGACTCGTAAATATCGTCAGTATAATCTTTGAGAAAAAGAATTTTGTTCCGCGCTCTTTTTCGATGTATCGGCAAAGTATGTCTTATTTATTACACAATTAAAAACGAAATCAAAAATTTTAACTTAAAGAGGGAAACTTTCCTTATTTGCAGCACCCTGTAGAACATGAAGACCCCCAGGGTAGCATTTTAAGTTAATTTTTAGTCTTTGTATATACGTTTGATCCTCCAATTAATTTAAATACTTCGTATTGACTTTTGCCAATGATACCGTTATCCTTAGCATTCACGGTGATTCCATCATCGCATCACAACGCTTACAAGGTCACAGCGTCTACTTAAAAGACAGGCTCTAAAAAGGCCAACAAGTTGAAATCTTCTTAGATCATGTTAGCATTACGTAGGGCAAAATGCCATTTTATATCTGTCAATGGCGAAATAATTCTTCGACATACATTTGCAAAATATCTGGGATTACATTTTGATCGACGTCTTAAGTGGAAATGCCATATAGCTGTTAAACTTACTGAGATAAAACTTAAAGGGCTTCAAATCGTTAAACCGGCAGAAACTCTTTCCTTGTTTTAGATTGTACACTTTTCATTTTAAACTCAATTGTAAAACCTATTTGTTGTTATAGAATTCAATTATGTAGTACAGGCTCCGACTTATATGTGTTAAAAGTTCAAAGACAGAACAAAATACTCCTTAACGAAACTTAAGTAAAAACCGAAAATATGAAACATGCGAAAGAATATTTAAACAAGCTTGAATACTACTCAAAACCAATGGCTCAAAACAACTCAAACAATCAACGTTCATTTAAGGCGGATGGTAACTGCAGTCTTAAGATGAAGACATGTTAGTTAATTTTTTCAAAAATGAAGGTTCAATGAGTAAAATAATATAAAAAGAAATCAAATAAAGATCAACATTTTTAAATTGCATTAACTTTTTTCGAAAACTGGCAATTTTATCTTGTTCAAAATGTTCAATATTTTACTCAGTAAAGGGAAATATTTTTGGCTCAATCTGCTTTATTTTACGGCTTTAAAGCGTTGAATTTACCTCCTCACTAACAAATGCTTTTAAAGAATCCTAAGAGTTTTCTGTCTGCAAGCAATTTCAGATGGTCCTATGCTCCTTATAGGAATGTTGGGAACATATATATATATATATGTATATTTTGCACTTATAATATACATATTAATATAATATATTTTGTTGTCTTCCCAGAAACACAAAGACCTACTACAGATTTAACGCACTCCGTTTGCGTTTAGTATTTATTTGAAATGTTTACAAAAATAGTCTATATAAATTTGTTTTACAAAGTGAAGTATATAAACGCTTAAAATAAAAATTAACTTTCTTTCGATTTTTAAATTCAAGTCCGTTCTGAGGGCAGAAATAATTTGTTACCAAAGAATTAACATATTGTTGGGTAGCTGTGTCTTACTTAAGGGAAAACTCGAACTAAAAATGTAAAATTAGTATAACCCTTTTAAAAACTAGTACTGTTTACTGATCACCACTAATAAATCTTCTCTAGGATATACATAATTAAAATTAATTTTCACACATACACTCGCAGTGCTGTGCAGTCAATTGCTTGAATAATTTGTAAATGTGTTGAGTATATAGGCCATAATTGTCTGTCATTCGTTATTGAGAAACTGAATAATATTTATGTCAATTTATCAAAATATATATACACAAAGTTTCAAATAAGTTACTGTAAGCAATAGTTTTGGTAACTCAACTGCACAATAGCCAAAAGGATGTTAAAAAAGTCAATTATAATTGTATTTTAAATGTTATACAATTACACTGAAAACCAACAAGTGTCAATTATAATTAAGGGGAAATGTTAAGGGGCATTTTGGATTTCTTTTTCTCGCACTAGATAATTGTAAAGTATTATATGACAAATTTCTGATATTATGTATATGTGTATGTATATGAATACTACATGCAGGTTAGGCAAATATAATGAGGCTTTGACAAATTTAGTGCTCCCAAAAAAGAGAAAGATGGATATACTACACCATGTAATAGCATTTTGTGGATATAAAAAAATTTTATATGGCCATTAATCTTCATACCAAAAGTAGTAAAATTGTGTACTGTGTCATCATTACTATAGAGAAACAAATCTTCTTCGGTAAATTTATCCTTCCATTTCCTCGTTCTTTTAAGAATTGAAAGATAGGGACATGTAAGGATTTATTGGTAAAAGAAATTTTTTGGCGAAGAAATAAATACATATCGTCGTTTTCAGGAGTGCCTAAAAATCACTAAGTTTTGATATCTAACGGTGTTTAACCCACTCCTATCTTCTATTATTTATTTTTTAACCAATCAGGATATCCTTTTACGGTTTGGTAGATTTATATATGTATGACCGATAAAGATTCATAATATAGCAATTAAAAATTTGAAAAATTATTACATGACCGATCACGTCGGATCAGCGATAACTTTTTTTTTTTTTAATCTTCCTACTATTCCATTTCATATAAATATTTAATAGCCATCGTGAGGTTTCCTTTCCTTACTGGCATATTATTGAATGATTGATTGATTTCTATTTCAATATTTGACGACAATATTATAAAAATTTTCACTTTTTGTTAAAAATTTCAAACATTATGATTGAAGTAGTGAAAAATTATTTTCATAATAATTCGGCTACCTAAAACAAATAAAGTTAAAAAATGAAAGCATGGTTAGGGTGAGTAAAGACATTAGTAGAGGAAATTATTCCCTTCAATCTTCTACTAAACTTATTTTAGTTTTTTAGTTTAATACGCTAGTGTATTATATTTTATTGTTTTTATTTTATTGAATCTGTCGATTTGGCATATATTAAGCTATCTTTCTTTATAAATTATTAAAAGATCGTAGTCTAATTCTAATAGAGACAAGAACCATCTTAATTTATGTGAGCACGGCCGGAAGCTAAATGTAAATGTAATGAAAATTTTAGAATTGGTGTTTATACGGTTTGGTTCGTTACACCTTAAAAGGAATACAGTGATTTTAAAATTCTTGCTAATAAAAAAATTTTTTTTGTTAATTAAATTAATTAATTACATTTTTATAAAAGAAATATAATTTCACCAGCTTGAGATCTAATATATTTTATGAAAATAATTTTTAGTAACTTAATATTCAATTCAATAATAATTTCTTACTATATAAATATTAAGGATTAATAATGACATATTCTTAAAGAAACAGCAAATTAATTTTATAAAATTATAAATATAAAATATTTTAAGGATCAAGTAAAATGAATGGAATTTTTTACAGGTCGCCTGGGTTCGCGTTGACACCCAAACAATATTGTCAATACATCACAATGTTATCTCGCAAAACAATCGCATAAGTTTGACATACAATGATCATCGCTCTTGGTATCTGCACATCAAAGAGGTGGAGGAAAGTGATCGCGGTTGGTATATGTGTCAAGTTAATACGGATCCAATGCGTTCGAGAAAAGGATATCTGCAGGTTGTAGGTAAGTAATTGGTATTAAAAAATTTCTTTAGCCAACACTCTCAACAATTAAATTAGTTTTTAACCTTTATTTATAAATAAGTTGATATTACAAAGCTGCACAAGAATACAAAAAATGGCTTATAAACCATCTCTTAAATTTTAAATACAGTGTGTACATTAATTTCTCATTATAAAATACATAGTGCAAAAATAAATGCCTTGATTTACGATAAAAACATTGAAGAAGAAAATAAAACTGAAATAAGCAACGTTGAAATAAAATAAGTTTGAATCAGAACAATATTGAAATACAGTATTTACACTAAAACAGAATATTCAAAACATGTTTAAAGTGTTTTTATAGTGCACCTAGAATAAATAATAAAATACACAAAAACTTTTACTTTTAATTAACTAATGAGATGAGTGCACATGTATTAAAAAAATTGCTTATTATTGTTATCGATTTAACTGCTCTTAATTTAATTATTTAGTAACACTGCTGTTTAATATTTACTAGCTTTTTTATTTATATGTTCTATTATACTTGTTGTTTTTGCTATGCCATACCATTTACTTAATTCATTGTCTCTTTTTGCATTAATTTTCTACTTTATTTGAAAACACAAACTTAATCAAAAAAGTAGCGAAAATCTTTTCGATTAATTTATTTTACCGAAAGTAAGGTTTTGTTACTGTGAAATAGAACAAACAACTTTTAGAACATTTTACTCAGCTCTTCAGTATATATAAAAGCCAATTTATAGGAAACAGTTTATATAGGAAAAGTGATGCTGTTTTTATGACCTTAGTTTTGATAACCAATCGTAGGGTTGAGTTTTGATGATAAAATTTTATGGTTTTAGGTAATAAATATCTTGCTTATGTTAACACTGAATCGTTCAGCTCCACATAGTAGAAAACTAAAAGCCACAAAAGGAATATCTGAATACCAGATCAAAAAAATAATTTTTTTAACAAATCGGTTTTATGTGTGATATTTTTTTACTTTATTTCCAGTTTAATTTAAAATTATTTCTCCTTTCTATCCTGTAGTTCCCCCTATGATCGTGGAAGGTATGACTAGCAATGATTTAGTCGTACGTGAAGGTTTAAATGTAACACTTATGTGCAAGGCACGTGGCTATCCGGAGCCGTATGTAATGTGGCGGCGAGAAGACGGTGAAGAAATGCTGATAGGCGGTGAGCATGGTAAGTGTTTTAACAAACTCGAAGGTAATTTCTTTAACTAACAATTTGTCCTCCCCTTGCCCAATAAAGTTGTCTGCCAATGTAACTCACTTTTTTTCGGAAGTAAGTGAAAATATTTTTACTAAAAGTCTTCTGCAACATGATTAAGTTATTTTGAAAATTTTATACGGATAATCAAAGCTTGTTTTTCCAAAGTTTGGTTCTGTTCAACCGATTTAGTAAACTTTATTTAATATATTTTTCTAACATTATTTTTTTTTTTAATTCGTTTAAAATCATTAAATATTAAATAATTTATTAATATTATGGGATATGCTCCCATAATTTTTCAATATTATGTATTTGGTTGTTGGACTCAAGCTGGTTTACAGGAATTTTATTGGTGCTTATGCCAGATCATCAGCAAACCTTTACCTCAAAAATTTTTTGAAAAAGTTCAAGATGTTATAAGTTTTTATTTCTAAATTCCATCAACATAATGAATAATGAAAATAAATAATTTTTAAATATTTTTAGATGTGGCAACTCAGTTCATTTTTGTCCAGAAGAAATAAAATAAAATTAAACCACTTAAAGCTGAGAGTTGTTCGAACAAAATTACTTTTCTGTTTTAAGCCGAAATTTAAGCCTTTAATTTATTGCATTTATCGGCTATAAATTTCTATTTAATCAGCAATGCTATTCCATTTAAATTTTGGCCTTCATTTTAAAAGTCTATGTTAAAACACTAATTGAACAAAACCATAATATAATAAAAAAATAAAATAAAAAATTAAACCTTTAATGGATGCAGGCCTCCTAATGGCTTTTAAAGTGTTCGCAGCAACTCAAAGGCAATGAACAAAAAAATTAAATAAAACCGATTAATTTTTATATCGCCCTAAATGTAACATCATTTGAAATAAAAATAACACAAAACAATTTGAAATTTTTTTCTTCTCTATCTTTACAGTGAATGTTGTTGACGGTGAACTTTTGTATATAACGAAAGTGAGTCGCCTTCATATGGCTGCCTATTTGTGTGTAGCGTCAAATGGTGTACCACCCTCCATTAGTAAACGTGTCCATTTAAGGGTACAATGTAAGTATAATTGTTAAATGGTATTTATGTGTGTTTGTACACAGTGTGCAAATTCTGTAACAATTTTCATTATTTTGTAACCATTACTGTAGACTCTTTTTTGATTTTTTTATTTAATATAGAAGTTTTCCGGTTTTGTTTTTTTTTTCTTTATTTTTGTCATTGGTTAGTAAATAAATGCATGTCATGAATTTTACTTTAAAACGCAGCTAAATACTGAAAAAAACATATATAAACTGACTTGCTAATAGAATACTAACGATTGGAGTCATAGACATTTACTTATACATCGACACAAACTTAATTTAATTCTTATGCATACCCTGCAGATAATATTGGACTACGTGGTCCATTTTAGCTATATGGACTACTTACAACATGGCACTATGTAATGCAGTTCTGGATCATATTATTTTTATACAAGAGATTGGAGTTAAACGACAAGTGTTCGTGGTTTACCGATTACTTATATTGTTAATAAGACGTGTATCGTGGTCGTGTAGGTGCTCCATGGAGTAGTGACAAATACTAGTTTTGAGACTACTCCGATGGGTTATATGGTCTAGCCATAATGTTAAATCGACCACGTTTTCTTCTTTAATTTGGGTGATCTTTGTATTAGTCCTAGTCCATTACAGAGTGTATGGACTAGTCACATTATCTGCATGGTACTTACACTTTTACATATCCATATACATATACTTCTATACATAGTGCTCTTTATAAAAAAAACAAGTAAGAGCACTATATTCGGCTGTGCCGAATCTTTTATACCCACCACCAATTTTGTGTACATTTAAAGCACAATATTTATTATTTTGTTAATCGCTATAGAATAATCTCTTTATAATAAGATATGTATCACTTTCTTTGTAGAGGGTGGTTAAATTTTAAGGGCCCATGTTGAAGGTGAACTACACCTAGTCTTTAAATTTGTTTTCTGCATTTCATTTGACATTTTTGAATCTCAGACTAACTCAATTTGAACCGTGGAAAGATACGCAATCGAGCAACGCTTTAAAGTTATTCAGGTTTTTTATAAAAATGGGCGTTCAAATCAAAATGCATTTTGTGTACTTCGTAATTCTTTTGATCAACATAATCGTTCAAATTCGTCCACAATCGGGAGAATTGTAAACAATTTTTAAATTTCTGCAAAACAGGTCTGTATAAAATGTTAGAAAATCTGTGAATGCCTTCTTAGTTCGTTGAATGGGAACTATTGCTGTTTTTTGCGATAGTGTGGCAAAAGAGCAGTCAACCTCGACTCATCATCATGTCCAACACTTGAGCATCAACATTGTCATTGAAAATTTGGACCATCAGGTAGAGGAGTGGCGCCAAGGATTTTGTTAAATACATAATTGAACCATACAAATATTATCATTATAAAAAGAAATAATAATATCCTAAATAATTTGTGTTTTATTTAAATACAACATCGGTCCTTAAAATTTAACCACCCTTTATAACTTCGATATGCTACTAAAATGCTTTTGTAAATGTAGTCTTTCAATGAAAGTGTGTTAAAGTAGCTGTATCAGTAAAGTTTCTACTAATAAATACAACTTAAATATTTCAATATAGCCCTTTATTTTCCCAAAAACTTTGTCAATAGAGAAATTACATGAATTTAAGGTAAGCCGTTGTATGGGAGGTAGGCGTTAAAGTGGCCGTGTCACCTAAGCTTTTTGGCACAACAATAACATTGATTAGAAGGATATACGTAGCAAATTTGATCATCATACCTCTAATTTTGGCGGTTTTATGAGCTTTTAAATTTCATTAACGGTAGATTACGTGAAAAGTGGGCGTTATAGTAGACATGTCAAAGTTGTTTTTGCGAATGAGTACAACTTAGGTGTTTCAATATAGCCCTTTATTATTCCAAAATCTACATAAATTGAGAAATTATATGAATTTTGGGTAAAACGTTATATGGGGGGTGGGCGTAAAAGTGGGCGTGGCACATTGATTTTCCGTTAAAAAAAAGCGTCTCACCAATAAGCAAAGTGTGCAAAATTTCAGAGTCGTACATTCAATTTTGTTGCTTTTATGACGTTTTTGTTTTTAAATATACCGAAAAATACACTGTGCGGTATAAATTTTCGTACATTTTGATCGATAACTCCTCTCCTAATGCATAGATTTAGATAATTTTCGGGGAAAAATATTGTTTTTACTCAGGAAATATATATTTAAAGTTTCATAAGTCTACGTTAATGCGTTTGGACACAATTCCATTTTATTCGATGTTTGAAGGACACGGTTTTTTCGACCTACTCTTGCTTTTCGAGCTATAACTCTCTTCCTAATATTCCGATTTAGCCCATTTTCAATACCAAACAAACCTTGTCTATAAGAAAGATTCTGGCAAAATTTGAGCCCCCTAGCTTTTTCGGTGCGACCTCTATCGTGCTTTCAACAGACGGACAGACGGACAGACGGACGGACATAGCTAGATCGTCATAAAATCAAACCCTGATTCAGAATATATATACTTTATGGGGTCTAAAATGGATATTTCGATGTGTTACAAACGGAATGACAAAATGAATATACCCCCACCATTTTTTTGGTGGCGGGTATAAAAAAAAAAAACTATTTCATTAGTACAAATAATTGCTGTTGATGTAATTCAATAAATCATTCAGCAATATTTGTTTAATACTACAACAACCACAAAAAAGTCTATAACAGTAACAGCAACTTAAACCAAACATTCATTGCAAAAATAGTTCAATTTGTAAAATGTTTTAATTTTTTCATTTAAGACCGCATGCAATCAAATTGTATGAATGTACTCGTACGTACTAGTTTTTAAATTAATACATACATATGAATGTGTGTACAAATACACACATAGTACAGGCCCATGTTGTTCTTTGAGGTACCAAGGAGGAAAATTACTACATATGAATTCGATCGTAGTTAACGAATGCTAATTAAAATATTTTCACTAAAGCACAGAAAATTGGATCCAAGTTACGGCATTCGATCACAATTTTCCCTCTGGATCAATAGAGTCAAACTGCAGTTGTTTTCGGGTTGAGGAAACCAATTGCACCAAAATATTTTTTTTTACGAATTCATTAACGCTTGATGTTTACACTTTGAAAGACTATTATTAAATTTGGTAATATTACAAATCACGATACAAACAAGCTGGTGCAATCTTTTAAATATCAAACTCATTTTGCTATCACACCACAAACACATGCACATAATCACACAGGCCAAATAATCGATCGCAGAATCAAATATAAACGTCTGTTTTTTAAGCGACAGCGATGTCCAGTTATTAATAGTAATATTAATTCATTATGTATTATAAAACTCTTAAGTGGAATAACAAGTTGAGATAAAGTCGCTAGCTTTAACTAAAAATAGCTTAAATGCTATTACTTATAAATAATTAAAAATATCCGTAGAAAATGTTATAACTTTAAATAGAATCCATTACAAAGTGCCAGCATAACTACCAAGTTTAATTGAAATTTCGTTCGCTATTAAATACTGTACTTCAGCCCTACTTTTTTTACAGCCAACTTGACTATCTAACTCGTTGTAAGAGCAAGTGCCTAAAGCTGGAGTTACATACCATTCGTTCTATCCGTTGTTCCGTTTTATGCATCTGTCAAAAAGTAGAATCAGTGTAATTGTATATGACAAGTTACACGGCAAAACGCAAAGAATACATAAACGTATCAACGCAGCAAAGTAGGTTTACTTTCTACTTTTGTATCCGTTGCAGAAAAGGTGAAAAAATGTCAGCTGTTGTTGAAAGCCATGGATGACAAATAATATTTTTTTGTCGATGTTATCGATAAATTTGATTGTGTGGTGGATTCCTTTTTCCATTTTTTTGTATTAAAAAATTTTTTTAATAAAAGAAAAAGCATTCGAAATAAAGTTTACAATTACTTTTAAGAAAAACATACATAAAAACTAATTTTAAACACAAGTTTTTCATTACCAAAATTTTTATTTTACTTATCGATAACTATTATGTGCTGAGTGTCATCTCTGTTTCTTTATTATTAAAAGAAAACATGTGCAATAGAGGAGATGCTTATTGATGCTTGTGTTATTTTTGAACTTTTTGTAGCACAAAATACCATGTACATAAACTAAATGAATTCCATAAATTCCCTTAAATTGTCAATTTTACTTTCCATTTTGGCAAAATTGTTTTTAGTTAATAAAAATATAAACACAACAGCTGATTAAAACATAAGAGTTGATGCATAAAACGCATTGTATGTAACTTGATTTTAGAAACGTATAAAAAGGTGAAAAAGTATCAAACGCAACAACGCATGAACGGATGGTATGTAACTCCACCTTAACGCTTGATGCGCTAACTTTGGGCTCGCCAGTTAGTTTATTGCTTATTTAATAATTGCGAAAACGGTCATTACCACGTAGCACGTAGAAATTTATATAAATGCTAATGTTCCCCTTAAAGCTCAGAACAAGATCCTTGAGATTAAAAGAGTTTGTGCCATTTGATATTGATTGATATTGATTTGGTTTTAGAGTAATCCTTGAAAAAATGTCACTAGTGCATTTTCCACATACCACGGTACCCAATTTTTGAAAAACATTTGGATGTGCTCTAGAAATATAAAGTCCGCATTTCGCTTTGATGTTACAGTAAATTTTTACTTGCATTTTCCATAATCCTCTACCAATCTTGAGGTACATAAAATTAATGGATATCTATTCTTATTTTTTTTAATTTCTGTAATTCTGACACATTATACGATGAACCAAATTAATCGCAAAGTTCATTAAGGTATTTAAAAATGGGCGCCACAACGACAGCTAGGCTTATGCTACAATATTCTTGAATATTTACAAGTTCCTTTCACTAAGTCAAAGTGAAAAGGAATTTTATAATTTGTTGAAGTACATGGGGCTTAAATGGCTATATACCGCTTGTGCTCGAAGCGAAGCACATATTTTAATGAAAAGTGATCGTTATATATATTGCTACCGGACTTCTCCGAACTTCACCTATTAAATGTGTAAACTCAATTCCAAAAAAAAGTCATTTGGACCGCTTGTGCTTTAAACTCCTCATATGATATACTACTATGTATTTACCTACAAAATTGCACGCACACACAAATATTTAGAACTGTTTTTATAGTTTGCGGTGAAACACAATGTTTATTTAACACTTTATTGCTATTGCCGGTACCTATGTTGTTTAGAAAAAAACTTTCAAAACAAAGCATAAACACAGCAAAAACACAAGTTGAACTTTCCTACCACAACCAGTGCTCGACGAGAGTGCATTGTATGTATACTTAACATAAGTATATATTGGAAAAAAAAACAAGGAAAATCACAACAACACCAACATTAATGAAAACAGATTTTGTTAAATAAAATCTTTACCAATTTAGATTAAACACGTTTTCCCAAAAACGTACGAAAAAACCGAAAGGAATGTAATTTTGTGCAAAAATTTTGCCAATAGGTGGTAACAAAAAATATATACATACATATGAACATGTTTTTAGTGTATGTACTGAAAATTAAATGAAAAAATTTGGTTAATAACAACAAACACAACAGCAATAAAAAAAGGAAGATACGGCTACTTTGTTGCCGTAGGAAAATTGCAATTAAAGTAGAGTTATAACGTGTTTCATTGGCTTATGAAAATACAAAACCACAGTTGATTTCCAACACTGCATAATATAATTGTGTGTGAATTATACATAAATAAATGTGTGTGTGTGTGTGTGTGTGTATGTATTTATTGTGTTATATGATAAAACTAAATTAGGTTAAAAATTTGTATGAGGTTAATGCGGAATTATATTGCTGATGATTGCCGTAAATGTTTACTTAAATAACCAATTTAGTAAATGAAATTGAAGATTTTTTATTATTTAATATTTCGTTGCGTTACTTCTTAAACCAGGAATGAGTAATTTTTTCGCAATTGTTATTTTTGGTTTTTATGTAAGAAAAACCCTTTTAATGCTCTTTGGGCATTACCATATTGACAACTTTATATGAAAAAAAAAAAAAATAAAAGCTGTTACGAAAATCACATAAGTGCCACACAAAATGATATTTGAATGCAAAACAGAATGGTTTCTATAATTTAAGTTGGAAATTTTTGAAGCTTGTCCACAATTTTTTTTGTTTTTGAGATAAAAAAAAATCTGGAAAGTTTTAGGCCAATTGAAGCATTTTTGGTCCGACGTCAGGCTCTCAAAGTCTGCTAAATTAGTAATCTTCCCTTGCCTACAGTCATATATAGCGATGGCTGCGGCGCCCGAAACACAAATACTACGTTAACTAATAGCATACAGCTTTAAGAACTCACATCGAGGCTTAATATTTGTGCATAAGCCATATATAAATGGTATGTGATTCGGTTCAATCGCTGAATGATAGAAAAAAATTAAAGATTTTTTTGTTCCAAAATGTTCTTTTTATTTAATAAAAAATGCCAGAGTTCATCCGTCCGCTTTTTAAACAAATTTATCTTTATCAATCCATAAGACCTAGAATAAAAACAAATGACAAGCAAATGATTGATTCAAAATGTATGAGATTTATATGAAAATGTCTGTTTTAAAAATTACATTTTGAAAATTAATTTTTTGGTCTATCCATAATAAAAAATATGTTGACCTCAACATAGCTTTGAATTCACTTCACAAAAGCTTTATTGGCATTAAAAAGCAAAAATGGGTTAAACAATTTCAAATCAACTTAGAAAATTTCTGTTATATCATCACTGTTTTCGAATTTGATAAATTTTGGTAGGTACAAGGAACAAAGAACTAAGAAAACTTTTAAGTTCGACTCATCTGCATTCGGAAATGTAAGGTCTTACAAGTCGGGAAAAGCCAAAAAAATGGGCAAGTGAATTCCTTTTGGCTAATATCGGAATAGTTTATCAATATTCTAAAATTATTACAATTTTGTTTAATTAAACAAATTTTTTAGGAATATTAAAAATAGAAAAAGAAACTTAAATAAGAATAAAAATGATTTAATATAAATGTAAGGAATACAAAGTTCAAATAATTATTATTTTATCATTAATTGTAGAATTAAACTTTTTAGAAACATTTTCACAAATGGTTTTATAACTATATTTTATGTGATTCTCTTTAATTAAATTAAATTCACGTATGTTACGTTTTTTTAAAAATCGACTTTTTATTTGCAAATTGGTTCTACATTTATTAATCCATCTGCTCTTAAAATATTATAGCGAAAACTGTTTTGTGTTATGGGGATAACACTGTGTACATTTTTTCGTATATAGCAGTGTTATTTACATTTTCATTTATTTAAAAGTAATAAAAATGCACTCCTGTAAAATTTTGTTTTTGTACCATACGATAATTTCGCGCACTGGGGTCGATATGCATATGATATCTTATTAAGAATATCTTTATTTATAGAAACTTATGGTTCAGTTAATAAATTTGTATATTTTTACTTTATAGCTCCCAGTATCATTAAAATGTGTGTGTTAGTTAGTAAAAAATGTTTAAAAATGTAGTATTGTTGCTTTTTATCTTTAACGATATGTCCAATGTATTTCGTTCTCTCCGTGAAAATAAATTTTATATATACTTCTGCCTCACGGAAAGTTAAGATACATTTTTAATAAACAGTAACACACATTGCTAATGGACATATTTTTGTTATTAAACGATACAAATCTACTAACTGAACCATTAAACTTTTCCGTCCCAACTTAAATAATCCAAAGTGTAAAACACAGTGAAAACTATTCCAAACAAATACCACATAATACATTTGCATAACACAATTATGGCGTCGGCCGAAATTCACTACACGCATCGAACTCTGCAATATATTTTTTTAAGTGCCGGCGAAAAACGAACAAATTAGTGAAATGTAACCATATTTATTATATTTGGTTTTACTTTTTCAACCTTTTTGGAAACAAGGTAGTTTTTCCTTAATAACTGTTTAATTTTAATTTGTTAAAGCATTTAAAATAATTTGTAAAAAGTTAACTGCAATTTTTATTATTTGTGTTTTTGTAAATGTTTGAGTTTTTTAAGACAAAGTTTATTTATATGGTAAACACTTTTAGCAATCATGTGAAAACAAAATTTTAATTAATGTTTACCAGACGTCGCCACCACACTGTTTGCAAATGCTTACGTATAAGCAAACAAGTTTTTACTGTAACAAAATTTAAATTTATTATCTTGTTGAGTTTAACAAAAATTTAAATTCTTTGATTATTTTTGTTCTTTCTTTACTCAAACAATTAATATCTATCAACTATAATAGATATTATTTTTTCGTCGTTACTGTGCTTCATATGACGATTTTACACAATTAGTTTTTATCGACAAATTTGTCGTGTTGTGCAAAATTCGTCGTTCGTCTCAATTGTGTTCTAAGCCTTACTCTATAATGACATTCTTATGCTGTTGCTACTACTGTTTTCTTGTATTAGTGCATACGTGAAGATGATTTTCTAAACATGTAAAGAAATTGCATTTTCTAGATTAATTTAATTAAGTATGTTATAAATGTGCACACATACCATTATTCATACACCTATAGATGAAAGTTTCATACAAAGGAGTATGTGTTTAAATATTTACTAAACAAGAGCATCAACAACAACAACAGCAATATAGTTTGTTATATACTTTTAAACAAACACATAGTATGTACATATGTATGTATTTATTTACACATATACATACATAGCATTTAAGTTAAAACCAAAATCATGTAGTTTTCTTTTTTATTATAGTTGGCATCGCAGTTTTCATGCAAATACTAAGTAACGTGTGTAAATATGTATGCGGTTTTATGTTGTATTTGCACTTAAGTTAAAAAAAAATTTTACTTTTATTTAATTGTCGAACTATTTAATATCTTAAAGATTATATTATTTTTATTCTGGCTCAAGTTCATTTTTATACTAAATTTCTCATATATTTTCTTTTTCATATACATATGAAGAAATCAGTTTTTATTTGTGGTAATGAAAGAATATACTGGAAAAGTATCTTATTATCCCGACACCAGCCGAGTGGAATGCATTTTCGAAACCAGCTACGGTTTCATCATCAGCACTCTTTTGATCGGGATGTCTTAGTGTTGATAGTAAATATCATCTATTTAACTCACAAGTTTATATGAAAATTGATTTTGTAAATTAATTCTTTTACCTATAAACTCATATATTTGCCATGGTGAGTGAGAACGAAATTTCTTCAACACTAAAGCTTTTCCCCTTTTTCTTTGTTATTCTTTTCAATTACCACATTTTAATCGTAGCTTTAAACCATCAGTCTGATGGCAATGAAAGCTCTTTTTTTGTTGGTTGTTATACTCACAACTTTTATTTAGATCATACATGTTCTTGTATTTGTCTATATGATCTACACCGTGCCATGTGTAATTGTTAATTTTACTTTTATTTAATTGTCGAACTATTTAATATCTTAAAGATTATATTATTTTTATTCTGGCTCAAGTTCATTTTTATACTAAATTTCTCATATATTTTCTTTTTCATATACATATGAAGAAATCAGTTTTTATTTGTGGTAATGAAAGAATATACTGGAAAAGTATCTTATTATCCCGACACCAGCCGAGTGGAATGCATTTTCGAAACCAGCTACGGTTTCATCATCAGCACTCTTTTGATCGGGATGTCTTAGTGTTGATAGTAAATATCATCTATTTAACTCACAAGTTTATATGAAAATTGATTTTGTAAATTAATTCTTTTACCTATAAACTCATATATTTGCCATGGTGAGTGAGAACGAAATTTCTTCAACACTAAAGCTTTTCCCCTTTTTCTTTGTTATTCTTTTCAATTACCACATTTTAATCGTAGCTTTAAACCATCAGTCTGATGGCAATGAAAGCTCTTTTTTTGTTGGTTGTTATACTCACAACTTTTATTTAGATCATACATGTTCTTGTATTTGTCTATATGATCTACACCGTGCCATGTGTAATTGTTAATTTTACTTTTATTTAATTGTCGAACTATTTAATATCTTAAAGATTATATTATTTTTATTCTGGCTCAAGTTCATTTTTATACTAAATTTCTCATATATTTTCTTTTTCATATACATATGAAGAAATCAGTTTTTATTTGTGGTAATGAAAGAATATACTGGAAAAGTATCTTATTATCCCGACACCAGCCGAGTGGAATGCATTTTCGAAACCAGCTACGGTTTCATCATCAGCACTCTTTTGATCGGGATGTCTTAGTGTTGATAGTAAATATCATCTATTTAACTCACAAGTTTATATGAAAATTGATTTTGTAAATTAATTCTTTTACCTATAAACTCATATATTTGCCATGGTGAGTGAGAACGAAATTTCTTCAACACTAAAGCTTTTCCCCTTTTTCTTTGTTATTCTTTTCAATTACCACATTTTAATCGTAGCTTTAAACCATCAGTCTGATGGCAATGAAAGCTCTTTTTTTGTTGGTTGTTATACTCACAACTTTTATTTAGATCATACATGTTCTTGTATTTGTCTATATGATCTACACCGTGCCATGTGTAATTGTTAATTTTACTTTTATTTAATTGTCGAACTATTTAATATCTTAAAGATTATATTATTTTTATTCTGGCTCAAGTTCATTTTTATACTAAATTTCTCATATATTTTCTTTTTCATATACATATGAAGAAATCAGTTTTTATTTGTGGTAATGAAAGAATATACTGGAAAAGTATCTTATTATCCCGACACCAGCCGAGTGGAATGCATTTTCGAAACCAGCTACGGTTTCATCATCAGCACTCTTTTGATCGGGATGTCTTAGTGTTGATAGTAAATATCATCTATTTAACTCACAAGTTTATATGAAAATTGATTTTGTAAATTAATTCTTTTACCTATAAACTCATATATTTGCCATGGTGAGTGAGAACGAAATTTCTTCAACACTAAAGCTTTTCCCCTTTTTCTTTGTTATTCTTTTCAATTACCACATTTTAATCGTAGCTTTAAACCATCAGTCTGATGGCAATGAAAGCTCTTTTTTTGTTGGTTGTTATACTCACAACTTTTATTTAGATCATACATGTTCTTGTATTTGTCTATATGATCTACACCGTGCCATGTGTAATTGTTAATTTTACTTTTATTTAATTGTCGAACTATTTAATATCTTAAAGATTATATTATTTTTATTCTGGCTCAAGTTCATTTTTATACTAAATTTCTCATATATTTTCTTTTTCATATACATATGAAGAAATCAGTTTTTATTTGTGGTAATGAAAGAATATACTGGAAAAGTATCTTATTATCCCGACACCAGCCGAGTGGAATGCATTTTCGAAACCAGCTACGGTTTCATCATCAGCACTCTTTTGATCGGGATGTCTTAGTGTTGATAGTAAATATCATCTATTTAACTCACAAGTTTATATGAAAATTGATTTTGTAAATTAATTCTTTTACCTATAAACTCATATATTTGCCATGGTGAGTGAGAACGAAATTTCTTCAACACTAAAGCTTTTCCCCTTTTTCTTTGTTATTCTTTTCAATTACCACATTTTAATCGTAGCTTTAAACCATCAGTCTGATGGCAATGAAAGCTCTTTTTTTGTTGGTTGTTATACTCACAACTTTTATTTAGATCATACACCATGGCAAATATATGAGTTTATAGGTAAAAGAATTAATTTACAAAATCAATTTTCATATAAACTTGTGAGTTAAATAGATGATATTTACTATCAACACTAAGACATCCCGATCAAAAGAGTGCTGATGATGAAACCGTAGCTGGTTTCGAAAATGCATTCCACTCGGCTGGTGTCGGGATAATAAGATACTTTTCCAGTATATTCTTTCATTACCACAAATAAAAACTGATTTCTTCATATGTATATGAAAAAGAAAATATATGAGAAATTTAGTATAAAAATGAACTTGAGCCAGAATAAAAATAATATAATCTTTAAGATATTAAATAGTTCGACAATTAAATAAAAGTAAAATTAACAATTACACATGGCACGGTGTAGATCATATAGACAAATACAAGAACATGTATGATCTAAATAAAAGTTGTGAGTATAACAACCAACAAAAAAAGAGCTTTCATTGCCATCAGACTGATGGTTTAAAGCTACGATTAAAATGTGGTAATTGAAAAGAATAACAAAGAAAAAGGGGAAAAGCTTTAGTGTTGAAGAAATTTCGTTCTCACTCACCATGGCAAATATATGAGTTTATAGGTAAAAGAATTAATTTACAAAATCAATTTTCATATAAACTTGTGAGTTAAATAGATGATATTTACTATCAACACTAAGACATCCCGATCAAAAGAGTGCTGATGATGAAACCGTAGCTGGTTTCGAAAATGCATTCCACTCGGCTGGTGTCGGGATAATAAGATACTTTTCCAGTATATTCTTTCATTACCACAAATAAAAACTGATTTCTTCATATGTATATGAAAAAGAAAATATATGAGAAATTTAGTATAAAAATGAACTTGAGCCAGAATAAAAATAATATAATCTTTAAGATATTAAATAGTTCGACAATTAAATAAAAGTAAAATTAACAATTACACATGGCACGGTGTAGATCATATAGACAAATACAAGAACATGTATGATCTAAATAAAAGTTGTGAGTATAACAACCAACAAAAAAAGAGCTTTCATTGCCATCAGACTGATGGTTTAAAGCTACGATTAAAATGTGGTAATTGAAAAGAATAACAAAGAAAAAGGGGAAAAGCTTTAGTGTTGAAGAAATTTCGTTCTCACTCACCATGGCAAATATATGAGTTTATAGGTAAAAGAATTAATTTACAAAATCAATTTTCATATAAACTTGTGAGTTAAATAGATGATATTTACTATCAACACTAAGACATCCCGATCAAAAGAGTGCTGATGATGAAACCGTAGCTGGTTTCGAAAATGCATTCCACTCGGCTGGTGTCGGGATAATAAGATACTTTTCCAGTATATTCTTTCATTACCACAAATAAAAACTGATTTCTTCATATGTATATGAAAAAGAAAATATATGAGAAATTTAGTATAAAAATGAACTTGAGCCAGAATAAAAATAATATAATCTTTAAGATATTAAATAGTTCGACAATTAAATAAAAGTAAAATTAACAATTACACATGGCACGGTGTAGATCATATAGACAAATACAAGAACATGTATGATCTAAATAAAAGTTGTGAGTATAACAACCAACAAAAAAAGAGCTTTCATTGCCATCAGACTGATGGTTTAAAGCTACGATTAAAATGTGGTAATTGAAAAGAATAACAAAGAAAAAGGGGAAAAGCTTTAGTGTTGAAGAAATTTCGTTCTCACTCACCATGGCAAATATATGAGTTTATAGGTAAAAGAATTAATTTACAAAATCAATTTTCATATAAACTTGTGAGTTAAATAGATGATATTTACTATCAACACTAAGACATCCCGATCAAAAGAGTGCTGATGATGAAACCGTAGCTGGTTTCGAAAATGCATTCCACTCGGCTGGTGTCGGGATAATAAGATACTTTTCCAGTATATTCTTTCATTACCACAAATAAAAACTGATTTCTTCATATGTATATGAAAAAGAAAATATATGAGAAATTTAGTATAAAAATGAACTTGAGCCAGAATAAAAATAATATAATCTTTAAGATATTAAATAGTTCGACAATTAAATAAAAGTAAAATTAACAATTACACATGGCACGGTGTAGATCATATAGACAAATACAAGAACATGTATGATCTAAATAAAAGTTGTGAGTATAACAACCAACAAAAAAAGAGCTTTCATTGCCATCAGACTGATGGTTTAAAGCTACGATTAAAATGTGGTAATTGAAAAGAATAACAAAGAAAAAGGGGAAAAGCTTTAGTGTTGAAGAAATTTCGTTCTCACTCACCATGGCAAATATATGAGTTTATAGGTAAAAGAATTAATTTACAAAATCAATTTTCATATAAACTTGTGAGTTAAATAGATGATATTTACTATCAACACTAAGACATCCCGATCAAAAGAGTGCTGATGATGAAACCGTAGCTGGTTTCGAAAATGCATTCCACTCGGCTGGTGTCGGGATAATAAGATACTTTTCCAGTATATTCTTTCATTACCACAAATAAAAACTGATTTCTTCATATGTATATGAAAAAGAAAATATATGAGAAATTTAGTATAAAAATGAACTTGAGCCAGAATAAAAATAATATAATCTTTAAGATATTAAATAGTTCGACAATTAAATAAAAGTAAAATTAACAATTACACATGGCACGGTGTAGATCATATAGACAAATACAAGAACATGTATGATCTAAATAAAAGTTGTGAGTATAACAACCAACAAAAAAAGAGCTTTCATTGCCATCAGACTGATGGTTTAAAGCTACGATTAAAATGTGGTAATTGAAAAGAATAACAAAGAAAAAGGGGAAAAGCTTTAGTGTTGAAGAAATTTCGTTCTCACTCACCATGGCAAATATATGAGTTTATAGGTAAAAGAATTAATTTACAAAATCAATTTTCATATAAACTTGTGAGTTAAATAGATGATATTTACTATCAACACTAAGACATCCCGATCAAAAGAGTGCTGATGATGAAACCGTAGCTGGTTTCGAAAATGCATTCCACTCGGCTGGTGTCGGGATAATAAGATACTTTTCCAGTATATTCTTTCATTACCACAAATAAAAACTGATTTCTTCATATGTATATGAAAAAGAAAATATATGAGAAATTTAGTATAAAAATGAACTTGAGCCAGAATAAAAATAATATAATCTTTAAGATATTAAATAGTTCGACAATTAAATAAAAGTAAAATTAACAATTACACATGGCACGGTGTAGATCATATAGACAAATACAAGAACATGTATGATCTAAATAAAAGTTGTGAGTATAACAACCAACAAAAAAAGAGCTTTCATTGCCATCAGACTGATGGTTTAAAGCTACGATTAAAATGTGGTAATTGAAAAGAATAACAAAGAAAAAGGGGAAAAGCTTTAGTGTTGAAGAAATTTCGTTCTCACTCACCATGGCAAATATATGAGTTTATAGGTAAAAGAATTAATTTACAAAATCAATTTTCATATAAACTTGTGAGTTAAATAGATGATATTTACTATCAACACTAAGACATCCCGATCAAAAGAGTGCTGATGATGAAACCGTAGCTGGTTTCGAAAATGCATTCCACTCGGCTGGTGTCGGGATAATAAGATACTTTTCCAGTATATTCTTTCATTACCACAAATAAAAACTGATTTCTTCATATGTATATGAAAAAGAAAATATATGAGAAATTTAGTATAAAAATGAACTTGAGCCAGAATAAAAATAATATAATCTTTAAGATATTAAATAGTTCGACAATTAAATAAAAGTAAAATTAACAATTACACATGGCACGGTGTAGATCATATAGACAAATACAAGAACATGTATGATCTAAATAAAAGTTGTGAGTATAACAACCAACAAAAAAAGAGCTTTCATTGCCATCAGACTGATGGTTTAAAGCTACGATTAAAATGTGGTAATTGAAAAGAATAACAAAGAAAAAGGGGAAAAGCTTTAGTGTTGAAGAAATTTCGTTCTCACTCACCATGGCAAATATATGAGTTTATAGGTAAAAGAATTAATTTACAAAATCAATTTTCATATAAACTTGTGAGTTAAATAGATGATATTTACTATCAACACTAAGACATCCCGATCAAAAGAGTGCTGATGATGAAACCGTAGCTGGTTTCGAAAATGCATTCCACTCGGCTGGTGTCGGGATAATAAGATACTTTTCCAGTATATTCTTTCATTACCACAAATAAAAACTGATTTCTTCATATGTATATGAAAAAGAAAATATATGAGAAATTTAGTATAAAAATGAACTTGAGCCAGAATAAAAATAATATAATCTTTAAGATATTAAATAGTTCGACAATTAAATAAAAGTAAAATTAACAATTACACATGGCACGGTGTAGATCATATAGACAAATACAAGAACATGTATGATCTAAATAAAAGTTGTGAGTATAACAACCAACAAAAAAAGAGCTTTCATTGCCATCAGACTGATGGTTTAAAGCTACGATTAAAATGTGGTAATTGAAAAGAATAACAAAGAAAAAGGGGAAAAGCTTTAGTGTTGAAGAAATTTCGTTCTCACTCACCATGGCAAATATATGAGTTTATAGGTAAAAGAATTAATTTACAAAATCAATTTTCATATAAACTTGTGAGTTAAATAGATGATATTTACTATCAACACTAAGACATCCCGATCAAAAGAGTGCTGATGATGAAACCGTAGCTGGTTTCGAAAATGCATTCCACTCGGCTGGTGTCGGGATAATAAGATACTTTTCCAGTATATTCTTTCATTACCACAAATAAAAACTGATTTCTTCATATGTATATGAAAAAGAAAATATATGAGAAATTTAGTATAAAAATGAACTTGAGCCAGAATAAAAATAATATAATCTTTAAGATATTAAATAGTTCGACAATTAAATAAAAGTAAAATTAACAATTACACATGGCACGGTGTAGATCATATAGACAAATACAAGAACATGTATGATCTAAATAAAAGTTGTGAGTATAACAACCAACAAAAAAAGAGCTTTCATTGCCATCAGACTGATGGTTTAAAGCTACGATTAAAATGTGGTAATTGAAAAGAATAACAAAGAAAAAGGGGAAAAGCTTTAGTGTTGAAGAAATTTCGTTCTCACTCACCATGGCAAATATATGAGTTTATAGGTAAAAGAATTAATTTACAAAATCAATTTTCATATAAACTTGTGAGTTAAATAGATGATATTTACTATCAACACTAAGACATCCCGATCAAAAGAGTGCTGATGATGAAACCGTAGCTGGTTTCGAAAATGCATTCCACTCGGCTGGTGTCGGGATAATAAGATACTTTTCCAGTATATTCTTTCATTACCACAAATAAAAACTGATTTCTTCATATGTATATGAAAAAGAAAATATATGAGAAATTTAGTATAAAAATGAACTTGAGCCAGAATAAAAATAATATAATCTTTAAGATATTAAATAGTTCGACAATTAAATAAAAGTAAAATTAACAATTACACATGGCACGGTGTAGATCATATAGACAAATACAAGAACATGTATGATCTAAATAAAAGTTGTGAGTATAACAACCAACAAAAAAAGAGCTTTCATTGCCATCAGACTGATGGTTTAAAGCTACGATTAAAATGTGGTAATTGAAAAGAATAACAAAGAAAAAGGGGAAAAGCTTTAGTGTTGAAGAAATTTCGTTCTCACTCACCATGGCAAATATATGAGTTTATAGGTAAAAGAATTAATTTACAAAATCAATTTTCATATAAACTTGTGAGTTAAATAGATGATATTTACTATCAACACTAAGACATCCCGATCAAAAGAGTGCTGATGATGAAACCGTAGCTGGTTTCGAAAATGCATTCCACTCGGCTGGTGTCGGGATAATAAGATACTTTTCCAGTATATTCTTTCATTACCACAAATAAAAACTGATTTCTTCATATGTATATGAAAAAGAAAATATATGAGAAATTTAGTATAAAAATGAACTTGAGCCAGAATAAAAATAATATAATCTTTAAGATATTAAATAGTTCGACAATTAAATAAAAGTAAAATTAACAATTACACATGGCACGGTGTAGATCATATAGACAAATACAAGAACATGTATGATCTAAATAAAAGTTGTGAGTATAACAACCAACAAAAAAAGAGCTTTCATTGCCATCAGACTGATGGTTTAAAGCTACGATTAAAATGTGGTAATTGAAAAGAATAACAAAGAAAAAGGGGAAAAGCTTTAGTGTTGAAGAAATTTCGTTCTCACTCACCATGGCAAATATATGAGTTTATAGGTAAAAGAATTAATTTACAAAATCAATTTTCATATAAACTTGTGAGTTAAATAGATGATATTTACTATCAACACTAAGACATCCCGATCAAAAGAGTGCTGATGATGAAACCGTAGCTGGTTTCGAAAATGCATTCCACTCGGCTGGTGTCGGGATAATAAGATACTTTTCCAGTATATTCTTTCATTACCACAAATAAAAACTGATTTCTTCATATGTATATGAAAAAGAAAATATATGAGAAATTTAGTATAAAAATGAACTTGAGCCAGAATAAAAATAATATAATCTTTAAGATATTAAATAGTTCGACAATTAAATAAAAGTAAAATTAACAATTACACATGGCACGGTGTAGATCATATAGACAAATACAAGAACATGTATGATCTAAATAAAAGTTGTGAGTATAACAACCAACAAAAAAAGAGCTTTCATTGCCATCAGACTGATGGTTTAAAGCTACGATTAAAATGTGGTAATTGAAAAGAATAACAAAGAAAAAGGGGAAAAGCTTTAGTGTTGAAGAAATTTCGTTCTCACTCACCATGGCAAATATATGAGTTTATAGGTAAAAGAATTAATTTACAAAATCAATTTTCATATAAAC
The DNA here is from genome assembly GCA_941918925.1 of Phyto melanocephala. Taxonomy (NCBI): domain Eukaryota; kingdom Metazoa; phylum Arthropoda; class Insecta; order Diptera; family Rhinophoridae; genus Phyto; species Phyto melanocephala. The sequence goes on along the minus strand of OW799236.1, from coordinate 24,456,071 downwards.
TTGTGAGTTAAATAGATGATATTTACTATCAACACTAAGACATCCCGATCAAAAGAGTGCTGATGATGAAACCGTAGCTGGTTTCGAAAATGCATTCCACTCGGCTGGTGTCGGGATAATAAGATACTTTTCCAGTATATTCTTTCATTACCACAAATAAAAACTGATTTCTTCATATGTATATGAAAAAGAAAATATATGAGAAATTTAGTATAAAAATGAACTTCAGCCAGAATAAAAATAATATAATCTTTAAGATATTAAATAGTTCGACAATTAAATAAAAGTAAAATTAACAATTACACATGGCACGGTGTAGATCATATAGACAAATACAAGAACATGTATGATCTAAATAAAAGTTGTGAGTATAACAACCAACAAAAAAAGAGCTTTCATTGCCATCAGACTGATGGTTTAAAGCTACGATTAAAATGTGGTAATTGAAAAGAATAACAAAGAAAAAGGGGAAAAGCTTTAGTGTTGAAGAAATTTCGTTCTCACTCACCATGGCAAATATATGAGTTTATAGGTAAAAGAATTAATTTACAAAATCAATTTTCATATAAACTTGTGAGTTAAATAGATGATATTTACTATCAACACTAAGACATCCCGATCAAAAGAGTGCTGATGATGAAACCGTAGCTGGTTTCGAAAATGCATTCCACTCGGCTGGTGTCGGGATAATAAGATACTTTTCCAGTATATTCTTTCATTACCACAAATAAAAACTGATTTCTTCATATGTATATGAAAAAGAAAATATATGAGAAATTTAGTATAAAAATGAACTTGAGCCAGAATAAAAATAATATAATCTTTAAGATATTAAATAGTTCGACAATTAAATAAAAGTAAAATTAACAATTACACATGGCACGGTGTAGATCATATAGACAAATACAAGAACATGTATGATCTAAATAAAAGTTGTGAGTATAACAACCAACAAAAAAAGAGCTTTCATTGCCATCAGACTGATGGTTTAAAGCTACGATTAAAATGTGGTAATTGAAAAGAATAACAAAGAAAAAGGGGAAAAGCTTTAGTGTTGAAGAAATTTCGTTCTCACTCACCATGGCAAATATATGAGTTTATAGGTAAAAGAATTAATTTACAAAATCAATTTTCATATAAACTTGTGAGTTAAATAGATGATATTTACTATCAACACTAAGACATCCCGATCAAAAGAGTGCTGATGATGAAACCGTAGCTGGTTTCGAAAATGCATTCCACTCGGCTGGTGTCGGGATAATAAGATACTTTTCCAGTATATTCTTTCATTACCACAAATAAAAACTGATTTCTTCATATGTATATGAAAAAGAAAATATATGAGAAATTTAGTATAAAAATGAACTTGAGCCAGAATAAAAATAATATAATCTTTAAGATATTAAATAGTTCGACAATTAAATAAAAGTAAAATTAACAATTACACATGGCACGGTGTAGATCATATAGACAAATACAAGAACATGTATGATCTAAATAAAAGTTGTGAGTATAACAACCAACAAAAAAAGAGCTTTCATTGCCATCAGACTGATGGTTTAAAGCTACGATTAAAATGTGGTAATTGAAAAGAATAACAAAGAAAAAGGGGAAAAGCTTTAGTGTTGAAGAAATTTCGTTCTCACTCACCATGGCAAATATATGAGTTTATAGGTAAAAGAATTAATTTACAAAATCAATTTTCATATAAACTTGTGAGTTAAATAGATGATATTTACTATCAACACTAAGACATCCCGATCAAAAGAGTGCTGATGATGAAACCGTAGCTGGTTTCGAAAATGCATTCCACTCGGCTGGTGTCGGGATAATAAGATACTTTTCCAGTATATTCTTTCATTACCACAAATAAAAACTGATTTCTTCATATGTATATGAAAAAGAAAATATATGAGAAATTTAGTATAAAAATGAACTTGAGCCAGAATAAAAATAATATAATCTTTAAGATATTAAATAGTTCGACAATTAAATAAAAGTAAAATTAACAATTACACATGGCACGGTGTAGATCATATAGACAAATACAAGAACATGTATGATCTAAATAAAAGTTGTGAGTATAACAACCAACAAAAAAAGAGCTTTCATTGCCATCAGACTGATGGTTTAAAGCTACGATTAAAATGTGGTAATTGAAAAGAATAACAAAGAAAAAGGGGAAAAGCTTTAGTGTTGAAGAAATTTCGTTCTCACTCACCATGGCAAATATATGAGTTTATAGGTAAAAGAATTAATTTACAAAATCAATTTTCATATAAACTTGTGAGTTAAATAGATGATATTTACTATCAACACTAAGACATCCCGATCAAAAGAGTGCTGATGATGAAACCGTAGCTGGTTTCGAAAATGCATTCCACTCGGCTGGTGTCGGGATAATAAGATACTTTTCCAGTATATTCTTTCATTACCACAAATAAAAACTGATTTCTTCATATGTATATGAAAAAGAAAATATATGAGAAATTTAGTATAAAAATGAACTTGAGCCAGAATAAAAATAATATAATCTTTAAGATATTAAATAGTTCGACAATTAAATAAAAGTAAAATTAACAATTACACATGGCACGGTGTAGATCATATAGACAAATACAAGAACATGTATGATCTAAATAAAAGTTGTGAGTATAACAACCAACAAAAAAAGAGCTTTCATTGCCATCAGACTGATGGTTTAAAGCTACGATTAAAATGTGGTAATTGAAAAGAATAACAAAGAAAAAGGGGAAAAGCTTTAGTGTTGAAGAAATTTCGTTCTCACTCACCATGGCAAATATATGAGTTTATAGGTAAAAGAATTAATTTACAAAATCAATTTTCATATAAACTTGTGAGTTAAATAGATGATATTTACTATCAACACTAAGACATCCCGATCAAAAGAGTGCTGATGATGAAACCGTAGCTGGTTTCGAAAATGCATTCCACTCGGCTGGTGTCGGGATAATAAGATACTTTTCCAGTATATTCTTTCATTACCACAAATAAAAACTGATTTCTTCATATGTATATGAAAAAGAAAATATATGAGAAATTTAGTATAAAAATGAACTTGAGCCAGAATAAAAATAATATAATCTTTAAGATATTAAATAGTTCGACAATTAAATAAAAGTAAAATTAACAATTACACATGGCACGGTGTAGATCATATAGACAAATACAAGAACATGTATGATCTAAATAAAAGTTGTGAGTATAACAACCAACAAAAAAAGAGCTTTCATTGCCATCAGACTGATGGTTTAAAGCTACGATTAAAATGTGGTAATTGAAAAGAATAACAAAGAAAAAGGGGAAAAGCTTTAGTGTTGAAGAAATTTCGTTCTCACTCACCATGGCAAATATATGAGTTTATAGGTAAAAGAATTAATTTACAAAATCAATTTTCATATAAACTTGTGAGTTAAATAGATGATATTTACTATCAACACTAAGACATCCCGATCAAAAGAGTGCTGATGATGAAACCGTAGCTGGTTTCGAAAATGCATTCCACTCGGCTGGTGTCGGGATAATAAGATACTTTTCCAGTATATTCTTTCATTACCACAAATAAAAACTGATTTCTTCATATGTATATGAAAAAGAAAATATATGAGAAATTTAGTATAAAAATGAACTTGAGCCAGAATAAAAATAATATAATCTTTAAGATATTAAATAGTTCGACAATTAAATAAAAGTAAAATTAACAATTACACATGGCACGGTGTAGATCATATAGACAAATACAAGAACATGTATGATCTAAATAAAAGTTGTGAGTATAACAACCAACAAAAAAAGAGCTTTCATTGCCATCAGACTGATGGTTTAAAGCTACGATTAAAATGTGGTAATTGAAAAGAATAACAAAGAAAAAGGGGAAAAGCTTTAGTGTTGAAGAAATTTCGTTCTCACTCACCATGGCAAATATATGAGTTTATAGGTAAAAGAATTAATTTACAAAATCAATTTTCATATAAACTTGTGAGTTAAATAGATGATATTTACTATCAACACTAAGACATCCCGATCAAAAGAGTGCTGATGATGAAACCGTAGCTGGTTTCGAAAATGCATTCCACTCGGCTGGTGTCGGGATAATAAGATACTTTTCCAGTATATTCTTTCATTACCACAAATAAAAACTGATTTCTTCATATGTATATGAAAAAGAAAATATATGAGAAATTTAGTATAAAAATGAACTTGAGCCAGAATAAAAATAATATAATCTTTAAGATATTAAATAGTTCGACAATTAAATAAAAGTAAAATTAACAATTACACATGGCACGGTGTAGATCATATAGACAAATACAAGAACATGTATGATCTAAATAAAAGTTGTGAGTATAACAACCAACAAAAAAAGAGCTTTCATTGCCATCAGACTGATGGTTTAAAGCTACGATTAAAATGTGGTAATTGAAAAGAATAACAAAGAAAAAGGGGAAAAGCTTTAGTGTTGAAGAAATTTCGTTCTCACTCACCATGGCAAATATATGAGTTTATAGGTAAAAGAATTAATTTACAAAATCAATTTTCATATAAACTTGTGAGTTAAATAGATGATATTTACTATCAACACTAAGACATCCCGATCAAAAGAGTGCTGATGATGAAACCGTAGCTGGTTTCGAAAATGCATTCCACTCGGCTGGTGTCGGGATAATAAGATACTTTTCCAGTACATTCTTTCATTACCACAAATAAAAACTGATTTCTTCATATGTATATGAAAAAGAAAATATATGAGAAATTTAGTATAAAAATGAACTTGAGCCAGAATAAAAATAATATAATCTTTAAGATATTAAATAGTTCGACAATTAAATAAAAGTAAAATTAACAATTACACATGGCACGGTGTAGATCATATAGACAAATACAAGAACATGTATGATCTAAATAAAAGTTGTGAGTATAACAACCAACAAAAAAAGAGCTTTCATTGCCATCAGACTGATGGTTTAAAGCTACGATTAAAATGTGGTAATTGAAAAGAATAACAAAGAAAAAGGGGAAAAGCTTTAGTGTTGAAGAAATTTCGTTCTCACTCACCATGGCAAATATATGAGTTTATAGGTAAAAGAATTAATTTACAAAATCAATTTTCATATAAACTTGTGAGTTAAATAGATGATATTTACTATCAACACTAAGACATCCCGATCAAAAGAGTGCTGATGATGAAACCGTAGCTGGTTTCGAAAATGCATTCCACTCGGCTGGTGTCGGGATAATAAGATACTTTTCCAGTATATTCTTTCATTACCACAAATAAAAACTGATTTCTTCATATGTATATGAAAAAGAAAATATATGAGAAATTTAGTATAAAAATGAACTTGAGCCAGAATAAAAATAATATAATCTTTAAGATATTAAATAGTTCGACAATTAAATAAAAGTAAAATTAACAATTACACATGGCACGGTGTAGATCATATAGACAAATACAAGAACATGTATGATCTAAATAAAAGTTGTGAGTATAACAACCAACAAAAAAAGAGCTTTCATTGCCATCAGACTGATGGTTTAAAGCTACGATTAAAATGTGGTAATTGAAAAGAATAACAAAGAAAAAGGGGAAAAGCTTTAGTGTTGAAGAAATTTCGTTCTCACTCACCATGGCAAATATATGAGTTTATAGGTAAAAGAATTAATTTACAAAATCAATTTTCATATAAACTTGTGAGTTAAATAGATGATATTTACTATCAACACTAAGACATCCCGATCAAAAGAGTGCTGATGATGAAACCGTAGCTGGTTTCGAAAATGCATTCCACTCGGCTGGTGTCGGGATAATAAGATACTTTTCCAGTATATTCTTTCATTACCACAAATAAAAACTGATTTCTTCATATGTATATGAAAAAGAAAATATATGAGAAATTTAGTATAAAAATGAACTTGAGCCAGAATAAAAATAATATAATCTTTAAGATATTAAATAGTTCGACAATTAAATAAAAGTAAAATTAACAATTACACATGGCACGGTGTAGATCATATAGACAAATACAAGAACATGTATGATCTAAATAAAAGTTGTGAGTATAACAACCAACAAAAAAAGAGCTTTCATTGCCATCAGACTGATGGTTTAAAGCTACGATTAAAATGTGGTAATTGAAAAGAATAACAAAGAAAAAGGGGAAAAGCTTTAGTGTTGAAGAAATTTCGTTCTCACTCACCATGGCAAATATATGAGTTTATAGGTAAAAGAATTAATTTACAAAATCAATTTTCATATAAACTTGTGAGTTAAATAGATGATATTTACTATCAACACTAAGACATCCCGATCAAAAGAGTGCTGATGATGAAACCGTAGCTGGTTTCGAAAATGCATTCCACTCGGCTGGTGTCGGGATAATAAGATACTTTTCCAGTATATTCTTTCATTACCACAAATAAAAACTGATTTCTTCATATGTATATGAAAAAGAAAATATATGAGAAATTTAGTATAAAAATGAACTTGAGCCAGAATAAAAATAATATAATCTTTAAGATATTAAATAGTTCGACAATTAAATAAAAGTAAAATTAACAATTACACATGGCACGGTGTAGATCATATAGACAAATACAAGAACATGTATGATCTAAATAAAAGTTGTGAGTATAACAACCAACAAAAAAAGAGCTTTCATTGCCATCAGACTGATGGTTTAAAGCTACGATTAAAATGTGGTAATTGAAAAGAATAACAAAGAAAAAGGGGAAAAGCTTTAGTGTTGAAGAAATTTCGTTCTCACTCACCATGGCAAATATATGAGTTTATAGGTAAAAGAATTAATTTACAAAATCAATTTTCATATAAACTTGTGAGTTAAATAGATGATATTTACTATCAACACTAAGACATCCCGATCAAAAGAGTGCTGATGATGAAACCGTAGCTGGTTTCGAAAATGCATTCCACTCGGCTGGTGTCGGGATAATAAGATACTTTTCCAGTATATTCTTTCATTACCACAAATAAAAACTGATTTCTTCATATGTATATGAAAAAGAAAATATATGAGAAATTTAGTATAAAAATGAACTTGAGCCAGAATAAAAATAATATAAAAAAAAATATATAAAAATTTGTAAAGCTTTTTGTTTTTTTTTTTTCATTTTTAGAAATTATACTAAGAACAACAGATGGTAAAGTAAGAGATACATAATTCGTTTTACAAAACAAGAGTGTCTAATATTCCCAGTATAGTTCTACTAGATCATTCTATAGTGTTAGTGTTTTGAAAAAGATAAATTTTATTTCAGTTTTAATGTGAGTTGCTGAGGTGTGGTAAGTGTAACCAGTGTTGCAATGTAAAGGGGTCACCGATAATGTAGGTACGGAGGTAAGTGACCATGGTAGGGTGGGCGGTTGGAGTGGTACATCATGCTCCCGTTCCAGACATGTTACTTTGTGAGTGTAATTTTTTTTTTTTATGTTGAAATATTAATTGTTTGTGTTCATGGACTATAGTGAGGGATGGAACACGCCCAAGGGAATAATTGGATGAGCTAGGCGGTTCACTATAGTGCCGGTTAATATGAACCCATAACAATATGGCAAGACACAGATTTCCGTGTATTTTCAACTATGATTCTTTTAAGTTTAAATTATTGTTTTTCTCTCTAAATCCAAGAGTTTATTTTATCAAAATGTTGTCAATGGAAATATAATTAGATGATTTACCTTATGAAGCCTGCTTCAGGATGATGGAACTGCTATATGTCGTTGCCTTTAAATAACGTAGTGGTGCAGGTTCTTGTTATTTGTTATAAGATTGTTTTGAATATTTTTTCTATAAGTCGTGCTTTCGGTAGGTGCACGTTATGTTAACCTTCTTTGATGGCAATAGTGGGCTGGAATATCAGCACTCTTCTTTTTTTCTTTTTTGTGGATTTGTCCAGAGGGCCCTTTTAATTAAAAACTCGAACTCTTTAATAAAATTATTTTGTTTCTGCCAGGATTTTAACCAGGGTCCTTTGGTTTAAACTTTTGGCACTCTAACCACTGTAGTATTTATATTCATCTAAGCAGCGGCTTATGTCCCTAGCCACTGCTAAGTAGTGTCTTTAAAATGTTGATTGATTTATATCGAGTTTTCACTTAAAATATAACTGAGGTAATTTAAATGGTACCGCAAAGATCCGTTCCTTTCGCTGCATTATTTTTTATTAATTCATAACCTGCTTATTTCAACAACTTATTTAATTTATTCTGATCCAATATTTGGCCAACAATTTTGCAGTTTGGGTGTATGACATAGAGACTAAACATTAAGGCTAATTTATAATCACTTAGGATCATTTATATAGAGATAAATGCACATAGTTTTAGGGGCGTTGAATAAACATTTTCTCCACACAACTGTTCAGAAGCTGTAAAGTAACAGGTTAAGGTGTGCTAGTGTTTTTATTGTAAAATATAAATACGAAGCATGCATAAAACGTATTGTTACGTTTATAGCTTTTATAAACGTTGGTTTATTTCCTTTAAAAAAGCTAGGAATTTTTTTATTGCAAATATTAACACTTAAAATTTTTCATTAAATTTTTTTTTACAAATTAAATTTGATACACACTTAACAAGCTCTACATTTATACTGATCGTAATAGCTTTTCTGTTTGGCTATTTATAGGAACATAGAGGTAGTCTGTAATATTCCACAAAGTTCCCGCACATGCACACTAGTACATTCTAATAATTACTAGAAGGCCGTTACATTTACATTAAGACGTAGATATTAAGTAACAATGCTGGAAAAATATCTTTGCCTTAATATATGCAGCACATTATAACACATTTTGAATGTATATTACTTTAAAAAATATATTACTTTAATTATATATTCCTTTAAATATATTACTCAAAAATATGTTAGTCGACCAACCAGCGCACCAATGTAAATATTAAATGTACATAAATTGTAAGTAAAAATACTGCAACTTAAACTATAGCAAAAAAAAACTAATTAAAATTAAAACGAAAATACCACATGTACAAGGAAAAACATTTACGATCAGAATTAGTAGTAAGAATTTTAGAAAAATATTAGCATAAAAATATTGCTTTTGTTGAATACATTTGCCATGTCATCTCACAATATTTCAAATAGAGCATGATCTATTTCGTTCTGACAACCCACCTGACATCAGCTGCTGACAGATATATGTAATGCTGGCAAGCACTAAGTGGCGGTTGAGTGTTAAATAACAATTTTGATTGACATATAAATGGATGAATATTTACAAATTCAGATGTAAAAAATTTGTGGTGTATTAGCTGTTTAATATAGATACACAAGTTTAAACTTATCAAATTAAAATGTTTGTATCTAAGCACCAAAGAAACCTTAAACTAATAAAATTTGTCAAACTTAATTTTGAATGTGCAAGACTTGTCAAAGAAATATGATCTAGTAGCCGATGGATTACACTATACATATATCAAAGAGAAAACTACTAGTCTTTACTTTGAGGTTATGCCAATAAAATTAACACAAATACAAACTTTCGTTTTCTACATACTAAATAGTGATTCAATAGTGTCCATCAGCCAAATGCTGCTTACAAATGTTAATGTCACATAACATGCAAAAAAATTAATTTGTTTAATTTTACTTAAACATTATATTGAAAAAAGAATTCATATGTGTATGTTTTTCTGTGAAAAAAATTTCCATTTAATTTACTTAACTTTCATAGTGCTCTGCTATTGACATGGAATTGTTTTCTTATTTCATATATTTCAACTTTATTGTTTGTTTTTTCTCTACAATTTTCCACTTTTTACAATATTTCTTAATGAAATTTACTATTTACAATAGATTTTGTTTGTATAAAATACATATGCACATCAATACATATAAAACAATGTAACAAATTCAAAAGGAATTAAAAGAAAGTATAAATAAAAGAGAGTGTAAAATAAATTGTAAAAGAGAAAAAAAACTACTATTAATTGTTATTTAGCTGACGTTTGCAAGTGAATGTTTTTATATTGATATTAAGAGTATTTTCTATTTGTTTTAACTAGTTACACACACACACAAACAAAAGCAATAAACAATAAACAATAAAACAACAAAGTTAAAAGTAAAATAGCAACAACAAAAAACATGACAGAAACAGGATTTTTCAATTAATAGTTTGATTTGTTTAAGTAAAAAAAATCCTTGTTTTTAACTTTTTGTTTTATTCAATAAAATCTCTGGTGTAGATTTTATTCAGATTAATAGAAAAAGTAAGAGATAAATATAATTTTTTTATTGTTTTTTTAGTTCCTCCTATGCTTTCTATACCAAATCAATTGGAGGGAGCATATGTGGGACAAGATGTCATCTTGGAATGCCATACGGAGGCCTATCCGGCCTCAATCAACTATTGGACAACGGAAAGGGGTGATATGATAATATCAGGTAAGATAAAATAATATTCTTTAAAGATTAGCGAAATATCCGGGGCAGTAAAATTGGTTATTTTAAACCTTGAACGTTTTCAAATTTGTAGGCTCTAAACGGCGCTCGTGCATTAATCCTAATTAATTAAAGTATGGATCAATTAACGCTGATAATGAGGCTTCCATTTCCAATTTGTTTGCTGATTTTTTTTTCAACTACCTACTCTAGAAAGTTATATGATAACAAAACATCCGACCCCTTTATTATAACTCAATCATCTGGTATACAATTCTCTTATATTAGTTATAAATCAATACTATCAAATTTAATTCAACAAAGTAGTTCGTTCAATGCTAACTGGAATACCAAATTGTGCATAAACTTTATATTTCCCGCTTACTATCTTAAATAAATCCATTAAATTGGGGTACGTACTATTGAACTGAAAATTGTACTTTATAACTCCGTTGTATAAAAGTGATACCAAAATTGAAATACCAAACTCTCGAGGCATTGCTAAGCTGAGTGCTATTCCCAAACTTTAAAAAAAAATTTAACTGAAAGTTTATACCATCAAATTTTTTCGATTTTGTCACCGTGCCAACATGGTTTTTGTAAATATCGTTCTACAACGATTAATATTTTGGAACTAACTACTATTTTACGGTTTAATATATAATATGCAAACTGATGCAATCTATTTACATAGATTTTTGTAAAGTTTTTGATAAAGTAAACCATGATTTTTTTGTTTCGTTGGTTGTTGGGTTTAAACCGGTCTATATGCATTTCACTGGTGCTTATGCCAGATTATCAGTATTTCTTTAAACCCCAAAATTAATGAAAAAGTTTAAAAATGTTACAAGCTTTATTTAAAATTTTCATAAACAATATGAGAATTCTAAATATACCCAGAAACAAAAATAAAAACTTCCTCATAAACCCAACCAACAATTTTAATTATTTTTATTTTTTATTTTTCGAATCCCTTATATATTTGGCTAACACATTGGTTAACACTAAATATATATTAAGGGCAACCGAAAAATAAAACTTCTTTTATTGAAAAAAAAAATTTACCAATTATTCAGGATATTCTCCCAATAGCTTTCAAAATTTTTGTTTTGTTGGTTGTTGGGTTTAGAAAAATAAAAAATAAGAATGAATAAAATTGTTGGTTGGGTTTATGAGAAACTTTTTACTTTTTTTTGTTTCTGAATTTATTTAGAATTCTCATATTGTTTATGGAAATTTTAAATAAAGCTTATAACATTTTTACCAGCTTAAACCCAAGAACCAACAAAACAAAAATTTTGAAAACTATTGGGAGAATATCCTAAATAATTATTAAATTTTTTATGTTAGTAAACCATGATCTCTTGCTTAAACAATTGCTATTAATCGAATTCAGAGATATGATAATAAAATGTTTAAGATCTTACTTGTCTGACAGAACTCAACAAGTTATGTTTAGAAGCGCTACGTCTAATACTATTAAGGCTATATTTGCAAACAATATACCTTCTATTGGTCAGCACTCTAAAGCTTTGATAAATGGCGACGATTCCAAAACTGTTTGTTCATTTAATAATCCTAAAGATCAAATTTCCTTTCAGTGTAATATTGACAAATTGGTCAATTGGTGTGAAATCCACTTAATAGAGTTGAATATAAAAAAACTGTAAGCGCATGTCCTCTTTCAGAATTAGAAAATTGGGTTTATTTTATTGCTTTAATGAGTATGAACTTGATAAAGCTCTGTACTTTCTTGATCTTGGTATTTGGTTGATCACCAGCTAAATTTTCGTGACCATATTTCGTTCATTGTTAAAGCTAATGACTGACTATCCGATCTAGTCGTTCGTTATGTCAAAAATTGTATGTGTGTTCAGAAAGTGTGATAGTGTGGACAAAAAATTAGTATGTGCGACAGTATGTGTCCGATTTGATAACATTTTGGAAATTTTCATGAAATGGTAGTTTCTGTGCCATCAGAGTTGTTGTTTGTAAGCAAGTATGACAGTATGGCATCCAATCACACATTTTATCACGATTTTCTCATGTAGGATAAAAACCTATTAAATTTTTATTTGACATAATCACACAACTTTGTAGGTTAGTCAGTTATGACCTTAGCAAAGCAAAGGGTGTACTTGGATCTATGAAGAGGTTGTGTACAAAGAATTTTTAGATCCTCATATTAAAAAACAATTATAGTACGGATCAATTGTATGGAATCCTTACTCTAATAATCATATTGATAGTATCGATTCCATACATGAGAAATTTTTAATAACTTGTCTACGTGGCCTTGGATAAAGTTCTTTCATACAAAAGTAGACACTATCTTAGAAAAATTCCAACTTTTAAAGGTCGTCGTTCAATGCTTAATTTTAAATTTTTTCTTAACCTAATTAAACGCGATGGTGATTCTGAATTCGACAGTGGAACTTTTAATTTTTCAACCCTAACAACTGGAAACTTCCGTCTTCTTAACTAAAAATAATATAGATCCAACTATACTAATAATTATCCTCTTCGTCGCACAGTGGGGCCAAATAACCATTTTTTGCGGATCAATTCATATATCATTAGTAAGACACACCAAATTTGATGTGGGTAACTTATAGAATAAACTGCATGTTACTACAAAATATTGGCGGAATCGAAGGGGGAGGCGGGTACCCTCCATACTAAGTAATTATAAATGTTCTTTTATCTGCAGAACTACAATAGCTAGGCGCACTAAATTGGATGGGGTAACTCTTAGAACAAACGGCATGTTCCCACAAAATATTCTTTGTATATAAGGGGGGAGACGACTACCTATCATACAGAGAAATAATTATTTAATGCTCAAAAATAAGTTTTTTATTCATGCACGCTTTCTCTTAATTACCTGCCATTGAATGGCTTTGAATACAAATTACCTAAAAAAGATTTTTAATCAGTTCATTTTTAATATGTTTAAAATTGATCAAAACAAGTAGTTTTCATGATAAAACGGATGTAGTTTTATTAAAAAAATAACGATGACAACAGTGTTTAAAATTTTTAAATAGCTTTCGATTACGCTCACGAACATGATTTTTTTAATTCGCACACGTTTTCGCTTTATTGCCTGCCATTAGATGAATATTTTAAAAAGTTTAATTCGTTAATGCGTAGGAATCAAATTTGTTTAATCAAATACGCTATTTTTTAATCAATTTTACAACAACAACTAGGATCGGGTGACCCATGCGTGACTAACCTGTCACTTCTAAGTCAAGTGATAAGTTTTGCAAAACCTTGTGTTAAAGCTTTTACAAATCGTACTAATATAATTAATGTGAATCCTTGTATGGTTAGATGTTTGAATGTTTGAATCTTTGTTGCTTAATCATGCAAAAACTTTCTCATTGTGGGAGGAGGATATGAAATAATCAACGTAATAATTACCAAATTCTATTAAACTTTTTAAAGTTAAAGTTTTTTGTACAATATGTATGTATGTATAAAAAAAAAGCAACAAAATTATTATTTCAATTAAACAAAGGAAAACTTCAATATATAAGCTTTAAACAAAACCGAACCATACATGAACTTCGTTAGACAAAGACAGTTGTTCGTAGGGTTTTAAATTAGAAATTGTTAAAGGCCCACTTTTAATTAATGTCGTAGCACTCTTGTCAATAAATTATATTTTAAAAACTTTTAGTCTAATTTCTTTAAATGAATAAAAACCTTATGCACATGCCAATTATCGCTTTCAAAATACACAGGGATGGTCATAAATTTAGCACACTCATATTATTCAAACAAAACTTCATTTAATTTATCAATAATTTAAATTAATTAAAAAAATTTTTTCATTGTAAACATAGGACTGAGAGTTTTATAAAATTGTATTAAATTAATATTTTACCCAGTAAAAACTTAACTTACAAAATATGTATAAAATTAATGCAAATTTATTGAGAGTACTACTTACAATTAGACTAGAATAACTACTTATTTTTGTTCGAGATGTTCCAAAACGAATCCATTACAACTTATTTAAATATGATATAAAAAATAAGTACTTTTCTTAATGCTAAAATAACTAATAAAAACAAAAAGAAAAAAAAACTGGAATCAAAATTGCTAGTTATATAAAATTTTGATAAATCTTAAGTTTTAACAAAATTTTTAATTTGTACAAAGTATTTTATGTAACTAGTAGCTGAACCCGGACCGCATTACTGGTCCCAACATAAATATTTAATGAAAAAATTAAATTAGTAAAATTTTTTATACATACACACACATATGTACATGAAAAAATTCGACTGCAGTACCACATATAAGGGCTTAAATTTAAGGTTTTTTTCGTTGAGTCGTTTTGTTCCTTGAATTTATAAATTTTTTGATAATTCGGCTATAGCGCCATCTATTTAGAATTTCTTTTTTTTCTACCCCTTTCTCTTTTCGGGGCAGTTTTCTTACAAATACTGTGACAAGAAAATTTAGAAAAGATTGATAATATTCTTTTTATACTAAAATTAATAAATCCATTATTTTGTATTTTAAATTAATCAGTTACAAAACACATTAGAAATGAGTTATTATTTAATAGATAATAAGTAATGCAAATATTAGACAATTGAGCTAGAAAATAATGTAAGCTATTACAAATTAAATTGTAAGTAAAGTTTTTGCTGGGTAAATTATATGCAAAAAGAAAATTGAAAAAAATATATAAGAGGGTTGGACACAAATTTAGCGCACATTATGTTAAATAAATAAAACTCCGGTGATTGCGGTGGCCACTTAAGCACTATAATTTTTTCCTCTTCTAAGAATTTGTCAACCAATTTTGTGTGCTTTGAATCATTGTCCTGCATAAAATTCCATAAAAGTGGCATATTGTCATACGAAAATGAAGTCATTTGGTCTGTTTGTATGTTTTTATAAAAATTTTGATCCATTTTTCTATCTATTTAACACTGAGCCAGGAAAAGGATGCCCAAGCCATAAGGTTTTGCCACCGTGCTTTACTATTTTGATTGTATACTTTGGAGTGAGCTGAAAGTTTCACGATCGCCATACATACATACCTTTTTACATTACAACCCAGTTAAAAAAACTTAGGTTTTCCACTTCAGAGAACATTTTTCAAAATTTTTCGATTTTTAAAGGATTGCTTCCTGCATTTGCCTTCAATGTAATATTTTTTGACACGTAAATTTTTTTTGAGCAATACACTCTCGCAAACATTTTTCATTTAATCTTTGCGCAATGGTTTTAGAAGACATACTCACTCCATCTTTCTCTTCTTCTTCTAACTTGTTTTTTATAGATTTGAAATTTATAAATTGATATACAAATTATAATGTTGTCGAGTTCATAAGTAGTTTTTCATTTTTGGAGAGCTTCAGGAGCATTTTTTTATGTTTTTAATACTTTTACCCTAGAAGGCTAAGGCTTTTTAATTATACGTAAGGACTAACACCACATAAATTTTACGTACTAAAGAATTTTTTCTAAAGCGCTTCAATTAATGTGGTAAAATCTGTATTTTTTTACTTTTTGTTTATTAAAAATAAAAATCAATTCATGTAAAAGTAAGCAAGTATAGTAAGTAAGTATATGTTACTTATTAAAAAAACTTAAAATGACGGTTTGAGATGAAATCCTAGGTGCAATAAAATAAATGCTTATGTGTATGTTTGTATCATCAGTCCTGGTTAAAACAGTCTTTGCATATTTTTATCTGATGCACTCCACATAGCGCCGCGTTTTTACAAATATGACAGTATGTGGTTGTCATACGTTTTTTTGAGTGGTGGCAATATTTACAATATGTTCTCTTTTACTTTTCCTGAGAAGGTTCTTCGCAAACACGGTTAATGTGAACAATCTTTTTAATACTTTCTTTTAGTTTTAATGGCAAGCCCGAGGTCGTGCTCAGTCGTTGCTCCTGCCATGTCCGGGTAAGTTGCCCTTGCAGTTTGAGCATAAATTCTATTCTGTTCATTGGCTTAATCCCCTTTTGCACTGCATTATGGCTATAAATAACATAAGCATTAACCGATGCAATGTTCAGAATATTATAAAAAAAAGCAAAGAGGCCAACGCTTGGTTTTTCGATTACAGCACATGTTCTGAACCATCTGGTCAAAGGTGTCAACCGCACCTTTAGTGGAACCACGTAAAACTTACGTGCACAAATTTTACTCTTAAAACTAACACGACGTAATTTTTACGTATAGGCATTTAATGTTGTCATTCTAAAAGCACTTTACGAATAAAAACTCTTTGTTTCTCTTTTTGCGCTTATTCAAAAACTATTGAAAAAAGCACTTGTTGAATTTGGTACCGTTAGGCTGCTGGATGCTTGCGTAGCAACAATATTAAAAAAACTACACGTAAAATTTACGTAGGTTAGCCTTCTAGGGTTAATTTGGCAAGAAGTATTAAAAACTAAATATTATCCTAGAATAATATAATATAGGAAATATCTCTGAATCGGACTTTCCTTTCTAATTCAATAGGGTTATAATTTCTCTCTTTTCTGGAGAGTACTGGGAAGTTTTGCCATAGTGACTTACCATTCCGCTTTTTTGTAACAGACAACAATCTAATAACATATTTCTGATATGCAAAGTATGCTAAATTCATGTCCACCCCTGTATATATATATCTAATAATTATTCTCTTCTCCTTTTTATTTCTCCAAATTTTCTTATTGTTTAATGTCATTAACATACGTACGTCCATAACATCATTAATAACAAACAAGTTGAAGCAAACATAACAACATGTTTACCTACATGGCGAACGTATAAATACAAATGGAGGAAAATAAAATCAAGCTACTGTTGTTTGTTCAATAATATAAAAAAAAATCTTAATATGTGTACACTTAAGCACAAATATAAATGAATTAAAAACTCATTTGCCCCCGTATAAATAGATCCGACAAACATTAGTCAATAGCAGAAATATAAAAAGTTAATAGCAGTTGCCTGACAAACCATATACACATTATAGAGCTATTTTTAATAGTTCTACATATGCAGAAGTAAACGAATATCTACATTTAAAAACGTAAAAAAAATTGTCTGACCTTATTTACTTCTTAGCACTCTATAGTAAGTAACAGAGACCTGTTTTTTATTTGAATTTTTTGTGAGAGAAATTTAAATTGCATGTGTCCTAGATTATAGAGTTAATTATGTAGTTTTATAATATTTTATTTTTTAAATATTTAGGGTGGTGTTGCCCGATCGACCTGTTTGGACCTAATGCTATTAGTAACTATTCTAGAATTCACCATGAATACCAGCCACTTAACCATATAATCTTTGACGTCAAGACTAATTAAAGCATATTGAATAGCAGCAGCATATTGTAGCCTTATTGAAAGCCTCCTCTAATTACACATAAATGCAACACTTGAGTGCTGTTTAAATTTGAGAAATCTCCTTAAGACTCTCACTACCTGTTTTTGTAAAACGACTACTTAAATAAACATATTGAATACTAGAAAGTAACGTAATAATCTATAATCGATGATAAGAAAGTAAATGATTTTTTGCTGAGCTCTAAGCTTAAACAAAAAAAAAATATCAAACGAAAGTCTTTCACATTCTCATGTCATGTTTTACTTACTTAGAAAATTTAAGTACAGATCCATGAATTAAGTACGCATTTTTTTAAGAATTGGAATAATTCACATTTATTTTCATCTTAAATTTTTTATTGTTGAATAAAAATTGTCTTAATGGAGAGTTAGTAAAACAAAATACTCGTGCTTGATCTGTTTACTAAAAGTTTTCCTTCAAAAATAGCGTTTGTCTTGTATTCCATCTTAAATAAAATTTTTCGGAATTGTCAGAGCATTGTTGTTGTAAACAGGTTGCACTACATTTGAAACTGTGATTCTTACGAAAGCTATTTAGATGTGATAGATTTAAAAATTCTGAATATTTTTGCATGCTTTCAGTTGGCAGCAAAAGAACTTGATTTATTTATTTTTTTCCATTACCCTTTTTGGGAGCATATGGCTTCCACAAATCATCATCTTTTACGTTTTATTACAGTTTTTTCGCGTCTTCATATATTCCATTGAACTACAATAATTCCTTTTTGTGTGCCAAAGGTTGTTGCCGTAGGATTAAGTCTACTATTATTTTTCCTTGTATCATCTTCATTAATTGGTTGTTGTTCCAGCTAAGTAGCTGCTCCTAGGAAAATGAACGTATCATCTGTCGTTACTGGAAATTACGTCCTTTCTATATTTGGTGTAGTGGTCGGAAACCCTGTGAATCATTAATTCCCACCTTTTTGTTATCCTCTTTTTTAAAGGGGTGGAGGTCAGGTTGCAATCCCGTTGGGGACTATTAAGAGCAGAATCTCCAGACACTTTCTCCGGAAGGCTGATAACAGGTGGCGTGGGCTGAGCACGTGTAAGGTGGCACGGCTTACGTGGCCCTCTTTTGATGCACGACGTACATTGCAACTTACCAGTCGAAGTCGGAGGGACATATCGAGGTTGCTGGCGGTATTGACGGGTCACTGGATGTTAGGCAAACATGCAAGTCGGCTCGGACTCCCATCGAACGACCATTGTCGCAGTTGTCTGGATAGAGAGAAGGAGGAATCGGTTTTCCACTTTCTCTGCGAATGTTCTGCACTTTCGGCTAAGAGACACAGATTTCTGGGCGAACATATACTAGATGGCCTCTCTGCGATATCTGAAGTTGGACTGAATTATCTACTGAGATATCTCAGGGCCACGGGGTGGATCTAGTACCCTTACTCTTGGATTTTATTCTGAGATACACTAGAAGCTGACGAGTGATGTGGTCCTGTCAAAACGGAGTCATACAGACTCTACTTGACTGTTGGCGTGCAGCGAACTACCACGATAACCAACCAACCAAAAGGAGGTCAGGTTGCTTTTAGGATGGATTTTCCAAAGACTGTTGGATGAAAGCCACTTAATTTCAATAACTCAAAAATCCATGGTGAAAATTTTTTCATTCTGTGTCAGGAATCGAACCTGAGGTTCTTAGTTTTATAGTCAAGCATTTTGACTGTCGCTACTTGATTTGGTAATTGTATTAAAAGGATGCGCGAAATATGATCTAAATAAACTCTACATTATTATGAGGCCCATTTCTGGCTCAGTGGGTATGTAAACAAACAAAATTGATGCATTTAGGACAAAAAACAACCTGAAGAAATTCAAGAGCTGCAACTTCATCCGGCCGGTGGAATCATCGGTCCATATTTCTTTAAAAATAATGCCGATGCGAACGTAACCGTCAATGGCGACCGTTATCGTGCCATGATAACCGACTATTTGATGCCTCAAATTGAAGGCCGTGATCATGGCGACATTTGGTTTCAGCAAGACGGCGCTACTTCCCACACATCGCATCAATCAATGGATTTATTGAGAGAACACTTCGGTGAGCGCATAATTTAACGTTTTGGGCCAGTCTATTGGCCACAAAGATCGTGTGATATCACACCATTAGACTTTTTCCTGTAAAAATATGTAAAGTCTAAAGTTTATGCGGACAAACTTGCTTTGATTCAGGCCTTGAAGGAAAACACCACGCATGTCATTCGCCAGTGACCAGTCAAAATGCTCGAACGAGTCATCGAAAATTGGACTCAACGGATGGACCATCTGCGACGTAGCAACGGCCAACATTTGATAGACATAATCTTCAAAAAATTAATGCCAAAGAATGTTCTTTTCAATGTTAACAAACATTCCCCATTCAATTTGAATTTTCTGTGTTTTATTCTAAAAAAAAAATGGAACCTCAAAATGAATCACGCGTTATTTCTCGATGTATAATATTTTAACAAGACGTATATTCAACAAAAAAAAAATTTTTAAGCACAGTTTATTACGTAAAAAGTGGAAAATATATAAAAAAAAAACAAAATAAAAAAAATCATTTAAGATAAAACATCTATTTTTCTTAGACTAGACTATTACGAAAAGCAAACTACATTTTTTACCTACAAATTGCAATGATTACACAAACCTGCTTAAATTATTATAGCGTATCTTTAGAATTCACTACTCCCTATCACCATTACATTACCAAAATATTATAAATCCCCTAACTGGAATATATATGTAATATTTTTACAACTCCGAAATAAAACAATAAGTCATTTAAAATACAGAAAATCTTTTGCAAATAGTCCTAAACGTATGTACAAATGAACAGAAAAAAAAAATAAATGTTGCGTGTTGACATGACACATGCTAAACAAAAATGTATCCCCAAAAAAATCTTTTATGTTTTTGGAACAGAATTAGAGCCAAATAAACTCGTATGCATGAACACATGAACGAAAAGTAAAATACATCTTAAGAAAACAATAAAATGTTCCTTCATATTATTCGTGCAATAAGTAGAAGTAAAGCGATTTGGATAAAAGAAAAAATATATTAAAAGTTTCGTGTAATGTTGTTCTTTTTTTTTTTTTTCTGGCGACATCTACATGACATTTGGGTACGAAAACAGGGAACAGAACTTTTTGTTTGTCAATAAGTGTAACCAAACATGTCACATGAGAGTACACACACAAACATATACTTTGTGTATGAAACCATGCAATCATGTCATTCATCTATTTTAGGGAAAATTATTTAAAGTTGTAAAAACAAAAAACTGAAAACTGAAGTTCTTTAGAGAAAAACTTTCATTCCACTTTGTGACAAAGTTTAGTAAATGAGGTATTGCATCGTAAAAGAAATATGGCAAAAATATTTTGTTAATATTAAATTTTAAGATATTTTTCTCTTGATTTAGAAATATTTTTTTATCCACATATTTTATATATGAAGCTTATCATGACGAGATCAACATTAAATCCAAGGCATATTAACTCATCCGGTAATTGCAGTTCGGAGAGAATTTTTCTGTTTAAATTTTTTGTATATATGAATTTTGGCATTTGAAATAAATGACAGAAGAGAGAGAACTGTTTTTATGTATGGGTTTTGACTGCTAATATGTAAAATAAGTAAAGAAAAAAATAATCAGCTGACAACACATGACTTCATGGTGAATTAATGTGCCTTGCATTAAAACAAAATTATGTACCATGTTTATGTATGTTCATAAAGAATATAGTACAGTGTGGTAGTGCAACCAAAACGCACGAGTTAGTTGTAAACAAAACAAAAAGATTTTAGAGAATTATCGTAATATTTTTTATTATAACAGAAGAATCTTTAACAGCTATTTGTGAAACAAAATATCGGCCAAATGGTCGCCACGCCTTTGATGACATACTTCTATCCAATGGTCTATAAGTCCAATGATGCTAAGAGATAACTGAGCTTCAATGTTGTTATTATGAGGAATTATCTCATCCTCTAGATCTTAAATTGCCTCAAACTTTTTCTTTTAAATTTCCCTAAATAAAGATGACCAATGGTGTCAATGCACATGATAGTGGCGGTCAATTCACATGGTCACGACGTGAGATAACATAGTCATTGAATTTCTCACTGTTTGGTTGGTAGTGTATCAAGTAGCACCATCCTATTGGAACCACATATAGTCCAGGTCCATATCCTCAATTTCTGCCAACCAAGCAGTTACTTGCCATAGAACGGCAAGATGACTACTAGTTTTATTTTTATTTAAAATTCAAGCACTGTACCAAACAGTCACTCTCTATAAATACATCGGCTTTGCAATAATCACTTGTGGCATCCACTGAGTTGAAAGTTTGCCTCGTCGCTGAAGATGATTTCTTCTGTAAAGTCAACATTAACTTCTGTGTGTTCAACAAAACATTTTTCATATTGATAATGATTGAAATGGTCAATAGTCCTCAGTTATAAAGTCAATTCAACCTTATAAGCATGTACATTCAAATCTTTATCCAAACTCGCATCTATACTATTCGTGAGATGTTCAATAGTAACACACGACGACGAGTCGAGGTTGACAAGCAATGTTTTCCGCAGAACGAACTCAACGAGCATGCACAAATGTTTCCACATTTTCTTCAGACCCGATTTGCTGAAATTTGCTTACTTTTTTACCAATTGTGGACACATTTGGTCGATTACGCTGACCCAAAATGATCACGAAATGCATTTTGATTTGAACGCACATTATCTTAAAAGACTTTAACAATCTTAACGCGCTGCTCAATTGTGTAGCATGGTTGAAAATATACTGAAACAAGGAAAGGACAAATTAAGTTGGGCAAAAAAACTTGTGACTCATAATAAACATCGTGCATCATGATTTGACCAACCTTTATAGCCGTCCTGATTATACCATTTCATGTAGATTTTTAAAATTTTATTATACTCGAGAAACTACAAATTATATGTAGAAAAGTTAATATTCATTGAATTTAAAAATCAAAACAAAAACCAAATTTCTCTGTTTCGTTTTTGTTAAATAACAATACATATGTAAATACATACGTCATAAAACATAATTAAATTTTATTAGATCTTTTCAATCCTCACATTAACGTTTTTAAGTAGAAAATAATTTTGTCTAAAATACACACAATACAAATACATATGCAAATGTATTAACATTCATATAGACAACAACACAATTTTGGCATTAAATTAAATTAATTTATTGTGGGTAATATTTAAGCGTAAAATTCTAAATTACTATCATTTTATATAAAGATAAATATAAATGTATTAGTATATGTAGGTATGCTGTATAACTTGTGTTCAAAAATGTGATTTTATGAGTCAGTATTACTGTGCCTGTATTTAACGGCACCTAAGCATTTATTCTACTGTCTTAAACACATGTATGTATATATGTATGTATTTTACATTTCAAAAGAGCTGCTTGAATAAATTATGGTATAAAATCAAATGTTTACCTGATTATTTATATGTATAATGTGATCTTTATAACCCTAGTCGATAATACTGATAAAACTCTCGGAAAGAAAATTATAATAAACGGTGCAAAATACAAAGTGGTACATTATAAATGTCTACAAAAATATTTTAGTCGAAACTAGCAAGCATATGGAAGAAAAATTTTTTCGAAAGACGCTTTTAATGCTAATGAACAACAAAAATTTTTTCCCTATGAAAAAAATTTACACTCTAGTGGCGCATTATATTATTATCTACAGAAGTATTTTAATTGAACTATTAAGCATATGGAAGAAAAAGTTTTTCGAAGGACACTTTTAATGCTAATGAACATCATAAACAAATTTGTTTTCATGCCAGGATTATATACTATATAATATTTTATATTTAAATCCTTAAAAAAATTGCATGCAAACTGTGAACGTGCAAGTCTGGCAAAAAAATATTTTTTCTCCACCACAACAGCCAAGAGTGCTATATTCGCCCGTGCCGAATCTGATATTACCCTTCACTATCATGTAAATAGTTATAATAAACACATCGTAGATTAGCCTAGATTTCAGATTTCATGTAATACTCCATCCTTCCTTATCATTCCTGATGTCATATTTTATTTTGATTTTTCGCATAGCTAACTGCATTCTACCAGTAAAGCCCTTTCATTTGATACCCATATTGATAGGGTTAAGAAAAATTGGGGGAATCAATGGAGCACAATTTGGAAACCCAGATATGACCCACATAGAAATTTTAAGATCGCCATTTGGTAGTACAGGCCGTCATAGAATTGTATTCTTTTATATTGCATTGCGCTAGTCAAGTCCTTTTATTCCATATGTACACTTGCTTTTTTGGTAGTATTGAAACTGAAAAGAAATCAATATTCTTTAGTAGTTAGTGCTGATATCTCAGTCAGTTTCAAACTGATTTATTATTACTCTCTCAGAAATAAATTTTGAGATCACGGTATCTTCATCGTGTCCAGAGACTATTTAGAAGCTTAGAAAGTTTGATATATTTATAAAATATATTTTTCCAAATAATGTTTGCCTATAACTTTGACGATTAGTAACTAATTTGACTTTTTCTCGGATATCTCTGGAGGCATATCAAATTTACAATTATTCACATACAAGTCTACAGCTAACAAATTTAAATTTTTGTTGTAAAAATATGTGAAAAAACCAAGACAGACATGTTAATTTGCTCATATCTCAGAAAATTATGAGGCATTTTTGCTGATTTTAAATAAAAAACATTTTTTCCGAATATTTCTAATATTTTGATACTACACTCGGGTCAAGAAAGGTGGAGGACTCTCCTCTTCATAATTTTTCAATATATTTATATGTACCTCATGAGGTCGAAAATAAATATTATAGAAATTTCACACAATGTGACAAACCCACATATCGTCGTATGTTTTAAAAAAGCCTTAAGCTATAAAAAATTTTAAATCGACTTTATGATGCACTTCTAATTATATTATTTGTCAACAAAATTCTAAAAGCCCTAAGTGCAAGCTCAAAAATTTTTAAAAGAAAAATGTAACTTACGCTTTTCGATAAAAAATAAATAACAAAAAAAAATTAAAAAGAAGCCAGTTATAAGAATTATGATTTATAAACGTTTAGTAAAACAAACGGTATTATTTTTTACGTCATTCTAAGTTTAGTGATGCATACATCAGCTATCCGATTATCTAAGTAGTAGAGTTGGGTCAATCGGTCACTTTAGTTAGTTTTCGTCAACGGTCTCATTCATTTTTTGCACCAAGAACAAGATAATTTAATTATACCGAAAATGTATTAAACTTTAATTTGCTTCATTTGAGCAAATAGTTCATACCTAAAAATCAGTTCAAAGTAATCTTACAAGTATTGAGGTATTTTAATTTGTTTAACAATTTTAATAAAAGATAATTAATTTATTTTTTAAATGAAGGCACAGAATCTTTCTTTTTAAAAACAAATAGACTTTTTATTATGAAAATATCTTTAAAGTCAGTTGTTGTTCCCATAAATTTTTCTTATGTTTAAAAAATTTTCCTCACGCTTTGTAGCAAAAAATTAATGAAAGTTTGCTTTAATTGATAATGTGAAACAGAGCAAGCGGTTTTACGACAAATAAAATTAGCTTGCTTCCTCAATATTATTTCATGACATGATAAATCTATATGTAATTTTTTGATTAATTCAAATCTAGTTACAATATTACATATTTCTGAACTTCATTAAAATCATTTCTACTTGCATTAAAATCAGATCCCTATAAAATATAAGATCAATAATAACCACAATATAAATGATTTTTATTGTAAATTTCAAAAAACTAATATTAAAATTTTTATATAGGCCTGATTTCACTTCCAACGATTATTATTATTTTTATAAAGAATTTCTAAAAACTACTACATTAAATTTAGTTTTAAAAATCTGCACACACTTTTTTCGACAGCACTTTAATATGCACATGTGTTTTTCGCTACACATTAGAAAACATATAGAAAAAAGAAACTAGAACATATGCAAAACTATGTGAATTTATAACATACGCATAATGGGAAATTACATTTTATCATAATCAACACTCCAACACACTCTTGCACTCATGCATAACAACTGATGCAAATTAATAAATATATCCCACACGGCGCCCATACTTCCACATATCAAATGTATGCACACGTATGCATAACAATAACAAAAAATACGACTACATGAAAAATCGTGTAATTCTAACTCAACATATAACTCTCGTTCTCTTCATTTTAAGGCACTTGTAAAGTTTAGAAATGTAAAAAAAAAATTTCATCCCAAATAATTTTCATCGGCCATCAGTTTGGAAGAAAATATTCCACGGAAATTTTTAATACATATTGGAGTGTGTATGTAAACTATCTATGTATGTATGTATGTATGTATGTATATGCCTTTATACTTTTGCTGGTATTGTGCATAAGCCTTAATGTAGACCAGTGATTTGCAATGTGTATATTTTTGAATAATTCTGTGGTTTTCATGGGCAACCACGTATGTCTTAAAATCAAATTTTTCAGGAGAGCCACACAATCGTTTTAAATATATAAAACAACGGGTTGGGTATTGAACTTTCTAAACTTTTTTTAACCATACAAGTAAATAAAATTCTTGCAATTTTTTTATGAAAATTTCAGACAAATACCATTTTAAAATTGGATCAAAGCGAAGACCAAATAAGTGGTACGAAGACTAAAAGTATGTGCAGATAAAGCAGCGTATATAAACTTAAATTGTACACCAGTAATTATAGGTTCTAGTAAACTGAAAAATAATCAATATATTTTTCAAATGTGTTCAGAAATAACAACATATGTGGTTGTGTGTTTTTAAAAAACATTAAAAAATTTGTCATTAAGCAAACGTAAGTCACCCTACTGCTTTAGTGCTGAACGCTTTTTGAATATATATAGAAGTTACGTTGTTATTCTATTCAAATGATTGGAATGGGTCCATCTTAATTTAAGAATTTTTACAACCGAGTAAAGGCCGTTTAAAATCAAGCAATATGACATTAATAACTCAAAATCGTCAAAAACGAACATACGCGGTTGCCCATGAAGACCACAGAATTTGTTCATCTAATTTTTTACAGAAATGTTTTGATATGAGGTAGATCATTTCCAATATCCTTTGCATACGTAAGTACTTTTGTACGAGAGAATTTTTTTTTTTTATTATAATAAAAAAATAATAATAAATTATAAGTAAAAAAATGCTTATATCTGTTTTACAGACGAACAAGCTTACTTAAGAGTGTTATAATTAAAATTCATAAAGAGAAACAGTGCAGAAATATACAATTTTTGCATTCGGTGTAGGTACAAAGAACACATATATATGCCCAGCTAACAAACTGAGAAACACTTTAAATATGAAATGTTTAAGAATAAGTCATGAACATTAAATTAAGTTAAAACTTCAACTACAGATTGATCGCTTTTTAAGCGTCGTTATTAGATTTGTAAATCATGACTTAATTTTTATTTTATTTTTTAATTTAAACTACCGCTACTTAAAATGGGATCATAACATAACAAAAGTTTAAAGAACACTGTTTTGTTCTTGTTGCATTTTTCCACACTGTGCAGTGTTTAATAGTATTTACTAAAAAATTAATGAGTACATGGCATTGAGCCATATTTATGTATGTGCTTACATACAATTGCATAATAAAATAAAAATATACACACATTTACATGTCGACTAGTACGTACACGTGTGTTAGTGTGTTTTGTTTTATTCATACATTCCTTGAATTCGTATTACCAAACAAATACCAAATAACAAGCAAATACATGTTGTAGTCTCTTGTTTGCATCTCCCCACTATTTGCCGACGTCTGATGCCGAGTAGAGAAAAATAATTACGCGCGACAGTTAAATTGTTAAATGGCGTTGTTTTGTAATATCAATGATTATATTGTTAGTGTTAAACATTTTCGTGCATATTTATTAGTAGAGTTGCCGCATTATAAATTAAAGAGTTGCCATGGGCTTATGTTAACAAGCACATGTAAAGACATTGTAGGATCTAACTCAGATGTGTAAATAAAGTTGGCATAATTTGAGCTATATTTTAGAATATTTTAAGATACATAAGATTTGTGCTTTAAATATTTAAGAAAAGGGTTACAATTTTGTATATATATGTAATCTATTTTCTATCTTCTATATCTACCTATCTACCTATATATATAAAAGTGAAACTCTGTGTGTGTGTGTTAGCTATAGACTCCGAAACTGTAAAACCGATCGGACTCAAACTTTGGCAAGTTGTTGTACACATACCAGGTTTATGGGTGCAAAAAAGTGGGCGGGGCCACGCCCATAAAAAATTAGTTATCATTTTTAGCTACTTGCACTTGACCGATTTTTCTGAAACTTAGCACACATATTGAGCTGTCATGACTTTATATTTTTGCAGTAAGAAAAGTGGGCGGGGCCACGCCCATAAAAAGTTATAATTTTGAGGTACTTGCACTGTACCGATTTTTCTGAACCTTTGCACACATATTGAGCTTTCATGACTCTATAATTTCGTGATTAGAAAAGTGGGCAGTGCCACACCCATAAAAAAAATTATAATTTTGAGGTACTTAGACTGGACTAATTTTTCTGAAACTTTGCACACATATTGAGCTGTTATGACTATCAAATTTCGTGGTTAGAAAAGTGGGTGGGGCCACGCCCATAAAAAGTTATAATTTTGAGGTACTTGCACTGGACCGATTTTTCTGAACCTTTGCACACATATTGAACTGTCATGACTTTATAATTTCGTGATTAGAAAAGTGGGCAGTGCCACGCCCATAAAAAAAGTTATAATTTTTAGCTTCTGCACTTTATATTCAATTAAAATTTATAATGCATTTATATTCATTAGCAACGCGCTCCGGGCTTTTCTAGTGTAGGAATAAATAAAACGCGCATTTTCATTTTGTATTATAGTACGGACATATCTTTTTATACCCGCCACCAAAAAAATGGTGGGGGTATATTCATTTTGTCATTCCGTTTGTAACACATCGAAATATCAATTTTAGACCCCATAAAGTATATATATTCTGAATCAGGGTTTGATTTGATGACGATCTAGCTATGTCCGTCCGTCTGTCCGTCTGTCCGTCTGTTGAAAGCACGATAGAGGTCGCACCGAAAAAGCTAGGGGGCTCAAATTTTGCCAGAATCTTTCTTATAGACAAGGTTTGTTTGGTATTGAAAATGGGCTAAATCGGAACATTAGAAGGAGAGTTATAGCTCGTAAAGCAAGAGTAGGTCGAAAAAACCGTGTCCTTCAAACACCGAATAAAATGGAATTGTGTCCAAACGCATTAACGTAGAGTCATGAAACTTCGAATATATATTTCTCAAGTCAAAAGAATATTTTTCCCTGAAAATCGCTTAAATCTATAAATTAGGAAAAGAGTTATCGATCAAAATGTACGAAAATTTATACCGCACAGTGTATTTTTCGGTATATTTAAAAACAAAAACGTCATAAAAGCAACCAAATTGAATTTACGACTCTGAAATTTTGCACACTTTGCTTTTTGGTGAGGCGCTTTTATGTGACGGAAAATCAATGTGCCACGCCCACTTTTACGCCCACCTCCCATATAACGTTTTACCTAAAATTCATATAATTTCTCTATAAATAAACATTTTGGAATAATAAAGGGCTATATTGAAACACCTAAGTTGTACTCATTCGTAAAAATAACTTTGACACGCCTACTATAACGCCCACTTTTCACGTTATCTACCGTTAATGAAATTTAAAAGCTCATAAAACCGCCAAAATTAGAGGTATGATAATAAAATTTGCTACCTCCATCCCTCTAGGCAATATCATTACTGTGCCAGAAAATTAAGGTGCCACGCCCACTTTTACGCCCACCTCCCATATAACGTTTTAAATAAAATTCATATAATTTCTCCACTAATAAAGATTTTGGAATAATAAAGGGCTATATTGAAACACCTAAGTTAAACTCATTCGCAAAAATAACTTTGACACGCCTACTATAACGCCCACTTTTCACGTTATCTACCGTTAATGAAATTTAAAAGCTCATAAAACCGCCAACCTTAGAGGTATGATGATCAAATTTGCTACGTATATCCCCCTAGGCAATATTATTACTGTGCAAGAAAATTAAGGTGCCACGCCCACTCTTACGCCCACCTCCTATATAAAGTTTTACATAAAATTCATATAATTTCTCTATTAATAATGATTTGGGAATAATAAAGGGCTGTATTGAAACACCTAAGTTGTACTCATTCGCAAAAACAACTTTGACACGCCTACTATAACGCCCACTTTTCACGTTATCTACTGTTAATGAAATTTAAAAGCTCATAAACCGCAAAAATTAGAGGTATGATGATCAAATTTGCTACGAATATCCTCCTAATCAATGTAGTCGTTGTGCCAAAAAGTTAAGGTAACACGCTCACTTTAACGCCCACCTGCCATAACGGTTTATATTAAATTCATGTAATTTCTCTATTGACAAAGTT
The DNA here is from genome assembly GCA_941918925.1 of Phyto melanocephala. Lineage (NCBI taxonomy): Eukaryota > Metazoa > Arthropoda > Insecta > Diptera > Rhinophoridae > Phyto > Phyto melanocephala. Next base: position 24,425,707 of record OW799236.1, on the reverse strand, counting down.
TTTGGGAAAATAAAGGACTATATTGAAATATCTAAGTTGTATTTGTTAGCAGAAACTTTATTGGCAAGCCTAATTTAACGCCCACTTTCATTGAAAGACTACATTTACAAAAGCATTTTAGTAGCATATCGAAGTTATAGAGGGTGGTTAAATTTTAAGGACCGATGTTGAATTTAAATAAAACACAAATTATTTAGGATATTATTATCATTTCTTTTTATAATGATAATATTTGTATGGTTCAATTATGTATTTAACAAAATATCTGCCAAATGGCCACCCCATACTTGGCGCCACTTCTCTATCTGATGGTCCAAATTTTCAATGACAATGTTTATGCTCAATTGTTGGGCATGATGATGAGGCGAGGTTGACTGCTCTTTTGCCACACTATTGCAAAAAATAGCAATGGTTCCCATTCAACGAACTAAGAAGACATTCACAGATTTTCTTACATTTTATACAGACCTGAAAGTAAAATATTTTTTACAATTCTCCCGATTGTGGACAAATTTGAACGTTTATGTTGATCAAAAGAATTACGAAGTGCATAAAATGCATTTTGATTTGAACGCCCATTTTTATAAATAACCTGAATAACTTTAACGCGTTGCTCATTTGCGTATGTTTCCACGGATATAATTGAGTAAGTTTGAGATTGAGAAATGTCAAATGCAATGCAAAAAAAACTTGTTGTTTGTGTCGCTCATCTTTAACATGGGCCCTTAAAATTTAACCACCCTCTACAAAGAAAGTGATACATATTTTATTATAAAGAGATTATTCCATAATGATTAACAAAATAACAAATATTGTGCTTTAAATGTACACAAAATTGGTGGTGGGTATAAAAGATTCGGCACAGCCGAATATAATGCTCTTACTTGTTTTTAAATTATATTGCTTCTTAAAAGTTATTGAGTGTTTCTAAATCAATAAAACTTGGCTATGTATTATAGACATAGGCTGGTAAAGCTTAAAACTAAGAAATATGGGATCAAGGAGAAAAAAGTTTTTTAAAGAAGAACTTATCCTAGCTCTAAAAAATTCTACTTTTGTTAAGTTTTCCTATACTTTTGTTTAGCAAATGCGTCAGCATAACTTTATGGGTAAAGGGAGGTATCCCCTCGATACTACCCGACCCCCGGCAACGACTCTGTAAAATATATTTTTTTTGTGCTAATTTTCACAAAATATTTATTTTTAAGTTTTAACCTATTTGTAATAATTTCTATTTAAAATAATAACAACTTCATTTCTTTGCAATAACTTCTCTTTTGCACTAAGATGGTGATGAGTGTCTTGGTTCTTCTTTGTCAGTTTCTTCAAAGACCTTTTCCGATTCTGAATCCTCTTCAGAGTCAAGTACAGCTTAAGGTAATTGCTTCTTTTTAAGGGTAATGACGTTTTTTTTTTAAAGTTAATAACTACCCATGCAATTTACATGTTGAGCTTCGTAGTTAAATTTTTACATTTCTTCTTTCACTTTTGACTAAATGTCTTTAAAATAATTTTGCAAGAAAAAAATGTACTTTTTTATGTTTCGTTTACTTGCTGTTTATTGGTTTTTATTATTTATTGTAATATCAATCACCTGTTGTGTGACGTCACGCATGAGAGAGCAGAATTGCAACAAGCATGTGCAATGCGTTATATTATTTTTATCATTATTTTGCGTACATACTAACCTATGTCATTCTCTTCTTTCTTGTCCTTTCTCCAGCATTTTCAGCTTGGTGATTTTAGCACTATTTTTAGTGCTTGTTAAAATTTTTATCGCGCAAAATTTTCAAGTCCATACTCAGAGCTTTATTTTTAATTTTAAGTGATTGTCTTTTTTCGCCCGTGACACCAGATAGTAAATTTTAAATAATTTTTGTGAGGGTAATTGGAAATATAAACTCAAATATATTTATAAATAATTTATAAATAATATTTATAAATAATATTATTATTTTAAAATAATATTAAGTTGGAAGCATAGAAAATATTTTAAAACTATTAATTAGGAAAATAATAAGGATTTTCATAACACAAAGTTGCTGATATGATAGGGTATTAGCGTATATGGTTTTCAATCAGTAATTATTTAAAGAAATGGTTATGAATGGATTATATCCCATCAAAAAAAATTTTAAACAAGTTTAATGTGAATAAAATGTATGACTTTTAATTCATAAGTGCAAAATGAGGCATGAAAATAGTTACTTTTTATCGATTTGCTTCAAAATACATGCAAATGCATGCTAAATATCGAAAATTATTTACTCGTAAAACATTGGTTTATTTTCGTCTACTATACATGCGTTCTATGCATTTATAAGAATGAAGTGAATTTGTTAACACATGCTCTTCAAAGACATGTTAATGCAAAAATAATGCATGTTTCACCTTGATTGAAACACTTCATCATGGGTTTTAACTCATGCATTAACTATTTCATTTGCATTTCTTTTTTTGCTGGGATATTTCATATTATTTATTATAAGTCAACTCCGGTACTCGTTTCTTATTATTTTGTTTAGTTTATGAGACATAAAATAATATTGTCTCTAAATAGAACTTAATATTATTTAAAAAATTTAATTACAACATAATTTAAAATTTAATTATTAGAATATATACATAAATTTATATTTGTGTTGGAACCATGGCAACTCTTCACCTTACCCACTATTCATGATGTTCTCGATATCATGTCTTTTACACAGCATTGAAAAATCCTACAATAATGTTGGCAAATACTAGTACTTGTGCAATATACATTATATATACATATATATATATACATACATTTAAATGGTATGTTGTATTATCTCATGTATTTGTGTGCATATTACCCATTGAAGTTAGCCACAATTGCATCCATTTTTATTACATGATTTAATATAACAAAATTTTTTTATTTTTCCTATAATTACTATAATCAGTAAAAACAAAAACGAAATAGAGCTCTCACACACAAATAGCAAACCTACAAAAATCGTTAAACAAATTAAACTCGCAAATGAGAAAAAAATTTTTATAATTTTCACATTATTTCACTCAACAAATATATTTGCATTGTTGTGCAGCATTCTTTATACCAATGCTATGGACGTTGTGTTTTAGCAACTTTTATTTTATTTTCTATTTTTTGTTCTATATTAAGCCAATACCAGTAATCTAATCCTTTATGAACACACACACTCTCACACAATTTGGCAAACTCATAAACGATGTATTTATTTATACTTAAATAGTTTTTATAAATGGCTTTCAATTGGTCTGCAAAATTTATAATTTCAAAATGATTTTGATTTGAGCATACATTTAAATAATAAATTTTTTGGATTTTAATTAAAAAATAATTATAAATAAAGCTTAGTTCGTTGTGTAGAGTTTTTTGTTTTTTTTTCTCTAAGTATTAAATTAAATTATTTGCAATAAAAGATGATTTAATTTGCTTTTTGGTTTAAAGCTTGAAAACTAGCTTGTATATAGAGAAGTCCTTTTGATCCTTAGATAGATATTGTAAAATTAAAAAAAAATTTAAATAGAAACAGTTATTAACTATTACCAGCTCTAACATACATATTGTTCACGGTATTCGAATAAGCTAAATTATTAAACTACTTTAAGTTAGGAGAGCTGTCATTGCTGGGTTCATACTTATGAAGACAATTTACGATAAGTCTAAATATTTAAGGTAAATCTATGGGCCAATTCAAAGTTGACTCTCATATTGTACTAAATCATATAATTCATATTAATATGACTAGTGACTTTGAACACCTTTTGTTAACAAATTATGTATTTAATACAAGAAAGAAGACAAAGAGATGACGCTGTTAAAAATTGTATGTATACAGGAAAGAAGAAAATAGAAAATATTCTCTCTGAGAGGTGAGAAGCGAAGAAATTCTCTCTGAGAGACAGTATGGTTAAAAGTATAACATAAACAATTCCTTATACATAGGAAACAAATGTGTAAAGTCATATTATTTTTTTTGTATGGAAATTACTAAAAAAAATTTTAAGCATGCATAAAATAATATGAAATAGTACAAATACGACTGATATGCAACCACTTTGAATTGGCCCTATATGTAGAAAGGTCTCTTTAGCCAGTTGTAGTTTGTCTATATTAAGTAGTTTTCTTATATATATTTATATTTATAAAGGTACAGGGCATACGCGATAATATGAACAACCCAATTTATGAACACTCCAATATATGAACACACCAATATATTAACACTTTTTCATTGTCCATATTAAAATATTAACTTTATTCAAAAGCTTAATTGATAGCTAATTTTTGTATTTTTTTAAATGATTTTTGTTAATATACAGTGCTGTCTGGGTAGACTGAATCCCCGATGCTATAAATACCTCATTAGAGTGAACACCAGAATGTTTACATTGACTACGCTGTAAGAGTGAACACTCATGAACCTCTATAGAGTGAACATACTTTATAGTGAGTTTTAAGGTTTGGCGAAGGAGAAAAACAATGAAAAAGAGGATAAAAAATAAAGAGAACATCAAATAACGGTAAAGTTATAATTCTTTTAGAGTAAGTTGAGAAGTTACTCTCACAAATTCGTATTCTATGAAATGTTAATTTATTTAAGTCTGCGCGCATATTCCATTAAGGTCGTGTCAATAGGTCAATAGAGAACAGAGAGCCAAATTCTGGGCAAGACGATGTCGGCACATTTGAAATATCAGATGATGAAGACAAACCAGCAACACCAGCAAACACGAAAGCCGGTATCAGCTGCTGAAGCCATTAAGGTTTTTGATAAGGGTATCGAATGGGCTGAGGCTAATGCTACACATTACTTTTCCTTCGCGATCAAGCAGTGCGAATATCGTTAAACAAACCAAAGAAACAAACAACTATTACTAATTTTTTCCAGTCATATATTTAAACTTTGGTATTACACGGAAATAAATAAAATTTATAGGGCCATATTCATAAAAAATATTTTAGGTTTATTGATTGAAGGCTTATTTGACAAATTTCTCTACAACATCTGTAAAATAAGCCTTTAATAAACCTAAAATATTTTTTATGAATACCGCCCATAAACTATAAATGCATTTAAAATAAATTAGTCTTTTAAATAAGAAAAAATCAACCTTGATTTAATGAACAACCTGGGAATAGTGAAATCGCTCTGCAAAAATTAGTTCACTCTATCCAGACATCACTGTACATAGTGCTAAATCTAAATCAGCATAGTAGTGGTTAAATTCTGATTCAACGCATAATAATTTGGGGATTTCCCTAGATTTTTGCTTTTAGATTGTCATGTAAAATTTTTTACATACACGATTTAATTAGTGCTCATATTCCGCTCGAGTTCTATAATTACTTTTAAAACAAAAAAATAAACAAGAAAAGTTATTAAATATGCATAAAAAACAAATGCCTGTAACTTTAAATTAATAAACAAGTAAGAGTGCTTTATTTGGCCGTGCCGAATCTTAAATAACCTTCACAACGTGTAGTCATGCAATAACAATTGTTTGTATCACCATTCATTCTCATTAATATGAAACACGTACATCATACATATATGTTTCATTATCCTTATAATGACTTTATCCGCTTAAAAACATCCCATTGTAAATAAATAAATTAAGTTTAAGTCTGTTTAAAAAAGAAAAAAAATAAAAAAATTAAAATTGTAACAGATTGAATATTACATTTATTACTTATTGTTATATAATTATTACTTGTTTTATGAATTTTAATATTTTCATTTACATTATTGCCTAAATGTTTGAATTGTTTATTTGTTTTCATTTATTTGTTTATGTACTGGTCACCTTAATAATGTAACCAAATATAATTATGATCAATAATCAATTTCATATAACAACAACAAAGAGTGTATAATATATCAGAGGTGTTTAATATATCAGAAGAATAATTTCTCACTATCCCCGTTGTTATGTATGTTTATTTGTTTTTGTATTATTATCTTTGTTTTGTACTTGACGACTTTTGTAATTTTACTAAATCTAAGTAAACTAGGTGCACCAGTAATTCTTGATCACTCTTAACGCAACTTTTGAATAATAAACATCATTTTAAATAGATGGGCATTCTTTTTGTTTAAAAAAAACAAACAGAATAAATAAGAATTGCTCAGACACAGGAAGACATTTGTGGACTACTGTGAATAGTTAAACTGAGGTCGAACACTGGCGATATTGCCTTGTTTGAACCAGTTATAACTAAATAAAATTATTTTCAACACAAATCCCAACTCCTTCCACTTTATTACAAAGTAATAAAAAAAATTTTTTTTGTCTTTACTGAGGTTCGAACCTATGTTCATCCAGTTTATATTGATGAACCTTTCCATCATATCTCAGTTGTTTATAGAAATTTTTTTGATTTTCAATACCGATCTGCTTCCGGATATTTTTGGTATTTTGGTATCATACGCGGGTCTTTAAAATGTCTGGGGGCTTCAAAAAGTTGATTTCAACATACAGACGGTCAGATAGACAGCAGACAGAGCTTAATTGACTCCCCTCGTCATAAGCTTTCAGGAAATATGTATTTTATGGGGTCGAAAATGAAAATTGTAGAAATTTCACACGGAACGACAAACCTATAAATACCCTTATACTCACTGTGAAGGGTATAATAACAAATTTCACAACATTTCACATAATTGCAAGTGCAAGTGTTTATAATTCAGCTAATAAATTTAAGGTGCAAAAAATCTACTATATGTGAAATGTATGCAAATTTTTGAACTGCCTCTCTTTGTGATGAAGACTGCTTTACAGTCATCAGAGAATTTCAAAAATATTTTTTTTTTATATAAAACATGTTCACGTACGTAGGTGCATATAATAATTATTTTTTTAATTAAATTTGTTTATTCTTTTTGCTTTAATAATGTCAAAACAAATCTCTAACAATATTGTACAAGTTTTTACTGTCCCAACTTTTGTAATTTATATTTTAAATTTTGTTGTTTTTAATGGCAATTTTTTCTGTTTTGTTGTTTATTTTCATGTATTTTTTATTTATTTTTTTGTTGTGTGATAACAATTGTATTTGTTTCTCATTTCTTTTCTCTCTCTCTCGCCACATTTCTTTACGTATTTACGTTTGTATTAATATGTTTGGATAAACGGCTATGTGCTTGATACCATGTTGTTTATGCACTAATTCTGATTAATGGTAAAACTTTTCTAATTTCTTGTATTTGTACGAACGAGTACAAACTTCAAGTGCAATTAAAAACATTAATTGAAAGAAAAAAATTTAAGACACTCAAACACAGTCACCAGCTGTTAGCAGCTTATTTATTGGTATGATTTCTTTAGCAAAACGGAATAAAGGCTTAAGTCGACTTTTAAAAGTTTTAAAATTTTTACTTGACAAAAAAACTAGTAATATGTTCAACTTTTTTCAATAAGCTTATAATAACATATTATTTATACTTATGATCTTACTAAATTTATTCTTAACAGTATTTTTAATAATACAACAAATCAGCTTAAAAATTATCTATATAATTACATAATAGACAATAGCCTATAATGTAGTTTTGTCTAATTAATGTCGATTAGTAATAAAAAAAGAACGCTGACACTAAGAGAAGCTTATTATACCCTTCACACAGTGAAAAAGGGTATATATAGGTTTGTCATTCCGTGTGAAATTTCTACAATTTTCATTTCCGACCCCATAAAGTATATATTTTCTGAAAGCTTATGAATAGGGAAGTCGATTAAGCTCTGTCAGTCTGTCAGTCTGTCCGTCTGTCCGTCTGACCGTCTGTCCGTGTGTATGTTGAAATCAACTTTTTGAAGCCCCCCGACATCGCTTGGACCCGGGTGAGGTATTAAAATATCAGAAATATTCGGGAGTAGATCGCTATTGAAAATCAGAAACATCGGTGCATAAACAGCTGAGATATGAGCAAAAACCCACGACCACCTCGATTTTTTTTTTCACAAAAACAACATTACAACAACAACATACATACATACAAACGTGTATACTGGTTAGAGAAAACGTGGCATCGAATCCCAGCTGAGCCAAAAAAATTTTTTTTTTAAATTTTTTTAAATTTTTTTTTTTTTATTTTTTATTTAATATATTATATATATTTTTATTATTATTTTTTTTTTTAATTTTTTTTTATTTTTTTTTTGTTTTATATACATATATTATATATAATAATTTTTTTAAAAAATTTTTTTTTTAATTTTTTTTTTAAATTTTTTTTATTTTTTTTTTTTTTTTTTTTTTTTTTAACATACATACGTAAATTTATAATTTTACAATGGGAAGTTTTATATATGTATGTTTTTTATATGTATGTACGTATTTCATATGTGGAATGGTGATACAAACTACTGTTATTGCATGACTACACGTTGTGAAGGGTATATAAGATTCGGCACGGCCGAATAGCGCTCTTACTTGTTTTTTATTTATTTTTTGGAGAAATTTATTATAATTTTATAAAAAAAATATTTTTGGCTTTAAGTTTTAATATTGAGAAATGTTTAATAGCCTGTTTAACGATGTCGAATAAATGTGTTCTTTCTCATTCTAAGCGAAAGAAAACTGTCTTGGGTTCAGCTATTTACACTTTTTGTGAACGATAACTTAAAAGACGGTACGAAGAAAATATAATAACATGTTCACACGGACAGCAAAATTCGAGGTTCGCTCTATCATTCAAGGTTCGCTACTTAATCTTTATTAAATCTACAAGATTCGCCATACAAAATTTTGAGAGCGAATCTACCGGGTTCATTTTGAATCTTGGTGCGAATCTTGAAGAATTTACTATCATCTCCAATTTTGATAACAAAAAATCGCTAATTTATCTGTACTAGCTGTCAAAAAAACATAAATAAAGAAAAACACAAAAAAAATTGTGTGCAAAAATTTCAAAAAAATCATTGTGGAAATAAAAAATATATCTATGCTTAAAAATATATATTTAAATTAAAATGGAAAAAACGTCAATTTAAAAAATTTTATAAAATTAGAAATAAACCACAGAAAAAAACAAGAGGCCGCGTTAAATAACTGAACAAAAAATACAAATGTCAAAATGAAACAAGAACTATCATTTGAACGCCAGGGTTCGCATTCGAGCGAACCACGAGATTCATATTGCCGTGTGAACTTGGCATAAGAGTTTTAACACAAATTAAGATTCATCTATGTCTTACGTATGGTGGGCAATGCGATCGCAAATGTCTATGTATTTTTGCTTTCGTGTGGTCAAACTATTTTCCAAAAAACTGTTATTTTAAATTGAATTTTGTTAATACTTTTATATATAAATTACTGCCTTTTATCACTATTTTTTATAATATCCGTTTTGCATACATTATTTTTAAACAAACAAATCACATACACTCAAACATTTTTATTATATTTTTTGTTTTGTTTCTAACTTTCTTTATACTTTAAGCAAAATATTTTGCAAATGAGCAAATTGAACTTGAATTACTTTGTTTAATAAAATAGTTTTCGATTAATATTTTTCAATTAAAAAAACAATTTTTATACTTTTTCTAACCTTTTTTTAAAAAAATTAAAATTTTTTTAAACAAAACAATAAATGTTTAAACATACACATACGCACATATAGAAAGTTTTCAATCCTTTTTTTCCTTTTTGTTTTTTTTTTTTCGTTTGTGTTTTTTGCACTGATCGTTATATGAGAGGGTTGTATTTTTTGTACAAAGAATTTAGTACTTTTTGTAAGTTAACATTTTTGACTTTGGCATTCTTGTAATTGTTTAATACACAACCAGCATTTCGAAACAAAGATTGACATAAGTAAGAAAAAGCTAATGGAAACATTCAAAAAAGACAAACCCAAATTTATTCGAAAGTGAGTGACTAGCTTTCTTTTGCTTGGGGTTTCTTTCGACATCGATAAACAAGCTATAAATATTTAGAAAAATATTAAATTTTTTGTTTAATACCGAATATATTTTTAAAATAACATTGAATAATTTTAATATAACTTTTGTATAAAAAAATGCCGTCTATTTATTTTTCAGATGAACTGCCATTTGAGTCATTGTTTTCTCATAATATATTTACATTTTCGATAAACACATTTTTTGTTTTTTTTTACTGTAAATCGGTTATTCGGACTTAAGTTAATTTTTGTAAATTATTATACTTCCTCAAACATTTAGCTTAAACGTTGTCGGATACTTGCGTCTATAGCCGTCAAATCAAAGCTCACTAGGTATGTGGCAAGACGACAGAAGCCATCTGAAACAAGACAACGGCTATAACGGCAAAATAACAAATTTGTCAATATAAAAAAATTTAATATATTAATATTTTTATATGGAAATTAACACTTAAGTCAAAAAGTCCAGAATACGGTTGTAAATAGAAATAACAACTAATAATATTTAGCATATTTCGATACATTATATTTTTTGTATCCATCAAATTGCAGCAATAATTGCAAATCAAAACCTTACTGTATCCTGCACGATGCTTTGAAACATGGCATACTTAAAATAATGTGTAAGAATAGTAAAATTATAATGAATTATTCTGTCATAAATACATTGTTGCAATGTTGTTGAAAATGCGGGAGGGAGGTCTCATATGTATAAAAACATTCCGTGTATTGGCTGCTTTAGCCAATACACGGCATGTTTTTTACGTCTGACTTGTCAAATTCTCCACTGCTAATACAAACATGTCGTGTGTTACCTTTAAAACATTACTTCTATAAAAAACATGTGTTGAGACATCTGACAAAATTTTAATTAGAGTGCGCTCTATTTTCTTCTGTAAAAACATGTGACATCAGTCGTTGGCAGAAATCTCTGCTGCTGCAAAGCAGTCAGCGTAAAAGTACAATTTTGACAGACATGTATATTTATATATGTCTCACAAATTTTAAAGTCAGATGTAAAAAACATGCCGTGTATTATAGCCTTAAGTAAAGACTAAAAACATTATTTTCCTTTAGAACTATAAGGTTTTTGTATTTTTAAAGTATTACATTTGAACTTTTAGTTCAAATGTGATAATGACAGAATTTATTTATTCCTAATTTTAAAAAATGTATTACGAAAGTCATTTTTAAATTAATTAAATTGGCAATTGTCAAATAAAAAAAAAACCTCAACTATTAAAAAAAACTGCAGTTGAAGATCCTATTGCGTGAGGCTGGCATCACCATTACTCAAAGTCGGATTTTACCTACCATTGGCGGGTTAATAATTACAAATAATATTTAACTGCGTATTCTCTGAAATTAAAAAAAAAATTAAACTTCGGGACACCCGTTTCAGTACAAAGAACCAATGTATTGAAGAAATTAGAGCAACTTATTTAAACTTATTATCGCTTTTTGAAATATTGTTACATTAATACATATACAATCAATTCTCTTATTTAAATTCGCATCCACTTAAAGCAAATGAAACAAAAAGCTGCTCAAATACATTTGCAGTAGCATGTTACACACGATTCCTTTTTCATAAATTTTATTTATTTTTTCCTCCACCTCTATTTGCAGATACCTCACGTGCTGGTGACAAGTACGAAACGACATCAACGGTTAATGGTTATACCAAATATATGAAATTAAAAATACGTAATGTGGGTCCCAATGATTTTGGTACTTATCGATGCGTGGCAAAAAATTCATTAGGCGAAACTGATGGTAACATAAAACTTGATGGTGAGTAAATCGACTTGATTTCATACATTTTTGCACTAAAACCACATTTTGAGCATAACAAATGAAAAGAACAAATAGTAATGACACTTTGATTATAAAAAAAAAGTCTGTTTAAATTAAAGCTGTGTATAAGTTTTTGTCGACTGGGGGTTTAGAGGGTGCATTTCAACTACATCGTGCAAAGAAATAGAAAAAAATTTGTATTAAGGTTTGACAAATGTATTTTGGAGCTGTTTTCTTTTAAATTTTCTTCTATTTAATATTTAAAACATTAATTAACTTTCATTTTATTTCCATTCCATTAAATTTGTCTCAATTTCCTTTTGTTTACAAATTTCTATTTCGTGTTGATTTACTTTTTTTGGTGTGGAGAAGGTTGTAGAAAGCGGGTAATGAAATCTTAAATCTCATATGCAAAGAGGGAACAACAGTTTTTCAATTTCTTCGCCAATATAGGCGAGGTACTATTGAAATTAGCAGTAATGGATTAAATTGAAAAGCAAAAAACAAAATTTGAAAATATAGGGAGTCCCAGTAAAAATCCACTCTATATATTATCCTTGTTTGTACAAGTGGCAGCACTAAAATTGACCAGCTGTCACAGGGAAGAAATGGCTTTTATAACTTTGTACCAAGTATGAAAACAAAATGTACTTTTTAGGCCATTACGGTACCATCTTTTTAATATTTGATAATAAAAACAGAACCTTAACAAAAATGTGTATAAAAATCCAGTATACAATAAAAATTATTAAATATTACATCCATAGGTACATACGTAGAGATCAGTTATTTAACAAATTTTATTTTTTAAATACCTTGAGGTAATAAATTTTCTGTTATTTTTAAATTAAAGTAACAAGAATTTGTTGACTTCAATAAATCTTTTGTCTGGTGCTCTGTACTGACTATTTATTGCTCCAAAATTTGTTTGTTCAATTGGAAACATTTTCACCAGAAGAGGTACTATTGAATTTGTTTCTCCCATAATAACTTTTTCTGGAGTAAACTAATCGAACTATTTTTGTTAAATAAAATACTTATAACAACAGCCAAGTCGAATTCATGTACCAGTTGGTACCAAGCAGGTGATTTTTGTAAGAAGTTTGCAATAAAGTACTAGGCAGATTTTGTTGTTGCAGACTTGACACCACCTGGTACATGAATTCGCTTTGACAACAGCATTGCAAAAAAAAACAGAGAAACTGACAGAATAAAATAAAACACACACAAACAAAATTTTTAAATTGTACTAAGTAGCTCCCGGTAGTACCACAGTACCAACAAGGTCAAAAATGTACCATAAAAAGTACAATTGTACCATGTTTTCCATCCGTGAGCTGTCACCTATGCTTATTCCGATTATTAACAATGGAAAGCTTTAAAAAAGAGTAAAGTATTACAAAAGTAAAAATAATTACGCTTTATCTTAAATTCATATAATTTCTCTATGAACATAGTTTTTGGAATAATAAAGGACTATATTGCAATATCTCAGTTTTATTTATCAGTTTTTTTTATCAGCAAAAACTTTATTGACACGCCTACTTAAACGCCCACTTTCATTGAAAGACTAAATTTACGAAAAGATTTTACTGGCCTATCGAAGTTATACAAAGAAAGTGATACATATTTTAGTATTAAGAGACTATTCCATAGCGATTACTGTTTATAACAAAATAATAAGTTCTGTGCTATAAAAGTACATTAAATTGATCAAACAAGCCATCAAAAAGTTATATTTAAATAAGTTAGCGTGGTCGCCTTATCTATAGGAAAATATTAGCCATGCCTAATCTGTAAGTGATAAGCGAAAACTAAAAGCGGATTTAAATTTAACGGGCGAAGGTCACTATATTCTATATATTTTTTGTTCAGGGCCCAATTTTTTTTGCAGACCAGTGATATTTTAAATAGAACAAACTTGTTTTTCTATATATATAAAAGTGAAACTCTGCCTTTCTGTGTGTGTGTGTGTGTTGTTAGCTATATACTCCGAAACCATAAAGCCGATCGGACTCAAACTTTGGTAAGCTGTTGTACACATTCCAGGGAATGCTTATGGGTGGTAAAAAATGGGCGGGGCTACGCCTATAAAAAAAGGCTATCATTTTTAGCTACTTTCACTTGACCGTTTTTTCTAAAACTTTGCACACACATTGAGCTGTCATGATTATCTAATTTCGTAATTAAAAAAGTGGGCAGGGCCACGCTTATAAAAAAGTTATAATTTTGAGGTACTTTCACTGGACCGATTTTTTTTAAACTTTGCACACACATTGAGCTGCCATGACTATACAGTATCGTGATTATAAAAGTGGGCAGTGCCACGCCCATTATAAAAAAGTTTTAATTTTTAGCTTTTTGCACTTGATATGCAATTAAAATTCAGAATGCATTTTGATTCATTAAGGGGCGTATCAACGCGTACCAGGCTTGGCTTGTACCAAATATTTCATAATAATCCGAATAAACTTGAGGTACAAAAAATTTAAATTTATGAAAATTTTCTTATATATAAATTTTTATAAAAAATATGGAAACAAGTAAAATATGTTTATTGAAAATATCAAAACACATTAAGAGAATTCACAAGGTGTCCTACGTCTCGTGTTGTCATAATGTGAATAATTTTCGAAATTCTTAAAAAAGATTTTAAGATTTAAAATTTTATTAACTTTAAATCTTTTGGAAACACGGCACTTACGACTTTCTGTGAATATATCACTTGTATATCAATAGTATTCCAAAAAATAAAAAAAATAAATAAATTAATGAAAATAGTTACAAAACTTATTCTTTTATACCAAAAAAAAAAAAAACCAAAAATTCATCCAAGATTTATATCAAGGAAATTATATCACAATTTAATTATTATTTTTTTTACTTTTTCTCAATATATGAAATTTAACATAAATTTAATTTCACCAATAACTTAATCAACACTATTCGAGATATTAGAAATATTAAATATTCTAATATCAACGTTCAAAAAAATTTATAGCTGAAGAATTTTAAATATTAAAGTCAATATAAAGTACATTTTGTAATATATTAAATTAATAAATTAAATTGATTAATTAATAAATTTAATTGTTCATAAACAAAATTCAATATTTTTTATTATTTTTAAAATTTTTTCTTATTATTTTCTCTCTCTCTCTCTTTGCAGAAATGCCAGCTCCCACAACATCAATTTTATCGGAAATGGCCATGTTAAATCGTAGTTTAGGTACGATGTTCAGCCGAAAAAGTAATTCAAATTTTGTTTCTTTATTCTTTATACAAATTCGATAATTTATTATAATGTTGTTCCTTTCTTTGTTTAATAAATTCGTTGAGGTTAAGTTTTTTTTTTTTTTTTCAAAAACAAAAGTCAAAGTTATTTAACCAGCATTGCTTTAACACATTTTTTTCATTTTTCTTTTTGTAATAAAAATGAACATGATTCTTTAATTTAATTAAATATTGATTTTTCCGTACTGTGCTTTTTTCGCAGGTTAAGCAGGTTAAGCAAATTTTTTTAGTTTATTGTTTTGGTTTTTTGCTTTGTGTTATTGAAATCAGCACTTTGCACATTTATGTTGGCTTAAATACTATTTTATATTGAGGTTTTTGGAAAATAATTTAACAAAACTATAGCACTTTGGCAAATAAAAATTTTAATAGAATAAAAGAAAGAAATATTTAAGGGTACTCAATATCGATGGCTAATAACTATTTTCTTTGTTGAAATTTTTCAAAACCCCAAAATAGGAGACCAGCGAGAATTACATTTAGCAACTAGAAATAATTTTTAAATGCTTTTTTTTCTGTTAAGTATTAACATTTAGTAAATAAAGAGCTATTACCGGAATCTAGTTACATTGGCGAAGCTGGGGCATGAAAGAATCCAGGACCTTTGGTATTTTAATTTCTTTATTTTTATAACATTTATTACTCAAAGCTTGTAATATTTAAAATACAACTAACAAAATTAAAAATTAACCATTGTTTCTAATTTAAATTTGATTTCCGAATAACAAGAAGAACCGGAGTTTTCATATGTTACGGTTTTATCAAATCAGTTTTTTTTTAAATTTGTCAGTTTTGAATTATTCGAGAAACCACAACAACAACATGGAATAATTTGGTTCTTTTGACAGGCGGACAGACAGATTGGAATTCAGAACATATATACTTCATTGCGTCTGTAATAAATTTTTAAACTCATAAATTCCCTCTTTTTTTGTTGCTTTGTTTTTTTATTTTTTAATTC
Source organism: Phyto melanocephala (assembly GCA_941918925.1). Lineage (NCBI taxonomy): Eukaryota > Metazoa > Arthropoda > Insecta > Diptera > Rhinophoridae > Phyto > Phyto melanocephala. The sequence goes on along the minus strand of OW799236.1, from coordinate 24,409,741 downwards.
TGGCTACACCGCTAATTGCAATATCTTCTTGCATCCCTGGTTAATATTTCGTTTTTTTATAATTGAACAACGTATTTTATATGCCAAATCTGGCTGGTCATACCATAACGCACGATGTTAGTTGTGATCCACGTTTTTCGTCGAACTTATTTTGACATGTTTTCTTCTGTTGACCAAGCAGTTAAAGTGATTGTTGTTCGTTATCGAGAGATTATAACAGACTTCTTAAAGCCGGAATTGTGGATATGGTTCCATCAGGATGGTGCCACTTACCACACAGCCAACGAAACAATGGTTCTTTGCACAAGAAATTCGATTTCAATATTATCTCATGTCGTGGCGATGTTAGTTAACCGCCACTATTATTACTTGACACCATTGGACTTCTTTATTTAGAAATATTTAAAAGAAAAAGTGTGAGTCAATAAGACAAGAATTATTCAAGAGATAAACAATGTGATGATTTGGCATATCAACGATATTGAAACTCAATTATGTTTCAGTGCCATTAAAAAAATATGGACTATCGGATAGAAGTATGGCATCGAAGCCTGGTCGACCATTTGGTCGATTTTTTATTTTACACATAATTGTCATAGATCCTTTTATCATATTACAAAATATTAAGATAATTCTCTGAAAACTGTTTGTTTTATTTACAATTAACTTTGTAGGTTTTGCTTGGACCATCCTGTACCAAATTACTTACCACTTAAGCATATATTTTTAAAATAATAATACTTCTATATTGAATGTTTTATTGGTTCATTTTTAATTTACAATTATTACCTTTTGCATATTTTTTTTCTATTTAAAAAAAAATCACTTATTTCTTTTATATATTTGTTCTTTCACTTAATGTAACTTAATAATCTACCTCCTGTAAACAAGCACTTAAGTGAAAAAATCAAAAAACTTATAAAAGCAAAGTGCAAACAAGAATTATAATAATAATTTAAATCATCAAATTCATTATGAGCACCATCACCGCTTACAAAATATCCTAGTTGCCGTAATCAACATCATCATCGTCACCCACCCACACCATATTATGCCTGACATACAATGCCAACAATACTAAAGCAGAAAAATAAAATTATTAAAATGCACCTTATCTTCTGTTGGCTTGCATTCAAATACTTGTAGTATTTTGATGAAGAATACAGCATGTTAAAAGCACTTATATTCAATTATTTCAACCACTACTAAAACTACTTTATAAATATTTTTTAAAAATACATTTTTTACATTTAAATATTATAATATTTTTTCTATGTCTAATTTGCTATTTTTCTTGACTACTATCTGTTGTTTGTATGTGTGTGTTTGTTGTAAAGTAAAAAAAACACAACACCCAAATTCTTTTGTTTGTTTCTTAACAGATCCTTGCACTTAACATTTTGTACCGTTTTTTTCAATGTTCGCTTAATTTTTTTAAACATTTTGTGTTGTTTTTAATTCATTTTCTTTTTCTTTATCATCTTTTAACTATTTTTGCCAACAATTATTTTTCATTGCCTAATTCACAATGTATTTATTAGTATTTGTGCACCTAAGTTTTATAAATATTATAAAATTTTTTTTTTCTTTTTTGATTTTTTTAAACGAGGGTTGTATGATGAACAGTTTAAATTAACAATAATAAAAAATTTAGAAATTCACCTTAAGTTCTTTATAATAGAAAATCTTTAAGAGATAAAAATTAAAAGATTATTTCTATGTTTATAGATGACTTAAGTCGAATTCTTTTAAAAAAATTACTTAGGGACACATTTTCTCTTACACAAATTTAGCAGCAATTTTTTTATTAATAGAAAATTATTGCTTTATTTTTTCATATATTGGCATAAAAATAATAATATTATAATAACATATAAATATAAAAGGAATCATATATTAGGAATCTTGTATTCACAATCCACAAAAAAAGGTAGACCTAATAAAAGTCCACAAAAATGTGTAACTGCAAAAACTTTGCCATCCTCTAGATGGCTTCACGTTTTTCTTTTTTGTTTCTGATGAGTTTCCTTCTTGCTTAGTTTTGTTATATACACATTTGTAAGTGCGTTGCATATGTGATAGCTGATATTGATGCCCTTTACTCCTGAAATTATTTTTTTTACAAAATATTATTGTACACATGTCAGGGTAAATATTTTTTAAATGATTCCTTTCTTTTTAAAATCCAGTGGTAAGCAAAGGAATAAAATGTATCGATATCTCCATTATACAGAGCGACTGTGTGTTAAGCTTTAGCTTAAAAAGGTTTTCATGGGCAACCGCATATGTTCATTTTATACGATTTTGAGTTAATAATGCCATATTGCTTGGTTTTAAACGGCCTTTACTTGGTTTTAAAAATTTCTCAAATAAGATGGACCCATTCCGATTATTTTAATGGCATAACAACGTAACTTCTATATATATTCAAGAAGCGTTTAGCACTAACACGGTTTTGTAGCTCTCCTAAAAAATTTTATTTTAAGACATACGCGGTTTCCCATGAAAACCACCGAAATAGCAATACAGATTTGGTCATCAATGGCCGACCATCGAACAGGAGTACTAAGACGATTCTCTCGTTTTCTATTCAGGGGTCTTATTGGTGCTTAACTGGACACTGTGCCCTGGAAGTGCACGCTAAGAGATTAAATCTCCCTTTTAGTGACGTCTGTAGAAGTTGTAATGACGAGCAGGGGGTTAACTCTGTGCAACAGCTTCTTTGGCATTATATCTCACGTTGATGTTAAGATAAGACTCTCGTTTCTTTGAGCGTCAGGCTAGTTTTAGATTGCAAGAAATGTTTTTCACTGGATACAGCTGAGATTTGCTACACGCTACCTTCCAAATATCAGGAATCATAAAGAAATCAGTCATAAAGCCAAGTGTGGGTTACGTATCATCAGCCTGTTAACCGTTATCTTAGATCTTCCATTAAGCCTACAATCACCTGTTTAGGAAAGGAGTTGTATTTTTAATGTAATTTTTATTAATTTTGATAACTCAGCAAGTATCCTGCCATATTGTTACAATTTTTCAAATCTTTGAAAAGTGTGAATAATTTTACAATTTGCATAACACTACTTCATACATATTTTAAAATTTTAAAAACTGACAACACAAAACTTGGGACTTCTAGTGAACGAACCAATTTAAACTTGTATTTAAATAATGCAGGTGCTAAACTTTGTTCCTCCTTCCAACATGTAAGCCGCTAGTCCTATAATTTCTCTTATCTCCTTAACGTCTTCCTTTGCGTAATAATCGCGGTGATTCAATTAAAAATTTTACACTTTCAATTATACGATATAAAGTATAACATAATTTAGTTTTGGCATACAAAGCATGAAGACTATAGCTATTCTTCTTAAATAATGCAAGTACAAGAAGCTGCCATATCAAATTTTTAATCCATTAAACTCTCAATTGAGGTTGTTCAATCAACAACACAGAAATTTCTACTTTTTTTGAGAAGTCCTGCAGAATTTTTTTCTTTACGAAGAAGGTATAATGTCCACTGTCTTGAGGATTTTTAATTAAACTTTTAAAAGATACAAAAAAATATAATCTTATACAAGATTGGAGATACATTCAGATTTTTTAAAAATGAATACATATTCAGTTTATGAAAAACGCATCGCCTACTATTCCAATTTCAGCCAATTACTATTCCTATCAGACATAAAGGAATTTATTTCAATTGTATATTAAACGTGCCATTGCTTCTATTTTGCTCCTGCTAAAATTAAGTTCAACCTCGAGAATTAAAAACTGAGTAATAAGTGCATTGCTTAACCCTAGAGTTCGAACGTTTATTGATTCGTCAAGCACATCTTTCTTATTACTATTTTTCTTTCAATTGCATGCGTCGATTACGCCTACATTTTGTAAGTTAATTACTGAGTTAGTTGTTGAGTTGCTTTTGCTTTGAGCAGTTTTAATATAAAAGGGATTACAAATTCCAATAATATCAATTTTGTTAGGAAAAAATTATTTTAATTTATAAAAAAAATTAAAGTTATTAAATTATTATTTATGTTGTATAGGAGGCACCACTTTCAATATCGGAAAAATTAAATTTTTGACTGGCCTTTGCCCGTTGATAAGAGATAAATGCATACAAACTTTAAAAACTTAAGCCTTAAGATCTGGCAGGCAAGTGCTTGGCTACTTCCAACGCAAAGAAATTTTTAATGTAAATTTTCGTTAAAAAAATTTCGCAGAAATTAATGAAATAAATAGAATCTATTTTATTTGTAAAGCATTTTTTCTTATGCTCATATATTTAGTCACTCACTCAACCATGTTCTTATTAAAATTCTATAAATTTTGTAACGAAACTAATATGTTGTTGTTTTGGCGCAACAAAAGGGTATTTAACGTTGTTGCCACAATTCTGTCTCAGTTTTAGAGCTGTTGCAATATTTCAGTTAATAATAATATATATTGTTTTGGTATTGAATAGTTTATAATTTAAATTAAGTCTGTGGGAAAAAACCTTAAAATATTACCAATAACAGTTTTCATAAAAAAGAAACTCATAAATTATTTTTTTTTTTAATATCTGTGCCACAAAACACCTTAGATTAATTGGCTTATATTTTATGTCATTCATCTAGCAAGCCTCGTTTTCAAGTTGTTATAATCAGCTTTATAATATACATTTTTGAAAACGAAAACAGCTTTAAATAATATTTCTTCTTTTTTTTTTCTTATTTTTCTCTTTCTCCTTTTTTTCTTTTTCTTCCTCTTCTATAAAAAAATAATAATTTAAAATTTTTTTTTAAATTTTTTTTAATGGCGTGCCTATTCAAAATAATAAATAAAACAAAAAATTAAACCTTCTTAATAACCATAAAAATAAAAAAACACAATTCTGTCTACTAATACCAACAACATTCATCAATGTTAACTGTTAACTATACATACACTCGTACGACAACACCCATCTGTACTTACTTGTTGGTACAACTACAAACCATATTCAACTACCGTTACAACTACTTTTACTATAAAAACAAATTATTGTCTCTCTTTTCTGGCCGTTGTGACCTGTCTTGGTTCAACTATTTGTATGTGTTTGTGTGTGTATGTGTATTTTCTACCGTAAACTGTTTATTTGTATGCGGTCAATATCGTCGCTTTGTTGTCGTCGTTCATTTGTGTGTGTTTTTTTTTTTTTTTTTTTTTGTTATACTTTCCCCCATTTATTACTTCAACAATCCTTAAACAAAATAATTTCAAATAAACACCACCATGCAACAATAAACACAAAAACATCTGTATCCTTGCAAAAATATATTTAAACAAAACTGTAAAATTATAATAAAACAAATTAACAAAAAAAAAAAAAATAGATGGCAAACGTCGTAATAAAAATAAATTAGACTCAAATTCTTTGCCCGACTATGGTGTTGAGGAGTGGCGTGATGGTGCCGGTAAGTACTTGATTCTTATTCCTTTTGTATCTTCATTTTCTTTTTAAGTTTGCTGTCGTTGGCTGTAGAGTATAAGAAGAAGAAACAATATAAAAACTTAAATAAATATTTTAATGATATCCTTTTATTTATTTCTATGAAAGAAAACCAAAAATATGTTTTGGCAAAATATTAAAAAAAAAAATTATACAAAAGGGAATTTTTTTTTTTGTAGTTTTTTTCAGAACAATGACTTTAGTTATTATTTGGTTCTAAAATAAAATTAAAGAACATTTTGTTAGCACAAACCAATTCAAGGCAATGTTTAGTTTCACAGGCTAGGCAATCTCCAAAACCCTTATACTCACAATTAAGTTTTAAATTTATCAAAGGATTTTATGACAAACTTTGTATTGAAAGTCAAGTTTAATAAGCCCTTGAGAAATTTAAGAAATTTTTACTCCATTTTTATAAAAATTAACAATTACATATTGTGCCACTTATGTGCCTTTAATATTAAATAAATATTTACTAACTGGAAACTATAATGAAACATTTTTATATAATTTCAAAATTCATAGAATTATTTAAGCATTCTTTAAATTATTTATAAAAAAAATAAAAATTCACTAGAGGCACATTTTTTTTTATTTATTAAAAACTTACACAAACATAATTTTTAAATAAAAAATATATTTCTCCTTTATTAAAAAAAGTCCTGCAATAGCTTTTATTTCCTTGCTTTAATTTTAAAATATTGTTTATTTAAATTTTATATTATTTTCGCTACATTTACATTTCACTACAAAATTGAATGAGTATTTGATGCAAATATTTTTATAAAAAATATATATTTTTTTCATACATTTTTTAACACACAATCATATTTTAATTGAATTAGTTAAAAGATAGTACATAAAAATGTTTGACCATGATGTTCTTTTTATACCCGCCACCAAAAAAATGGTGGGGGTATATTCATTTTGTCATTCCGTTTGTAACACATCGAAATATCCATTTAAGACCCCATAAAGTATATATATTCTGAATCAGGGTTTGATTTGTTGACGATCTAGCTATATCCGTCCGTATGTCCGTCTGTCCGTCTGTTGAAAGCACCGAAAAAGCTAGGGGGCTCAAATTTTGCCAGAGTCTTTCATATAGGCAAGGTTTGTTTGGTATTGAAAATGGGCTAAATCGGAATATTAGGAAGAGAGTTATAGCTCGAAAAGCAAGAGTAGGTCGAAAAAACCGTGTCCTTCGAACATCGAATAAAATGGAATTGTGTCCAAACGCATTAACGTAGACACATGAAACTTCGAATATGTATTTTCTGAGGAAAAACAATATTTTTCCCCAAAAATTATCTAAATCTATGCATTAGGAGAGGAGTTGTCGAACAAAATGTACGAAAATTTATACCGCACAGTGTATTTTTCAGTATATTTAAAAACTAAAACGTCATAAAAGCAACAAAATTGGATGTACGACTCTGAAATTTTGCACACTTTGCTTTTTGGTAAGGCGCTTTTTTGTAATGGAAAATCAATGTGCCACGCCCACTTTTACACCCACCTCCCATATTACGTTTTACCTAAAATTCATATAATTTCTCTATTAATAAAGATTTTTGAATAATAAAGGGCTATATTGAAACACCTAAGATGTACTCATTCGCAAAAATAACTTTGACACGCCTACTATAACGCCCACTTTTCACGTTATCTACCGTTAATGAAATTTAAAAACTCATAAAACCGCCAAAATTAGAGCTATGATGATAAAATTTGGTACGTATATCCCCCTAGGCAATGTCATTACTGCGCCAGAAAATAAAGATGCCACGCCCAATTTACGCCCACCTCCCATATAACGTTTTACCTAAAATTCATATAATTTCTCTACTAATAATGATTTTGGAATAATAAGGGGCTATATTGAAACACCTAAGTTGTACTCATTCGCAAAAACAACTTTGACACGCCTACTATAACGCCCACTTTTCACGTTATCTACCGTTAATGAAATTTAAAAACTCATAAAACCGCCAAAATTAGAGCTATGATGATAAAATTTGGTACGTATATCCCCCTAGACAATGTCATTTCTGTGTCAGAAAATAAAGGTGCCACGCCCACTTTTACGCCCACCTCCCATATTACGTTTTACCTAAAATTCATATAATTCCTCTATTAATAAAGATTTTTGAATAATAAAGGGCTATGTTGAAACACCTAAGTTGTACTCATTCGCAAAAATAACTTTGACACGCCTACTATAACGCCCACTTTTCACGTTATCTACCGTTAATGAAATTTAAAAGCTCATAAAACCGTCAACATTACAGGTATGATAATCAAATTTGCTACGTATATCCTTCTTCCTTCTTCATTACTGTGCCAGAAAACTAAGGTGCCACGCCCACTTTTACGTCCACCTCCCATACAACGTTTTACCTAAAATTCATATTATTTCTCTATTAATAAAGATTTTGGAAAATTAAAGGGCTATATCGAAATATCTAGGTTGTTCTGATTAGCAAAAACAACTTTGACACGTCTACTGTAACGCCCACTTTTCACACTATCATCATTAATGAAATTTAACATAAGTCCGCCAAAATTAGAGGCATGATGATGAAATTTTCTACATATATCCTTCTAATCAATGTTATTGTTGTTCTAAAAAGTTTAAGTGACACGCCCACTTTAACGCCTACCTCCCATATAACGGTTTATTTTAAATTCATGTAATTTCTCTATTGACAAAATTTTTTGGAAAATAAAGGATTATATTGAAATATCTAAGTTGTATTTATTAGCAAAAACTTTATTGACACGACTACTTTAACGCCCACTTTCATTGAAAGACTATATTTACAAATGCATTTTAGTAGCATATCGAAGTAGAAGTCAATCACAAATTATTAAGGATATTAATATTATTATTTCTTTTTGTAATGATAATATTTGTATGGTTCAATTATGTATTTAACAAAATATCGGCCAAATAGCCCCCCCACCATCCTTGGCGACACTCCTCTATCTGATGGACCAAATTTTCAATGACAATGTTGATGCTCAATTGTTGGGCATGCTGATGAGTCGAGGTTGACTGCTCTTTTGCCCCACTACCGCAAAAAAACAGCAATGGTTCCCATTCAACGAACTAACAAGGCATTCACAGATTTTCTAACATTTTATACAGACCTGTTTTGCAGAAATTTAAATATATTTTACATTCTCCCGATTGTGGGCGAATTTGAACGATTATGTTGATCAAAAGAATTATGAAGTGCACTAAATGCGATTTGTTTTGAACGCCCATTTTTATAAAAACCCTGAATAACTTTAAAGCTTTGCTCATTTGCGTATCTTTCCACGGATCAAATTGAGTAAGTTTGAGATTGAGAAATGTCAAGTGAAATGCAGAAAACAAATTTAAAGACTAGGTATAGTTCACCTTCAACATGGGCCCTTAAAATTTAACTACCCTCTACAAAGAAAGTGATACATATTTTATTATAAAGAGATTATTCCATAATGATTAACAAAATAATAAATATTGTGCTTTAAATGTACACAAAATTGGTGATGGGTATAAAAGATTCGGCACAGCCGAATATAGTGCGCTTACTTGTTTTTTTTTGCAATTTGTCACCAAAAAATAAGTCAAACATATTTTTATTTGAATTTAATTTAAATAAAACACTCAGCTCTGTCTCTGTGTGTATGTGTGTGTGTAATGCACAATATTAAATATGATTTATATTGGAAATATTTCAAAACAGAGATTTTTAAAATATAAAATAATTTTATGTGAAATATAAGCAACATACGTACAAACATAAAACTGGCATATTGCATTATTTAGAATTTAGACAAGTAAATCGAATCATATATGTACATGACTAAATACTAGGGTGATCGATTATTCGACTTTTTTAAGTAACCGGTTCTCAAATTTAGAATTAAAAAAAAACCGGTTGCTCTTTTGAAAATTTAGAAAAAATCGGTTAACCGGTTCGAATATATAAAAATAATATTTAAAGAAAAAAATTAAAAAATATTGTAAAAAGAATTAAAATTTAGAATAAAAATTATATTTAAATATGAAATTTTTAAAGTTTTTATACGTTTGGCTGCACAATAACGCAATAACTGACATGAATGCAGTTGACTAATTTGGTTTTAATTAGTTGAATTTAAGGACAAAACGTACTCTTTACAAGTAAAATAAATAAATACAATAAATTAATACATAAATAAATAAGACTTTTTATGAGGCTGTTATTAATTTTTGTATCTCCTTCCGTACATTTTTTAAAATGTTAAATAGATCTTTTAAATTAATATGCACTAACGTATTTTGATTGATGTGATTTCTGTAATTTGAAATATATTTTAAAGGCTAGGGAGAAAATCTTTAAAATTTCATTTTAAAAATTCTGACAGACATACACATATAGACATAAACTAGTTTGTTCGATGGTTTAATTGAAATTTAAGTTGACGGATCAGGAAGAAGAGAATATTGGTTTTTCTTTATTGTTACTACACTTTTTACCTAAATCGATCAGCTAAGTTTATGCTTCAATTACCTTTAATTTTTAACGTTAGCTTTATATCCTATAAAAAAATGATATTTAAGCTCAATTATTTTTCTTATTTTACACTTGTTTTTTAAACAACAAATAAATTTCTTACAATATTATGGAAGAATATTTAATAGTTTTGATTTTTTGATTTTTAGAAACTTTTCGCGTACTAAATATACTACTGTACGATTTTTTAGAAAGATATATGAAAATAAACTCAAAAAAATAAAAAAACCGGCTTTTTCGGATAAAAAAAACTGGTGTATTCGATATTTGAACATTTAGAAAAAACCGTCAGCAGAAAGAGGAAAAAGGCAGGGGTTCCCACCGGTTGTAAAACCGAGTCGATCACCCTACTAAATAGTCATATGTAGATTTATCTATGGCATATCAACACAAACAATTTATTCCCCAAAAAATATACTCAAATTGTGCATCAACACACGTCTGTAACTTCAAACAAGATAGCTGTCGTATGAAAATCCAATAATTTAACTTGCAGCTTTAAATATTGTTGTACGGTTTTTTCTGTTTTTTTTTTGTACCAAAACTTTAAACACAATATTGTTCTGTTTACAAAGTGTGTGACTTTTTGCGAATAAGAATATATAATACACATATAAGAGAGATTATCTTAAAATAGAACATATTCTATCTCATAACAGCTTTCTACCACGAATTTTTAATGTTATATTGCATGGAGAAACTCGTCATGATTTCTTTCTGTTTCATTATTAATGCTAAAAAGAAATAACTTTAAGCGATATCGAATTAAAACAAGAAAAGTTCAATATTCAGCCGTGCCGTAACCGACAATAACCATTACCATCATGAACATAAGTAAAGGGTGGTTAAATTTTAAGGGCCGATGTTGATTTTGAATAAAACACAAACTGTTAAGGAAATTTATTTTTATTATGATAATATTGGTATGGTTCAATTATGTATGGAACAAAATATCGGCCAAATGGCCTCCATCCGATGGTGCAAATTTTCGATGACGCTGAGGCATAGTTGAGGTTCTATGCCGTTAATGTGCCGATTGATCTCATCCATTAGCTCTTGCATTGTTGCTGGCTTATCCATGTACACCTTTTCTTTTAAATAACCATAAAGAAAGAAGTCCAACGGTGTCAAATCACATGATCTTGGCGGCCAAATAACATCGACACTACGTGAGATAACACGGCCGTTGAATTTGTCGCGCAAAAGAGCCATTGTCTTGTTAGCTGTGTTGCAAGTGGCACCGTCCTGTTGAAACCACATATCTTCCTGGCCGGCCTCATTTTAGAAAAAATACGCTCCGATAATGCCGCTAGCCCAAAAACCGCACCAAACAGTCATTCTTTGTGGGTGCATTGGTTTTTCGACAATCACTCTTGAATTATCATTAGCCCAAACGTGGCAATTCTGCGATTCTGACGAATCCACTGAGGTGAAAATGTGCCTTATCACTAAAGACGATTTTGTTCGAAAATTTATCTTCCACGGTTGCCATTTCTTGCCACCATTCTGACCATTGACGACGTTTGGAATGGTCAACAGGCTTTAGTTCTTGAGTCAATTGCAACCTGTGAGCGTATAAATGCAAGTCTTTATGCATAGTGTTCATTAGCGACAGGCGTGAGAGCTGCAGTTTTTGGGCACGATGTCTAGATGAGGTGGACGGCTCTTTAGTCATACTGTCGCAAATAGCAGCAATATTTTCTGCAGTACGAGCTGTACGAGCATGCACTGGTGTTTTCACATCTGCTACAGACCCGGTTTGCTCAAATTTTTGCACGATTTTTCCGATTGTACTTACATTTGGATGATTAAATTGACCGAAAAAATCACAAAGTGCACGATATGCATTTTCATAATAAGCCTGAATAACTTTAACGCGTTGCTCGATTGTGTATCTTTTCATGGTTTAAATCGAGTAAGTCTGAAATTGAGAAATGTCAAATTAAATGCAAAAAAAAACTTGACGCTTAGGTGTGGTTTGCATTCAACATCGGCCAATAAAAGTTAATCACCCTTTATTATAACATTATTATTTTCAACACAATCCTTTCTTTTTAATTATTACATACATGGCTAACTGTAATCTATTAGGCAAGCGTTTTTATTTGGTACCCACACAGAAAAAAATAAATATGAACTTTAATTACAAAATTAATATTAATAATTAAAAAATTGTTTAATTTTGCTCCAATCATCAAAATGATACTATTAATTAAATGAAATTTAATAATTTTAATTGAACAAATGTTGAGAAAAATATCAATTAAAACAGTATTAAAAAATTTTTATAATTTTCAAAAATGATTTTAATTAATTTAATCAAAACAATAAAATCAAAACAATAAAAAAAATAAATATTTTTTTGATATTTATATATTCTTAATATTCATTTCATTATTTACATAAAAATAATTTAGCATAAGAAGTAGGGTTCCATAAGTAGACATACTATACCATATCGAAAGCCGGAGATCCAAAAATAACTGGCAGCATAAACAACCTAGATATAAAGGAATATTAACCGGTAAAAAGGCTTGATCAGACAGAGTGAAGAAATTCAACAAACCTACCTACTATTGGATTTGGGCACATCTACAATGAAACTGAAACCATTTATTATATTTAAAACTGAACATATTTTTGTATATTTTCTCTTACCAGATGTTTTTCTTGCATATTTTCTACTATTTTTTATTATTCTGCTCATTAAATAATAATTATATTAAATTTATTCTAAGAAATTCAATTTTCAAAAAATTTCATTTAAAATAACATTTTTTATTTTTATTTATTATATTCAACTGACAAAAATCTCTTTGTTTTTTGAAAATATTTAATATCAACTAAAAAAATTAATTCAGTTAATTAAAAATATAATTAAAATTTTAAAACAAATCAAAAAGTCAATTAATTAAACAAATTTAAGGGATATTTTTTCTTGTGCATATGGGCTTAAGAATAAAAGTTATACGCCATTTTTTTTAGAAGATATCTTAGATTATACTCTTTTTGATTGTTTATTGTTTTCTTCTGCTAAAGCCCTTGGGGGGACGGGAGTGGGGGTGTTAGTGTGTTGTTGGTTGTTTGTGTTTTTAAAGTGGAAAAAATCGTAAATACTGTTTTCGAACCATTTTCCACGATTTTTTATGACAACAGCTTAGATATTAACTTTTCAATATTTTAATGTACTCTAATGGCCAACCTCCTTTATTTAATGCCCATATTGTGGGGATTTAAGAAGATAAGTCCTTAATCACTATATATGATCTAAATATATGCCATTTTATTTTTGTCGCCAGATTTAATTTTTGCTTTTTCATAATTTTGTATATACTTCTTGTTTTTCCCTTTGATTTGATTCCTATTTTATAGAAGTAAAAGGGAGTACGTTTTTTGATGACTATATTTAATTGATAATTGTATGTATGCCACTTTAATATGGCGGCCCTAGAAAAAACACCCAAGCGGTCGTTTTTTACGGACTAATTTTTCAGTTAATGTTAAAACGGTTGGAATTTTCGAGACTACGCTTATAATTTAGTGTCTCTAACGTGTCCAAAAATTAATTAGGAGCTTTAGCAAATATATATATTTATTTATGTATATATGTATATGGGGGATTAATCTTAAGTTACACAACTTTGAAACCGATGTCTCCGGCTGCTATGAAATTTCGTTAGTGGATAGTAGTTCAGACAAAATTTTTTAACACAAGATCGGTCAAGAGCTCTCTGAGTTAGAAATGGTTAACAGTTATCTTTGTGGCCAAACATATATTTTTTTATCATTCATGTTACTTAATGCCTATTGTTCTGAGTAATAGTTAAGCTAGTTATTTCTTATTTTTTTTCCTTTTTGAAAAGTATGAATTTTCAAAATATCTTTTTTTTTTTTGCTCAAAAGAAAGCTTAGGACTTTCCTTTTTTTGTAACTCAACACAAAGGTACTTAGAAATAAGCACTCTCCCAGAGAATTGTTTTACGAAATTCTAAATATGTCTTAAAAACGTTGCTTCCAACGCTATTTTTAGCAACTACTATATATTACATGCTTTTTTCTTATCCTTAACATACATGGCGGCATTGTTTTTTAAATAAAAATTCGATTGCATACTTATTATTTCAAATTTCAAATTGATCTTATTAAAACTATGGAAAAAACTAAAAACAAAATTCTAATTTAACAATTTAAGCATCCATTTGCTGACTGGGATAAACATACATATTTAACTAGTATGTAAATATTGATTTTCATATGTGTGTTTTTATACACAATACACACAAATAAAATGCCGTTAAAAATACCACTATCATTTAGAATTTTTAACTGCTTCATATCAAACAAACTACAAAACTAACAAACCAAAAACACAGTTTAAAAACATACAAGTTGATGAACAAACTTTGGCACCTAAGTTGCTCTAAGAGTATACGAAAATATCAGCAATTTATTAAAATGGTTCGCTCCATGTCTGTAAATACAGTACAAATATTTAAGCTATAAAATGAAGAACGATTTTACCAAAAGGAAAAAAGTACATTTAAAAACGGAGAAATTCAAATTTGTAAAATTGCAATTCTTGTGTAAAAGAGTATCTATATCGATGGTCACAGGTAGAAAGGCCATAACTCGTATTTTTACGAAATTCAGTTTTTCAGTGATTCTGTGATATGTATCACACAAATACACTTTGACACAAAAATTTAATGCATTACCATCAACAATATCAGTTTTAGAAAAGAAGTAACATTAAAATGGTACAATTTCTAATTACGTTTTTGCCTTCTCCTGTAAAGTTACAATTATTTGAGTTAGGGCCTTTCTACCTGTGACCAACGATATATAAGTTTGTCATTCTGTATAAAAATTCTACAATATTTATTTAAGACCCTATAAAGCATATATAGTCTGAATTCTCATAGAGAGAGGAATACGTTTAATAAAGTCCGTCTGTCCGCTTTTGCAACTTTCCGTCTGTCTGCGTGTATGTTGAAATCAACTTTTCGAACCCCCACGTTTGCTTTAGACTTTTAAATAATATCAGTTTATCAAATATACTCTCGGAAGTTCTTCTATTAAAAATCAGTTATATAGGTATATTAAGAGCTGAGATATGAGTGAAAGAACACGAAAGCCTCTGATTTTTATATAAAAAAGGCATCTATAACAAATGAAAGGGCTGGACTAAATGCAAAATCAAAGATGGCGTCGGAAATAATACAATGTTTACAATGAAATCTTTGCTTCACTACTATGACTTCATTATGTCTGTGTACATGATGGTGAAGGGTATCATCCGATTTAGCATGGCAAGTGTCTAAAATATATATACTTAATTGCAATTTGTAATTTTGATTTGCAACAATAAATTCCTGGTTTGTTTTATATATTAAGTGCCTTTCCATAAGTAGGTAAAGCGTATAAAGCTGCGCCTTCTAAATATCTGTAAGTTTGTGGTTCAAAAAATCTAATAGATTTTCCTGTTATAATCGAGAAAAAAAGATTTTATTTTATATTCAAATTTTAATCAGGCTCGAGTTCATATTAACATTCTTATTGTTACAAAAAAAGAGTGCTGATGATGAAATCGTAGCTGGTTTCGAAAATGCATTCCACTCGGCTAGTTGTCAGTAAAAATATAATTTTTCAGATTATTGTTTCATTTATCACAAATAAAAAAAAAAAAAAAATTCTTTGTAACAATAAGAATGTTAATATGAACTCGAGCCTGATTAAAATTTGAATATTAGTTTAAACAGAAAAGTTCGATAAAATAAAAATTAGATTTTATTTTATTATAAATTTATAGTAAACTAGCCAATCCCGGCGCGCGTTGCTACGCCCCTTCATGAATTTTAATCGCATTCTAAATTTTAATCGAATATCAAGTGCAAGGCTAAAAACTATAACTTTTTCTTTATGAGCGTGGCACTGCTCACTTTTCTAATTACGAAACTGTATAGTCATGACAGCTCAATAAGTGTGCAAAGTTTCAGAAAAATCGGTCCAGTGTAAGCACCTCAAAATGATACCTTTTTTTATGGGCGTGGCACTGCCCACTTTTCTAAATACGAAACTGTATAGTCATGACAACTCAATATGTGTGCAAAGTTTCAGAAAAATCGGTCCAGTGCAAGTACCTCAAAATGATACCTTTTTTTAATGGGCGTGGCACTGCCCACTTTTCTAATGATGAAAGTGTAAAGTCATGACAGCTCAGTATGTTTGCAAAGTTTCAGAAAATTCGGTCCAGTGCAAGTAGCTAAAACTGATAACTAATTTTTTATGGGCGTGGCCCCGCCCACTTTTGCAATCACGAAATTATAAAGCCATGACAGCTCAATATGTGTGCAAAGTTTCAGAAAAATCCGTCCAGTGCAAGACCCTCAAAATTAAAAATTTTTTATGGGCGTGGCCCCGCCCACTTTTCTAATCACGAAATTATTAAGTCATGAGAGCTCGATATGTGTGCAAAGTTTCAGAAAAATCGGTCATTTGCAAGTAGCTTAAAATGATAACTAATTTTTTATGGGCGTGGCCCCGCCCACTTTTTTCCACCCATAAACACTCCCTGGTATGTGTACAACAACTTACCAAAGTTTGAGCCCGATCGGTTTTACAGTTTCGGAGTCTATAGCTAACACACACACACACACACACACACACACACACACAGAGTTTCACTTTTATATATATAGATTTTTTGCTTAAATCCTTAAATTGTACAACCCCGTTTGCACAATTCAAAACTCCATATGGCAGTTTAGTTCGCATTCACATGTTGTTGCATATTTTTTTGTGTCCATTTTATTCAACACAAACTCATTGTGTCACTGTTGATGAAATGCAATTTGATAAATTGCTAAAATGTAATAAAATAAATTAGAGCCTCTATGCTCTGCCAACACTGCTACTACAACTATTTCATGTTAACAAAACTCTTACTTATTGCTGTTGTTGTTAAAGGTTTTTTTTTTTTTTGTTTATTCGATGTTGATATCATGCATTCGTTTTCCCTACACACACAAACAAATCCCCACATGTGCATGCACGATGCATATAAACATCGAATTAAAATGCTTTTAGTTTTGATATATTTGTGGCAATTTTTTATTTACAGTCCGTTTTTCTGTTTTATTTCTTTCGTTTTTTTTCCATCGTAACAAACACCCAATTTAGAGAAAAACTGCCCACAAAACTATGACTATTTTGAGAAATGTATACAAATAGCACACATCCCTACCTACTTCTGTATTTTGAGTAATCACGTACAAAAGAATACATAACCTTTTTAGTTGAAAATTGTTGTATAGAAAAATAATTTGCTTTTACGTCCAAACGACAAAATGCATTTTAATTTTGCTGCATCTCATACAAATGTACAACAATGGCGTTAAATATGTTGCGACCCAATTGCATTTGCATTTCAAATAATCCATCTTTGCAATTGATTGAGTAGTTCTATGGCTATGGGCTACCGGTCTGATTTTTAAGGCAGCAGTATTTAATATCCGTTTATCCACTTCGGCTTTAACAATTTCTAAAATCTTAGCAAAATGTTTTTAATGGGCTCATGAGTGGCTCACAGTGGAGTCCACAGTGTTAGTAAAAAACGGCAAATATCAATGCCGTTTTATGTGAAAGCTCATTAAAGAGTTTTCAGTTATTATTGATGAATCTGCTTAGGTTGGAGCAGATACAGATTACGCATTTTGGGGGAATGGACTGGGCTGGAGTGGAGTGGATAAAGTTTACGCATTTTGGGGGGATAAAGGGATGGAGTTAAGTTTTTAATAAAATATTTTGTTTGTTCAATGGATGCCAACTCTATTACTTGTCACAAGAATAAATTTTTTATTTTTAAATATTATTTAGTTCTACAAACCAACCTGGATACGCACTTGGGCCAGCAAAAGGCTTGCAGATCATATTCAGATTCAGGAACGTTATTATGATCCATATTTCAATATTTTGTTCAGTTTTAGGGTTCATATTAAGCTTAATGGGTGTGTAAATTTTACCTTATTCGGAGGAGGAAATTTGTAAAGAAATTTGTAAAGAAATTTGTATTTAAAATATTACATACTTTTTGGTGTCCTTATTTTAATTTTTTTAATAAGGCTGACATAAACGTTACTATAAATGACTTGAGGTATATGGTCATGATTTCCAATTATTTGGGTCAAATAGAGCCTAAATTAAAAAGTTATTGTTTTGAAAAAAAAAATACATAAACTGTAATGAATGTGCGCAAATAAAGTTAGAGAAAATTAAATTATAATGATATGTGTGTTCGACTAACATGAATTTGTAACAACTGCCTTAACGAAACTTTTGTTGAAAAGAAAATTTGTTACCAGTGATCAAACAGAACATAACAATGTACTCAAATAAGGTTTATATTATCCGCAGTATTACGAAAATATGGATTATCTTGTTGAAATTAGAAAAAAAACACATGGTCCTTAAACAGCAAGTTAGCAGGAGAAACTACTAAGTTTCCATACGATATTGACATCCCAGAATCTCTGCGAACAAACTTGTTTTCGATCTCTTCACTTGTTCTTAGTTTTTGAATAACAGAAGTGTTTTCATTGTACAGGATGGAAGGAAGGTGCTACCAAAAAAATGTAATAGCTTTATTTCTGTGTAAACAACCTGTTCCATTTATATTTTATATATTGATCCTCAGATTAAACGAAAATAGAAAATTAAGACAATGAAACAAGAATTTGGATAGAGCGCCTTTTTCTCGTTTTACAATTGGTAGTTTCCATCCAAAGAGAATATAGGCTCACGTTTGGAAGCACCCCTCCTAGCAGATGAACTATAATGAGGCTCATTAATAATTTTGCCGAACGTTGCACAAACTCAAGAAGGTCTTATAATTGAGATCCCATAAGTCGGATACAGCAAACAATCGCTACTGTAGCTGCTGCTATACAATCCGATTCTATAGTTACGACAAGGAGCTTACTTTCTCAAATGGGTATAAGCAGACAGTCACTGCAGACTGTTTTTCATCAAGATTTAAATTTATTTTCATATAAGATTTAATTTAATTAACATGCAAACTGAACACAACAGACTTCATGATTCACTTGGAATTTTGCGAGAAGATCATTCAAATGACAGCAGAGCATATAAAAACATCTTGAGCGGTATTTTTATGTCTAACGAGGCACATTTTGATTTAAACGTCTCTGTTAACAAACAAAATTGTCGACTATGGAGTAATTTTAACCCACAGATACTCCATGAGATGTATTTTGTTTTTTATAATTAACTAAAACAAAACTTACTGTCAACCTTTCTTAAGAAATGGAAAAGGAAGATAAAGTTATTTTTTTTTTAAGTTTTCAGTGCTACTCCAGTTAAAAATATTGAAATATATAAGGGGCATTACAGATGCAATTGCATTCACTTTGCATCACAGTGTGGTTACGGAATTTCATCAAGGTTCATGGTCGGGCCTTATTTTTTCGAAGAAAATCAGTCCTACTTTTACAGTCAATGGAGACCGTTGAAATAGGTTTTCTTTTCTGAACTACGCTGAAAGAAATCCCTTTCAAATTCTTGTGTTTTCAACAAAATGTGACAACTTGTTACATACCCACGCCTGTTATGACAGAATTGCGGCTAAAATTTCCCAATAAACTGATTTCTAGAAACTTTACATTTTGTTGGCCGCACAGCTCTCCTGACCCTACTGCACCTGATTTCTCTTTGTGAAGTTATTGCAAACAGGAAGTTTACAAGGGAAAACCAGCAAATTTTGATGATTTAAAGCAATCCATTCGAACGATAATTAAGGCGATTCCCGTTGCATGCCTGCATGCAGTAGTGAATAACTGTTTGATACGATGTCGCACATACATATGTCACCGAGGGTGAAGGCCATTTGAATTTAATTATTTTCAAAACTTTATGAATTACTTTAACAAAAATTTGTAAAAAATAATTTACAACAACTTTAGAAAAACTTACTTGAGTTTCTTAATGCAGCAAAATTCATCATTTAAGTTTGCTTCCAATAACTTTTCTTAAAAAAAATAAATTCTTAAGCCTAATAGTCATAACAGGCATAATCGAGGCTATTTTTCTTAATGTAAGGATCTTGATTTTTGAAATCCTAGCATCAGTTGCAATCTACGTAGCATATATTTGATTACCGCAAGTGCATGTCACGATGGTATAACCTGCCGATGGTCTTACCTTTGCAATCGCCTTGAATGTACTGCAACAAGTGCAGTGTTTATGTATATCCTATCAAATTAGAGACCCAAATAATTGGAAATCATGACCATATACCTCAAGTCATTTATAGTAACGTTTATGTCAGCCTTATTAAAAAAATTAAAATAAGGACACCAAAAAGTATGTAATATTTTAAATACAAATTTCTTTACAAATTTCTTTACAAATTTCCTCCTCCGAATAAGGTAAAATTTACACACCCATTAAGCTTAATATGAACCCTAAAACTGAACAAAATATTGAAATATGGATCATAATAACGTTCCTGAATCTGAATATGATCTGCAAGCCTTTTGCTGGCCCAAGTGCGTATCCAGGTTGGTTTGTAGAACTAAATAATATTTAAAAATAAAAAATTTATTCTTGTGACAAGTAATAGAGTTGGCATCCATTGAACAAACAAAATATTTTATTAAAAACTTAACTCCATCCCTTTATCCCCCCAAAATGCGTAAACTTTATCCACTCCACTCCAGCCCAGTCCATTCCCCCAAAATGCGTAATCTGTATCTGCTCCAACCTAAGCAGATTCATCAATAATAACTGAAAACTCTTTAATGAGCTTTCACATAAAACGGCATTGATATTTGCCGTTTTTTACTAACACTGTGGACTCCACTGTGAGCCACTCATGAGCCCATTAAAAACATTTTGCTAAGATTTTAGAAATTGTTAAAGCCGAAGTGGATAAACGGATATTAAATACTGCTGCCTTAAAAATCAGACCGGTAGCCCATAGCCATAGAACTACTCAATCAATTGCAAAGATGGATTATTAATAAATCAGCAACAGAGCTTTACTTTGTCTCGAAAAATAAATAAATGGGAATTAGTTCAATGTTGTTCAAACAAAAATTAAAATTTAACCAATGCAAGTTGAGAATTTCCCTCTCCAAACAATAGAGAGACGTCAAACCATCTCTCGAAAATTTTATCCGGACAAACATTATGTTTGAAAGAAATGGATAAATCCACCTTAAGGTTACCACCCCCTTTTTCAGACACACATTCTTCTGGCCAAGAAACCAACTATTTGTCTTAAGGAGTTCAAATTTTTTTTTCATCAATACCGGTCAATGCATTTAAAATATCCTTACCAGACTCTATTTAGATTTTTCTAAGAAGGCTATACTTATGTCTATTTATATACATGTAGGGGGGATATCGAAGCAGACTTCTTCCATAAACGAATCCCTTTTCGACCCCCTTCGTTACCCAGAGATTACAAGGTTTCCCCGATCTCACTGAGTCCAATACTGTCCCAGGCGTTTGCTCTACACTTTTGTGAATTTACATTGCAGACTGATGATTATCTACAGTCCTCATCACAGAGTCCTTTGTAATCCCCAGAATCTGCCCCAGACCTATTTCCCCAATAGCACTCACAACGTGTGCCTGGCAGTGATACTAATTCTATTTCCAGCCATTGCCGAACATTCGCATACCACATAAGCCGCTGTCTCAGCAGACTCAAGGCACATTCCACAGACATCATACTTAACAACCCCTATAATGAGCAAAGCAGTTTATGTCTATTTAACAGTTAATCGATTGATCATATGAAAATCGGTACATATGACTTCTAGTGCGGCCTTATCTTTATTATTATTTTTTTTATTAAATTTCATACTTTTATAATAACGAAAATAATGCAACAGTCCATGTCCCTAGAGTGTGATAGAGAATCCATTATTCAGCTATTTAACAATATAGGCTGAAGAATACGATTTTAAATGGACTCATGAGAGTACAAAAAAAGTTATATGTTAAGTGGACATAATTACTAAGTCTATTTAGTTTTAAATTTTTATAAATTTTTAAAATATTAAATAAATTTTTTTTTTTTAATTTTTCAAATCAAAAACATTTTAATTTTACACAAAATATGGATAATATTAGCCCTTAACATTCCCTATTCTATCAGGCATTTTATAACACTTTCGTCTGACTTAAAATTACATTTTTCAACAATTGAGTGTATTTTTTCAGCTGCTGACTCTAAGCAATAAATATTATTCATATACACACCCACAAAGGAACAAAATATAGTTTTTTTATTGCTTCATATTGGGTTTTCTTACACATATTTCACTGTTTGAACGAGTATCAAATTTGACGTTGCGTATTTAAATTTTGTATGTGTATTTGTATTTAATAATATTGAACTGAACATGCAAAAAAAAACAATTACAAACGTTCGAAATCCAATAAAAAACAACATTATTTTTATACATATCAAGTCTACTCACACACTTGGAGATACAATCATACCCTGCAGATAATATTGGGCTACGTGGTCCCTTTTAGCTAAATGGTCCTATATAATGCAGCCATGAACCATATCGTTTTTAAATAAAAGATTGCAGTTAAGCGACAAGTCTTCATGTTTTAACGATTACTTCTATTGTTGTTAAGACGTGTTAAATGGTTGTGTAGGTGCTCTATCGAGTAGTGAAAAAGAGTAGTATTGAGACTACTCCAATGGGTTATGGTCCAGCCTTAGGACATCGTAAACTTTGGATTAGTCCTAGTCCAACACAAGGTATATTTTACATGCGTGTATGGACTACTCACGTTATCTGCAGGGCATTAACAGAAACCCACACATACGTTGTCATGCAAATGTCCCTGCAAACTATTTGAGTGACAGTGACATTGTTGTTTAACAAAAAAAAATAAGTAAACAAAATGTAAATAACAAAAAAAAAAGTCGTTAGAATAATACAATGTTGATGTTGGCGATATCATAACATTTCCACAACAACAACCAACAGCACTTACACTACTTGTAGCAATGAAAAACAACAAGTGGTTTTATTAATCCAATACACATTGCGGCGATATATTTTTATGTGCACATATGATGGGTTTATTGGAAAATAATAAGTAAATTATTTTCGTATATAAAGTTTTTTAATAAAGATCTTATTTACGTTTTTATTGAGGAATCCTTGAATGTATTTCAATAGTTATAATATTTCACGTATGTATCGATTGTAAACAGAGTATATCGACGGGTATAGGTAGTAAGGCCCTAACTGGTATATTTTACGCAATTAAGTTTTTCAGTGATTTTGATACATTTTACACAAATATGTACATCTTGACACAAGAATTTATTGCAATAGTGTCAAAGTTTTACAAACAATTTTAAAAAAGAAATTATATTGTCATAATGCAGTTTCTATTGCGTTCTTGCCTTCTCCTGTAAAGTTGCAATTATTTGAGTTAGAGCCTTTCTGCTTCTGACCAACGATATATTAAGGCAAATGTGATGTAATTTTAATTATTAGTCAATATTTTTACACGTCGTATCAAGGCGGAGTCTTGTTAATGCATAGAAATTAGCTTACTCAATTGAACTCATATTCCCTAGGGATATGTTACCTTGATAGAGTCTCCATGCTTTGTTATTGCTAGTACGGTGTATAAAACACCTCTAGCTGGAACATAGGAGAATACCAGACTAAATCCTGGAACTTGTACATAAAGAGGATAGAGTGACTTAAATGCCCATTAAACGAATGAGTTTCACTAGAGTGGTCGAGGGACTGCGTCAGACGCTTACAACGGAGAGATCCTTCTCCAATGAGAGCACAGATACTGATATTAGTATTTAAACTAAAGGAGCATAGGAGAATCGTGGAGCTAGTACTTAAGAAAGCTAGAGAGACTAAGATTTGCTTTAGCTGGGGAACAATGATATCCTGTACTTAGCATATAAATAGTTTATGGAGACTCAATGCAGATGGAGCACATGAACCGTATAAAAATAGTCTTAAGGCTACATTGCACGCTCATAGTGGATAGATTAATAAATAACAAGTGTGCAGATAGTGCCTTCAGTATCTTTACTGAATGCGCATCGTATAAGTCAAATGAAAAGACCAGCTCAAGGTCTTTGTTTCCTTTTTAATTTTTTTTTTTTTTTATGTTTTTGAATTCAATGATTCGCTATTTTTTGGATAGCAGCTTCAGGCATACGAGTAACAAAACTAAAAAAATAAGAAACGACCTAATGTACTCTTATTTAGTGCAATATTATCATGTAGTGCAATACTTTACAAAGTTAACACGGCGTATACTTAATATATAATTAATTTCTATTATAAACTAATACGCCCTGTATCTGATATATTTATACCCCCCAGCAAAATAAGAAATAAAACACATTGGAAGTAGTGCGAAATAAATAATATTTTCAATACTTCTAAATCAAATAGTGCAAAACTATTCATTCTAATTGACTCCCTTAATTTAGAATAAGTTGTCATAAATGTCTATACACTGAATATATCGTCTAAATTTCCTAATCTTTCTATTGATAATTTCTGATTTCTATTTAAGCTTGAGATCACTTTTATTATTTTTATTAATAACCAACGTTTGGCTACCACACAATCAATCAATTAATCAATTTAATTTGTACATTTACCGTGTAGAAGCCATTATTTGGTAGCGAAATATTGATTATTAATAAAAAAAATTTTTATAAAAAAACTAAAAGTGATCTCGAGCTTGAATAATCAGAAATTACCTATTCACTGATTAAAATGGACTGCAGTTGATTAAATTATTCATTTTAATATATGTTTTTCAGTGACACTCTTATGTTGAAATCATTAGTGTTTTCACCAAAGTAAAATCACCTTATTATCAGCTGAATACCTGCAAAATTACCTATTTGTCACGTTTTTTGTTCTTCTGTTTTTGGTTAAACAACTACAATTTAATTTAGTTGTATGCTAGCTTTCGTCATGTCACACAGTGAGACAACGCCGTCATTAAATACAAGGAGTCATTGCAGAGTTCTAAAATTTTGCACAGGTTATTTTTGAGACAATTCCAGTTAAAAAAAAATATAAGAAAATTCGCCCACTTTTACGCCCACCTCCCATACAATCGAAGTTTGTAAAATGCCGTATTGTCCGTAATACTTTAGATATAACTTTAAATTGTGGTATACTTGAATATTATATTGTTAAAAAAATTATCGGAATAAAGTTTTGGACTTTGGCTCACTTTTACGCCCACCACCCATACAACCTCTACATAAAAAGTGCCATATTTTCTAAAATATTTTAGGTACAACCTTCAAATTTGATATTACTGTAATTTATATCATTTTAAATGTTTCATGCAAAAATTACAATAACACACCCACTATTACGACCACCTCCGATTGAAAGGCAATAAAAAAGAACAATTCTTTTTTTTCATTCTATCAACAATTAGATTTGAATAATAATATGACATTAACAACAACATCAATATCTTTATTGCTATCGATCTAAATATCAGAAATAGCACTATAAGAAATTATTGAATTATCCATGACCTTGTAAGTTTTGTTTAATACTTTATATAAACTTGTATAAACTTGCACTCTCAAATAGATTGTGAATTAAACATATAATTGCAATTACCGTTTGTTGATCAATAATATTTAAAACGACAACAATGTAATATTATTTTATTGTTTGTTTTTAAAAAGTTTGTGAGCATAAAATAAAATATCAAACAAACAATTAAAAAAAACAAGTAACAGTGCTATATTCGGCCGTGCCGAATCTTATATACCCTTCACAACGTGTAGTCATGCAATAACAATTGTTTGTATCACCATTCATCTCATATAGAATACGTGCATACGTACACGTTAGAATAAATGTGGCATCGGATCCCAGCTGAGCCAAAAAATTTTTTTTTTATTTAATATATTATTTATATTTTATTATTTTTTTTTATATTTTTTTAAAATTCTTTAAAAAAATTTTTTTAGAAAAATTTTTAAAAAATTTTTTTAAATTTTTTTTACAATTTTTTTTTAATTTTTTTTGTATTTTTTTTTATTATTTTTTTCTTATTTTTAATATTTTTTTTTTTTGTAATTTTTTTTGTTTGATATGTTTTTTACATGTATGTATGTATGTATGTTGTTGTTGTAATTGTGAAAAAAAAACGAGGTGGTCGTGGTTTTTTGCTCATATCTCAGAAAGTTATGGGGCGATTGTGCTGAATTTCAATAGCGATTCATTCCTGGATATTTCCAAGAGATTGATACCATATACAGATCTGAGAAACATATAGTTGCTTCTAAAAGTTGATTTCAACCAACACACGGACAGACGGGCAGACGGGCAGACGGACAGACGGACAGACGGTCAGGGCTTAATCGACTCCTCTATTTATAAGCTTTCAGAAAATATATACTTTATGGGATCGGAAATGAAAATTGTAGAAATTACAAACGGAATGACAAAGCTACATATGTATATATACCCTTGGCACCACAGGTGAAGGGTATAATAAAAGTAAACATTTGTATACATGCTATTGCATGCTAACATACATATGTACGTATAGCGACACAATGTGCGCGTTGCGTATTTTTTTTTAGTTTTTTGTATGTTTAAAGTACTTTTGCAAACTTTTGCTATATGTCCTTAACTTGAAATGAAATTTATTTGTTTTTTCAAAAACACGTGTCAAATAAGAAAAATAATTGGACTTAAATATTATTTGTTTTAAATGGAAAGCAAGTATTTTATATGTTGTTGCGCTTATAATTTGCTGTGATAATCAGCTGTTCAGTTAAGTTTTTTGACCAAATTATTGTACTTTCCAATACTTTTTGATCTCATTTTTTAATTTCATGATATTTTGCTTTTACGAGATCTAACGACTTGTATTAAAGACTATCCATAGCTTAACTAATGTCTCTGATAACATATGGCTTGTATGGTAAAATAGTTTGGCCCCAAAGGGTCATTATTTCCACTTGCCTATAAAGTTAATGTTAATAAAAGGCAACTTTGAGTACCGTGAGCAGTAAAGTGACTTTATATTATTATTTATTATTACAACCTCCTTGTAACAAAACTTTTTTTTTAATATGGCAGTACCAGAGCAAATACCGATTACTTTTTACAAGTTAATTTAGATCTTAAAAAATGAATTGGCAACAATATAAATTTATACATTTTTTTTACAAAACGAAATAAAATTTTTGATAATTTATTTTCTGTTTTAGAAAATTAAAACTTAAAATAAAAACAAATAAAAAGGTGGAAGTAGAAAAAAAAATATAAAGACCACAATTTAGTTGCAATTTTTTTCATGTAGAGAAACAACTTTCATTGTAAAAAACTTTTATTTAAAACTCTTATTTATTTTGAGTGATGCAATGCACATTAAAGGATTGTCCTCTTGCTTTCTATTTCTCTATTTGCTCAGCTTTCTATTATTTAAAGCTCTACAACTACTATTTCGGGTACCTTTTCGATCCCCTACGTTCCCTAGTGATCTCATGACTACCAATCGACATCCGTTCCTTCATTAAGTCACAACTAGCGTTTTCGCTAGCCCAGAAAATGATTTCACATTGCCGATAATCCTATTATTTATTTATTTATTTATTTATTTATTTAATTTAATCAACATAATAAAATTTACAGTTTAGCAATATTTTTTAATTTAATTACAAAAACAAAGAAAGATAAAAATAACATTAAACGTATGCATTTGAGTTTAGAAACCTTATCAGCTTTCCACTTATTACAGCAACATTATCAGAAAAGTCAATGAGAACATAGAACTTATTTACCTCAGCACAGATTCTTCTTATTGGATCAAAGTTAATGTAGTTTGATCTATGAAATGGTATGGTAATACCATGGACGAAAATTTGATGTTACCTTTTTTAACAATGGAGTGCTTGCTGATAAACAACAGAAGAGAATTGAGTAAAATTTCAACACGATTTGATCGAAATTACTACCATTATAGGAAAAAGCAAGAATTTCAAACCAGTTAATATTATGTAACAAGTTATTCACCATATGGTAGTTCGTACGTTTAAAACAGAGTGACTCAAAAACAGTGTAAACAGTCTCCTTTTGAGGCAATGGTGTAGAAATTAGCAGTTTAGGATGGTGTCGGTCCTCAAGAATAAATAAGGGGTTGGTCCTAGATACATCGAATAAAAATTTAATTTATTTGAAAGACACTTAAACTAGTCAGACTATTAAAAAAATCCTGACTCCAATCAAGTGACGTAGTCGGTACAAAGAAATCTGTATCATCTGATGTAATCCAGGATGCAGTCGGAATATTAAAATCACCAAAAATCATCAAAAACTCAGCTGACTTAAGTTTATCTGCAACGGAATTTATTAACAAAACATGTTCACCATAAAGTTGTGGATCAGAGTTTGGAGGTATATATGAGCAGGTTATTAAGAGCGATATATTTTGAATTTGTATTACAACAGCGATAAATTCAGTGTCAGATAAACTTACAAATAATAACTGTTCAGCAGGATACAAACAGGAAATAACAATTAAAACACCACCACCACGTTTGCCAATTCTATCACGTCTAAAAATTTGTTATTTACTACAAAAACTTCCGAAGTTATTAGTATTATTAGTAAGCCAGGTTTCAGCAAATGCAGCAACATGAAATTCGCCGTCAAAGCTGTTAGGAAACATATCAGTAAGCTTAGTATTCATTCCATTAGCATTTTGATAAATAATGTTAAGGGTAAAATTTTGCATTTATTTTTTGAAGTTTGATTAGATGTTGGAATACGAGCTTAGTTTTCATCACGATAAATAAAATCACGTACTAGAGTATGGTTTGGCCAAAAATTTACATTTACGATTTGTTCAAAATATTCGAGTGGGACAATTATTTTGAACAAGGCTCTATTTCTTAAATTAATTATAAAAATATTTATGTTAGCAGGTAGATCATTATTAAATTTAGATAATAACTAGTTTTTAACATCATCAACAGTTGTTTCAAGAAGAAAACGAGTAGCAAATATATTTTTTCTTGGCGGAGTAATAACTTTAAATACAATCAAGTTATTTTGGTCCATGCAAGGTGAAGCAGACAAATCATCAAATTTTACTGAATTATGAGAAGCTGCTTTTGATATTGGTATTAAAGGGATTAGATTTCTTGCAGATTTTTTCCTCTTAGGTCAAGAATTCTGTTGAACGTCAGCAAACTTATCTAAATTCGGAAAATTTGTGAAAAGATCACCAAATTTTAAAAAATTAGATTGAACAGATAAGAAGTCCTTATTAAGTTGATCGAACTTCTCTTTATAACTTTTAAAAAATTTGTAAAATTCAACATTTATATTTTTACAATAAGGACAATTTCATTGTAGAAATTTGTTAGGATCAGCAAGCGCATCTGCATCATGCGCTTTCAGTCCACTACATTTTAAGTGAAAGGTATCAAAACACAACCAACATGATATCAAGCGATCATTACCCGAAACGTTACAATTTTTGTTCTGGCAATCCATAATTTAAGGATGAAATGTAATTTTTAAGATATAATTTATCTGATAAAATTTTAACGTTTTGGTTATTTGGGTAACTGGGTAGTAAAAATCAACTACTAAACAGTAGATGGCGCCACTATAGCACAGTCCTTCTTCTCTGATTCTTAGTCCTCCGCGTTTTGAGTCTTCATTCCCATCAATAAAAATAATGATGTTACTAAGCCGTGCCCTAGCCTGTATACCCTGGTCTAGCAATAACACCAAAACGTATACCCTTTGCTAAGATAACAGCCTCCGGGGTGGTAAAATATTTATATAAGATAATTACTTTAAACAGGCGTTCACTCTGAAGTCACAGTGTGCGGTAAGAATAAGAACCAGATCAAGGAGCATAAGAAGCAACCAGAGAAAAAATATTATTAAGAACTCAAGATAATTTTGCTAATAACAACAATTAAAATGAATTAAATAATTGTCATATGTTTTGTTTAGAAAATTTTAATAGTTCTTTATAAATATTTCAAAATTTTTTTGCAATAAAAATGTATTTTCTTTAAACGAAAACGCAAAAATTAAGAATAATTTAAGTGCTTAGTCTTAAGTAAATAAGTAACTAAATTCTTTTATTATTATTTTTATCTCTTTTCTTTAACTCTCTTTACAGGCAATGCGGCCGATAACAATCAAGCACCAATGCGTAATCCACCCGATGCTTTTCACAATTCAGCTGGAGCATTGGCACAACATAATCTAGTTGGTGTAATAATTCAAGCGATTAAAATGCAATCATTGGGGATTTTCAAGCATTTAACGAATTTAATACAAACCATAAACGAATGTGATATCACAGCAGCATTATCAGTAACAGAAGAAAATGTTAAGACAACGACAACAGCTAAAACAACAATAATAACAACAGCCATAAGAAAAACAATACAAAAGTACGTGCATAAAACACAAAAGCTTACAACCGGGCTGACAGCATCTATAGTGAAAATGATAAAATCAACAGTTTTTCTTTTGCGGCAACAACAGGAACGAATACAACGGCAACTATTGCGACGACAGTCGAGGCAACAACGTAAAAATCTTATTATAGCACATGAATTTAAAACATTTAAACACTTCAGTACACAGGAGACACATGTCAGCCGCCATGAAAAACATGGCAAAATATGGCGCAGGAAATTGAGAAAAAGTCGTTTTAGCTACTTTTACGATAAGACAAAGACAAAGACAATGGCGTTGACGTTGACGACATTGAAGAAACAACATCAAGGCAATGCAAATTTTATGGCGCATTTATATGTGAACCATTTTCAAAATCACATTAAACAACAAGAAATTCTACATAAGTTTAATACAATTTATGTTACACATATTTTTGGAACAACTACCAGTAGCAACAATAACTACAACTACAACTACAATAGGTTAAACAATAGCAAAAACAATAACATGAACATCACTAAAAAACACAATATTGGCCTAATGGCGAATACATTTTATTGGTTCATAATTTCACTATTAACTGTCGTAACTTTAACTTTAATCATAAATTTGCTGCCTAAATCTTGTGTAAATCCACTGAAATTTCTAACAAACATTTACAACAGATTTCTAAGCCATAAATTGTTTATGTTGTTATTACAGCAATTCCTTCATTTTGTTGTTAACAATATACCGTGGCACAATGTCATTAAACTGAGCACAGTCTTAAAGAACTTAACGATTGTCTACAGTAAATTTAGTTTATATTTAAATTCAACACCATCAACACTACATACAAACACATCGACAGCATCATCTACAGCATCAACATTGCTGTTATCAGAAACATTATTAACAGCATTATCATTACCAGCATCATCATCATCATCATTGACATCATCAACAACAACTACAACTTCAACGTCATCATTAGCATCACCATCATCATCACCATCATCTTCAACAACATTAACATGCTCCACTTTATTGTTTTGCAGATGAAATGTAAATGATTAGAACAATTTTCATTATTATGTATGTATACCAACCACATTTATTACTTAAATTACAAATGAATTAGAAAGAAGAAACAAAGAATAACAAAAACAACAACAAATATTTAATAATATGTAGAAAAGGTCAGCATAAAATTTATATATAAAATAGAAATGCAAAAAAAAAATATTTAGATTAACATAAAAAGATTAAGTTTTATTATTTTGAAAGAAAAAAAAATATATTTAATACTTAAACTTTATTCTTATAATTCTTCATATCAAGTAGAAAAAAGAAAGTTTAATTATTTTGACAAAAGTTTGTAAAGAAACAAAGGAAATTCTAAGTTCATTTTGTTTATTCTGCTATCGAACAATGTGTATCTTTGTTTGCATGTTGGAACTTTATGGCTGTTTTGAAATAAATAACAAATAAATCTTTAGGCTGTTGTGCAGCTCACTTGGGTCACTTGAGAAAGAATACATTAGATTATTAGAGTTAGAAAAAGATTAGTATAAAATAGAGAAAAGAAGTTGTTATCTGTCTCATCAACTGATTTCTGTAAAAACTGCTCTAAACTTTCCCGGTTTCCCAATTCTGGGCTAGTCTAGGGAACTACCCAGACTGCCTTACAAAGTTTACAATTTTAGCAAAACCTACTCTGGCCATCTCTGACAGGCTTTGTAAACTGCAGGTCCCGAAAATAGTCATTCGGATGTTCTTCAACGCTGGACAGTAACACAGTAAGCGATATATGATTTCCACTTGGTCTAGACAGCTTTTACAAAAGTCATACTAGGGTCTTTCTATACTTCTAGCATGATTGCGAAAGCTACAGTGACCAGTCAGCATAGCCGCAATGTCCTTCAGTCAAATTCCAAAACTCGCTTAATACTTAGAGGAACTATGCTAAGCCATGTCATCCTCGCAATATTGAACCAAGAGTCATATAAAGGGTCCGCCAAATAACTTTTTTTTTCTTAAAAATGCTATAAAAATACTACTGAACATTTTCTCAAATTTCATTTTTTATTTGAAAGGACCATCCTTTTGGTTAATAATGGAAAATAACTTCATTCAAATGCCTGCCTCGGCTGGCCATGCAGTAGCCTACACGATCGGTCCCATTTTAAAGCACATTATCGATTGTGTGTAGCTGTATTTCACCAATGGCTTCACGAATATTATCCTTTAAAGCGTCAATTATCTCTGGCTTGTTGGTGTAACATTTGTTTTTGACGGCACCCCACAAATAATAGTCCAGCGGTGTCAAATCGCAGCTCCGAGGTGGCCAAACGACATCAGCTTTGCGGCTGATAATTAGATCTTCAAAAACAGGGCGCAAAACATCGAGTGTAGCTTTGGCTGTGTGGCACGTAGCGCCGTCATATTAAAACCAAGTATTGCCAATATCCTCCTCTTCAACTTATGTGAACAAAAATTCGTTCAACATGGCCCGATAACGATTGCCATTGAATGTAACGGTCACTCCTTGCTCATTTTTGAAGAAAAATGCCTCAATTATGCCTCTGGACCAAAATCCGCACCAAGCAGTGACTCGTTTTGGGTGTATCGGCTTTTCAATGTATGCGTGCGGTTTTTCTGTGCCCCAAATGTGACAATTTTGCTTGTTTACATACCCGCCAAGATTGAAATGAGCTTAATCTGAAAGGATGATTTTTTTGGCAAAAACGGCATCTTCTGTAAGTCGCTCGCAAGCCCACTTAGCGAAGCGAAATCGCATTGGATGGTCAGTTGGCTTCAACTCCTGAACCAATTGGACTTTGTATGGCGTCATATCAAGGTCTTTATGCAAAATTTGTCTCAATGATGTCTCCGAAATGTTCAATTGTTGAGAACCATGGTAAATTGATGTTGATGGCACTTTACGCACACTTTAGGCCACTTTAGGCAGCAATAATCTCGGGTGTACGCACTGTTTTTGGCTTTTCACACTTTGGTTTATCGATGAGGATGCCAGTTTCTTTCACTTTTTTCACAAGAAAACGAACATACGCAGCTGACAGTGCTTCTCTTCTTCCAAAATCCGTACGTAATTTTCGCACACATTTTGCAACATAACCATGATTTTCAAAGTAATGTCGCAATATTACCCAGCGTTGTTCAAGTCTATACACAACCATTTTCGTTCAGCGGAAGGATAAAACTAATTATCTGTCAAATCAGACATGAGCCAATGAGCCATGAGCCATTCACGAAATAAGCACTAGTTGAAAAAAAAAGTTAGATGGCGGACCCTTTACAATAACACAATATAAATTTTTTATTAATTATTAATTCCATGCCCATTTCTCATATAAAATAACTATTTATTGCCGCATATCTGGGAAACTTTGTGTGTGCATATCAAATGCAAAACAAACAAGTAAGAGCACTATATTCGGCTGTGCCGAATCTTTTATACCCACCACCAATTTTGTGTACATTTAAAGCACAATATTTATTATTTTGTTAATCGCTATGGAATAATCTCTTTATAATAAAATATGTATCACTTTCTTTGTAGAAGGTGGTTAAATTTTAAGGGCCCATGTTGAAGGTGAAATACACCTAGTCTTTAAATTTGTTTTCTGCATTTCACTTGACATTTCTCAATCTCAAACTTACTCAATTTGATCCGTGGAAAGATACGCAAATGAGCAACGCTTTAAAGTTATTCAGGTTTTTTATAAAAATGGGCGTTCAAATCAAAATGCATTTTGTGCACTTCGTAATTCGTTTGATCAACATAATCATTCAAATTCGTCCACGATCGGGAGAATTGTAACAAATATTTAAATTTCTGCAAAACAGGTCTGTAAAAAATGTTAGAAAATCTGTGAATGCCCTCTTAGTGCGTTGAATGGGAACCACTGGTGGTTTTTGCGATAGTGTGGCAAAAGAGCAGTCAACCTCGACTCATCATCATGCCCAACAATTGAGCATCAACATTGTCATTGAAAATTTGGACCATCAGATAGAGGAGTGGTACCAAGGATTGGGGGTGGGTGCATTTGGCCGATATTTTGTTAAATACATAATTGAACCATACAAATATTATCATTACAAAAAGAAATGATAATAGTTTCCTAAATAATTTGTGTTTTGTTTAAATTCAACATCGGTCCTTAAAATTTAACCACCCTTTATAACTTCGATATGCTACTAAAATGCTTTTGTAACTGTAGTCTTTTAGTAAAAGTGGGCGTTAAAGTAGGAGTGTCAATAAAGTTTCTGCTAATAAATACAACTTAGATATTTAAATATAGTCCTTTATTTTCCCAAAAACTTTGTCAATAGAGAAATTACATGAATTTAAGATAAACCGTTATATGGGAGGTAGGTGTTAAAGTGGGCGTGTTACCTAAACTTTTTGACACAACAATTACATTGATTAGAAGGATATATGTAGCAAATTTGATCATCATACCTCTAATTTTGGCGGATTTATGAGCTTTTAAATTTCATTAACGGTAGATAACGTGAAAAGTGGGCGTTATAGTAGGCGTGTCAAAGTTATTTTTGCAAATGAGTACAACTTAGGTGTTTCAATTTAGCCCTTTATTATTCCAAAATCTTTATTAATAGAGAAATTATATGAATTTTAGGTAAAATGTTATATGCGAGGTGGGCGTAAAAGTGGGCGTGGCACCTTAATTTTCTGGCACAGTAATGATATTGCCTAGGGGGATATACGTAGCAAATTTGATCATCACACATCTAATTTTGGCGACTTTATGAGCTTTTAAATTTCATTAACGGTATATAACGTGAAAAGTGGTCGTTATAGTAGGCGTGTCAAAGTTATTTTTGCGAATGAGTACAACTTAGGTGTTTCAATATAGCCCTTTGTTATTCAAAAATCTTTATTAATAGAGAAATTATATGAATTTTAGGTAAAACTTTATATGGGAGGTGGGCGTAAAAGTGGGCGTGATTTTCCGTTACAAAAAAGCGTCTCACCAAAAAGCAAAGTGCGCAAAATTTCAGGGTCGTACATCAAATTTTGTTGCTTTTATGACGTTTTAGTTTTTAAATATACCGAAAAATACACTGTGCGGTATAAATTTTCGTACATTTTGATCGATAACTCCTCGCCTAATGCATAGATTTAGACAATTTTTGGGGGAGAAATATTGCTTTTACTCAGGAAATATATATTCGGAGTTTCATGGGTCTACGTTAATGCGTTTGGACACAATTCCATTTTATTCGATGTTCGAAGGACGCGGTTTTTTCGACCTACTCTTGCTTTTCGAGCTATAACTCTCTTCCTAATATTCCGATTTAGCCCATTTTCAATACCAAACAAACCTTGTCTATAAGAAAGATTCTGGCAAAATTTGAGCCCCCTAACTTTTTCGGTGCGACCTCTATCGTGCTTTTAACAGACGGACAGACGGACGAACATAGCTAGATCGTCATCAAATCAAACCCTGATTCAGAATATATATACTTTATGGGGCCTAAAATGAATATTTCGATGTGTTACAAACGGAATGACAAAATGAATATACCCCCACCATTTTTTTGGTGGCGGGTATAAAAACAATAATGCTTTCTTCTGATAATGCCCCTTCACCATCATATTTATACGTATTGTGACTATGTAGTAGCTTAGCTTAAATTTTAGATTTCATGTTGTACGCCATTTTTCTTTACTATTGCCGACGCCATCTTTTACATAATTTTATATTACATAATATTTAAGATAAACTCTACTAGTCATTTAATTTGATACCCACATCGTTGCTCTTGAAAACAAAATGTATCCGCCATTTTCGATTCTAACTTTTACATTGTTAACTTTATTCTAGAAGAACTTTAATTTGGTAGCACTATTGTAGGAGTCGATGAAGGAAGTAATTGCCATATTTGACCAATATATCCGCCATATTATTTCAGACGCCCTCTTAAGTTTTTTATAGTTTACAGAATTTACTGGCCCAGACTTTTCATTTAATGCCAATATTGAGGAATTTGAAGTGGATACATTTTTAATTACTTGTTTAGACCCAGATAAAAATTTATTATGCGCTATTTTGCAGTAACGTCCATCATGGATTTTAAATTTTGCTAGTCAAGTCCTTTCTTATGATACCTATGACGCTCTTCTCTATTGTGCAGAAGGCGAATAATCGATTTGCATTTGCAAATTTTTTTTTCGAGACTACGGCTGGTTTTTGTTTGTTTTTAGGGTGTTCAAAAATTAATTATGAGATTTAGTTATGGAGTAGAATATTGCTGGCAGATGGCTCCAAAGTCAACTTAGAAACAAATTATATATTTTTAGAGCATCTGTAGGTAACCACAGTGATAAAGCTTCAATCAAAGCACTAACAGATTTAAATGTCTTGCCTTCAAATGACGACCTATCAATCACAGTTTATTTGCATAAAACCAAAATTTTACAAAACCTAAAAGAAAAATTTGTACACCATTAAACCGCATGATCTTGGTGGCCAGTTAACATTACAACTTCTGAATGCACACTGTGACAGTTGGCACTGTCTTGTTAAAACCATATGTCAACCAAGTCCATGTTGTACAGTTGAGGCCACAAGACTCCGTTATCAAATTATCGTAACGAATGACTTGTTGTGGTTCATTTGTTTTTTATTTATGAAGTTAAGCCCCAAATCCAAAAATTTTGAAATTCACGAAGCCATTCTTCTTCGCTTTATCGAATAAGGTGAATTTTTTGGACAAATTTGCAATCACTTTACTTTGCTCCATTTCCCATGGAATGAATTGCCGTCTCTTTTCAGGGCGTGGTAGTTTGAGCTTCTGAGTAGGCGGAATTTTGCATGCATGAAGGTGAAATTAAGTACGATGCCCAAATGTTCTTTTCAGGTTCTCGGAGACATTTTCGATTACAAGAGCATTGATTTCGAGGCACCGACCGTTACGTTTCTGCACAGGAATTTTATCTGACCCAATTTCTTCAAAGTTTTCATCATTCTTGAAATTTAGACTCAGATATTCCAAAAAAAAACGTAAAAGTTAAACAAAATATTAAATGTAAAAATAAATTACTTGTGTCGTCGTCTTCACTTAATAAAACGAGACATACTTTAGCAATAGTGTCGTTATGCTCAGTAATAAATATTGATACGTGGAGACCCCGGTTAATAAGGATTTCTTTCTAAGTAAATTAACAAAATTCCGACTAATTATTACAAAGTTAATTGTTTATATCATTTTACTATTTATATCCAACTAAATCAATTTCTTCTCTTTGTAATTATTTATTTACACACTGTCAAAATTATTTCTTTACGAACTTGAACCAAATGAATTAAGAAAAAACCTCTAAAACTTTATCTCTTTTGTAAAGTTCTTTATAATCGAATTTTCAGCTCTTATTTCAAACAGCTAGGGGAACAAGATAAAATATAATAACTTTAATTAAACATTTTAATATATTTTTCTCTCTTTGTACAAATAGTTTATAAATGTTACATTTTCAATTGCAGTTACTTTTGTTATTTGATATAAACTTCCGCAAAATTTAAGTGAAAAAATTAAAAAAAAATTTATTATAGGAAATGTACAATTAAAAAAACTATACAATAATGAAAAAAAAAATAATATAAAAAAAAATAGTTATATTATAAACAAGAACTACATTTAAATGTATTAATGTACGTATGTATAAGATAATATATTATTATAGTAACGTAGTTATTATTATTTAAAAAAAAAATAAAAAAAAAAGAAACAAAAAATATTTTTTTAATTTATTAAACTGCTTAAATTCTTAAATTTGTGCGGTATTACAAAAAACAAAAACAAAAAATAATTAAACTGAAACATTCGATATAAAACAAATTTATTAGATAAATAAAAAAACTGTTAATCAAATTTGCATTTAATGAATTAATTATAGATTAGTAATAAACAGATTAGATTAGCGCAAAACATCGAGTGTAGCTTTGGCTGTGTGGCACGTAGCGCCGTCATATTAAAACCAAGTATTGCCAATATCCTCCTCTTCAACTTATGTGAACAAAAATTCGTTCAACATGGCCCGATAACGATTGCCATTGAATGTAACGGTCACTCCTTGCTCATTTTTGAAGAAAAATGCCTCAATTATGCCTCTGGACCAAAATCCGCACCAAGCAGTGACTCGTTTTGGGTGTATCGGCTTTTCAATGTATGCGTGCGGTTTTTCTGTGCCCCAAATGTGACAATTTTGCTTGTTTACATACCCGCCAAGATTGAAATGAGCTTAATCTGAAAGGATGATTTTTTTGGCAAAAACGGCATCTTCTGTAAGTCGCTCGCAAGCCCACTTAGCGAAGCGAAATCGCATTGGATGGTCAGTTGGCTTCAACTCCTGAACCAATTGGACTTTGTATGGCGTCATATCAAGGTCTTTATGCAAAATTTGTCTCAATGATGTCTCCGAAATGTTCAATTGTTGAGAACCATGGTAAATTGATGTTGATGGCACTTTACGCACACTTTAGGCCACTTTAGGCAGCAATAATCTCGGGTGTACGCACTGTTTTTGGCTTTTCACACTTTGGTTTATCGATGAGGATGCCAGTTTCTTTCACTTTTTTCACAAGAAAACGAACATACGCAGCTGACAGTGCTTCTCTTCTTCCAAAATCCGTACGTAATTTTCGCACACATTTTGCAACATAACCATGATTTTCAAAGTAATGTCGCAATATTACCCAGCGTTGTTCAAGTCTATACACAACCATTTTCGTTCAGCGGAAGGATAAAACTAATTATCTGTCAAATCAGACATGAGCCAATGAGCCATGAGCCATTCACGAAATAAGCACTAGTTGAAAAAAAAAGTTAGATGGCGGACCCTTTACAATAACACAATATAAATTTTTTATTAATTATTAATTCCATGCCCATTTCTCATATAAAATAACTATTTATTGCCGCATATCTGGGAAACTTTGTGTGTGCATATCAAATGCAAAACAAACAAGTAAGAGCACTATATTCGGCTGTGCCGAATCTTTTATACCCACCACCAATTTTGTGTACATTTAAAGCACAATATTTATTATTTTGTTAATCGCTATGGAATAATCTCTTTATAATAAAATATGTATCACTTTCTTTGTAGAAGGTGGTTAAATTTTAAGGGCCCATGTTGAAGGTGAAATACACCTAGTCTTTAAATTTGTTTTCTGCATTTCACTTGACATTTCTCAATCTCAAACTTACTCAATTTGATCCGTGGAAAGATACGCAAATGAGCAACGCTTTAAAGTTATTCAGGTTTTTTATAAAAATGGGCGTTCAAATCAAAATGCATTTTGTGCACTTCGTAATTCGTTTGATCAACATAATCATTCAAATTCGTCCACGATCGGGAGAATTGTAACAAATATTTAAATTTCTGCAAAACAGGTCTGTAAAAAATGTTAGAAAATCTGTGAATGCCCTCTTAGTGCGTTGAATGGGAACCACTGGTGGTTTTTGCGATAGTGTGGCAAAAGAGCAGTCAACCTCGACTCATCATCATGCCCAACAATTGAGCATCAACATTGTCATTGAAAATTTGGACCATCAGATAGAGGAGTGGTACCAAGGATTGGGGGTGGGTGCATTTGGCCGATATTTTGTTAAATACATAATTGAACCATACAAATATTATCATTACAAAAAGAAATGATAATAGTTTCCTAAATAATTTGTGTTTTGTTTAAATTCAACATCGGTCCTTAAAATTTAACCACCCTTTATAACTTCGATATGCTACTAAAATGCTTTTGTAACTGTAGTCTTTTAGTAAAAGTGGGCGTTAAAGTAGGAGTGTCAATAAAGTTTCTGCTAATAAATACAACTTAGATATTTAAATATAGTCCTTTATTTTCCCAAAAACTTTGTCAATAGAGAAATTACATGAATTTAAGATAAACCGTTATATGGGAGGTAGGTGTTAAAGTGGGCGTGTTACCTAAACTTTTTGACACAACAATTACATTGATTAGAAGGATATATGTAGCAAATTTGATCATCATACCTCTAATTTTGGCGGATTTATGAGCTTTTAAATTTCATTAACGGTAGATAACGTGAAAAGTGGGCGTTATAGTAGGCGTGTCAAAGTTATTTTTGCAAATGAGTACAACTTAGGTGTTTCAATTTAGCCCTTTATTATTCCAAAATCTTTATTAATAGAGAAATTATATGAATTTTAGGTAAAATGTTATATCCGAGGTGGGCGTAAAAGTGGGCGTGGCACCTTAATTTTCTGGCACAGTAATGATATTGCCTAGGGGGATATACGTAGCAAATTTGATCATCACACATCTAATTTTGGCGACTTTATGAGCTTTTAAATTTCATTAACGGTATATAACGTGAAAAGTGGTCGTTATAGTAGGCGTGTCAAAGTTATTTTTGCGAATGAGTACAACTTAGGTGTTTCAATATAGCCCTTTGTTATTCAAAAATCTTTATTAATAGAGAAATTATATGAATTTTAGGTAAAACTTTATATGGGAGGTGGGCGTAAAAGTGGGCGTGATTTTCCGTTACAAAAAAGCGTCTCACCAAAAAGCAAAGTGCGCAAAATTTCAGGGTCGTACATCAAATTTTGTTGCTTTTATGACGTTTTAGTTTTTAAATATACCGAAAAATACACTGTGCGGTATAAATTTTCGTACATTTTGATCGATAACTCCTCGCCTAATGCATAGATTTAGACAATTTTTGGGGGAGAAATATTGCTTTTACTCAGGAAATATATATTCGGAGTTTCATGGGTCTACGTTAATGCGTTTGGACACAATTCCATTTTATTCGATGTTCGAAGGACGCGGTTTTTTCGACCTACTCTTGCTTTTCGAGCTATAACTCTCTTCCTAATATTCCGATTTAGCCCATTTTCAATACCAAACAAACCTTGTCTATAAGAAAGATTCTGGCAAAATTTGAGCCCCCTAACTTTTTCGGTGCGACCTCTATCGTGCTTTTAACAGACGGACAGACGGACGAACATAGCTAGATCGTCATCAAATCAAACCCTGATTCAGAATATATATACTTTATGGGGCCTAAAATGAATATTTCGATGTGTTACAAACGGAATGACAAAATGAATATACCCCCACCATTTTTTTGGTGGCGGGTATAAAAACAATAATGCTTTCTTCTGATAATGCCCCTTCACCATCATATTTATACGTATTGTGACTATGTAGTAGCTTAGCTTAAATTTTAGATTTCATGTTGTACGCCATTTTTCTTTACTATTGCCGACGCCATCTTTTACATAATTTTATATTACATAATATTTAAGATAAACTCTACTAGTCATTTAATTTGATACCCACATCGTTGCTCTTGAAAACAAAATGTATCCGCCATTTTCGATTCTAACTTTTACATTGTTAACTTTATTCTAGAAGAACTTTAATTTGGTAGCACTATTGTAGGAGTCGATGAAGGAAGTAATTGCCATATTTGACCAATATATCCGCCATATTATTTCAGACGCCCTCTTAAGTTTTTTATAGTTTACAGAATTTACTGGCCCAGACTTTTCATTTAATGCCAATATTGAGGAATTTGAAGTGGATACATTTTTAATTACTTGTTTAGACCCAGATAAAAATTTATTATGCGCTATTTTGCAGTAACGTCCATCATGGATTTTAAATTTTGCTAGTCAAGTCCTTTCTTATGATACCTATGACGCTCTTCTCTATTGTGCAGAAGGCGAATAATCGATTTGCATTTGCAAATTTTTTTTTCGAGACTACGGCTGGTTTTTGTTTGTTTTTAGGGTGTTCAAAAATTAATTATGAGATTTAGTTATGGAGTAGAATATTGCTGGCAGATGGCTCCAAAGTCAACTTAGAAACAAATTATATATTTTTAGAGCATCTGTAGGTAACCACAGTGATAAAGCTTCAATCAAAGCACTAACAGATTTAAATGTCTTGCCTTCAAATGACGACCTATCAATCACAGTTTATTTGCATAAAACCAAAATTTTACAAAACCTAAAAGAAAAATTTGTACACCATTAAACCGCATGATCTTGGTGGCCAGTTAACATTACAACTTCTGAATGCACACTGTGACAGTTGGCACTGTCTTGTTAAAACCATATGTCAACCAAGTCCATGTTGTACAGTTGAGGCCACAAGACTCCGTTATCAAATTATCGTAACGAATGACTTGTTGTGGTTCATTTGTTTTTTATTTATGAAGTTAAGCCCCAAATCCAAAAATTTTGAAATTCACGAAGCCATTCTTCTTCGCTTTATCGAATAAGGTGAATTTTTTGGACAAATTTGCAATCACTTTACTTTGCTCCATTTCCCATGGAATGAATTGCCGTCTCTTTTCAGGGCGTGGTAGTTTGAGCTTCTGAGTAGGCGGAATTTTGCATGCATGAAGGTGAAATTAAGTACGATGCCCAAATGTTCTTTTCAGGTTCTCGGAGACATTTTCGATTACAAGAGCATTGATTTCGAGGCACCGACCGTTACGTTTCTGCACAGGAATTTTATCTGACCCAATTTCTTCAAAGTTTTCATCATTCTTGAAATTTAGACTCAGATATTCCAAAAAAAAACGTAAAAGTTAAACAAAATATTAAATGTAAAAATAAATTACTTGTGTCGTCGTCTTCACTTAATAAAACGAGACATACTTTAGCAATAGTGTCGTTATGCTCAGTAATAAATATTGATACGTGGAGACCCCGGTTAATAAGGATTTCTTTCTAAGTAAATTAACAAAATTCCGACTAATTATTACAAAGTTAATTGTTTATATCATTTTACTATTTATATCCAACTAAATCAATTTCTTCTCTTTGTAATTATTTATTTACACACTGTCAAAATTATTTCTTTACGAACTTGAACCAAATGAATTAAGAAAAAACCTCTAAAACTTT
The DNA here is from genome assembly GCA_941918925.1 of Phyto melanocephala. Lineage (NCBI taxonomy): Eukaryota > Metazoa > Arthropoda > Insecta > Diptera > Rhinophoridae > Phyto > Phyto melanocephala. Next base: position 24,366,280 of record OW799236.1, on the reverse strand, counting down.
ATCTCTTTTGTAAAGTTCTTTATAATCGAATTTTCAGCTCTTATTTCAAACAGCTAGGGGAACAAGATAAAATATAATAACTTTAATTAAACATTTTAATATATTTTTCTCTCTTTGTACAAATAGTTTATAAATGTTACATTTTCAATTGCAGTTACTTTTGTTATTTGATATAAACTTCCGCAAAATTTAAGTGAAAAAATTAAAAAAAAATTTATTATAGGAAATGTACAATTAAAAAAACTATACAATAATGAAAAAAAAAATAATATAAAAAAAAATAGTTATATTATAAACAAGAACTACATTTAAATGTATTAATGTACGTATGTATAAGATAATATATTATTATAGTAACGTAGTTATTATTATTTAAAAAAAAAATAAAAAAAAAAGAAACAAAAAATATTTTTTTAATTTATTAAACTGCTTAAATTCTTAAATTTGTGCGGTATTACAAAAAACAAAAACAAAAAATAATTAAACTGAAACATTCGATATAAAACAAATTTATTAGATAAATAAAAAAACTGTTAATCAAATTTGCATTTAATGAATTAATTATAGATTAGTAATAATTAGCATAATTAAATTTAATATTAATATTTACCTTAATAATAAGACAATTCCTTAGAAATTATTGAAATAAAATAAGATTCAAACAAATGTGAATGTTAAAGGTCACGCTGAATTAATTTGTGTGCAGAAATGATAAAACTTTTAATTTAAATTTTAATCCTAATATTTAAGAATTTTATTTGAAGTTTCTTTAATAGTTACTAGATTCAAAAAGGTGGCCCAAAATTAATGTTTAAATAAAACATATCATTTTGAAAATTCTATTTTATTTTTCTCAATAAGAGCACTACTGGCACAAAGATGACCATATCATAAATATTTTTCAATAATTCATTTTTAAAATTTTTTGTTAATATTCCAACATAAATAATCAAACTTGAGGTCTAGGTGTTTAAATCTATATATATAAAAGTGAAACTCTGTGTGTGTGTGTGTGTGTGTTAGCTATAGACTCCGAAACTGTAAAACCGATCGGGCTCAAACTTTGGTAAGTTGTTGTACACATACCAGGGAGTGTTTATGGGTGAACAAAAGTGGGCGGGGCCACGCCCATAAAAAATTAGTTATCAGTTTTAGCTACTTTCACTTGACCGATTTTTCTGTAACTTTGCACACATATCGAGCTGTCATGACTAAATAATTTCGTGATAAGAAATGTGGGCGGGGCCACGCCCCTAAAAAAGTTTTAATATTCAGGTACTTGCACTGGACCAATTTTTCTGAAACTTTGCACACATATTAAGCTGTCATGACTTTATAATTTCGTGATTAAAAAAGTGGGCGGGGCCACGCCCATAAAAAATTAGTTTTCAGTTTTAGCTACTTGCACTTGACCGAATATTCTGAAAGTTTGCAAACATACTGAGCTGTCATGACTTTACACTCTCGGCATTAGAAAAGTGGGCAGTGCCACGCCCATTAAAAAAAGGTATCATTTTGAGGTACTTGCACTTGACAGATTATTCTGAAACTTTGCACACATATTGATCTATAATGACCTTATGATTTCGTGATTAGAAATGTGGGCAGAGCCACGCCCATAAAAAAAAGTTATAATTTTGAGGTACTTGCGCTGGACCGATTTTTCTGAAACTTTGCACACATACTGATTTTACAATTTCGTGATTAGAAAAGTGGGCAGTGCCACGCCTATAAAAAAGGTATCATTTTGAAGTACTTGCACTGGACCGATTTTTCTGAAACTTTGCACACATATTGACTTTACAATTTCGTGATTAGAAAAGTGGGCAGGGCCACGCCCATAAAAAAATTATAATTTTTAGGTTTATGCACTTGATATTCAATTAAAATTAAGAATGCATTTTGATTCATTAAGGGGCGTAGCAACGCGCGCCGGGTTTGGCTAGTAAATTTATAAAGTAGAAAATTTCACAAGTCAGATGTAAAAGACCTGCCGTGTATAGGCTGCCTTACTAAGCATTTCAAGGAGCGCTTTTTACACTCTTTAACAGTAATGCCAAGGGTATACATATATAGCTTTGTGATTTCCTTTTGTAATTTTTATAATAATATAAAAGACATATTTCCTGTAAGCTTATGGAAACTCGATTGGACAATGTCTGTCTGTCTGTCTGTCCATCTGTATGTCCATCTGTCTGTCAATCTGTCTGTCAATCTGTCCATCTGCCTGTCAATATGTCTGTCCATGCGTTGCTTGAATGAACCGTTATGAAAATCTAACATAAATTCGTTATAACTTTCTAAGATGTTTGTTTTTATCATATTTTTATTACGAAAGTTAGTGTCTTTCAGCCCATGTTCTTGAACAATTCTGAACAAACTGGCCATTAATCGCTAAAATTATAGGCAAATATTATTTGGTAAAATATATATCTTTTTAATCCCTTAAATATATTATGAACACGGTAAAGACATCAAATTACAAGTAATAACCTTTTGCAAATATTAATAAGGAAAACTAATAAATCGGTTTGAAACTCACTGAGATATAAGCACAAAAATTATTTTGTTTTAAATTCTATACAAACAATCGAAAGATTTACTATGGAAGTCAAATTAAGTGCAGTAGAATATAGAACACTATACAAAATTTTTAATATATGATCACCGCCAGTACAAAATGGCGTACAATAAATTTATTTTTTGATTAAATAAAGGGTCCGCCAAATATTTTTTTTTTGAAAATGCTATAAAAAAACTACTCAATATTTTCTCAAATTTCCTTCTTTATTTGAAAGTACAATCCTTCCGGTTAATAATGGAAAATAATTTCACGATCGGTCCAATTTTTAAGCACATTGTCGATTGTGTGCAGCTGTATTTCACTAATGGCTTCACGAATATTATCCTTTAAAGCGTCAATTGTCTCCGGCTTGTTGGCGTAACATGTATCTTTGACGGCATCCCACAAATAATAGCTAAACGGTGTCAAATCTTAGCTCCGAGGAGGCCAAACGACATCAGCTCTGCGGCTGATAATGCGATCTTCAAATACAGGGCGTAAAAAAAAATGGCCCAATTATGCCACTGTACCAAAATCCGCACCAAACAGTGACTCGTTTTGGGTGTATCGGCTTTTTAATGTATGCGTGCGGGTTTTCTGTGTACCAAATGCGTTAAATTTAGCTTCATCTGAAAAGATAATTTTTTTGGCAAAATCGGCCAAACTAATGTCGCAATATTTCCCAGCGTTGTTCAAGCGTAGACACAACCATATTCGTTCAGCGGAAGAATAAAACTAATTATCTGTCAATTCAAAAATGAGCTAAGTGTTACCATTCACGAAATAAGCTCTAGTTAAAAAAAACGTTAGATGGCGGACCCTTTATAGTAATTAAAATGTACCCCCTTAATACCCCCAATACCAGTATTAAAATCAGATGGCTTAAACAGTAGAACACAGTAACCAAGAAAAAAGCTAAAATCTAAAATGGCATCTAAAACAAAATGGCGAACATTTTTTTCTAAACCTTTTTAAAAATTGGTACCAAGTTTAATTTCCTGGCTGGTATAATATTGTTAACTATTCAAAATTAATTCAAATTATAAGACGAAATGGCGTATAACATTAAATATGAAATCTAGGTTACACTTCGATGTGGTCGTTGTACATACATATGGGCATTTCCATGTAATCGTGCGTAACATTTGTACTCCTATAAAGTGGAGTAATTTTTGCAAAACTTAGAGTAACTGAAACAAAATTAGATCTTTATGTTCCATTCAAAGGGTACTTTATTTAAAAAAAAAATTCACTATATTTGAAACATTGTTGTCTGATATATCCAGAAAAATAATAATATACCGTACGTGACATAAAACAGAAGTGATTTTGATCTGCGAATCTCGGGTGGTATTTTTTCTTTTTTTTAACACTAAACCAAATATTTTTCATTTAAAATCCATCATACTTAATTGAAAAAAATCTTTAAATGATTTTTTAATAAATATAATTTAATATCGTTCGTGACATATCGCACGTGACAGATTTTTTTCTAATAGTATTCTTAGGTAAGTTAAATTCTAAATTAGGTGCTATTGCGATTGTTTATATACGAATGACGGAGACAAATAATGTTTTTGCACTACGTACGTGACATTAAAATAACATCCAAGGGAAATAAAAAAAAAAAAAACTACCGCTAATTGGACTCTATATATTCTTTTTTCTTATGGATCTTATTATTGTTGTTACCCTAATTTTAAAGCATATTTACAATTACAATTTATTTTTCCAATTTAGTCGCTAAAAAAAAAATAGTTCTTTAGAATAAGTCAAAGAGATCAGATTAAGCTCTTATTATTGCTCTTAAAATAATTTACTAACCTTCTAAAAGCTTCGCATAGTAAAATTTGAGAGTTTTTTTTATCAATAAACTTATATTGAAAAACTTTCAAGAGTTTTTATTTTACAGTCGCGGTTGACATATTCATGGAAATGCTCATATGTTAAAGATGGTGAAGGTTATTAACAGATTCGGCACGGCAGCACTACTACTTGTTGATAATGAAGTTTTTTGATGGGTCTATACCTCAGAATAAATTGTTTTTCAATTTAAGTTTATTTTAATACTAAACTTTACTTAAGTTTTCTTATTGAATTTTTTGTATTTGCATCAAAGAATAAACAATTTTTATTGAAGGAATAAAATATTTTTCTGTTCTTTCATTTAACAAGTGTCAAAAAGCAATTTATTATTGAAAATATTTTTAAACAGCAAAAACTTAATTTTTTAATTAAATGTTATCAGGTGTAAATATTGCTTAAAATACTTATAAACATTACAAAGAAACAAACAAACATACATATAAACCCAAGTGTAAATAAATATTTTTGTTTTATATAAAGTACTTTTAAAGTAAATCAATTTGTTATGATTTTGTACAAGAATTTTTTGCATTCTTTACCTTTTAATGAAAAAAGTTAACTGTAAGCTTAATTAAAAGTAAATAATAGAAAAAAAACCTATTTAAATAACAATATACAAAATGTATGTAAATATGTACTGTGTTCACATATAAACATACAAGTGTATGTTAGTAATATTTATTTATATACATATTTGTTTTTTTTTTTTTTTGATTGTAAATAATTACATATTTTGTAAATGAAGGCAGTAAACAACATTTAGTTCAACTATAAGCAAAAATAGAAAGTAAATATTATATGTTGATATAAAAATTATATAAAATAAAATAATTCCAAAAAAGTTTATAAAAAGAAGCCTGCTATGAAACATATGAAATACAAGTAAGAAATAAAATTATATAAAGAAATTCTATATTTATTGCTGTTAAATCAAGGACTAAAAAATTAAATAAATATATAAATGTATTTATAAAAATTACATATGAAGAACAAAAACAATGCGTATCTATCTATTTTAATATGTGGTTTTAAATATAATTTGGATTTCATTTCAAAAATGAATATTTTTGTTGGGCTAAAATAATAAGGATATTCATGATGGCGATTATTTAGTTCGGAAGTAAAAAATAATATAAATGAAAAATGATTACATAACAATATCTGGTTTTTAAGAATACAATATCTGTTGAACACATTTTTTTTTATTATACCATTCACACAGTGAAAAGGGTATATAGAGGTTTGTCATTCCGTGTGAAATTTTTACAATTTTCATTTCCGACCCCATAAAGTATATATTTTCTGAAAGCTTATGAATAGGGGAGTCGATTAAGCCCTGTCAGTCTGTCCGTCTGACCGTCTGTCCGTGTGTATGTTGAAATCAACTTTTTGAAGCCCCCCGACATACCTCGGGTGAGGTATTAAAATATCAGAAATATTCAGGAGTAGACTGGTATTGAAAATCAAAAACATCGGTACATAAACAACTGAGATATGAGCAAAAACCCACGACCACCTCGATTTTTTTTTTCACAAAAACAACATTACAACAACAACATACATACATACAAACGTGTATACTGGTTAGAGAAAACGTGGCATCGAATCCCAGCTGAGCCAAAAAAAATTTTTTTTTATATTTTTTTTTAAATTTTTTTTTTATTTGCTTTTTTATTTTTTATTTAATATATTATTTATATTTTTTTATTATTTTTTTTTAATTTTTTTTTTATTTTTTTTATTTTTTTTTGTTTTATATTTATTATATATATTTTAATTATTTAAAAAAAATTTTTTTTTAAATTTTTTTTTTAAACTTTTTTTTTAAATTTTTTTTAAATTTTTTTTAAATTTTTTTTAAATTTTTTTTTTTTTTTTTTATTTTTTTTTTTAACATACATACGGTAATTTTTAATTTTACAATGGGATGTTTTTATAGATGTAAGTTTTTTATATGAATGTACGTATTTCATATGAGATGAATGGTGATACAAACTACTGTTATTGCGTGACTACACGTTGTGAAGGGTATATAAGATTCGGCATGGCCGAATATAGCACCCTTACTTGTTTTTTTTTAATTTTTTTTATTTTTTTTTTTAATATTTTTTTATTATTTTTTTTTTGTTTTATATTTATTATACATATATCTTTTAATTATTTTTTTTTTTTAATTTTTTTTTTATTTTTTTTTTATTTTTTTTTTTCAACATACATACGTAAATTTATAATTTTACAATGGGATGTTTTTATATATGTCTGTTTTTTATATGTATGTACGTATTTCATATGGGATGAATGGTGATACAAACTACTGTTATTGCATGACTACACCTTGTGAAGGGTATATAAGATTCGGCATGGCCGAATATAGCGCTCTTACTTGATTTTATTATATATTAGCCCGCGACTTTGTCTGCGTAGTTATCGGCATCAAAGTTAGCCTCTGCATGTAATAATTTAGGTTTTTATATGTCTGTGCAGCAAATTTTATTTAAGTCCGGCAAGTCATTTTTTGTGTATTTGAGTAAAAATATCAAAATACTTAAACATACAAACATTTCTGTTTATTATATTAGTGAGACAAGATTTAATAAAAATTTTTAAGAGAAAATATTTTTATAGTCGTTAGATGATTCATTTATTTCCCCAGTACTTGTAAATTTAGGACACATAAAGCACTCGAACAATCAAAATTTCGAGAGCACATTTCCATTTGCTTGATTAAGAGCGATAAAGAGTCTATGTGTTAATCTTTGTTGTTGTCTATATGTGTGACAAATTTAATTTTTTTCCATTCGTTTTTGCATGATTGAGTAACAAACATCCAAACATAAAGAGTGGTTATATTTTAAGGGCCGATGTTGAAGGTGAACCACACCTAAACGTCATGTATTTTCTTCTGCATTTCATTTGACAATTCTCAATCTCAGACTAACTCAATTTGAACCAGAAAAAGATATGCAAATAAGCAACGAGATAAAGTTATTCGGGCTTATTATGAAAATGGGCGTTCAAATCAAAATGCATTTCGTGCACTTCGCGATGCTTTTGGTCAACATTATCAATCAAATTCGTCCACAATAGGGATGATTGTGAAAAATATTTAAATATCAGCAAAACTTGTCTGTACGAAATGTGAAAACATCTGTGAATGCCTTCTTAGTTCGTTGAACGGAAAACATTGCTGTTTTTCGCGATAGTGTGGCCAAAGAGCAGTCAATCTCGACTCATTATCGTGCCCAACAATTGAACATCAATATTGTCATTAAAAATTTGGACCATCGGATGGAGTTGTGTCACCGAGGTCGCGGCGGCCATTTGGCCGATATTTTTTTCCATACAAAATTGAACCATACCTTTTATCATAATAAAAAGAAATGACAATAATTTGTGATTTATTCAAATTCAACATCGGATTTTAAAATTTAACCACCCTTTATATATAAAAGATATTGAAAAATTATATAATATGTCTTTGATGATAGGCATAAACGTCTTAAGTAACAAGCTACAGTTTTTCTTGAATATCAAAAAATATATGCATAATTAACTAAAGGACAATTAATTATGGTTGAAAGCAGCTATTGACTCTAACCAATAAAACTTTAAGAGGCAGCAACAGCGAAAGCAGGGTTGATTATAAACTTGACAAAAACAAAGTGCATGCGTATGAATACCGACAACGTCCAACACCTCCAAATAAACGGTACCATTCTCTAAGATATTGAAAGCTTTTGTTACCTCGGCGGCGTAATTGACAGCACAGGTGGATCAAGTGCAGATATTGCAAGCCGTATTAATTGTGCCCGAAAATCCTTTGGCCTCCTTAACTCAGTATGGAGGGCTTCCCATATAGCACGAAAAACTAAGATTGACATATTTAACTCCTGGAATGCAGCTGCCCGAAATATAAATGTATTGCAGGTATTTGCCAACCGTTGTTTGAGGAGGATCTTGAAAATATTTTGGCCAAACGTTATAAGTAATGCAGACCTCTGGGCAGCCACAAATCACGAATTGGCTAGGTCACACGTTACGAAAACCACCGGATGACTTGACGAGAACTGCAATAGATTGGAACCCACAAGGGAGCAGAAGAAGGGGAAGATCATCTCACACATGGAGAAGGCAGCTGGAGAACGAAGTGCTATTTGCAAGGAAGACCTGGAATGAAATTAAACTAATAGTTCAAGCTAGATCTCAGTGGAATACATTTGTAATGGCCCTATGCTCCACACTGGAACGACGGGAATAAATATATATATAATAGAGAGAAAATATTGAGTAAAAGTTAATCTTAAATTTTAAATGGATTTTTTTGATTCAAGATTTTTCGCCCAACGTCAAAGAAACGTTGGTTGTTGTAGTCCAAGCTCCATCTTTATTTAAAAATCTGTTGAGACATATGGTTTAGTAAAGTTATATTTTAACATCACTTTCAATATTATATTTATAGTGTTTATTTTAACCCAATTAAACTTGGCATTGCCAAAAAAAGAGAAAAAAATAAATTTTAATAAAAAAAATGTTTTTTATTCAAAAGATCCATGCATACATTGCATCTATAACTTAAAATGTTTTTAGGCTTATGACCTACATGGCTTGTCATGACTAAGCGCATTCTGATCACATTCCTGGACAATATTTTTCATATATCCTGAATTACACGAACAATATTGGCCACGAAGGCTTCAATTTTTGCTAGTTATTTAGCATAAGCCAGTGCCAAAATGCAAAATCTTAGAGACCAATTGATAGCTTAATTTCACGTAATAATTAACGCCAAAATTTGATTAAAAAACTGTTAGATAAGGTCACCATATAGCACGTGTAGTCTTAATTTTATTCAATTTAAACAAATTATACATTATGGTGCATTGTCCTTTAACCGTAGTGCCAGCTACGTCCTAGTTTTTTAAGAAAAAAGTTCCGATTATGCTACGAACATTTAAAACGCATCAATCGTTACATTTTTAGGGGTAGTGTCTTTTGTGTATTGGCCTAACTACATATGCTTCGCCAAGATAAGCTTAGCTAAAAACGCGCCCTATTGCTGAACTCAAATAAAAAAAAAGTAAAAGCGCTACATTCCGCCTTCACGGTCATTTACATAGGTATAAATTCCACATCGTAGCTAGGCCTAGATTTTATATTTCATGTTATAGGCCTTTTTATTATTTCCAACTCTATCTATAACTGTATTCTACTGGTCAAGCCCTTTCATTTGATAACCATATTGTTAAGGTAAAACAAATTTGTTCCGCCATTTTGTTTCAGACTCTATCTTGTTTTTTACTCTTTTTTATAGTTTATAACATTGTACGGGTCAAGCCCCTTTATTTGATACTAATATTGTTGGGGTTAAAGAGAAAAAAGCTGTAACTACTATATTTGACTGATATATTCGCCATTTAGTCTAGGAGGACATCTTGAATTTTTTTCTTTTCATATCTAAGAATATTTTAATACTCAAGCCCTTTAATCGGATTCCCATATTGGCTCACTCGGTTGTTTAGAAGCTAAAAAATCCGATTGTAAATCTTAAGAAAACTATAAAAGCAGTTTTTTTTTGGTGCTTATATCTCAGTTGGTTTCAAAGCGATTTGTTTGTTTTTCTTAGAAATAATTTCTGAGATTACGGATTATAATGTGGTATCTTAAGCGTGTTTAAAAAAAGTAATTAGGAGTTTGAAAAATTTTGATATATTTAAAAAATATATATTTTGCAAATCATTTGTGCTTATAACTTTGCCGATGAGTAACCAATTTGTCCCAAATATTTCACGAATATCTTCAGAGACATACCAAATAGTTACAACCGTGTCTATAAATTATCCTAAGGCTGGAAAATTTTAATTTTTGTGGAAAAAATAAGCGAGAAATACGAGGCAGTCGTGTTTATTTGCTCATATCTCAGAAAGTTAATATTTCTGATATTTTGGTACCTTTGACAAGTAATGACGATGTCGAGGGACTTCAAGAAGTGTATTTCAACATACACTCGGACAGACGGACAGACAGATAATGCGAATTTGATAAGCTCTCAGAAAATATATACTTTATAGGGTCGAAAATGAAAATTGTTGAAACTTCACACAGAATGAAAAACCTATACATTGTCGTGTGATTGATATAAAAAACGACCGGTCCAATGACTGATTTTCAAATAAATTTTAGCTGTTTTCAAACGTCAATATATTTATTATGAAAATATTAATCACAAATGTTAAAAAGTGACCTCAGTATGACAGTTTATGTGCAAGTTAACCCTTTCGTTAGTTCTACCTTCATCGTAATTTAATTATTTTGTAGGCCGTATTTATTATTAACAAATAAGTTTTTTGGAAACTAATAAATCTGCTACTAAAAGCCTTTTAAAAAGTATATGTTTTCTCAAAACATCTCACACGCTTAAAAGAAAAATTTAAATAAAAAAATCGTTTTGATTTGCCTGTTTGTTTTATTTTTTGGTACATAAATGTTCAATTAACATTTTGTAAGCTTTATAGTTTGGCTACGTAATAAAAATTAAAAATATGTTAATACTTCAGAAAAATTAACAAGCAAAAGATCGAGAGAAAGCTTCAACAATTGTGTTCATAAAATTTTGCTTAACATTTTGAATATATTATTTAAATTGTTTTATAACTCTTTCCACAAAATACACTTTATTTAAATATTTATCGAAAATAGTGATTGTATAAAAATGAATTTCATTATAAATATTTTTTATTAAAGAGCTTTTATCATATCATTTACTATTTATTATTAGAGAAAGAATTTTTTTAAAAATTCTCACAAAAACAAATTCAACATTGAAAACAAAACTGGCATAGTAAACAATGTGTTGTTTAAGCTATGATAAAGAGATTGAAAATAAAACATTGCAAATTGTATAAATAAATTAAAGGATAAATATAAAATTGAAAAAAATATGTATAAAATGATGAAAGAATTTTTGTTAAAAATAAAAGGTGGTAAGTAAAAAAGTGTATAAAAATTGTAAATATTTAATTCCTTGTCCTTTGCTCATTGATCTCATTGATTAGCAGATTGACTATGCGACTAGTGTTTTATATAAAAGTTTTAATTCAGTTTTAATTAATCACATTCCTACTTAATTCGGTTCTAACGTTAAAACCAATCATTGAACCCTATTTTTATCATACAAAAAATTTTCCTTAAAACCTACTTAAACATTTTTTTTTTTTGTTTTGCTTTCAAGTAGATTTTATGAAAAACAACCCCGTTTTCGGTGGATGTACTAAATTTAGTATTAAAACGTTAAAAAGATTAAATATAGCTGATAATGTTAGATGGCAATGAATTAAAAAAATTGGTTTAACAAGTTAAATAAATAAATAAAATAAACGAAAACATCAGAAAAAGAAAGCATCTCCATACCTTGGAACCACTTTTCAACTATTCATTTACAGAAAATAAAAAAATTTCTATTTTAGAGCGCATTTTCTTATTTTTTTGAGTTTACGATTACTCCAATCTCATTTCTATAACACAAAAAAAGATGGCGGTTCTAGTGTACCTTTACTAGACAATTATTTGGCTGCCAATAGACAAAACTGCCATCATCAATTATTTTCGATTACATTGTCAGTAGTTTTTAAAAGCCTCCTCCAGTAACTGCTAATCGGCCTTTACCTTCGTATACGGATCCGAAATTCCCGAATTCGACTCCTTTTATCACCAGTATGTGGTCAGTTGAGTCTCCGGGTAATTTTAACTCGGTGCAGTTAACTGACGCCACGCAATTTATTAATGCGAGAGTGAGACGCAAAATTCTAGAAGCCAGATGAAAAGGATGGCCTGATTGTCCTTATTCTACAACGATAATTATTATTTTGTCAGTTTGCTCGAAGATTTTGGAAATTTTACTTAATGATTAGTTAAATAGAAGCGTGTTATAGAACATCCATTACTGACTATCAAAAGATCATAATACAACAATTTTGAAGACCAATTTTACAGATGAGATATGATCCAAAATTGATAGTAGAGAAAACTCAGTTTTAATTATTTTAGACTTGAGTAGAGCATTTGATTTAATCTGTCATGAGGTTGTAAATACTTAATAAAATATTTTCCACATTCCTGTTTTCTCGAAATGCTTGTTTATAAATTAAATAATTTTTGTTTGGACAAAAACAATTTGTGTAGTATATGACAAATGTATTAGTAACCAGAGAGTTCGTGATGTCCCACAGGGGTGCATATAAGGCCAGTTATTTCTTACTTTATATATCAATGATGGTTTTTCATAACTTGCCTGTTATTTGTAGCCACCTTTATGCTGATGATCTTCAGCTCCTATTTTCTTCCCTTGCCAATAATACTGATTCGTTAATGTTAAATATTAGAGACAGCTTACATAAAATTGGGCAAATGGTGTAACGAGAATTTTATTGTGCTGAATTTAGTAAAATCTAAGCCTATTGTTTTTAATGCTCATATAATAAATCTGCCGCACATACGTTTAAGCCATAAAGAAATGGAGAACGTACTCTATTTAAAAACTCTTGGAATTTTTATTGATCATTAACTTAATTTTGATTTTAATTTAAGTTCTGTGTTTTATAGGTTTTCGTTTGTATTAAGTTAACTTTATTACATTAACTGCATATTACCATTACGTGTCCGTAAACTTGTAGCTCATGCAATCCTAATGCCAATAATACTTTATTGCTTCGAAATTTATTCTGGAACAAGCGATGCAAGTATAAGCCAGCTAAAAAGATATTTCAACATAATCATTAGATATGTATATGGACTTTGACCGCAAAATTATATTTCTGCTTATGTTATAGATCTTTTAGGTTGCTTATTTGAAGACTTTGTAAAAGTAAAGCTTATGATGCTATTTTATAAAATTTTTAAATATGTTTCAACAAATTATGTGCAATATTTCCCGTTTTATATTTGGAAATTCTTCCAGATCATACTCTTAAATATGCCCTCGATTTAATGCAGTAGTAATGCAACGTTCATTTGCAATAACCATCTGATGAATTTGGACGACTCACAGTGGTCCAAATTCTCCACCTAGCCGGAAGAAAGTCATAACTCGCTTTTGAAAAGCCACATTAACATGAAACTTTGCACGTTTTTAGATTTTATCAATAAAAAACACTAACCAAAAAAATGGGCGAAATCTGTAAAATGGGCGTGACAGATTTTTGGTTAAATAAATAAAAACAAATAATATATGTATCTGTATTAATGTAAAACATTATTTTTTTATTTATCTAAAGTTGGGAATTTTTATCAAAAATTTTAATCTTCATTAAGTAATAGGAGCTATAGAAAGAAATAATGTTTTCAATTTAATGAAATATGAATATATATTTAATCCAAATATTCAAAATGTAATCCAAGTGAAATGTAAGGGCAAATCGAAGACAACTAAAAATTATTCAAAAAACAACGGCCTGTGGCTGACAAATACAACAAATTGAAAAGACAATATGTTTGCTTTAATCTGATTCACTTTCTGAATCGAGGAACGACTCTGGTATAGAAGCATCTGAAAGTAACGCAATAAGAGGATCTGAAGACAAAAGGAGATAGTGAAAAAGATTATGCATTGTTTTTTCGCGAGACATTCGGTGTGACATCGGGTGTGACTTTCTTGTATATTTCAGAAGTCTTCGATATAAATATAGAAAACTAACGCCTCCTCATTTGTGTATGGTATTGGTACTTTTGGAGAAAAGCTCATTTTTTGTCCATTTTTTGCTGCTCTTGCCGGAGGAGAGTCTACGGTTTTGACAATGCCCGCAGCATTTCTTTTTCCAGACTTATACAGACTTGTTCCTGCAGAAAATGTAAGTTCTTCTGAGGACCAAGTCTCCAATAAAGGTGCAACTTTCTTTCGCTTTGCTCTCTCAATTTTATATAAGAATACTTTAGAAGGTCTGCCATAGTTTGATGTTGACGGTCGATCCAGTAATCCGTCATCCAGATATGCTGAAGAAGGCTTAGTTGGAATTACAAAATTCCCATCTTGCCAATATTTATTTGTAGCGTCAAAAACTAGCTTTGTTCGATTGGCTTGAGCCCACTTCTTGGCCAGAAATCATACAATCATTCATTCATTGCTTCAGTTGTTTACAATACCTATTCGTCTCATTATTCTGAAGCCCGATCGTAGCAAAAACATATGATACAACAATATCAAGTGTCTATTTATGTTGTTTCTCACTATACCAAGTGTTGCCGCCAGTAACAAAAACTGCTAGATTGCGTTTGTTAACCTCACGTATGAAGAAATAATTTAGTACATTTTTTAACGGAGTAACGATACCTGCGCCAGTCTAAACTCCATTTTTTTATTAAATACAGAAATTTTTACTTAGTTGGCTGGCGTAGTGCTTAGTTCAATAGAAAAGGAACTTGAATTTTTATGTAAATTTATTTTAGTGGTTTCCATACCAAAAAGTAAGAATTTTGTATAGTGAAAACCTTTTGTAATTTAAATATTAATTATTTAAAATTAATTAAAATGAAATATTAATTTCAATTACCAGGAATTTTAAGATAAGGAACATTGGATAAATAAATTGAATTGCATACATAAATTCGGCTTCAGTGTTTCTTTATTCAAAAACCAGTGGAGATCACTAGCGAGGCACTTACCTCTTTCAACACCAAGCATTAAATAGTTCTCTTTTGGTAATGAACATTTTAAACTGTTAACCATATAAAAAGCATTTAGGCAAAAACTGGCAGCTAATTTTAAAAACATTGACAAGCTACAATCACACAGATTGCAATAACACAAATAATAGAATTAAAGTTTTATAAATTCCCATTTAAAAGTCTAATGGATTTTGGACATTGAAGAAAATGCTTACATATAAGACACACATGTACAAAACTGCATTTTTTTTTAAACAAAACATTTTATTTGCAATATGAAAATAGTAAAATTTGTTCCCACCTTTGTTAAATTAATTTCAGCAAAAAAACTATGTTCTTATTTTTTTACGACAACTTAAATTGTGGTACTAAAAATCAACTGAGCTAACTATTAATAGAAAAACAAAACAGCAATTACTTGTGTTTAAAACAAAAAAGCAAACCTGAAATAGAAGTTAAATAAATAACAAATGTACCGTTAGGCTCTGTGGGCACTTGTCAACATATCAAACAAAATATTAAGTTTTGAAATTACTTTCTTCCGGCTAGGTTGAGAATATGGACTACTGTGCGATAGACACTTTGCATACTAGGGGTACAACCAAAATAAGGCCTTATCACCACGCTGTAGCCGATGTTGTGCTGAAATCGAAAAATGTTTCCTGAGGTAATTTCGGAACAAAAACGTTCCGCGTCGAAGCCGATTTCTGAAAGCCTTTTAAGATTTATCTTTTATTTTTTCAAAATTTTTAATTTTATAATTATTTAACTATTTACATTTCTTAATGTAATTATATGATTATAATCAAAATCATTTATAATTTAATGAATTTAAAAAGAAAATATTTTTATTTTTTTAGAATTTACTGATCCCAAACTTAATTGCATTTGACGCGGAACCTTTTTTAATGATATCGGAAATCTAAAAAGGCAGTTCTTATTGTTTTTTTTTATGGATAGGGCCATTTTAATATTTTCAAAAATTGTAAAAAAGTTGTACCCCTATTGCACACTCTCTTGGAAAACTTAAAAAAAATAATGATAATAATAGTGAAGGTGGTACATAATATACGTTGCGTTTTTTTTTTTGCATACATATGTAATGGGTAATTCAAGTAGAGATTCTTTTTTTAAAAGCAATTTTTTGACAGATCACGTATGAGTCGTGTCATTATGTCATGTTATTTTTGTTTAGTATTGTTTGGCATTTCATAATGGAAGACTTACGCCTGAACAAAGTTTACAAATCGTTCAACTCTATTACAAAAACTCACATTCTGTGAAGAATGTGTTTCTTGTACTTCGCTCAACTTATGGTCAACATAATCGGCCTACTGAGCTTACTATTCACAACACTATCACCCATTTTGAGACCCAGCATTCATTATTGGATAATATTTGACCGAATAGACTACGTCCAGCACGCTTCCTTTCACCATAATATCTAAGAACTAGCCGTTAAAGCAGGCGCGTCAAAGTTATCTCTGCTACTGAATTCAATTTAAGTATAGAGACCTTGATTCTTTCAACATATTAGTTCATAGAAAAATTTTATGAATTTTAAAAAAAAATTATATGGGAGGTGGACGTTAAAGGGGGTGTGTCATCATCATTTTCCGGTTTTACAATAATATTTACTAAAATCCTACATTTGCAGAGTAGAATCGTACACAAAGTTCTGTCCACTAAGATTCTTCCAACTTTTAAATAAGTAGTTCTTATGTGTCCATAAGCATTTTTCTAGTGTAAGTCTTTGTATGGTGATTTGTCAAATTATACTGAAAACAAAAGCCTGACACACTTGATCGGTATGACAGCAGTTTTACAGTTATTCTATTGGAAGTTTTGTAGGTCTAAAAATAACATTCAATTTGTGGGTTAGCAACGTTTTAATTCTGTAAAATGTTAAAAAGTAAACTTAAATATGATGAAGCAATGAGAGCAACTAAATCAAATTAAAATTTATTGAAAATTTTAAACAAAAATATCAACTCTTTTTAACTAATCGATCGAAAAAAAAATTCAAAATGTATAAAAAAAATCCCGAAGTTTAAGTTACAAGATTCCCAAATTAAACTTTCATTTGTTGGCAGGATAATCCATCTAGATACATATTTTATATGTTTGTATGTGTTAATAATATTTTTATTCAGTGTTTTTAAACACACAATAACAACAAATGCAACAACAACATAATTTCAAACAATGAGTTGGCATCAAGTGGTAAAACAAAAAAGAATTTAAACACTATCGCACACATAAAAAAAAAACATAATGTGCACATGAAATTGTAACAACCATGAACAATTTCTGCAAGAATAGCAGCAGCAACAACAACTACATAACAACAATACAACAATTTAAATGTGCAAAAGTGTAACGACAAACGACAACAATGACAATGAAACCATCAACTAAACTACTGCACTTAAAATAAAAATGGGCAAAAAAAGAACGCAAAATGTTTTCTGTATAAAAAGCATTTTTTATTACACAAAATCGCTTACAACAACGAAAATAAAAGAATTAAAATGAAAATATTTTACATCAAAAGAAGAAGAAGAAGAAGAAGAAGAAATAAAAGACATAATGCACATAATGCACATTCGTACTTGAAAGTAAAAGGCGGGAGTTAAATTTGTAAAACTGAAAAGAAAATTGAACTGCAGGAAAACTTAAAACATCAACAATAAATGAATTTAAGAAAACTTCAACACACAATTATCAAGAAAATTTAATTTTATATAAAAATGTTTGAAGACTAAAAGAAATTTTTAATAGATTATTCTTCAAGTTTATACGAAGTCTTAAGTAAATTTCAAAAAACAAAAATAAAATATATTTTTTAATATTTTTTTTTTTATTAAACGTATCATAATGACTTTTCCATCCCTGATATATGAATTCACCTTGACAGAAAACTTCCTTTAAAAAGTTACTTTGTTGTATCCATTCGCCGTTGCATATACAAACATACCGCTATGAATATGCTTTGGTTTAAAACAAGATCTTCGACAATGAAAACCTAAATTATATCAAGAAGTATAAATCAATCAGGTAACCGCAGTTGGGAGAAAATATTTTTGTTTATATTTTGTATACACCAAGTTTACCATTTATGGTTTTTGACTTCTGAAAATTAAAATAATTGCAAAAAAAATAATCATCTGACAAATCCAGACTGACAATATGACTTGAATTAAATTGTAGATTTGTCATTTATAACTAGACTTAGCACATATTTTTGATTTCATTTGTTTTTTAGGGACCTAGCACATTTGCTTACCATAGAAAAACACCAAGTTAGACACGATATTACGACAATATCTATTTAAGTTGTATATATATTACAGTTTCCAAAAAAAAAAATATTTTATTTCTTTATATTGCTGGTGCATGCTAACTCTAATTAAAAATATTTAACATTTGATATCGATTAAATTTACCTTAAATTCTTTTAAAACTAATTACACCAGTTAAGGCTCAAAACAGCATAAAATTTTAATAAAATAGGTGGCAGGCACAAAAGCATGATGCGTAAAAATGCCAGCGAATACTGCATAAAGTGAAAGTGTTAACTCGCTTAAAACGGTTACAAGCAAATAAAATGAAACTGTATTAATATATGTTCCATTCACAGTTTTATAGTTGACTTTTGCATAATTTTAAAAATCTTTTTTTTCCAAATCCAACAAAACCCACTAACACCCAACGCATTATGCCATGTAAATGTATATAAACATGTAAACAAACATATTTAAGGGCAAAGAGCAGTGATATATAATTTATTTCTTAAAAAGACTTAAGGCAAATTGCTTTATATTATTCCCATAAAAAACATGATAAGAAAGTGATTTTGCAGGGGTTCAAACGGTAATGAAGTGATATAATTTAATTTACCTTATTATTTTAACCTTAACGTGTCATTGAAGGTCATGTGTTTATATGAATATGTGATGAAGTGGACTCCATTCTAATAAGTTCATAGGACTCATGCATATTTAACGAAAAGCCAAAAAATGTTTTATGAGTTAATGATGTTTGTTTACATGAATTGTTTAATGTATTTTGCATGATTGTGCATGGTTTTTAACTTCATTGCATTCATTTTAAAGCTTATCATTTACTACATATTATTTCATATTTAGGAAGTCGTTTAGAATGCATACTACTTTTGCAGTATAAAATAAGAAGTCTTAAAATTGTAATTCACCTTGGACTTTTTCTTTTGCTAGAATTGCTTCCTAGTTTAACTATTCCCAGTCCTTATAAATGTCTGTGTGCGATTGTGCAGCATTGTGTGCTTTAGTGCATAAGTATGGTTTATATACAATGTTTGTTATTTTATAATTTTTATTTGACTATTTTTCTTTTTTTTTGTGGATTTTTTTCACGTTTTTATACATTTAACGTAGTTTTACATACAAACAGTAATAACAATAAGTAAAAGCTATAGAAAAAAATACATTAAGTTACGTTTTGATTTTATAAATTTAAAATGCAGCAAAACTCTAACGTTACTATAACTGCACACATAAATATGAGCAGCAACTGTTAAATGTACAAAACGTTTAAAACACTCACACAGTAACCATAAATAAATAATACGAGGTCCACATGAAACACAAAATTATTTAAAAATTTAATTTCAAATGATGGACATCCATATTAGAATCACGGGTTCGATTCCCAACAGATTTTTTAAATATTTAAATATAATTTTAAGTAAAAGGTGGGATTCTGCCGAAAAAATAAATAGTTATTCATTATATCTAACAAGTTAAGAGAACTCTTCTTTATTTAATCGCTCACTTAAGATTAAATTGAAGTTATTTTTTAAAAGGGTTATTTATGAAACATTTTCTGGCTCTGAATTTTCATATCGTGAATTTTTAGTTTTTTTTTTTCTTTCAATTATATTGTAGACTTAATTTTACCGCAATTTTTGTTCGGCGGTAAAAAGTAAAAAATTCTCTCAAGCTACACAGTCATCCTCCGGCTCCCTATCAATGCTATTATTTATAAATTAAATTAGAAATAATTATTTTCCTTAATAAAAAACCACAAAATATGTAAGTTCGCTGAATTAAAAGTGATGTTGTTTATTTATACAGAGGATATACCCAAACCTCCAGGAATCCCCTCCTGCCCTTTTCATCAGTAAGACTTTCCTTAAACTTTGGTATAATCAGTTAACACTTATTCTGAAGAGTTATATGTAGAGAAGTACGATTAGTATTTTAAATGTGTCATGTGTTTCAAATTACACATTTAAACAGTTATAATAATGGATACCTGTTTATCCATTCGTTAAATCCTTCCTTTAACTAATGCCAGGTTGTAATAATGGCCTATTAATACATATAGAAATTTTCACCAATATCGAAAATAATATATAAATACATTTTTATACTCCTGAATTGAGATTCTATATATCAACTTATCTCAGTTGTTATCAAAAAAAAATATCCTTAAAACTGAAAATATAGGATTTTCTGCAACTTTGAATAATATTTTTATTTAACTATACATTATTTTCATATTTATTAATATTTGGTATGTTCACAAGGTAACCTAAGTGTGCTTTTTTAAAAAACGTTTTATTATATAAAATAAGCAATACAATAACTTTCAAATAATTTAATCATTTTAAAAATTTATGAAAATTTCAATATGAGAATACGATTGTAGGACTTCTTGTGTATTCAGCAATTGTGATCTTGAAAATCCTTTTAAGTATTTTGTCAATAAAAAGTTAACACAATTAAAATTAAATGATAATAAAAGCCAATCTCAATTAAATGGAAGTCTTTTATTTTAGAGTTGGGTGAATAGGTTTCTTACTGTTTAATTTTTTGCAAAAAACACAAGGTAATTTAACCAAGGTTGTTGTCAAAATTGAACTAAAGCAACGATTTGTGTCCAACTATATTTTATTTCATCTCCTTAACGATTCAATGTTACGCTATTATATCTAGAATTTTGATTGTTATCAGTACTTACTCTCCACGAAATGCTTATAGGGATATAGTAAAGGCAGTGAAAGTTTGAAGTTTCATTTTAAATGTAATATAAAAGGGTTTTTGTGAGATATTAAAAATATTTTACATTAGCCAGCTGCTCAGCAGAGGAGGAAGTCAATTGAATAAAAAGGCAGTAAACGTTAACTGCACAAATTATCGACCCCTTTACTCTCTCTCTCTCTCTCTCTCTCTCTCTCTCTCTCTCTCTCTCTCACTCTCTTTTCTCTATCTGTTGCCATATTAAAACAATTTTATTGAGTTCTAATTAACCCCCATACCTAAACAAGAGCGTTGAGCGTCAAGCGTTGGAGTTTTACATGTGGTTTGTTTTTGTTACAATAACAAAATACATGCAAAATTGCAACGCTTGATGCTCAACGCTCTTGTTTAGGTATGCGCCTTAGGCATACATATTTATTTATTAGGTAACCGCAGTGTGAAGAGAATTTTTTTGCTTATATTTTTTATATAAGAAGTATGACCTATTAAATAAATAAGCGAAGAGAGAAAATTGTTTTTTATGTACGACTTTTGACAGCTAAAGTTTAAAATAAGTAAGGGAAATAATATTCATCCGACGAATCAAAACTACCTAATGAATAAATATGGCTTAGGTCTAATGTACGATCTGTATTATTTATGGCTGTGAATTTTTCACAAAAAATTTTATTAAATAGCTTATATATCACACAACTATATAACATGCTATTATAGCACCAAATGAACCAAATTCTAATAAATAAAAATACTGAGACAAAATGAAAATAAATACTAGATCACCGAATGAAAACCAACCATTCCAGAACGTAGGGCAGCCGTGGATGATCCAACCAAAACGCATGATGTTAATTTAAAAAAAAAAGGTTCCAGAGAATTATCTTAAAATTTTTTATTTTAAGAAAAAGATCTTAGACAATTATGTGTGAAATAAAATATCGGCCAAATTCTCGTCACTGCTGCGGTGGCATATTTGTATCCGATGGTCCATATATTCAATGACACTGAGACATAATTCAGGCACAATTGTCGTAATTGTGCGGAATTTTGTCATCTTTTAGCTCTGAATTTGATCTTGTTTAATTGATGTATACTGTTTTTAATATCCTCAAAGAAAGAAGTCCATCACTGTCAAATCACATGATTGTGGAGGCCAATTAATATTGCTACGATGGGATAATACGTGCATTAAAATTATAGTCCAAAAGAGCCATTATTTCATTGGCTTTATGGCAACTGGCACCATTCTATTGAAACCGCATATCGTTTAGCTCCATGTCCTCAATTACTGGCCGCAAGAAGTCCGTTATCATCTCGTCTCATAGAGAACAGCAGTCACAATAACTGCTTCTGCTATCTCATTTTTCTAGAAGTATGGCCCAATGACTCATTTAGCCCATAAACCGCACCAAACAGTCACTTTTTGTGGATACATGATCTTTTCAACAATCACTTTTGGATTTTCATTTGCCACAAATGCAACGATTCTGCTTGTTAATGAACTCACTGAAGTGAAAGTGTGCCTCGTACCTGAAGATGTAAAGCCACCATTAAACTTTTTAGCATTTAAACAGTCTTAATGCCCTGCTTAATTGTATATTTTTTAAGCACTGAAGCAAAAAAGTGTCAAATTAAGATCGGCAATCAACTTGACGCTAAGGTGTTACTCACAATTAACATGGCGCATTATGGTTGGACCACCCTTTATATGTTTATTTATTTAAAAATTATAAAGTACTAGGAGAACAATGTAAGTGAAACCTTCACTATTTGTAGGGCAGTGTATGATAATTTATGTTGGCACATTTTTTTTTAACTTTTTGGATTTAAATATACGTCAAATGATTTTAAAAATAATAGCACTTAGCATATTATATCGACCCCCTGTGCGCGAAAGTATCATATGTTACGTTTTTTTATACCCTTCACCTGTGGTGCACAAGGGTATATATAGCTTTGTCATTCCGTTTGTAATTTCTACAATTTTCATTTCCGACCCCATAAAGTATATATTTTCTGAAAGCTTTTGAATAGAGGAGTCGATTAAGCCCTGACCGTCTGTCCGTCTGTCCGTCTGTCCGTCTGTCCGTCTGCCCGTCTGTCCGTGTGTTGGTTGAAATCAACTTTTAGAAGCAACTATATGTTCCTCAGATCTGTATATGGTATCAATCTCTTGGAAATATCCAGGAATGAATCGCTATTGAAATTCAGCACAATCGCTCCATAACTTTCTGAGAT
Source organism: Phyto melanocephala (assembly GCA_941918925.1). Taxonomy (NCBI): domain Eukaryota; kingdom Metazoa; phylum Arthropoda; class Insecta; order Diptera; family Rhinophoridae; genus Phyto; species Phyto melanocephala. The sequence continues at coordinate 24,342,937 of OW799236.1, read as the reverse complement.
ATGAGCAAAAAACCACGACCACCTCGTTTTTTTTCAGAATTACAACAACAACATACATACATAGATACATGTAAAAAACATACCAAACAAAAAAAAATTACAAAAAAAAAAAAATAATAAAAATAAGAAAACAATAATAAAAAAAACAACAAAAAAAAAATTTTAAAAAAAATTAAAAAAAAAAATTTAAAAAAAAAAAATTTAAAAAAATTTTTTAAAAATTTTTCTAAAAAAATTTTTTAAAAAAATTTAACAAAAATATAAAAAAAAATAATAAAATATAAATAATATATTAAATAAAATAAAATAAAATTTTTTTGGCTCAGCTGGGATTCAATGCCACATTTATTCTAACGTGTACGTATGTACGTATTTTATATGGGATGAATGGTGATACAAACAACTGTTATTGCATGACTACACGTTGTGAAGGGTATATAAGATTCGGCACGGCCGAATATAGCACTGTTACTTGTTTAGAAATCAGTTTTTTTTTTTTTTTTGAAAGTGGTTCTGAATCCATTAATCCATCTGCTGTTAAAATATTATAGCGATAACTGTTTTGTGTTATGAGGATAACACTGTGTACATTTTATCGTATGTAGCAGTGTTATTTACATTTTTTATACCCTTCACACAGTGAAAAAGGGTATATATAGGTTTGTCATTCCGTGTGAAATTTCTACAATTTTCATTTCCGACCCCATAAAGTATATATTTTCTGAAAGCTTATGAATAGAGGAGTCGATTAAGCCCTGACCGTCTGTCCGTCTGTCCGTCTGTCCGTCTGACCGTCTGTCCGTGTGTATGTTGAAATCAACTTTTTGAAGCCCCCCGACATAGGTTGGACCCGGGTAAGGTATTAAAATATCAGAAATATTCGGGAGTAGATCGGTATTGAAAATCAGAAACATCGGTACATAAACAACTGAGATATGAGCAAAAACCCACGACCACCTCGATTTTCTTTTCATAAAAACAACATTACAACAACAACATACATACATACAAACGTGTATACTTTTTTTTTTTTTTTAAATTTTTTTTTTTAATTTTTTTTTTATTTTTTTTTTATTTTTTACTTAATATATTATATATATTTTTATTATTATTTTTTTATTTTTTTTTTTTTTAATTTTTTTTTTATTTTTTTTTTGTTTTATATATATTATATATGTATATAATAATTTTTTTTTTTTAAATTTTTTTTTTAAATTTTTTTTTTTTAAATTTTTTTTTTATTTTTTATTTTTTTTTTTTTGTTTTTTTTAACATACATACGTGAATTTACTGTTATTGCATGACTACACGTTGTGAAGGGTATATAAGATTCGGCACGGCCGAATATAGCGCTTTTACTTGTTTTTTATTAAAAAGTAATAAAAATGCTCTCCTGTAAAAATTTAATTTTGTAACATACGATAATTTCGCGCACAGGGGTAAATATTTGTTATGGTTATTATTTTTCCCCCTTTCTAGTTTTAAGAACAGTACAATCTCCTGTGCTCTCAGACCTACAATTTAGATTATTATATCATTAGCAAACGAAAATTAAAACAATTAATTATTCAAATTTTTTTCAAGTATTTTAGAAGTATTTGTTAATCTAATAAATATTATATATATATATTTATATTTTTTACTAATTTTCTTCATTCATTTTTAAATCTGTATTACTTAACCACTTGAATGTTATATGCAAACAATTTTAGGGTTTCTTTATATAACAGTTTACATGAATGCCCCTACTATTTTTCTATTTTTTTTCTTCTTATTTTTCCGGAAATTTAAACGAAACTTGTTTTTGGAAATTCTTTTATTCTTAAAGTTTTCGTTATTTGCCATAACAATTTTAAAGGAAATTATTCGATTGAACTTGATTTTAAACTTCTGAGTGTAATATTGATATTTATTAAAGCTGTACTCCTGATGATCACTTAATTTCATGTCCTTAAAACTACTTTTCACATCCTCCAGCGTATAGTATTATTTTTTAATAATGTTTATTCTGCCCTCATATGCATGTACACCCACTAACACATTACTCTCCTAGCCACAGTGACATTAAACATATGCCTGCATCCGCGTACTAGTGTAAAACATTTAAAAATGTGAAGAAGAAAAAAATAACACAATCGCACACAAAATAAAGTGGGCGACATGCCAAATGCTATTGTTGTTGTTATTGTTTTCATATTGTTGTTGCTGCTATTGAGTGCATTAAAGAGTGTTGTGTGTGTTTGTTGCATGTAAGTGTTTGTTGCAACATGTATTCATATTGTATATTTTACAACAATAGCAACACTTTGTAGAGGAGTTCTTTATACGTTGTAAGTGGAAATGTTTATTGTTTTTATACTCCTTTTATTGTTTTGTGTAAATTTATTTATTTTTTTCTTTCTTTGTTGTTGCCGCCGTTTTTTATGCAGTTTTCTTGATTTGTTTAAATTTTTTTTTTGCATTTATTTATTTATATGCAACACATACTTGTTGTTCCACTAACATACGTGTCTTCAGTACTTTTTTTTAATAAAATAAAAAATAACAGCTTAAGAGTATTGTTTAAATTAATTTTTGATTACAAGATTTGTTTGATAAATTATAGAAATGATTTTTGTAAGGATAATTTATAAATGTAAAATAAATAGAATTTATTTTACATTATGTAGATAAGTCGATCTTTTTAGATGACAGATTTGACAAATTTTTATTATAAAAAAAAATGTAAAAAAATATATTAAGAATCAAGGTATATTAATAGGTACTCGTATCAAATCAGCTGATTGTTATTTTTGGCGTAGAATACGTCTTACCTTACGGTATAGGGGGTCATGTCAGATTTTTATTGTTGTAATCTTTATTTCATTGATTATGAGGAAACGGCGGGATAACTTTTTTTAAAGACTTTTTCGTAGGTAAATGAAGATGTTATCTTTCGTTTGATACACATTTCATATCGGTTGATATCTTCCTAATATTTAAATTTCTCAAATAAAAATTGTTTAAACACATACACTCAAACATATGTGTGGTGTTTGGTTGAGTGTTTGAGTTTGTAGCGTGAACACAAACTATGCAGTGTTTCAGAGTGGACACTGAATCGCGAAATATATGAGCGATACATTTAATTTAGATTATATTCTAAACGATGCTCCCACAACTATTGATAACACAACCATTGACTTAGTTTTTGCGAGAAATTCGAATGTTAATTTAAAAACATATTTATCCTACTTTTCCTATCATAAGCCCATATTATCAAAAGTAACTTTCAAATAATCAAATTCATTTGCTTATATTATTTATCATTTATTTTTATATATGTTTTCTGTCTTATCGGATGGCGTATTCTACGTTAAACTTAATGGCCGTGTCTCTGACACAGCCTGCAGGGACAGTCCGTGGGCGAAGGCCTCGGACAACTGTCTGCTGTTTTTTTGTTTTTTAATTCACAAGTAGTGTCAAGTTTTTTCAATAACGTGTCTGCATTCGACAAAATTATTATTTTTTTTAATTTTTGTCTTAGATAAATAATTCGCAGTCTCAGTTGGTTTAAAACGTTTTTAAAATTTCCAAAACAAGAATAAAACGTCAATTTGAAATTTAAGATTCATTAAAAATCTATAAGTCATCTCTTTGTTATTGGAATGCTTTGCCGGTGTTGTAAAAATCATAACTATTTATACCATAAGCAAGCACATCCCAGCTGAGGCAAAAAAACATTTTTTTTATTTTTTTTATATTTTTTTTTAATTTTTTTTTATTTTTTATTTAATATATTATTTATATTTTTATTATTATTTTTTTTTTAATTTTTTTTCTTTAAATATTTTTTTTTTTTATATTTATTATATATATTTTAATTATTTTTAAAAAAAATTTTTTTTTAATTTTTTTTTAAATTTTTTTTTTTTTAATTTTTTTTAAATTTTTTTTTTTTAACATACATACGTAAATTTATAATTTTACAATGGGATGTTTTTATGTATGTATGTTTTTTATATGTATGTACGTATTTCATATGGGATGGTGATACAAACTACTGTTATTGCATGACTACACGTTGTGAAGGGTATATAAGATTCGGCACGACCGAATATAGCGCTTTTACTTGTTCTTTTTTTCAACTGACAGAAATCTCTTTGTTTTTTGAAAATATTTAATATCAATTAAAAAATTTAATTAAATTAATGAAACCTATAATTAGAATTCAAAAACAAATCAAGAATTCAATTAATTAAACAAATTGAAGCAATATTTTTTTCTGTACATTAAAAAAATTATTTCTTAGATATCGCAAGAAATATTCACATAAATTTTTCCAATGCAAATATTCGTTACATCACTAATAGATAAATATATATAATTATACATAATCATGTATTAATGTATGTTTGTATTTAAGAATGTTTGTTGGTGTTATATTTTGCGTATAATGCAAAGTAAAAGTTAAATATGGTTCCTAACTTTGTTTCTGTATTTTGTCTTGTCAACATTTTTAAAACAAACAATTCAAATTAAAATTTCTGATTTGTTTTCCTACGTCCAACGTAATTAAAAAATGGTAAACTAAACAACGATTTATAGAATATTCCCAAAATCAAATCCAATTTCTATGACCACTCTTAAATTCTTAGGAAACCAGAATTAAAAAAAAATTTTTCTTTTCTTTTTTTTAAATAAAAGCAACATAAACAAACTGTTCATCTGTAATTGACAAGTAATTGTCATACAAGAATAAACACATTTAAACAAATGTTTAATGTAATTACACATTTAATTTCATGTACAAATTGTAACCTTAACATCCTATTTTTAACATGTACAGCAGCACACATACACAGAGGACATATACATACTAGCAATTCAACAAAACACTTTTGGAAAATGTTAAAAAAATATACAGATTTCTGTGTGTGTGTGTGTGACAACATAGAAAACATATCTGTGAACTTTTGACGGAACAGCTTAAGTCCAGATAAGAAATTTTTTTAAATTTTTAATTTAGAAATGTAAGATTTAAAAGATGCTTTTTTGCATTGACTGGAATATTTGTGTGTTAGAGACTTCAGACTCTAAAAATTTGGAACTATATTAAATATTTTTGTAACTAATATGTACTTCTTTTCTACACGCAAAGAAAAAATATGGTTGTGGTAACCATAATCGAAGAGCAACATACTATGATTGAATTGTATGATTATGTTTAAAATAATAATGGTAACCAGTTATCATTATTATGTTTAATTTAAGTATCATTCAATAATCATATATATGGCTACAATTGAAATCGACAATCTTTGCTTTGTTACGGCAAATTATTGTCTTTTGCTGTAACATACACATATTGATTGTACTTACCAACTTAATTGCAATTTTTTACCAATTTTTTTTACATTTTCTCGTTTATTTTTAAACTCTCTTTAATTTTTCAAAATTTTTTTTCATTTTTTTGACATCGTAAACTTTTAAAATAATAAAAATTTATTCAGCAAGAAGAAGAACAGTTGAAATCAAATTATTGTTAATAAAAAATCATAGCTTGATAAATTTGTAAACATACTGTTGTCTCACCTATTATTTAATGATTATTTTTAATTTTTAATGATTTTGAATATAATGTAATTTTTGTCAAATTAATTTTTTTAAATCATACTATTTTTAAATGATAACCATTTTGAAATTTTTACGAAAAGTAAACATTAAATGATACAATTCAAACAAATGCTTGATTATCGTGACAAAATATATAATGAAATGAAATAAAAATAACTATTACTTGTTTTCGACAACCAAATATTGTTTTAGAAAAAATAATATGACCGTCATGATCATGTCGTATCCATGGTTTTTCTTTGCGTGTAATTAATGACGTATGCAGCTCACTATTTCATAGTAAGATTTCCATAAGGGAAAGAAAACAGCTCGTTAGTTAGCACATTGTTTTTTATTATGCATAACGCCCTAAGAGTCTGACATCGAAAGCCGTCTGTGCACAAAATTTTAAATAGAAATAGAACCGTCTCTTATCATGAGTTAATAACAATTAAACAATATCTCCTAAATTATTTATAAATTCGAAATAAGTTCTTTTGTCAAAAGCTTACAAATATTAATAGAAACATAGACTTTTTATGTATTTATATTAAACAAAAAGAAAATTTGTAAATTTTATACTTAAAGCCCGCATTTTTGTTACTTTTATACATGTTTGTGTATCTGTCTAAACATATCTATGCATGCATATGTACACTAAGACATTTTCTCAATTGTACTCATTTAAAGACTGCTGATTTTTTTTAGAATTCCCTCTTTAGTTTTTGTTTTTTTTTTTTCTACTTTCGTTTCTTCTCTCACATATACAGATGCATTTGCAGTTTATAAACAAAATTTAATTGCTTTTGACAATATGTTTGACAACAACAAAAATGGTATTGCCGAAATCTGGAAAAATTAAACTTAAAATAAATCATGCAGGATTAGAGAGGAAGAGTAAATATGTATGTACGTAGATTAGGATTAAAGTTTAAGATAAATCTAAGCTCAGTAATAAGCTCGTAATTACAAAAAAAATTAAAAACTAAAAAATAAAAAAAAAAACTATTTTAAAAATCAGTAGTGAATAGTTGTATTGATCATATTAAACCAAGAAAACATATATTGGATTTTTAGAAAATATCTTAGTAAATTTTTAGATATTTCATTAAAGTAAAAATAATAAGCCAAAAACCAACAAGAACTTTATAATAGTTTTTCGAAGCAGGACGTCAAGATTTGTTAACGGTCTTTAACCTTTTACTTTACGTCTAGACGATCCATCGATTTGTTCAGACTAGAACAAAACGTCGGCAAAGCAACTGTTAAAAAATTCTTCATGTTCTTTGATATGAAGAAAACGTATAAAGTGTATTTTGTTGTTATTTTTATATGTCGTCTCTTTCTTTCATATTCAAAATGCCTTTTAATATCAAACATTGTTGTTCGAACAAATGTTCTGACAACGCTGTTTGAACAAGAACAAAACATCGACAACAGCAGTCCACACCAGGCAAATTCATGTGCGCACAAAAAATTGTTCGTTGTTCGAACAAATCGATGTCTGGTGTGGATTGTACGTTACTAGAAAATTGTCTTAACTCGATTTGAGGTAATATATGAACACTACAAAGAAATTTTTCAAATGTCAAATATTTGATTACAGAAGTGTCACTATTTTACTTTATAATCGGCTACAACCATAATGAAATAAACAGGTGGCAGTACTACGACAACAAATACAACATTGCAACAAAAAAAATGAATTTTTGTTTGTGTAATGTACTCGACTATGTCAAATAATTGTGTGCAAAAATAAAATTGACGGCCTGCACGCAAGTTAATAAAATATATAAGGAAGAAATTTTTAGTCAAATAGAATTAAGTAATCCTATTTAATGTGAAAATGGATATGCGTAAAGAAGTATTGCCAGAGAGTTCACTGAGTAGACGTAAATGTCAGCAGTAAGCAAAGTTAGAATGTAAAGTATATTCGAGAATATCAGAAAATAATTCTGACTACATCTTGTCCTCAACAAAAAATCTTCTGGATGAAACAGAACCGCAAATAGAAATAAGAAAGATACAGAAATGCTATCAAATTCTGCAGGAATGGCTGATAATAATACTGGTGCTTTAAATAAGGAAACTGAAAAATTAGAAGGCTACTCTCGTAATGTATGGAAATGTTGGATGTGGTTAGTGAACGCTTACGTTCTCGTACAGCCAAGGGTCAGGTTTGTTAGCAACAGCAGCACAGTTCAGCACAAGCTATAAAGTAACAATCGTGCTACACGCGGATCTAGTCAACAATAAGGTGCAACTTAAGGTAATAGCAGCAATGGTCAAAGAGGTACAATAAGTAACTACGGTAAAGCTCGAGCTATCCATGAATGTAGTCGTGCTAGACGTGGCAGAAAGGGGGCTAGTTACCGTAATCATGGTAAAAATGAACCATAAGTTTCTGGCTGAGGACCTCAAATCAGACGTTTATTCCTCTTCCAACACAAATTTGTGATTCATACAAATGTTAATGCGAAAAAAATTTATATCTTTAGGAATTAGTTCGAATTAATCGTCATTAAATTTAAGTATATCCGATATTCCTGGACGATTTCCCATATAAAGTAAACTTCACTCATGGAACTGATGGCTGCTTGGCTCTTGAAAAATATATTGACATTCCAAAGGGAATAACTTATAATGCCTCAGCCAGCATGCCCCCGCCTTATTACCAATACCTCAGCCTGAAGTATACTGCATTCATCAGATATAGACACTGCTGTCTTTGATCCATCTATATGTACATCCAAGTAGGTAGCATCAAAAGAAAAGATTTTTCTTCCCCCATCTTCAAAATGGCGAATTGAAATCTTCTGCAAGTAAAAGGTATTCGACAAAAGAGCTGGAATGACCCCATGTCCTGTAAAGCCATCCGTTTACACCATTAGGTCTTATTCCCGCGTTCGTTACTAGTTTTCTCGATTGGATATTTGTTTAACATCGAAAAGAGTGCTTTGATTGGGTTTGACCTAATCGCACCTGTGATTAAGGTCGCCATGATCCTCAAAATGTTCTTAACCCGTTAAAAGTTTGCTGCGTGGCCTTAAAACGTACCATAATTTTGTAGAAAAAAATACGTTTAGTAACCGCATCATATAGCCAGTTCACTTTTCCAGGGCTTAAACACCAGGTTCTGGCAATGGCCTGACTGCTTATATAGAGAGCCTTCGTTGCTCTTGACATTTGTCAAGTATAGTATCCACTGTGCTCTTTTTTCTAGAGTATCATCCCCGCAATAAATTCCAAAAATGAAATAAATTAAAGAAAAAAATTTACTATTAAAAAACAAATCTCCAAATAATAATTTAAAGTGAAAAAAAAGTGAAAAAATGTACGCTTATAATTTAAGTGATTTTGAATTCATTCGGCAATATTTCAGAAAAGTTGTCAATTTCATTGCTCAATAAAAACTTTTACTACAACCCTTCTCAACTAAACTCAGTTGAAAATGGCCTATTTTATACAATGTCACACACAGCGTCTACAACACATTCGGATTTGCAGACGTAAGTATATGCATTCGTTTTTCTGCAGATAAAGTAACTAGTGTATGGTAAGACATGTACTAAAATTAGGTGACCATAAGAGCCCTACTAGTTTATTTGTATATAGTTGTATACTAGTTTAAATACTAGCTATTTTATACCAGTCATAGGCAACAAACACAAATACATTTACAATGGTATTGAGTGAAGGCACTCCCTCCCTCTTATTACATACTAAAAAAAGACTAAATATATATTTTACATAGCAATATAAGCAACAAGCGCTATGACATTTCTCTAACGGTCTCTGTCCGGATATGAACCAGGGTCTTTTGATTTGAAGGCTTTAACCACTACAACTATTATTTTAAGTATATATTTGTGTTTGAAAAACAAAGTTCTTTTCAACTTTCGGCGAATGTGAATTTGTGTATTTTTAAGTCAATGATCGTTCGATATACCTATACATGTGAGATTAGAAGAGAAAGCGACATTATTTGATAAGAAGAACAGTCAGGGTACACATATACAGGTAGCGCTGCCAGCCCAGCTGATTATTTTTTTGTGTACCAATGTTTGTCAAATTCCACAGAAACAAAAAAAATTTAAGTCCCACGAATTGTCAAACACCATATATATAAAAAGAGAGACGAAAAATACTCTCTCTCTCCCTCTGCGATATCACCTTATGTTATTACACCATGATAGCAGTCGACATTTTATCATCTTTATCATATTTTTATTCTATTTTGACTATTACGAATCTATCACTGTTGCTAAATTCTCATTACAACTAGTTACATGACAATCCTAAAAAGGAACTACTTAAAAATTTAGCTGCAGGTATTAGACTCTACAAACACAAGCATTGAAAACAGTTGACACAATACATATAACTAACAACATTAAAAAAAATTAAAATCGTAACACAAATAGCATAAATATGTAGCAATAGCAATGGCAACAGCAAAAACTAAATCTAAATACTAGCAGCAGGAGTAACAACAACATTAAACATTTTTCCAAAAACAATGAGAGCAAAATAAAACACAAACAAACCCAAATAAGAAAAAACCAAAACAAAACTCCGAAGTTTGAAAAACAACAAAATCAAAACATACAATTGTTTGAACTCATTCACTGTTTTCGTACAACATCCCAATGAGAAATGTCAAAGAGAATAAAAATTTCTTTGAATTGTAACTCTACAGAGTTTAGAAAAAGTGAAATAATTCTAAATAAAATTAAAGTTCGAAATGAAAACAACAAAAAATTACCTTTATATTACAATAAGATGACTACTTTAAAAAAAGTTTAAAAAAAAATCAGATTACAATTTACGATTCCACACACATTAGCTCTAAAAGCCACAAGCTTAATAATTAGTATTGTCTTTATCGATTTCTAATTAAAACTGGACCTTGTTCCACATTTCTATTGAATAATCTTCCAATAAATTTTTTTCTGTTTCTCAACATCTTTCTAACGTCCTTAATTTGCAAGACAATAGTTTGAAGTCTTATTCGGTCCATATGTTTGTTTCCATGTACATATATGTATTAGTAAATGCACTTTGTTCACTAAACTTTTAAACACACAAAAGAATTAAATGAAATTGTATGTGGGTCATCTAGACATCATACTCATCATGCTTTAGTATTATCCATACATGTATATTAAGGTGGGTCGAAAAAAAAAATTGTGTCAGCCACCCCTTAGAATTAAAGATGTGTCAATTAAGTTTCTAAAACATGAACAAAAATTTTTGCCACGCTCCAAAATACAGCGCCGCCATTTGAAGATGTAATTTATGATATCTCGGATGGTTCTTTTTTAATTTCTTCTTTAATTTGACGCTAGAATAAAAAGTCACCCAAAATGAAGCCATAGTCAAGCCATGAACAAAGATATGCGATATGATTAGATCGGACTTTCAATAGCGGTGCTATATATATAAACAAAAAGTGCTATTTTTGGGGCGTGGAAAAAAATGTTTACTGTTTTAGAAACTTCATTGACATATTTTTCAATCTAGGAGGTGACTGGCACAACTTTTTTTTTTTTTGATGGAGGTCGACCCGCCTTAATGTATATTTATCTGTATCCAAAATAAAAAAATGCATCATTGATTATATTTAATTCACAACAGAAAAGTTTAAATTTATCTCTTTTGTTTTAATTTTGTGTGTGTAGATTTGTGTATGTGTGTTTGCGTTTGATTGTGTATTGTTATAATTGTGTGCATGTGTCGGATATTCAGTTTTCTATGGCAAATAGTCAAAATTTCGTTGCATTTTTTTTTTTTTTTTTTTGTAAAAAAAAGTTTAAATTAGAAAAGTATTGTTTAATTTTTGCAGCACTTCATTATTGGATTTTTTAAATTTGAAGAAAATTAAAAGTGTGTTAGTACATTAATAGAGCTGAAACGAGGCAATGATGTTTAGAAAAAAGTAGATTTTGTGTTGCAACTAAAAATAGGGGCTAGGTTAAAACAATTACAATCAGAGTTGCAAATTGAACTGAAATTGCATGAAAATTCACAAAAGAAAAAGATTTTATTTAATAACTACTTTATCATCAATTAAATAAAAAAAAATTTTTTAGTACTTTTCTGCAGTTATTTAAGAAAAACATCAGTATTTTTTTTGTTACAGCTTTAGGCTTTATTTTCAGATTTCTTATCATAAACTAGTTTAAACATTGTCAGCCTGGCATGTACATTTGTACAGAAAAATATTGTTTTTACTTAAATCGCCGAAAGAAAAGTAATAGTCAAACTTCAACTTCATCTCACCTCGCTCTGTCAGAAAACTAGTGTAAGCTAATCTCTATTCTGGATATGAAATCAATACATACGTCTCTCCGTAAAATTTCAATACATAGTGCAGATATCATCAATAATGTTTCGATTTATAGGCATCAACATAATGTCAGCAAAAAGCCTTAGAGGTCAGAAATAAAGACCTCAGAAAATTTCTCCTAAGTCACACTCGAAAAAATTTAAGGCAAAACTTAATGCAAATCTTGGCACATGCATTCCCAGCAAAAAAATGTTCCACTAGTTCAATGTAAAAAACAATTTTTATTACTTCTAACTCATAAGTTCAAGAGAAGGCATGAAAATGCCTTTTAAAAATATAAAGAAGTTAAAATAGTTATTTGTGTGCTTTAAAATACATGCAAACGAATGCAAAAAATCTTATTCAATACATGTAATCAAACACTATTAACTCATGAAACATGAGTTTATTTTCATCTATTGTGAATGTGTTCTATGCACTTATTAGAATAAATTGAATTTTATTAAACTACTAGAAAAACCCGGCGAGCGTTGCTACGCCCCTTAATTAATAAAAATGCATTCTGAATTTAAATTGAATATCAAGTGCAAATAGCTAAATATTATTACTTTTTTTATGGGCGTGGTACTGCCCACTTTTCTATTCACAAAACTGTATAGTCATGACAGCTCAATAAATGTGCAAAGTTTCAGAAAAATCGGTCCAGTGCAAGTACCTCAAAATTATACCTTTTTTTTATGGGCGTGGCCCTGCCCACTTTTCTAATCACGAAATTATATAATCATGACAGCTCGATGTGTGTGCAAAGTTTCAGAAAAATCGGTCCAGTGCAAATACCTCAAAATTATATCTTTTTTTATGGGCGTGGCCCTGCCCACTTTTCTAATCACGAAAGTGTATAGTCATGACAGCTCAATAAGTGTGAAAAGTTTCAGAAAAGTCGGTCCAGTGAAAGTACCTTAATATTATAACTTTTTTAGTGGCGTGGCTCCGCCCACTTTTCTTATCACGAAATTATTTAGTCACGACAGCTCGATATGTGTGCAAAGTTTCAGAAAAATCGGTCAAGTGCAAGTAGCTAAAACTGATAACTAATTTTTTATGGGCGTAGCCCCGCCCATTTTTTTACCCATAAACACTCCCTGGTATGTGTACAACAACTAACCAAAGTTTGAGTTCGATCGGTTTTACAGTTTCGGAGTCTATAGCTAACACACACACACACACACAGAGTTTCACTTTTATATATATAGATATAGATTCATATAAAAACATGCTCTCCAATGACACGTTAATCTTAAAATCATCCATGTTTCACCTTAATTGAACCACTTCATCATGGGTTGAACTAATGCATTCAATATTTCTCTTGCATGTCTTTTTTTGCTAGGTTATTTGTTTTTTCAGATCCTTTCATTGCCATGTTATTGAAAAGTTCAATGCCTTCTTCAAAAAAGGTTGAAATATAAAATAATGTTATTGTAAGAAATCTCTACAATATGGATGAAGTAAACAGCTCATCAAATATTGGAAATGGTTCTTTTGACCTACTCTTGTATCACAAGCTATAACTCTCTTTCTAATATGCTTTAAAACAGAACAGTAACCACAGACGATTTATATTGAACCCTCCTGCTTCGTAGCCCCTTTAGAACAGTAACTATTGACACAAATAAAAAAATTTTTGTACATCAAATAATATCAATATTTTTTTTTTAAATTAATACCTTAAAATAGAACAAACTACAATTAAATATAATAATTCTGTGTTTGTAGCACTTGTAAAAAACTAAAGGTACATACATATGATAATACACATACATTCACACATACATCGTAGAGTTTTGATTGTTATGTTTTATTAATTATTTAAATAAAATTCATCTGCCTTGTTTTTGAATTTAAACAAACAAGTGTCAACATGTTTGTTTAATTTATGATGATGTCATTTCTATTTGTTTGCTGTTTTAATTATAATTGAAAGAGAGTGAAGATAAATAAATAAATACACAGGCAAACAAAGATAAATTTGTCAAATAAACATATTCATTTATACATCCAACACAGGCTAGAATATATATGTATGTCTATTTGTACGTACATATGTATGTATATGCCTAAAATTTTTTTGTATATTAATCAAAAACATACACCATCAAAACAAAACCATGCAAGGATAAAAATGTAAGAAAAACTACGGACCAGGAGATAAAAACCAGTGGTCCTTTTAAGGTTGTCGGGGATAATAACGAAAGAGTTTTGTTTGCCTATTAAGTAATGAAAAAAGTGTCCTTAAGAACAGCCAAAGAAGGATATACAAATATTGTCTTCTAAATAATTTCTTAAGATATTAGCAGTAGTCCTATTTCCTTATAAATCTTTGTTAACTAGAATATAAAATTTTTTTCAATCAGATGGATGGAATTGCACATAATAAAACAGCTAAATTGATGACTGGCAGTATATAATTTTTTTTTATTAATGTTTTTTAATTGTGTTTATTTGTGTTTGTGTTTTTTATTTACGTTTTGTATTTGTTGTTTTTTATTTGTGTTTACAATTTTGGTGCTAAAACAAATATGACCATTTTAGAGCGTTGCCAATAAAAATAAACTTTCATTAGTGGCGCTAAGCATTGCTAAAATTTTAAAAACTAGAAGCTACTTTTCAAAAACGCTGGACCAGTTTGACATTGTTCGGTTTCGGTTTCAAGGCATGTAAACCTTCTTAAATTACTTTTTATTAAAAGCCCGATTCTGATTTTTATACCCACCCTATGGGGTGGTGCACCACTAAAAAAGCTGTAGGGGTATATTCATTTTGTCATTCCGTTTGTAACACATTCGAAATATCCATTTTAGACTCCATAAAGTAAATCATTTTAGGACGATCTATCTATTTCTATCCATCTGTCCTTCTGTCCATCTGTTGAAATAACGATGGAGCTCGAACCGAAAAGTTAAGGGGGATTAAATTTTGCCAGAAAATTTCTAATATACAAGGTTTATTTGGTAATGAAAGAGAAGAGGTTGGTTGGTTGGTTATCGTGGTAGTTCGCTGCACGCCAACAGTCAAGTAGAGTCTGTATGACTCCGTTTTGACAGGACCACATCACTCATCAGCTTCCAGTGTATCTCAGAATAAAATCCAAGAGTAAGGGTACTAGATCCACCCCGTGGCCCTGAGGTATCTCAGTAGATAATTCAGTCCAACTTCAGATATCGCAGAGAGGCCATCTAGTATGTATATGTGTCTTAGCCACCAGTGCAGGACATTCGCAGAGAAAGTGGAAAACCGATTCATCCTTCTCTCTATCCAGACAACTGCGACAATGGTCGTTCGATGGGAGTCCGAGCCGACTTGCATGTTTGCCTAACATCCAGTGACCCGTCAATACCGCCAATAAGTTGCAATGTACGTCGTGCATCAAAAGAGGGCCACGTAAGTCGTGCCACCTTACACGTGCTCAGCCCACGCCACCTGTTATCAGCCTTCCGGAGAAAGTATCTGGAGATTCTGCTTTTAATAGTCCCCAACGGGATTGCAACTTCAATTGCATTAGAGGTATCCAGAGCAGATCCTCCACTGGCTAGATCATCAGCACACTCGTTACCATAGTGGCCCTTATGCGCAGGAATCCAAACTAGAGTAACGTCAGCCCGCTGACCAAGCCTTGACAGTTCCTTTCTACATTGGCCAACTAATTTAGACGTAGTAATGTATGACCTGAGTGACAAGAGTTCCACCTGAGTGTCGAACAATGAGAGAAGAGAGTTTAAGATTGTAATTCAAGAGAGTTATAGCTTGTAATGCAAGAGTAGGTTAAAAATAAATGTCCTTCCTACTTTGAAAAAAATGTGATTGTGTCTAAACACATTGACGTAGATTGATAAAATTCCGTAGGAGAAAAGTAAGAGCGCTTTATTCGGCTAATTTTATATGTATATCCTTTACCTAGAATGCACCAGCATGTACATACATCCTACTAATATAATAAATTTGAATGTTTGTATGTTTGGATGTTTGGATATTTGTTACTCAATCACGCAAAAACGGCTAAACGGAACTAAATGAAATTCAGCACATAGATATATAGCAATCTAGATTAACACATAGGCTACTTTTTATCACGATAATAACACGAACTCGTTGGTAAACTTATCATCACACATCCTAAACGGGTTGTTTGTGTTGTAAATATTTTTTTTATTGTTGTTAATACTAACTACCTGTTTAACAATGTCGAAAGAAATCCCAAGCGAAATTTCATTCGTACAAATACGTTGAAAACAAAAACAAATTTTTAGTTTTTATTGTTGTTTTCAATATATTTGTACGAATGAAATTTCGCTTGGGTTTTCTTTCGACATCGTTGAACAGGCAGTTAGTCTACCTTTTATCCCTATAACTACGCAAACCAAGTCGCGTGCACAAGCTAGTATGTAACAAGTAAAAGCGCTATATTCGGCCATGCCGAATCTTATATACCCTTCACAACGTGTAGTCATGCAATAACAGTAGTTTGTATCACCATCCCATATGAAATACATACATACATATAAAAAACATACATATATAAAAATATCCCATTGTTAAATTATAAACTTACGTATGTATGTTTAAAAAAAAAATTTAAAAAAAAAACTTAAAAAAAAAATTTAAAAAAAAAATTTAAAAAAAAAATTTTAAAAAATAATTAAAATATATATAATAAATATAAAACAAAAAGATATTAAAAAAAAAAATTAAAAAAAAAATAATAAAAATATAAATAATATATTAAATAAAAAATAAAAAAAAATATTAAAAAAAATTAAAAAAAAAAATATAAAAAAAATAAAAAAAATTTTTTTTGCCTCAGCTGGGATTCGATGCCACGTTTTCTCTTACCAGTATACACGTTTGTATGTATGTATGTTGTTGTTGTAATGTTGTTTTTGTGAAAAAAAAATCGAGGTGGTCGTGGGTTTTTGCTCATATCTCAGTTGTTTATGTACCGATGTTTCTGATTTTCAATACCGATCTACTCCCGAATATTTCTGATATTTTAATACATTACCCGGGTCCAACCTATGTCGGGGGGCTTCAAAAAGTTGATTTCAACATACACACGTACAGATGGTCAGACGGACAGACGGACAGACTGACAGGGCTTAATCGACTCCCCTATTCATAAGCTTTCAGAAAATATATACTTTATGGGGTCGGAAATCAAAATTGTAGAAATTTCACACGGAATGACAAACCTATGTATACCCTTTTTCACTGTGTGAAGGGTATAATAAGTATGTTTCAAGGACAGCCTGCTTTTGTTGTTGTTTTAGCTAAATCGACTTTGAGTCGAGCTTAAAAGATGTCGTGTTAAAAAAGACAGAAATACTAGTGGTTTTTTGCTTATATCTCAGTAATTTATACAGAAATTTTGTTTCTCTTTAACACTAACAGTTTCACGAGCATAACTATTAATTATTTGGTGCAACTGTGGCCAAAAGTTATTTATGAGATCAATAATTTTAATTTAAATCATTTTTGTTGAATGTTTCACCGATATGTATGTCGGTAGTTGAGTCATTCAATCAAGATTTTCTGTAAATATTGCCAAAGGTTCATATTTTGTGTGTTTGTTTTTTGAAGATGTTTCATAGATGTCATCAAAATCTGACTTTGTTTAGATAAAAATCAGAGGCAATCGTGTTATTTTGTTCATATTTCAGCTGGTATTGTACCCTCATATCTGATTTGCAATAGCGAAATTTTTTAATGCATAAATAATAAATTGATTCTGATTTAACACATACACTAAAAGATGGACTTACCTCAGTCAATTCTTGTATCTATAAGGATCTAAGATATATATATTTTATAGGGTTGGAAATGATTATTGAAGAAATTACACACGGAATGACAAACTTATAAATTCCCTTTTAAACTCTCCTGTGAAGGGTATAAAAACAAACAAAAATCATTCACAAAATTACAAAAATCAATACGTAATGAATTTTATGTTTCTATAATTACCTAGCATTCAAATTTAAAGAATTACCCCTTTTCCACATAATTAAATATGTATTTTGGGTTTAATTTATGAAGGTAAATGTAAAAAAAATTATAACTGATGAAAGAAACAAGCGTCAGTTACACGAAAATGATTTTAAAATAAAAAAGTATCAAAATGAGACCGAACTCTATTGATGTTTAATTTTTTAATTTAACGAATATCGATTTTACAATATTTGATATTTATAACATCAGCCACTATACTTTTATCATTTCGAAAGCAACACTAAAATGTTTCTTTTAGGTCCCAGCCAATATACTGGAGAATATACTCCAAGTTCTAGTAAAATAATTTATTTGTATCCTAGTGTTTGTGGGAATGATTCTCACGGTCAAGGTGTTAGCCAAACTATATTTTTAAATATTTTGTTTTGCATAGTTCAAACATAAACAAATTAATTTTCTTTAAATCAAAATAATCAAGCTTGAGGCCAGAAGAAATTTGTATATTAAAAAGGCCGAATAAAAATATGCCACAACAAATTAATTTTTTTCACTATGTAGCCTAGTTATTATTTTTTTTAAATTTTAAGAGTTTTTAATTAATTTCTGAAATAAAGTAAATGTTTGCCTTTTTTTAAACAAAATAAAAGATTTGACGAAAATTAACACAACTCTAAACGAGGCTCATTTTAATTATTTTTTTTTTTTTAATTTCCAAGCACTTTTTTACAATATTTATATGTTTTAGACGAAAAGTATAAAGAAGAAATAATTTACAAACAGGTGTCTGTCAAATACATATTTTTTGTTTGTTTTTCTTTTTAAAATGCTAAATGCATTTGCCCCCTAGTACTCTACTTATAACTACAACAAGCAAATGGCTTCATATACAAAATTGTTGCTACTGATGTTTTCGTTGATGACAATGATGTTGTATCAAATGCATGCAAACATTGTTTTAATTAAAACTGTTATTTATATAATAAATGATGTTCCTAACAAATCCTAAATGCGAGTCAAAAGACTAAGACTAAGCAACTTCTACAAAGACGTAGCAAACCTAAAACACACATGCACAATATTCAAGAAAATGTGTTAATGTGCTAGAGAAAAATTATAAGAAACAATAATATTTAAGCTTTAATAAATTGTGTAAGAAAAACCATTATTAAGAAAAAATAAGAAAATTAATATGAACATGAGTTTATGGAAGGGAAGTGAATAATTTTGATTGAGGAAGGTTAACAGGGGTTGAATAGTGAGGAGAACTACTCATAAATCTTATATTAAACAAATGTTTTTATTATGCTTTAGCTAGAGCAAACTGATTTATGCTCCCTTTGCTTTTTTTCGACAATTTAAAAGCCTTTAAATACCATATTTTCCTAATGTCTACTGCTAGGAGAAACAAACAATTACAATACATTTTATGTTTTTGCTTTTATCTCCTGCTGAAATAATCTATTATAATTTTATAACTGTCAGTTTGTTTATTGGCCCACGAACAACAAATCGACCACACAAATCGTTTATCATGCAACACCCTAATGGTAACGCTTATTAAACCAATAAATTATTGTTAAATAATTTAATCCTTTTCTTGCTGTTTCTACTGCAAAAACAAACCATTTATAATGTATTTATGACTGGCAGAGTGTTAGAAAATTTCCTTGCTTGTATGCAACTCTCTCTTTCACTCCTTCTCATTGTCCATCTTGCACACATAATTGTTAAACTGTTAAAGCAGTTTTTATGATTTTACCAACATTTTGCCACAACACATAAAGTAAAATTTGAAATTTTCTTTTAGTTTTTTTTTATTTCAAAAAGCCAATAACAATACATCATGTTAAACAACCATAAAAATATTAAAAGAGAAGCATTTCCTTTTCGGTATTATATTTTGTTTTTAACAATGTATTTATACATATAAATAAAATTTTTATTATCATGAGATTATTTTTTAGATGTTGTAGGGTGTAAATAAATAAATTAAACAATAAAAAATTGTTAAGTAAAACTAACCCTGAAACTAAATTATATTTATATTATATATTACAATATTTAAAATACTAGTTAAGCCTGGAGGCAAATTACAGCATTCGAACCTAATCGAAATTTGAAAATTCTTATTAGAATCTCTATACCTAAAGTACAGTGAACTCGATCGTTCGAGTAAAATGTCGATCGTGACACCCAAAAAAAATTTTTTTTTGTATTAAATTTTATATAAATTTAGTTTCTTTGAAAGTTGTTAATCAAACTATAAATTAAAAAAAAACCAAACATCAAGACACTAAACCTAAAAAAAAATAAAGAGATAATAAATACTCGTATCCTGATGATGCTACACAAAGAGGTAGTGAAATATCAATAAAATAATAAAAAGGCGACGAGGCACACTTTCACCTCAATGGATTCGCATTTGGGAAAATGATAATCCACAATTGATCGTTCAAGAGCCGATGCATCTATAAAGAGTAACCGATTGGTGCGATTTATAAGCTGGCGGCATCATCGAGCCGTACTTTTTCGGAATCGAGGTCAGCCAGAAGTTATCAAAAATTATATTGGTTATCGCGAGATAATAACGCATTTCTTATAGCCAGAAATTAAGGATATGGTGCTAGACGATATGTGGTTCCATGTTGGTGACTCTGCCACACAACCCTCGAAACAATAGATCTTAAGCCAAGAACAATTCAAGAGCTTAAAGATTAGATAGTTCGGCATATTAACGACATTAAACCTTAGGCATGTCTAAGTGTCATTGAAAATATGGGCCATCGAAGCCGTGAAGAGCACTTGGCTAACATTTTGTTTCGCAAATACTTGCCATATTTACTGCTATCACAAAAAAGGACAGGATGGCTTAGGTACGACAGCCAGAGCATGTAGACGAATGTTCGTTGATGCCTACGGTATCACAACGGGACCCTCGGAGGACCCAAGTGAGCTATGCCTTCGGGTGGCTGCCGAACCTAATCTAACCTAACCTTCTATTACAATAAAAACTATTACTTAAGATAGTTCTCTTAAAACTTACAATTCACATCGTAAATTTTGGTTAGATCATGCTTTATAACTTAAATATTTTCTTTAAAAAACTTTACTTCATAATGTTATTATAACGATACTCAGTATCAGCAGACCAAAGTCTTACACTGACATTAAATCATAGAGGTATACAGCTTTGATTTACAAATATTACAGATATTTAAAATTACTTATAAATTTTATTTCGAAAATATCAAATTAATGTGAAGTCATCGATTTATTTAAAAATTCTCTTTAGTGCTGTTCTTACCTACACTTCAATGATTTCTATATACAACTTACCTGAGATATGACACTTTATTCGTATTATCATTAACATAATCAATTACTTTTCACGTTCAAAACTTTTAACCATAATTATGAATGACTCAACTGTAGCTGTAAATACTATCGATAATAGCAAGGCCATCAATCTTTAAAGAAACAATATAAATGTCTTATAAATTAGTTACATATTTTTTGCTTAGCCTTAATAGGCCTAGATTAAATAGCTTTCTTTCAACATTTAACTTTCTCTGGATTATACTATCAATCATCAAATAATCCCACAAACTTCTAATTTTATCTTAAAGGTTTGAAGCTTTTAAAAAGTAATAAAATTCACAAATTTAAATTGTTAATCTGTCATAAATATTTTACCGCTGTGTACATATAAAAATACATACATTTCTTGTCCCAATGTTTAAACAATTTATTATATTTTATTGTCTTACTAATTGTGAACTAATAATTCTTTAAATTAAAATTTCAAAATACTTCTACAAAAACAAAAAATGGGAAAGGAAAAAGCCAGAAAACGAGAAAGAGAAAGAGGAGAAAAAGGGTTAACATGTGAAAAACACATTATTACCACATATGATTTCCATAATCAATCATCATAATTATAGTAGCTTTATTGCTTTCGGTTTTCTTGAATTGTAAGTGTGTATAAGTATTTGAATATAAATTGGTTTACATGAGAGTGTGTGAGTACACATATCTGTATTTATTTACTCGTAACAAAAGCATCTTTAACAAAATTGTTATTTGTACAGATAATAATAATCTTTTGCTGAATGTTGTGCACAATGATTTAAAGTTACTCTACTAGTGAAAAAATAAATAAATTATTCAGTTTTTTGAGGTCACAGAAATATTAAAAAGCTTTTTATTTTCTGATTTTTTTAAACATCATATTGTTTTATTTAAAACGCCCTCGATGGACTAATAAAAAATTTTACGAAATGGGGCTTTTCGCAGTAATTAAAATTTTCTGGATTTTATTCAAAAAATAGTAGCGGTTATGAGTACTAGAATTGTTGGTAATCGCATAGTTTGGTTGTGATGGTAGAATTTTGCGGTTGTATCAACAGAATTCCGCCTAGGCTTATCAATATTCAGTTAATAATTTGAAATTATGAGTGTTGCAATAGAAATTTTATTACCGAAATTGATTTGATTTTTTCTGAGTGCAGTATCGGTTGTGAGTAGAAGTAGAGTAAAGTAGTTGTGATAGTAGAATTTTATGGTTGCATCCACGAAATATCGTTTCTGAATATCAATGTAGAGTCAGCATTAAGAAATTATGATTCAAACAATTGAAATTTTATAGCCAAAAAAAACGTTCGATTGCCCCAACTGATGCATTCCATTTGCGATGAGTTTGATAGTCTATTTTCAGAGAAGTACACATAGACTAGGAGATGAGACTTTTCGCAGTAGTTAAAATTATCTGGATTTTATTCACTTACACAGAGAAAACGGTATCGGTTGTGAGTACTAGAATTGTTGGCAAACGCGTAGGTTAGTTGTGATAGTAGAATTTAATGGAAGTAGCCATCGAATTTCGTTTCTGAATATCAAAGTAAGTCAGCACTACGAAATTATGACTTTAACAATTTAAATATTATAACCGAAAATGTTTCGTTTGTATTCCACCAAGTATTTCCCTTTACAGACGGCAAGATTTAAAAAGCACTGCAATCATGTATTTTGAATTGACAGATACACGTCTCAGAAAAGAAGGCGTATTTTGTTGAAACATGTGGAGTGGAGTTAAAAGCACATGGAGCAGTCCTCTTACATATCTAGGAGAAGAAGAATTGCGGCGTACATCACTCAAAGTTATGTGTGCTAAGACTGCTAACGCATCGCCTCTGAGGCGAGAGAAATTCATGTAAATAAAAATAAACAAAGTTTAGTAAAAATCTTAAAGCCGATATAGCACGAATACTTTGCGCCCTACGCCAAATCATATTTTCTGTTATCTACTATAAAACTATAAAAATGGTAGCCTTAATATTTTGTATGAATAATATTATTATAGGTGTACAAAGTGTAGACAGAAAGGATCTGAATAATAGGCAGTGCATTTACCATAAAACATAATTTTTAACATTTTAAAAACATAGAATTGTAATACCGATAATCTCGAGAATGTACACTTAATTCTGAGAATATTTAAAATTAAGAATCTAAAAATTTTTATAATTTTTTATAGCCAAAAATGGAGTGGGAAAACGAAAATTTCAAATTATGGACTTCTTGGTTCAATAAAATCATAAAAACTTTCCCTTTCTAGTGTAGGTAATTATTTCTTTTTTTAATATTTTTTCACACACCTGCCTCGATTAAGAAATGAGATTAGAATACTTTGTTATCCTATAGGTGGCGCTATATTATAATTAGCAAATTCCTTATTAATGAAACATATTGACACATACTCATGAGCCATGAGCCCTGCAGCTTTAGTGCCACAGCATAAGTTCGCAATTGTATGGTAGATGGCGCTGTAGTATGTGTTTATCTAAATTAAAATCAACATCATTCATTTGTAGATGTTTTCTATGATTTTTCTATATTTTATTTTTTAAAAGGTTTATTTGATATGTTTGCAATTTATTAGGTGTAATTGTATTCAAGGCTTTAAATATTTCTATGCCTAATGATAATCTGTGTGTATTCTACAAAATTTAAAGAGTATGTTCAGATGAATTTTATGTGAAATACATTGGGAGGTTAGTCTCAAGTTCATTATTTAAATGGTTTTGAATAAAATATATAAAATTATCTATTCAGCGTTTTTATTGCAATTGTGATTTAAAAAATATATTGTTACGTTTATGCCTTTTATAAACGTTGGATTATTTCCTTTAAATAAAACTCTTGAGTTCTTTTATTGCAATTAAAAGCACTTGAAATTAGTTATAAAATTATTTATTTATTTAAATACACTCAGATATTGTTTTTATATCACTTTACTTATTACACTTATGGTTATACACTTCTATTATCAAGCTCACTTTGACACACACTTAACAAACTCTACTGTTATACTGATCATGTTAGCTGTGTTGTTTGGCTATTTATAGTAACATAGTGGTGTTCGGTAACATTCGACAAAGTTCTCGTATGTACATTCTAGTACATTCGAAAACTGTTACATTTAAATTAAGACGTTAAGTAATATGCACGAATAATAGAAGTGCCTAAAAGTATGCTACACATAATAATTCACATCATCACGAACAACCAGCGAAATGAACTAATACAAATAAAACTACAGTAACTTAAACTACTACAACTAAAATAAATTATAATGTAAATTAAGCTATTTAAAAATAGATCTGTAACAATATTTTCCAAAATTTTAATTAATTTTCAATTTTTGATTTCAGGTTTAAATATGTACAAATTTGACGAAAGGAAACGCCAAGACCAGTCATGGACTTATTATCAGTTTCAATAGAGAGTTTTAAGTTTGCACGTCACTTATAAGTGGCATATTAAATTCGGAACCACAATACTTTAAACGAGCTTAAGAGCATTTTAATGATTTCTCTCAGTGCACTAGGGTTAATTATAGCACGATATAGGCATACATAATTCATTTAGTAAAGGACTTTTGTTTCAACAAAAATATTGTTAAAAATTTTGTAAGCGTTTTAAATAAAAAATTTTTTTTTTTTCCTAGAGTAATCCTTTTAAGAAAAGGCTGAACCTATAATGGGCCGACCATCGCAAAATTTAGCTTGCACATTTTTATTTAAAAATGTATTACATATACATGTATATGTATTCCGAAGGTTATTATAATGAAGGTTATGTGAATTTAATAATACCTCCTGTGTTTCATTTGCAAAATTTACATGGACAGACGGAAAGATGTTACAAATTCGTTACAATTTCTGCACAAATGCATAGTTCCCTATCCATCTTCAATAGTGTAGAGTGTAAAACATCCTAAAACACTTAAAGAAGACACAAAGTCTAAATGTTTAACAAAGCGGCCGTTCTTCATCAACGAAAAACTCTATTGTATCGTTTGTTTTATGGGAACATAAAGATGAGCCTATAAATTAGCTTTTTCTTTTGAAACGATTATACTTTCTCAATATAAAAATAATATATAATATAATATACAGCCGGCATCATAAGTTACCGCACAAATCTTATAAAAAATATTCATCTTGTAAAATTCATACGATCGTGTGTAAAAAGTAAAATTCACGCTTTTCTATGCCAATGGAATAAAACAGTTATAAAGACTATGATTAAGTAATTGACATCAACAAATTTTCTTTTATTTTTTTTGATAATCATAAACTTCTAATTTTTCAGTGGTAAAATACAATTTAATAATTGCCAATTATTTAACCAATAACTAAAAACACAACAGTTGCTTTTTCATAACAAATAGTACGCACACTTGTGCCACCGACTGTACTTCTTAATATAAAAGTATAACCACCATCTAACGCTTCAAAGCAACACCCATTTTTAAATAAAAGACAGACACATAAACTTATACGCAAACATTTATATAGCCCTCTCATATATGTAAATGACGATAAGATGATGAAATAACGATGTCTGGGTAAGGATGGTAACAGAGATGGAAAGTTGCATTTAAAAAGGCAATATTACGTTTATTTATAATTTTTTATCTACAATCTATTCATTTGGGAGAATAAGCAAACTGGATAAAACTAACAACAATCATACTATATGTTGAACTCCAATGAGAACAATGAAATACTTATTTGTAAAAACATATAGTTATAATAAGTTATAGCAATATTTTTAATTGTACAAAACGTGCATATTCCAAATTTTTTAAAACTATTCATATACAAACAACTCCTGTATGGCAAGTCAAGTATGTGGTGTGTTTTGAGTCTTCTGACCTCCGCAGTCTTATGAAGAAGCGCTACAGCAAATGGATTGATATGCTAACTTAGCCTTTCCAGACAGTTTTATCTAAATCTTCCTATTTCTTTTATAACTTTTGGGATATAAACATGGATCATTGTGAATAGTATAATTAAATACAAGCCATGGGGCATTTACAATCATCCGTGTTTAATTAAACTCTTTGTAGAATTTTAACATTTAATTTACTGGCTGTTCCCAATGGCTGTATTCTGTACGTCCAAATAGGTTTTAGAATTGTTTTGTAAATTATTACATTATTTTCCAAGCTAAGCTGTCATTTTGGTCCTAGTAACCAAAAAATTCTCTTGGTTTTAAAATTAAGTTGCTGTTTCTTTGCTCTACTATGTTACCTTCACGTTCATATTTGTCTGAAAATTTCCAACATCCCTTGAGACATTCCATATCTGCAAATGGTAGCGACCATGGATTTAAATTAACTTAGAACTGAACAATGTTGTATTTTATGGTAAGAATATGAGCAAACACCAAGGCAGTCGTGTTTATTTGCTCATACCTTATAAAGTTAAAATGCGATTTTGCAGAAATTTCAATAGCGGTTCATTTTGATTTCCTTAAGTCAGCACATTGACAGACTGTCCTAGATATAAGCTTTCAGGAAATATATATTTTATATACGGTCGGAAATCAATATTGTAGAAATCACAAACATTATGACAAACCTTTAGGTTACAGGTATACACGCATGCCTAATTGGCATGTTGTGCGTTTCATATGGAAACAAAATTTCCCTAATAAAAACCATAATCCTATTTTCTCTATGAAAGTCGACTAGTTCAGTTCCCTCAAGTTAATTCCTTATGGATTTTTCATTTCGAGTTCCTTAGGTATTCCAAAATCGGAATAGTATCCATGTCAAAATTTTCGCATCTCATACGCCCAAACGCAGCACAATGACAAAGGTACTGTTCCAAGGTCTCCTCCTCTTCCTTCTGCCTTTAACAATCTCATGCAAGCTAGAAGAATTCCCAACTCGATGTGACCTGTTATTACACTTGTTATTTTCCTAAGTTCTGATCTATTCAGATTCAGAATTTCTTTCGATTTCTCAAGATTATGGTTTTATGTTCGTCACTTTCCTGACCTCAGTGTTTTGCCATTTTCTGACATGTTCCTCCATCGCCCAAAGCTTAAGTTCATATTTAAATCGTTGAAAGGGTTTAGCATTTTTCACTTAAAAATGTTCCCATTCTGGTTAATTTACCTCGCGTTTCCAATTAAACCTTTATGGCCTGGTATCCATATTATCTTTAGACGTTCACAATTTGCGTGCGAGTTTATTTCGATATTGCATTAGGGGATGTTTAGAGACTTAACCTTTTCGTTTATTAGTGTCCTGACTACTGACTGGCTGTCCGTAAAGATACAAATCAAGACTTCGTTATCAGTTTCCTTTATCCATTTAAAACCTTCCGTAATTACCATAACCTCAGTCTTAAATACAGTGTTGTGGTTTGGTAAACGGAAGTATTTACCTCTGTTTTGTTTCATGTCATATAAACCCATTCCTGTTCGGTCACTAATCTTCGACCCGTCCGCATAAAGATCGAGGTCTTGAGTAATTTTTTACCCAAGTCACTTCATGCCATTCTACCCCTTCCAGTATTATAGTTATACAGTTATGTGATATATTTCATTAGTAAGATATCTGTTATTCTCTCGTATCTGGTATTATTTTCTCTAACTAGCCTTTTCCCCCCTTGCTATTAATCTAGTAGCAGCTAAGGCCGCTTCACATTTCATATCTCTTTTCGCAAAATTGACAGTATATTCTCAATTGCCATTGTCAATATGGTTCTCATGGCACCGCATATACTAATGCAGCACTGTCTTTGAATCTTTTGAACAGATTTTACCTTCTTCTCTAAGATGTGACCGACCAAACTAGTCTCGTGTAAAGCCAATATAACATCCTTGGACCTTCTGAGCTTTTTCCACTCTTCTCTTAATGTGGTCTTTCAAGAAAGGCATCCAATCCAGTACTGCTCTTAAGTATTTGACCTTTCTAATAATCCAAATTGTTTAACTCGAAATATGGGACAGTTGTGCACTGGTATTTATCATTAACCTGTTTAAAATCAGGTAAATGGTAAATTAAACTGTTGCATAATCTAGGCCTCAAGTAATTAAAAATTAACTTACGAATTCATAAAAATTATTTTAGATTTATCAAAACTTAGTTGACAAATTTACAGAAAAAACAATAAACAACAGCAAACCTTAAATATTTTTAAAGAATATTGCAGTTAAAAATTATTTTATTGCCAAAACTTTTTAAAATTAGAAAATATCTAAGGATTATTTAAAATTCCCATACATAGAAAGTAAGTCATCATCAAGTGATTCGCCATGATTCATAGTAGAAGCAATCAATCTTAAACTAGTAATTAAAATGTGAATTACACAAGTGCCATGCTATTTTGGTTTCCATCCCTGCTTCGCCTGCCATGACAACTGTTTTTATGAGATAATATCTATGCATATTTTACGATTATTATCATGTTATATACATACCTCGATTTTTTATGCTTTAGTAGCAGACTTAACACAGAAGTAGCAACAACAAATTTAACAGCGGTAACAAAAACAGTTGTTAAAAGAGTATAAAACAAATTGTCTTGTCAAGACACGACATTGTCATAAATGGGCCACTTTTGGCTTTTTCAATGCTTATGCTGTTTGCTTCGCTTCCTTTTTACGTATTTTTTTTCGTTCTAGCCCACCTTTATGTAAAATATGATGGTCTAAAGACATGATAAAGGTTTGATAATATTTTTTCATCTTGTTTCAAAAGGATTATGAATTTTTATTTATTTGCTTAGAAGAGGCTAGATTGTTGGCAATAAAGGTCGAAATAAAAATAAAATGTTTTAAAAAAAATTAGGCACTTATTCAATTCAGTGCATATTTGATTTGTTTTACGTTCAGCGGCTTGGGTTTTAAATATCCACATTAAGAGTTTTTATTAAAAAGTTTGTGGAAGCAAAAAAACAAATAGAGAAACAAATTGTTTTATGTAAATTTTTTTTATCTCTTTAAGGTGTCTACAAAGGTTAAATATGTCAGCAAATATTTTGCATTTAGGCTTGTGTTGTCATTTAAACTAACTTGTATGGCCAGCAGTTACTGTAAAAGATCAAGTTGTAAATTTTGCACTTAAAGCTCTATTATTTTGAAGACAGCAACAACATAATAATCAGCTGATGTGCATTTTAGCAATACACATTTCAGGGATGCCGCATATATATTTTATAATGAATAAAATTAAGTTATTGATAAAAAAAATGTAATAATATCACGAAAAACTATAAAAACACATACACTTATTTCTTTATTGTATTTTTGTAATGTTCTTTTATGTTTAATATCAAAAATAAGTTTTTGTTCTTTTTTTTCCAATTTAATATATATAATGGCAACACTATATGTGTTTCTTGCTGCCCGTCAATATAGAAAATAGCCTAAGTTGGCAGCAGCAGCAAATGCTGTTGTGCAGTCGTGCTGCTGTGCTGCCGTCAAAACAATCGTTTTCATTTAAACACATGGATTTTATTTTTGACATATTGCTGCTTGCTGTCTGCTGTCGTCTATGTGTTTATAGCATTAGATAACATTAGTTTAGCAAAAAATATTTCAAATGCGGTCACATTAAAATGTGACTCAATTTCTGTAGTATTCTGGTTTTAATTCTTTTAGTGCACGAAAATTTTTGAAAGAAAAACTTTAATTTTCACAACTAAGTTGTCTAAAAGTTGTGATCTTTTAATAATAATTATTTTATCTGTTTTATAATTTAGGGGATATAAAAGGAATTTAGCTAAAAAGATATTTTTAATACAAAATTAAAAAAAAACATTTAATTTATTCAAAATTAACAAAAAAAACTTTTTTTGTCTAGTCTTTGGCATTAACCTACATGTTTAAGCAATAAAGCGTGACATACTTCAATAAATAGATTCATAAATCGTTGGGCGAAAGAGTTTACAGACTCATATATAACAATACAAATGTATATTTCTCTTGCCGGACCTATTCTTGAGTATGGTTCAATAATTTGGGAACCAACTTACAACGTTTACATCAATAGCAGTTGATTTTTTTTGCCTTCGTGGCTTACAGTGGAATTTGTTAAACCTGCCGCCTTATGCCAGTAGCCATGCACTTGTGTAGCTATCAACTTTAAAAAGCCGAAGAACAATGCTAAATTTTAAGGTTGTTCTAAATTTAGTAAAAAGGATGTAAATGCTCTAATTTCCTAATAGTGAATATCTATTTTAATGTACCATCTTGTTCTACACTTCATTTTTTTCCGCTATCAGTCAAAGTTTTCATACAGTGGCAGCATCGTACATACCTCAAATCAGAATCGAAGGGCAACAAATAATTATCAGTCATTATATGAGTTGAATTCTATGTTTGGTAGAACTCAGTCAGAGTTTGTGAATTGTACTAGTTAGATGAATGCTAGCATGAATGGTGTATTCAAATTGAGTTTCTTTAAAAACTGAATAAGCAATATAATTAGGGCAAGAAATACCTAAGGAATCGGTCACCGCAAACAGTGAAAAATACTGCCGTATACAAGATAAAAATACAGTTTTCATGCAGAGATTATAACAAGAACGGAAGGCATTAATAATGAAAATCCGCCACTCAGATATCAAGACCCTACTGAACGAAAAATTGTAATCTCGAAATCTCCTGCATTGAAAGAGTGAGATAAACTGGCAAACGAATTGTGAACGTCTAGGGATAATATGGATACCATTACGACATCAAATAATTTTAAAATATAATCACCTTGGTAAGTGCTTAACCCTTTTAGGAGTTCAGAAATACTTTTAAAGTTTGGGCATTGAAAGAACACGTCAGAAAGAGGAAAAATTCTGCTATCATCAAGGTGACAAATATACTATGACGTGACCCAAATCTTGGAAAATCAAAGGAGATTTTAAATCTGGGTAGGTCAATACTTAAGAAATTAACTAGTTTAATAGCAGGTCACAAGGATGGGACTGTCGATTGAAATGACATGTAAAGCATGGGAAAAAATATAATACTTTGGAACACTATCTTTTCCAATGTCCTGTGTTTGCGTGTATTAGACGCCAGTACATTATTGTAGACACTATGTCAATCTAAGGAGTTCAAATTGGAAATTCGAAGGGACTGGGTTTTTTACTTATTCGAAACATAAAATGAGCTTGGGATTATGGTCCTATGAATTTGCAATTTTTTTAGAGAGCACAGCATGCCAATTGGGCATATGTGTAGACCTGTAATGGGATCGGGCTTTTCATGCCCTTCTTATTCAACCTAACCAAAACTTGTGATAATATTGCGATACCGTTTATTAGGATTAATAAGTACGAGTTTATATTTGGCTTTATTGGATCTCATATGCCCTTCAAGAACATCTAGGTATGTAAAAATTTCAAAAATAACCAAAAAATATCCTGATCACACTGCAACATGACAACAGGACTTTTATTAGCCTAAGTCAGTATATAAATAATACTTTTTTGATTATAACAATATGTAATCCGCTATTTTGTTCCAGACTATATTTTGGATATAGAACTTTTCCGTACGCAGTCTGTCCTACTAGCCAAGTTATTTACTATGAGATACATTATAATACAGGGAGTTAACAATATATATAATTCGCCACGTTTTCTTTGATTACATCTAGGCTTTAAGGTATATTCTTTTTAACTTAAACTTTTTCAATCGGCGTTGCCAATTTTTACTCGGAAAAATTCATCTGATTTAAAATTAAAAAAAAAAACACCGAGAAAGTCCTTTGTTGGTGTTTACATCTCACTTAGCTTAAAACCGATTTTTGGAAGAAAGATTTTTTATGCTTCACATCAGGCTTTTAAAAGGATATATATATAATAATTTCATTCCGTTTTTGATTTTTACCGTATTTATTTGAGTCCCCATAGAGTATATATAATTTGAATCTATATACGGAGAGAAATTTATTTGGCTACCCATATGAGCGTTGAAATCATCTTTATGAAACCCCTGCACATTTCGCAAACTGTTATGTAAAACCTATTAATTTAAAAAAAAACTCAAACCCTTTGGTATTGAAAATTAACAATTTTGAGCCATCAGTAACTGAGATATGCGCAAAAAATCTAGTTTGCTTCTGTTTTTAATTGAGATTTCAAAAACACATTTTTATTAAAAAAAATAAAGAAACAAAAAAAGCAGGTGGTGTATGTATGTATATATGTAATAAAATTTTTTTTATTTGTTTACTGTAAGTTGAATGAACATGATCACATACGATATATCTTAATTTTATCAGTTTTCATTTATTTTAAATATATATGGAGAGAGAGAGATTGATTTGGCTGCCCATGTAGAAACGAAATCAACTTATATTTCGCAAAATGTTATGTAAAATCAATTTGTAAAAAATTTTCTCTAAACCTTTTGTATTAAAAATCAACAATTTTGAGCCATCAGCAGCTAAGATATGGGCAAAAAATCTAGTTTGCTTCTGTTTTTAATTGAGATTGCAAAAACACAATTTTATTTAAAAAAATAAAGAAACAACAAAAGCAGGTGTATGTATGTATGTATGTATGTATGTATGTATGTATGTATGTATGTATGTATGTATGTATGTAGTATGTATGTATGTAGTATGTATGTATGTATGTATGTATGTATGTATGTATGTATGTATGTATGTATGTATGTATGTATGTATGTATGTATGTATGTATGTATGTATGTATGTATGTACATATGTATATATGTAATACAAAATTTTTCATTTGTTTACTGTACGTTGCATGAACATGATCACATACGACATATTTTCATTTTATCAGTTTTCAATACT
Organism: Phyto melanocephala; assembly: GCA_941918925.1. Taxonomy (NCBI): domain Eukaryota; kingdom Metazoa; phylum Arthropoda; class Insecta; order Diptera; family Rhinophoridae; genus Phyto; species Phyto melanocephala. The sequence continues at coordinate 24,309,923 of OW799236.1, read as the reverse complement.
GATTTATTTTTGAGTTTTGTTTTTTTTTATTATTTTGTAAATATAAATTTTTTATTTATAAATACGACGGTTAAATATTATTTATTTTTGTAAATTTTCAGAACTTTCTTGGATTTCTTTTTATAATTGACTTAGCTTCTTTCATTTCGAAATTGCGACAGCACTATAGTATATTTTAACCACTGCCACAGTGGCATTTAAAACATTTTTTATAACTAATTCATTTCACTTGCATGTTTATTATATTTTACTTAAATTAAATATGCAATTTAAATTTGTTCCTGTTAACTAGTTCAGTTTGCTAATGTGTGTTTATTTTTAGCAAAATTTCATTAAAAAAAAGTCCCAAAACAAAACTTTGTTTTTAACAACAAAAAAAAATAAAAAACAATTAGAAATGTGTAAAAGTTTGTTTATACAACAAAAAACAACAAACTCTCCACAGCACATAAATAAAATAAAAATACTAATAAAACAGCAGCAGTAGTTGCAGTCAGTAGCAAATAAAAACTAAAACCAGTAAAACTAAATTTTAATTTTAATTTTTTTAACACAACAAAATAACAAGTAAGAAAAAAACAGCAACAACCTAAACGGTTAAAAATGATTGTTTTAATGAACTTTTACGAGTTGAATTTATTTATTTTTGTAGCAAGCGTTTGTAAAAAATTCACTCAAAAATTGCCTTAAGTGGAGGCGAGAACAACAAAAAAAAATACTTTAAAGAAACAAATCCAACATTGCTTATGTTATTTTTCTGGAATAAACAAGAAACTAAATATTTTGAATTTTCCAAATAAAACTCAATAAAATTTTTGTACCTCTACGTTACACACATTTTTACACAATAATAATTAAAAAAAAATCATACACATTTTTATATAGAAATAAGTAAAACTTGTATTTATATATTAATAATTTTTTATTTTCTTTTCCACCGGACTTGTATTATAAAAGTAAAAGTTTTTTTTATTAAAATTCTTTAAATTTTACTCCATTTGAATATTTGCTGGCTTCTTATATGGGAGGCGTTTTATTTGATTGCAAATAAAAGTCAATATCCTTTCAACTGTCGAACACAAAAAAAAACTACATATTCCGTATAGTTTTACGTTATTTGCATTTCGCATGCAGAGCAGAGGGAAATAAAAAGGCAGAAAAAGCTTAAACTATTTTAATGCAAAAACTTCAGCAATTAAAAATGTATTTTTATGCTTGAAAACAAACGAAAAAAGCCCCTAAAAAAAATTGGAAAAATTTACAGTGGGCGCCAAATGAAATATAATAACAAATTACTTGTTGTTTGATTATATGCTTAGATTAACACATGGGCTAAAATATCAAATTAATTTTATTTTTATTTACAGTTAGTGTGTGTTTTTATTGTCTGTTGTTTTTAAAATTAATTTAATAATTCTTATTTAGGTTAAGATACTGTAGACTTAAAAATTTTAGTTTGATACAAGACTTTAAAGAAGCTTTCTTCTTGTCTGTCCTTGTTCTTGTTTGTCTATTTTCATTAATCAAATAATTCTCTTTGATTAGTTGTTTCTTTGAGATTTTAACTGATTTTTTAAACAGCTTGCCCTTAATTTATTCTCTGAAATTTATGTCTAAATTAAACGAAAATATTTTATTAAGTTAGGTTAGGTTAGATCCGGCAGCCGCCCGAAGGCATAGCTCACTTGGGTCCTCCGAGGGTCCCGTTGTGATACCGTAGGCACCATCGCCCGTTCGTCTATGTCCTCTGGCCGTCGTTCCTCAGCCATCCTGTCCTGTTCACGAAGGTATGGATCTTTCCCAGATCAACTACGGAAAGACAAGTTTTACTTACAAGTATTCGTTGACCTAGAACCTGGCGTCTCAGGTCCCCGAATGCAGGACAATTGCAGAGAAGATGTACAGTCGTCTCCTCCTCTTCCTCGTTACCGCAACTTCTGCAGAAGTCGTTGTAAGAGATATTCAGCCTTTTCGCATGTGTACCTATAGGCCAGTGTCCGGTAATGACCGCTATGAGGTTCCTAAGGTGGATTCGGGGCATATTCACTGCATATTGCGTCCTATGCACATCCATGTCAGGCCAGATCTTTCTGGTTTCCAAACAAGTGGGTTCTCTCACCCATCTTTCCTTGGCATCCAAATATAATCGATGCGAGATTAGCTGTTTACCCTTCGATAAGGGAATACCCAAAGCACAACTGGATTCAATCGAATCTAAGGTAGCACCGGCTTTTGCAAGTGCATCAGCTCTATTATTACCATCAATATCCCCATGTCCTGAAACCCACACAAGGGTAACCGTCGAATGTCTCCCTATCTCCTCAAGAGACACCCGGCATTCCTGGGCAATTTTCGATGTGCTGTACACGCTCTCAAGGGACCTAATAGCCGCCTTGCTGTCAGTAAATATATAAATATCCCTGCCAGATATTTCATTATACTGAATCTGTTCCGTGGCTGTCTTAATAGCTATTAATTCGGCCTATATCGCGCTACAAAAATACGGTAGCCTAAGGGACAATTCCAAACCCAACTGGATCGAAAAGATACCACATCCAGCTCCAGCATGTGATCTCGATCCGTCAGTAAATATCTGGATGGCATTCTCCGGAGGTCGGAGGCCGTTGTCGTATTCAGATCTATCCGGTATATTCGTCACGAAACCCGGATCGAATGCTGGTTCAGGTACCTTGTAATCAATAGGAGAAGCAATATTGATCATTCCCAAAATTCTTGCATGTCCATAATTCACATACTTCCATGCCCTTGTGGCATTCAGCCTTAGTGCGGTGTCCGCAACCATCTGCTTAGCCATGATGTCTGGTGGTAACCAGTTCAAAATAGTGAACAGTGCCTTAGATGGTGTGGTCCTAAGAGCACCTGTTATCATAATCGCAGCCATTCTCATAATACGTCCGAATCTGTCTTAATCTGTTTTATTAAATATTTTTAAACTCATTTCTAAAAAATATGTTTGTGAATTTTTTTAATACACTTTTTATTTGTTTCTGTTAAAAATTTTTTTTAAAGTCGGAAATAAACTTTTTATTTTTTTCTGTTAGTTATTTGTTTGAAAGTCAGAAATATTTTAATAAAAAAATTGTACATATTCAAACATAAAATTGTATCTTAAATTAAATATTTTTGTAATTATATATTTATATTTTATTCGAACTTTTACTATATATTAAATTTTCAATGTGAACAATTTTTATTTTGGCTTAAGAAAAAATGAACTTAAGCCAAAATAAAAAATGGTTCACATTGAATATGTATTAATTTTTCCTTTTTTAATTTACAAATATAGTGATCCTTATTCAAATAGATATTATATTTTGTTCTCTAAATTTCTTTATTGAATCAGAAATTTAATTTGTTCTTTGCAGATATTTCGGCTCTAAGGTGGTCCATGTGAACATGTGAAAGTTAACAATTTTGGGTATCACGCCCAACCATATTAACTGGCATCTCACAAATAACACGAATAATTTTGGCTAAGCGTCAATATTAAATGGCTTCTTCCTGAAGACCTCATATTTGACATATACTCAAAGAAAATAGCCTAAAGGTATGATGCCGCACGAAATGGATAGCCACTTTACCGAAGCAAAGCTTGGAATTAAGTGCTCACCAATATGATTTCCAAATAAGTCTATTGTTTCACGCGTAGCGCCATCTTGTAAAAACAGAGTTCACCGAAACATACGCTTGAATTTCATGGAGTACATATTCCGTCAAAAATGTGCGACAACACTTTTAATTGACAGTATAGAACAATGATTCCACCAGCCCATAAACCACACGATACCGTTGGATGTGGTATCACCGGTCGAATATCATCCAAAAGCAAGGACTCAAATTTACAAAATATATTGGCAATAGCGGTTTTCGTAATACAGCTTAACATTTTTGAGACGCTGTTTTGGTGCGAGTCTCTCCATGCCAACTTGCCAAAGGACATGGCACAAAAATGACAAAGCAGTTTCGTAAAAGACATGTGTAATATGGCAAAAATATTCTATTGAAAATCAAGCCTCACAATGAATCACACGAAATATTTAGCCTTAAGTCAGCTAAGACATCAGGAATGTTGACTGATTTTAGTTCTAACGTACTGATCTGTAATTAAGTCTCGGTTTGTTGCTTGAACCCAGAAGTACTTGAATGGCTACCACCAACTAGCATGGTTATTTTACTTTATAGTTGCAAGATGGCTTTTCCGGTCACTTGGATCCTTTTAGCGTAATTTAAGTTTCCTTAGACATGACACCACTACTCTGGAATTAACACTAACGTCTGCTTTGATACCCTCAAACAGAGACAACAAAGGCAATAATGACTGCTGAATTCTAATAAAATTATTATTTATATAAAATTATATATTTTATATTTTTGCGTTAGGTCGACAATAAACCCTTTTTAGAAACTACATTTAACAATGAAGTAATGAATATTGTATTTTCATTTATTTATAAGCAGAAATCTAAGCTTAAGAAAGAAACCACAATACAAACATAACAGCCTAACAACTTGACATACTTCACTTTAGTGTTCAACATCCAAAATTTTAAATTAAAACACACAATTTCATGGATCAAACAATTTAATTTCCCTCCACTAACTATTTTAAACTAAAATAGTATAACCACAATCGACTTTTCTACTTTCTCTTTTCACTACTCCATTCTTTGTTCTGTCGTTTTTAAGCTGATTTGATTGTTGTAACTTTTCCTTTTTGACTGCTTTTAATCTGTTTCTCCATCTCTTTTCAAGTACTACAATTATTTAGCCAATAACCGCAGGTTAATTTTGACAACGTTTGTCTTTGCATATGGTTAAAAGTTCATTTTGTTTACAATTGTATTAGTATTACAGAAAAAAATTTCAAAAATTTTCCTTTGTCTTCTGTTTGCTTAAATTGTATCAATTTCAAAGTTGGACAAATTAAATGAAGCATTAATGAGCATAAAATGGTTGAAAGTTTTAAAAGTACGAGTAGTTTAAGTTAATGAAAGACTATAAATGGAAAAAGTGCATTTAGAGATAATTTAGACAATCAGATTGTTGCAAAATATAGAGTGGACGGACCATCAATCGGTTTTAATTTAAACTTGCGATTATTAACTGGTAATACTTATACCATTTTATTCCATCACAAGATTCAGAATGAAATGAATCGATTTACGCTTGAGCAACGCTAGGATTGGAAATTTATTTCCGAAACAAACACAATTGATTTTAAATTGCACGAAAATGTGGTACAAAAAAATATTATAATTTATGATGAAGTAATTTTTTATCTTTTAAGATACGTTAATAATCCAAATTACGTATATTTAGCTCAGAAAAGTCAAACGTGGTCTTACAGAGGACAATAGACCTACTATGAGTGACTTTGGTGCGGCTTGTAGAGCGGAGGCATAATTCGACAATATTTCTTGAAAAATAAAGACGATGCAATGATTACAGTCAATTGAAACACCTATACCACCATGAGAACCGATTTCTTTGTAACCGCTCTTCATGGTATTGATGTGAACGATGTTTTTTCTTCAACAAGATAGTAAAACTTGCCACATATCTCATGCCACAATTGAATTATTACGTACAACGTTTGATGGCTGTTTAATTATTCGAAATGAAGATGTCAATTGGCCGCCAATAAGCTGCGATTTGACACCGTAGGACTATTTTCTGTGAGGCGCCGTTAAAGACAAGTTGTATGTAGACAAAACAGAGATAATTGAGCATTTAAACGTCATTAGTCGTGATGCCATTGCCGAGATACAACCACATACACTCGAAAAATTGCTCGAAAATTGGTCCAATCGAATTGGGTATTGTGAGGGTAGCCGTGGCAGCAATATGAATAAAATAAATTTTTAATTTCTAACCAGATCAATTTTACTTCACAATAACAAAAATAAATTTGGCAACATTCAAACCGTATTTTTTATTGCATTTGTAAATTAGAACTTTCTTTAGTATATAGATTCAAATTCACTTAATTTAAAATCAGTTTTACTAACATTAAAGTAATTAATTTTAATTATGAGGCTTGGAGCTAAAAGGGCCAATGTCACTTTTTTGCTCTTTTGAGTTAATCATTGCATTAGATTTGTTTTCTTGCTCTTCTTCATTATGGTAAAACAGCCAAAGTCATACTTAACCCAGAACAGCTTCAAAAATAAAATGCTGGCCAATGTCACTATAAAAGCACCTATAAAAGTTAAAGTTCAATTCCAACTTTCTCAAAAGTAAATATTTTGACATTGGCCCTTTTAGCTCCAAGCCACAGAATTAATAATGATAATTAATTACGCATGTCTTTTGCAATAAATAAAAAAATAAATATAAATGTTTGAATTTCATTTTAATTGAATTTTGATTTATTTCAGTTTTAAGGAACATTAATTAAATATCATATTAATTTAGTGTCTTAACCTTAAAACATCTTCACAAAACTTAAATTCAATAACACACACACACACACACGTATGTTACGTTTACTTTGAGGACATCGGTCATGCCAATTAACAACAATTAGTTGTGGTAATTTTTATAGTGAAAAATGTTTTATCAAGATTTTTAAACAGACTCTGTATTAAACTGTACTAAAACTGTACCAAAAAATGTTTTTAGCTTTTATTTAAAGAAAAAATGCTTTAATTAGTGTTTAATAAATTGACTGCATTTATTTTAATTCGGTTCAATTAATGGTATGTATTTGATTTAGAAAATCAGAATAACTTGAATTTTTTATGCTGCAATCTGACAACTGATAATTCGGTAGTAAAGTTTGATATTTTTGGCAATTCACAAAAAGAAACATTTGACGTACGAACGCTATTAGTGTTGTTTAACGTGACTTTAAAATCCATTTTGGCCAAAGAATGGAATTAAATCGTAAATATTTTCGTGAGATTTTTTTTTAACTTTCGGCGTGGATTAGTTTCATAGCAGTACATTCAATAGCTAAGCGATAAGTTTCGTAAAGGTTGCTCAAAATTGGTTGCTTTACCGAAAAATATTGATGTTGTAGGGGGAACTATACTGCAAGATCGTCATTTTAATTATTGTGACATTGAGGCAGCTTAAATTATTAGTGGGGACAGATTTATTAACATTAGGTTCCACATAATTTGACAATCGCTAAAAGAATGGCTTATGTTAATTAATCGCAATAAATGCTCAAAAAATACTATCATGATAGGTGACAAATCCTGGATTTACGCATATGAGCCCGAAAGTAAGCAGCAGTCTTGGTCTTCTAAGATAAGCAAAATCCTACAAAAGTTTTTCAAAGTGCTTTTTTTCCCCCAAAATGTAAAAGGCAACTCTTGTATAAAAAAACTTGATGAATTTTGAGAGTCAAATCGCTGGGAAGAATTAAAAACTTAAAAATGTGTGTCGATAGTTAAAAAACACAATGATAAAATTTTCTTAAAATAATTAAATTAGTTTCTGGATTTTTTTATATTTTGTCTGATAACTTTTTTCCTTCTTAACTGACTTAGCTCAATAACACCAATTTTATTTCACTCATCCTAATAATTTGAACACGGCAAAGATTTCCACACACAAATATTTAAAAATTAACGCTGAAAGTTAAAAGAGATAAAAAAAATATGAAATTATAAACTTATAGACAAATAAGTATAAACTTATCAAATTTTTTTTACTACGTGATATATCCTTAATTATTATACGTAAAAGGCAAAGATTAGTATAATTTTTTCTTATAAATTTTATTTTTATGATTAAAAAATTTAAGGATGTTCTTATCTTAACCTAAGTTTTGTCACAAGCCTCTGCCACAACGTGTAGCCATGCACATAAAACTACACCATTCATCACTTAAAGCAATTCAATTATAAAATATGTATATATATTTTGCATTAAATTTGTTTAAATCAAAATTTTAACTTCTCTTAAAAAAAACACAGCTAGTGTTGTTTGTTTTGTTTTTATTTATTTTTTTTTGTTTGCAAAGTGTACATGTATGTGCATGTACTGTCGAAACTAATCCCTACAATCATCATGCATATTTAAAATCTGAAATACTGCAATTTACAAATTCAATTTGAAATACTTGTTAATTTTTCAATCGCACCAAACAATCATACACAACACTTTTTTCCCCCAATTTGGGTTTTTTCTACAAATTCAAACTTGATTCAACAATCAAGCTACCAATTGCACTTACAAACACGAATCAAACATACCAGTTTCCCTAAAAAGGAAAACTTAAATTGGAAAAAATAATATAAAAAGAGGCCTATAATATTGTTGTATCAAAAAAAAAACAGAACTCCATCCAAACCAATCCTTAAAAAAACCCGTGTTATCAACATTAACAACATCATCAATTGCTTTGGCATAATACCTCCTTCTTTCATTTTTCCCTTCTTCCTTAGTTCCCTTAATATTCTGTAGATGGGGCAAATTAAAAAAAAAAAGTTTTATTCATTTCATTTGTGCATTCATTTTGTTCACTCCCTTAATACAATTTTTCGTTTGTTTTTGTTTTTCCTATTTTATTTTTAATACGGTTGTAATTTATTCTGCGGCTAAAACTTTAATTGAGTTTTAAACCATTTCTGCATTTTTCGATTTTGTTTTTCTTGTTTTTCTTTTGTTAGGATTTCAACACAAATGTTGGTGGAAATTTTGGGTAAAAAACTTGTGTTTTTGAAAAATGAAAGCTAGAGCTAGGAAAGAGGTAGAAAGTTAAACAAGGTGGGAGATAAACATATGGGAAAATTACTATGGGCCAATACTATTTTAGTTAAGGTTTCATTTAAGAAGTGAATTTAATAAGTTTCTGGGATTCCTATTACTTTTATCGTTGAGCGGTTATTCGACTTAAAAAAGCATAAAAGTAAAAATGAAAAAAAAACAAATTGAGGTATTCGCTTTAAAAATGCTTTTTGTCTTCCATACTAAATTTGATTATCGAAATTATATTATAAAGCAATATGAAAAGTGTTTACAACATAATTGCAACACATTCTGATATTAAAACTTAAGCACTTTCAAAGGGTAAGTAATATGTGTCTATGCCAAAATCGCCTACCTTAAATAGACTTAAACATTTATTATGAAAATTCGTGGTATATGAAAAATTTATAGAACATTTTGCTCAAGCTACGAAGCTCATATCTGGCTCAATTAGTATTTCGAAACAAACGAATTTGAAATGAAAAACAGCCAGAAGAGCAAGCTACGAAACTCATAGGTACTTAAACAAACAGAAGTGTCGAATTTGGTGTTTTGTGGTCTGGCGGCATCACCGGCCTATAAATCATCAAGAGAGAAGAAAATGGAAACTTTCAATCATTAGAACAACGAACCGTGTGATGCTTGCTGCACGGAACACTGAAATAAATATTTTATTCAATGTTTTATTCAATTCTTCAAACTCAAACTAATTGGTATAACTATAAAAAAAAATTATAAAAAAAAACATGAGCTGTGACAATTACATCGTAAATTTGATCATTACCAATAAATGCTCCAGGATATCCAAGTTTAGTTTGAATTAAAATTCTTAAAGATGTTGCAATTCCTGATCAAGCTCAAAAAATAAAGTATTGTTACAGATTTATTTTAAATAGCTTAATTTACATTATAATTTTATTTTAGTTATCAGTACTGATTCACTATTGACACTATCACCAGTACTACTGGCTTATTATACCCCCGACAATGCTTTTTATACCCTTCACACAGTGAAAATGGGTATATATAGGTTTGTCATGCCGTGTGAAATTTCTACAGTTTTCATTTCCGACCCCATAAAGTATATATTTTCTGAAAGCTTATGAATAGGGGAGTCGATTAAGCTCTGTCAGTCTGTCCGTCTGTCCGTGTGTATGTTGAAATCAACTTTTTGCAGCCCCCCGAAATCGCTTGGACCCGGGTGAGGTATTAAAATATCAGAAATATTCGGGAGAAGATCGGTATTGAAAATCAGAAACATCGGTTCATAAACAACTGAGATATGAGCAAAAACCCACGACTACCTCGATTTTTTTTTTCACAAAAACAACATTACAACAACAACATACATACATACAAACTTGTATATTGGTTAAAGTAAACGTGGGATCGAATCCCAGCTGAGCCAAAAAAATTTTTTTTTTTATTTTTTTATTTTTTTTTTATTTTTTTTTTATTTTTTATTTAATATATTATTTATATTTTTATTATTTTTTTTTAATTTTTTTTTTTAGGTTTTTTATTTTTTTTTTTTTGTTTTATATTTATTATTTATATTTTAATTATTTTTTTTTTTAATTTTTTTTTTAAATTTTTTTTTAAATTTTTTTTTTTAAATTTTTTTTTTTAAATTTTTTTTTTATTTATTTTTTTTTTATTTTTTTTTTTAACATACATACGTTAGTTTTTAATTTTACAATGGGATGTTTTTATATACATATGTATGTTTTTTATATGTAGTACGTATTTCATATGAGATGAATGGTGATACAAACAACTGTTATTGCATGACTACACGTTGTGAAGGGTATATAAGTTTCGGCATGGCCGAATATAGCACTCTCACTTGTTTACTATAGACTTTTACCATGTGCGTGTCATTGGAAATCTACTACTGACACTGGTACTACTGAGTAGGTAGTTCTTTAAGGACCATATGTAGACATTTTCACCAGAGATTCACTAGTTCATTTTAGTAATTCTAGTCTACACTTTTGGTACTTTTATGGTGTAAATGTCAGTAGTGAATCTGTACTGACCTACTGTTGACACAGTCATCAGTACTGGTGACTTATTATACCCCCGACAATGCTTTTTACTATAGACATTTAACATGTGCGTGTCATTGGAAATCTACAACTGACACTGGTACTACTGAGTAGGTAGTTCTTTAAGGACCATATGTAGACATTTTCACCAGAGATTCAATAGTGCATTTGAGTAATTCTAGTCTACACTTTTGATAGTTTTTTGAAATAGACGTCGTTAATGAAACTTTTGTTAAAATATGATGTTTTATTAAAAAAAAATTAAGGAATTAATTAAATATCAAATACTAAAAGTAAATTAGGTACATTTCATTTAATTAGAATTCTTATTTATTATGTATACATTTTTTTTCTCATCAAAGAAAATTAAAAAAAAATGTAGACACTTTGCTGACAATGTCGCCAAGAAGTCACCACAATAGTCGAGAAAACTGGTGACTTGGAGACACTTGCCCCCAGGTTTCCTTCAGGGTTAAGTTACAGTAGTTTTGTTTGTATTAGTTTATGTACATTTAACATTTCGTTTGGTTTGCTGGTTGTTCGAACATGATGTTAAGTTATATGTAGGTGAGGTGAGTTATTATGTGCAGCATACTCTTAGGCACTTTTATTATTCCTGCATATTACTTAACATTACGTTCTAATTTAAATGTAACGACTTTCAAGTAATTTACATAATGAACTATTGTGTACATACGAGAACTTTGTCGAATGTTACAGAACACCACTATGTTACTATAAAGAGCCGAACAACACAGCTAACATGATCGGTATCAGTATTACAGTAGAGCTTCTAAAGTGCGTATCAAAGTGAGTTTGACAATTAAAGTGTATAACCATAAGTGAAATAAGTTAAGCGACATAACAGCAATATCAGAGTGCGTTTTAATATATAAAGTGCTCTTAATTTTATAAATAATTTTAACTATTTTTATTTGCAATACGAAAAGAACTCAAAGTTTGTTTAAAGGAAGTAAGCCATTTATAAAATGTATAAACGTAACAGTATAAAATATTGATAACCTAACAGCAGAATTCTACAATGCTGCACCATCGACATAAGCAAACAAAAAATACTAAGTGAATGGAAAGTACAACATGTACTTAAGATTTCAAACAAAAAAAAATTTAAGAAAAATTGTCCTTACCCGAGGTAAAACTACATACTAAGACCATTGCAGACGCCGCTAAGAACAAAGACAAGTCGAGCTTTAACCTTATCGATTAAGCCTTGAACAAATAAACAATATACTTTTAATTATAGAACAATGCAATGAATATAAGCACCTCTTGATTTCAATAGTTTAGGTTACGTTAATTTAATTTACATTTCACTTATTTACTGTTTACACTTGTGTAATTTACTATAGTCAAATTTAAATTTTATTTAACACTCTTGACAACATTGAAATTATGAATATTCACACTTTATAGCATACTTTCAGGATGTTTTTAAAATAATTATTCTTGGATCACTTTGTTTGAAAAGTTCTGAAAGCTGTATCAGTATAAGAAAACTACAAAAAGACGTAGTATATTTACATAAGACCATGGGCGTAGCTGGGATGCAATGGTCCAAAAAAATTAAAAATTAGCTTTAATGCATATAAAATTCACTCTATTTAAATATTGCCCCACCACAGAAGAAAAGTTTTATACTTTTTCCACTTCCAGAAAAATTTCTTGCTACGCCAATATACAAGACGTACATAGGTGAATATCAACTCGAATTAAAAGAAGTAAAAGCACTACATTTGGCTATGCCATATCTTATATGCACCTCACAAGAGTGTAAATATACAACTATAAGTTGTTTGCGAAACATATTTTCCTAAATCTTTCTTGTATTTACACAAGCTCAATTTATACTACTATTGCTTAATGCATGTCATTATATACTTATATACTATTTGAGCTGAGCTGTTGCCGTAAAAAGCAGTGAGTTTCTTTACTCATATCTTGGAGCGAAATAAAGCCAAATAATTGATTTTCAATAGCAAAATCCTCGAAAGCATATCTAATACATTGATATTATATACGTGTCTGAAGTATAAGTGGGGGCTTCAAAAAAATGATTTCAACATACTCACGGACACACGGATTTAGCTTAATCAATTTCAATATTTATAGGTATTCCGAATATTTACTTTGCAACGTAATAAAAACCCCATATACACCCTTTTACACTCTCATGTGAATGATTTAAAAATATTTAAGAACTTAAGCCTAAATAAATTTAAATACAAAATTGTTTAATTTTAATTTTTTTACAAAACATGATTCGCTAGAACCAATTTCATTCAATATGTGTCTCCTTCTTCAAAATAGAAAACATGAAACAAATGCCCAAGTCTTTACCAAAAAGGCATTGAAGGTGAACGTTAGTCTTTCGAATGACACTAAAACAAAATAAAATGAACCAAATTCTAAGAAACTTTTAACAAAACACCACAGAAAACAAAGCAAAAGAAAATTGTTCGGCTCTGTGCAATATTACCAACCAGTCTGCTTAAGGCAATTAACCCAAAATAAAAACGTTTTTGCATTTTTTGTTTTATTGTCGATTGTTTTTTTTTCTCAAATTTTCTCAAATTTAAACTTTAGTACTTTTAAAAAAGTTTCCAATAAGCACTAAGTTGTTAAATAAAATTAAGTCAACACAAACATGTCTGCTACAGTGGGAACTAAGTCAGTGTGTGTGTATGTGGCTTTGTGTTTTTGTTGTCACAATTTACTAATGCCAGTCACGTTATTTGTTTACCCTTAGCTGTGACACATTTTTTACTAAACACTAACAAACCGTCAGTACTAAAATACATACATACTTATGTTTGGTATACTATGCTACCAGCACCAATCTCAACGGGCATCCATTACAATCTCATATGAATTCAGTGATAAACACAACACACGTGCACACAGAAATATTTACTCTTTTGCTGGTGATGCATGTTAAAGGAGAATTTGTAATAGAGTAAATAATGTTTTGTTAATCAGTATATGTCCGCAAAAAAAACAGACAACATTTACTTTGTTTAAGATAAATTAAGATCTGTCTGTGGATATTAAAGGATAAAACTGAGGGATTAAAGAGATTAAATCAAAACTAAATATTGAAAAATTTCTTAAAAATTAATTATAAAAATATTTGGTATAGAAAATTCTAAATATATTAATATACTTACATAAAAAATGTTTAATATATTCCCTTAAAAAATGTTTATCAGCCTTTTTTAAATTTTTTTTTTCTTTTTGCTTAAAGAAAATTTTCAATAATAAAAATTCAAGATAATGAATGATATTTTTAATTAAAAGTTATTGCAAAAAAATTTTTAATTTACTAATAAAAGATTTTTTTTCATATTTAATTTAAATATTTTGTTTAATTAAAACAGAAGATAAATAAGATTTCCTTTTATAGTAAATTTGTAATATAATATTTATATTCCTTCAAATTTCTTATTTTTATAAATTTTTTTAAAAATTTTATATGTATGGAAAACTTATTTACTAAATTTATTTAATAAAATTAAAAAAAAAATATTATTTATTTCCTTATAAAAATATTTTTTAAGCACTTCACTTGAGATACCATCATTATTTAGAGTCATAATTGTGCCATTTTTCTTCGAAAATAAGCAAGGATATTGGCAACATTTGCTTTCAACAGGACGGCGCTGCGTGCCACACAGCCAAAACTACACATTTTTTAATAGCATTTAAAAAAAAGAGTTTTTTGGCGGACCCTTTATATACTTTCAGAATTCTTATGAACAGTGAAGTCGAATAAAGGACCATCCGTCTGTCCGTGATTTCATGTGTTAGTTAAAAAAAATTTAGAAGCCCCCGCATTGTGCAAAGATCTGTATGTGGTATCACTGTTTTGGAAATACTCGGAAATAATTTGTTACTAAAACCCTCCAAAATCGCACATAACTATAACTGTCTCGATTTTTCGTCTGTTTTTACCATAAAAATTAAATTAAACACAGCCTTTGCATAAGTTATAGGCACGTGTGTTACCATTTTTAAATGTTATAGGCTCTTGAATGCATTAATGTTGTAAATGATTGTCGCCAAAAACCGCAAAAAATATTAATTCGACATAGTGACAACAACTTCAAATTTCTCGACTTGCATGCATTAATAATTGAGTTAACTCAGAACTAAAACGGACAGACATTGGAAAGCAGCTGCGATTCGTTCAATGGATAATGGAGCAGGGTGAAATCATTGCAAACTTCGTGAATGTACCAAATTTTTCAATTTGTGGCTCAAAAAATACTTATTCATTCCATAAGAAGCAAACTTATCCGCAACGAACAACTATCTGGTGCAGATTTTTATCAGGCGGCATTATTGGATCTTTTTTTTTTTAAAGATGAGGCCAAAATTGTAGTAACTGTGAACGATACTTGTTACTTATGGAGTTCTTGAGCCTTCAATTGGACAACGTGGATCTGGATTTCATATACTTTCAACAATCCGGCGCCACCTCACATACTGTGCATGGTTTCCAGAATAAATTAACTTAAGAAATATTTTGACAGATATTTTTTCAATACTTAAACGCCTCAGACTGTTTACTGCCGTCTTGGAAATTTTATTAATTGATGTCTCTATTAATTAATTTTTATCTATACATATACACTTAAATATACATATACATTCATATATACATACGTGCACACTACATACCAGTGATCGGCTCTGAGTCGTTTTTTTCAATATTCATAGTGAGTTATAAAAATTGAGTATAAGTGCGTATAAATCATTGAAATTTACCTGAGCTGACGTACGCATACCCACAATAACGTTGATTTATAAGTACAACACACAATGAATATGGATGCTTCATCGTACTTATACTAATACCGTCCCATACTTATATGATTCGCAGAACTACTTACAATGATTCATATTTTTAAGAAAATACTTATATTATTAAAGAGATTCAAGTTGATTCAATAACAAACATATCAACAACTCTCATTTGTATGAAGAATAAATAATGTTGCCAGCTCGGAGAGAGCAATATATTTTTTAACCGCAAGAAAATTTGCAATTTTAAAAAGTGTAATATACAATTTTTGCAGTATCACTATATAATTTTTAAATAAATGCAACTGATTATGGCCTTTAGGCTAAGTTTTGGTTGGCTTCTATAATAAGAGGTAAACAATAACAGTTATTTTGTTCTTTTTTATTTTCATGTTTAAATTTCTTACAGAAAATACAAAACTGCGTTTTTAGGTTCTCACTAAAATTTGAAAGATAAAACCGAAAAACAAAATCTAAATCTCTTAAACAGACATCAAAGCAAGCACTTTATTTTTGCTTGTTGTTTTTGCATTATTTTGTTAAATTTAAATTGTCTATTTTTTTTAACAATCCACAATTATTATGTTAAATATCAAATTGTTATCTGGCAAGCCTAGTTAAAACACACAACTTCATAATGAGTACGCGAGTCATACTTGCTTTAGATCGTCTTTTTATCTTGCGTGAACCATAATAGCAATCAACTTCTATACGTGTTGCTGAATATAAATACTATATCTTAGTACCTTAAATTTAAAAGTGAGTATAAGTGGTGAAGATTTGTCAATAAGTACGAATGCGCATAAATCAACCAAATAATGAATCATGATTCATGAGTATTCGTTACAGATCTCTGATACATACTTACATATACATACTTACATATAAAAACTTTCGACAAGTATTACATATGTATATTTTAAACAAATTCTCAAATAAAAATTTCCTAACTTAAATTTTATTTACGTATTTCTTCTTTAATGAACACAAAACGCTTCCAAAATACCAAAATCACTTTAATTCTTCAATTTGCCATCTATCTTTACATCTCTACTATTTGCCAAAGAAATGTAGCCATGTCAATACAGTTTTTTCAGTCAAATTGGCAGTTTTTCATACCAAACAAACACTTGCAATTCCATACAGCCTTTTCGTTATTGTCTCTATTCGTTAAGAAATTTTCACATTTCTCTTCATTTTTCTATTTTTTTACACTAAAAAAAAATAAATTTATGACCATTTTTTGCGCACCCTTAGGTGCGTGCAATTGCTGTTCATATTTTTGCTGTAAAAAAGGGAAATTCCAAAAAAAAAAAAGAATTGTCAAAACCACAAAAAAATTAACATTTTAAACAATATTGACCAAATAACCCCATGAGATGCCAACAGATTTTATCATCACTGCGTTTATCAATGATGACGTGATGAATGTTTTGACAACGATGATGACATCTTTGAGCGTTTAATGGTAAAGTAAATACGCAGAATAGAGTTTGATTAACATCTGATGTAGCCAAATATATCGTATAAAAAGTTCGAGTTAATTGCAGCGCTGATTGTAATTTCCATTTATTTTAAAATAGAAATTACAAATAAAGGGTGTCTCAATAAAGAATTATATTTTTAATTTAATATTATATTGGTTTTATGCAAGTCACAACTCTGATATCTATAAGTTGTCACATACGTTTATTCTGAATATTTAAGACAAAGCGCCATACGAAAGAGCAACACGTTATAATTGTTTAATTTCTAAAGGTGATGCTGAGACCGCTTGCAATTTTAAAATAATTTTCAGTCTAGAAACTGCACTTAATATGTCAAGCATTCGAAGAGTGATCAAAAATTATGAACAGACTGTGTCGGTTATGGAGAGTAAGACCCCTATACGTCAACGTGGCACTCAGTCTCTTGAAAAAAGATTTTGTATATGAAAAGATCATTTCGGAAATGTTTTCAAAAACTTTAAATTTTACGAAGCATTACACAACAAATTTTTAAAAAAGATTCCACTTATTCAGGAACTTTAACCAACAGTCCATAGAAAGCGCCGGCAATTTATTAAATGGATAATTAAACAAACTAAAATCAATGTGAGTTTTTAGAAAAAAAGTAATCGTGTCCGACTAAACTTATTTCCAACTAAATGGCTTCGTGAACTAAGGGCTCTAAAAATCCTTATGCACTTCATAAGAAACAAATATATCTACAACAAGGAACTGTCTGGTGTGATATTTTGTAGGAGGGCGTGAGTTTTTTTTAACATGAAACCAAAATTGCAGTGAATTGTAAACGCTTTTCGTTACAGAAACATGATGACGTAGTTCTTGTATCCTCAACTAGATGTCATGGATATAAACATCGCACATGAAATAATTCATTTATTTTACAATCGGTTTCCAAAACAAATTATATTAATAAATATTGATGCTAACTGACTACCAAGATCATGCTATTAAATGCCGTGCTATTTTTTCCCTTAAGATTTTGTAAAATCTAGGGTTTATGCGAATAACCCAAAAATAATAATCCTGAGCTGACCGCATCACCGGTGAGCAGTGATGCCCAGAACTTGATTAGCAAAAATGTCTAAAATTCTAGAAAAAAAAATGGCTAGAAACTAGCTAAAAAATGGTCAAATGTTTTAAATAGAAATTTTTCAATATTTTAATAAAAAAAAAAAATAAGAAAAAATTGTTTTAAAAGAAAAATAATAAAATCTAAGACCGTTTGTAATATACTCAATACATTTTTGACTAGCTATAGAGTACAAGAATTATTATAATGGTGTTAAAAGGACCAATTATCATCAGCATCTAGCTCACTATTATTGTCATTGTCATTTTAACTTTCTTTAGATCCTATCAATTTAAAATAATTATTATCAATCCTTTTTAAGCCGTATCTTAAAAAAAGTATATAGAAAAAATGAAATATTGGTCCTTCGAAATAAACCAAACTTTCTTGAATCTTTTTGTGGAAAAAGTGCTCGAAAATTGGGTTCATCGAATTCGTTCCTGCAGAAGAAGTCGTGGAGACCATTTGAATGAGGTTTTATTTAGAACTTAATTATATCGATTGTACTTAACATTAAATAAAAAACTTTTGAATTTCCGTAACAATAAGTGTGTTTTTTTTAAATAAATCATATCAATCTTATTGAAAACCATTTTACATAGCTAATGTATCCTCCTGCTGTTGTAGCTTAATTATTCATTGGAATTAAAAATTAAAGGCTTGATCCTGATAATATGTATATCCGACACCATTTAATTTCACATTTACAGTATTTACAAAAACTTTTTAACTTCTGTAATCCATTCTTTTAATTTTGGTGGGATAACCATTCTTTCATAAACTTCTGGGAAAATTTTGTTTATTTTTCTTAAATTTCTTTTTTTATTTATTTATTAAATACACATGCTAGGTTGGTTTTTTTACTGATTGATTGTTTATTTGTTTATCTAATATTTTAAAGAGGTTCCCATCGATTCAATTTATATTAGTTAAAAGCGTTTTTCACTATTTAGGAAATGAAACAACAACAACACTTAAAAGCTAAAAATAAAAAATGGCTAAAAAATATCTAGGAATGGCTAAAAAAATGTCTTATAGCTAAAAGCAGATTTTCCTAGCTAAGCGTGTTCAATAATAAACTATTATTTAAATTTTTTTTTTTTTTTTTTTTTTTTTTTTTTTTTTTTTTTTTCAATAATAGCTAAATCTAGCCATAAAATAGGTAAATTGGCAACACTTCCGGTGAGATTCAGTCATATCTCTGTGGAAGAGTCATCATTTGAAGTATATTTTACCAAACACTTAACTTCTTATATCATCTTTAAGAGAATTAAAATCACAACTGAATGCAAAGAAAAAGCAAGCCTATGACATGATTATGACGGTCTTATTATATTCTTTGACAATTTTCGGTTTCCTAAAACAAGTAATAGTTATTTTTATTTTCTTTTATCATATATTTTGTCAGGATAATCAAACGTCTGTTCGAATTTTATGATTAAATGTTAATTTTTCATACAAATTTCGATATGGTTATCCTATGACAAAAAATATGGTTTGCAAAATTACAGTGACAAAAATACTATGATCTGCGCAATAATAACATTGTGTTAAAAACATTAAAAATTACAAATAATGATAAAATTCTAGGAGAAATAACAGTATGATCACAAAGCAATCAACCTTGGTATTTAAACTATTTTTGTTTACTGAATTTTTATTATTTTAAAAGGTCATGACTCTTTTTATATTAGAAATATTTAGAAATAAACGAAAAAATGCAAAAAATATTTGTAAAAAAAATTGCAATTTAAAATTTTGATTTGATTTCAACTGTAGTCGGCTATAAGATTTTTACATGATACTTTAATTAAACATAATGATGATAAATGGCAACCATTAAATATATTTTAACCAAAATCATACAATTCAATCATAGTATGTTGCACAATCATGTTTTTTCTTTGCGCTGTGAGGCTACACTGTATAACTCTTCAACTGACTATTTTATTGTTCAACTTAGAATTTTGAAGTATTTGTTTAAACAACAGGGAAAATTAAGAAATTATATTTCAAGTGATCGGATCAGTCTTGTGTGTCACTTAATTACAACAAAAGATAATTTAAAAAATCTGTTAAGAAAGGAAAAATTATTTAACGTTTCAAATCTTGGTGGTATATTTTTCAAACAAAAATAACAAATTTAATTGTTAATAAACTTTAGTTATTGGATTGACAATTATCTGAATTTCTATTTGAAAATTCGTTATGACAACAGAACTGTTTTTTTTTAGTTGTAGACTTCCCGAAGTTAGTCATGCCATAACAGTTCAAATAGTTCAAAAATCAGGATAATACTTAGATAAAAAGGTCATCATATTAATTAATAAATTATTCTTTGGAAGAAACTGAAAATTTTTATACGGGATCTTGTTCATTTAATTTATGCAAATATCCAAACTGGATGGAACTACCTCTTTTGAGACTTTTGCGGGTTTTGTCTCGCAAAGATATCGTCGAATAAAATTAAAAAGATAAATTAACTTAAGTACTAAGTAGTAAAATAAAAATTAATGTTAATCCAATAACAAAACTAATAAATAAATAAAAACCATTAACGCTAAGTGAAAAAAACAATAGAAGTAGTGACAAATTATAATTATCTGAAACTAATAATAATTATTATTGATACCTAAATTAGCGAGGTTGGTTGGGTGAAGACTTCAGAAGAGGATTCAACATCTAATACTTCTTCATCTTAACTTTTTTTGTTGATTTCTTAAATACTTTTTTAGTTCCTTAGTTATCCGCTTTGCTGTTATCTACCAATTTTTTAAATAAAATTGTCATTCACCGTACTATTTCGAGCGGGGCAAGAACCATCTCAAATTTCCATGAGCACGGACGGTGTTATACGTAGCTCAGTCCCATGAGAAGTAGGGTTTTACAGTCAGGTTCGTACTATTAAAAAAACATATTTTTATTTCTAAACTAAAGCGTATTCTTACTACCTAATACCACAGAGAGACGACAGCGTTAATTTGTATTAAAAGTCTTAATTCAAATTAACTATTGAATTATCCCCATTCCAATGTGTATTAGAATTCACGTAAATGTACTAAATCAAATTGAATTTATACTGCATTTAGCAATTTCAATATGGCAACACGGTCGGCAATCAATCAAAAAATTAAAAAAAATCAAAAATTTAAAATTAAAATAGATTCGATATTTTGAACTTTTTTAAATATTTTTTTTAATGCCTTTCTATTTAGGTGAAAGTTTTCTTTAATACTGGTATCGTCCATCATAAGCACGTCATTCTCCCAAAAAGTGCTGTTAGGGTCCCTTAAAAAAATACCATATACTCACATATGAATTATAACCTCCATGAAAAGGTACCATTAAACCCACTAATTTCCACAATTCTCTTTCTCTAATTTCAGAGTGTCCTTCTGCCAACCCAACTTGTAGCAACATTTTCAGATTTGTGATTGCAAAATTTTAATTTGCATTAGTGAGATTTTAATGCAAATTAACGCTGTCGTCTGTCTATGGTATAAGACACCCTTTTTCCATGGCAAATGTTTATAAGACCTCTTTACTATGACAATATAAAACAAGTAAGAGCACTATATTCGGCTGTGCCGAATATTTTATACCCACCACCAATTTTGTGTACATTTAAAGCACAATATTTATTATTTTGTTAATCGCTATTGAATAATTTCTTTATAATAAAATATGTATCACTTTCTTTGTAGAGGGTGGTTAAATTTTAAGGGCCCATGTTGAAGGTGAACTACACCTAGTCTTTAAATTTGTTTTCTGCATTTCACTTGACATTTCTCAATTTCAAACTTACTCAATTTGATCCGTGGAAAGATACGCAAATGAGCAACGCTTTAAAGTTATTCAGGTTTTTTATAAAAATGGGCGTTCAAATCAAAATGCATTTTGTGCACTTCGTAATTCTTTTGATCAACATAATCGTTCAAATTCGTCCACAATCGGGAGAATTGTAAAAAATATTTAAATTTCTGCAAAACAGGTCTGTATAGAATGTTAGAAAATCTGTGAATGCCTTCTTAGTTCGTTGAATGGGAACCACTGCTGGTTTTTGCGATAGTGTGGCAAAAGAGCAGTCAACCTCGCCTCATCATCATGCCCAACAATTGAGCATCTACATTGTCATTGAAAATTTGGATCATCAGATAGAGGAGTGGTGGCAAGGATGGGGGGCGGGGGCATTTGGCCGATATTTTGTTAAATACATAATTGAACCATACAAATATTATATTATAAAAAGAAATGATAATAACTTCTTAAACAATTTGTGTTTTATTTAAAATCAACATCGGCCCTTAAAATTTAACCACACTTTTAACCTTCGATACGCTAGTAAAATGTTTTCATAAATTTAGTCCTTCAATGAAAGTGGGCGTTAAAGTAGGAGTATCAATTAAGTTTCTGCTAATAAATACAACTTAGATATTTCAATATAGTCCTTTATTTTCCCAAAAACATTGTCAATAGAGAAATTACATGAATTTAAGATAAACCGTTATATGGGAAGTAGGCGGTAAAGTGAGCGTGTCACTTAAACTTTTTGGCACAACAATTACATTGATTAGAAGGATATATGTAGCAAATTGTATTATCATACCTCTAATTTTGTCGGTTTTATGAGCTTTTAATTTTCATTAACGGTAGATATCGTGAAAAGTGGGCGTTATAGTAGACGTGTCAAAGTTGTTTTTGCGAATGAGTACAACTTAGGTGTTTCAATATAGCCCTTTATTATTCCAAAATCATTATTAATAGAGAAATTAGAGGAATTTTGAGTAAAACGTTATATGGGAGGTGGGCGTAAAAGTGGGCGTGGCAACTTAATTTTCTAGCACAGTAATGACATTGCCTAGGGGGATACACGTAGCAAGTTTTATCATCATACCTCAAATTTTGGCGGTTTTTTGAGCTTTTAAATTTCATTAACGGTAGATAACGTGAAAAGTGGGCGTTATAGTAGGCGTGTCAAAGTTGCTCTCGCTAATGAGTACAACTTAGGTGTTTCAATATAGTCTTTTATTATTCCAAAATCTTTATTAATAGAGAAATTATATGAATTTTAGGTAAAACGTTATATGGGAGGTGGGCGTAAAAGTGGGCGTGGCACTTTGATTTTCCGTTAGAAGAAAGCATTTGACCAAAAAGCCATGTGTGCAAAATTTCAGGGTCGTACATCCAATTTTGTTGCTTTTATGACGTTTTTGTTTTTAAATATAACGAAAAATACACTGTGCGGTATAAATTTTCGTACATTTTGATCGATAACTCCTCTCCTAATGCATAGATTTAGACAATTTTCAGGGACAAATATTGTCTTTACCCAGGAAAGACGGACGGACATAGCTAGATCGTCATCAAATCAAACCCTGATTCAGAATATATATACTTTATGGGGTCTAAAATGGATATTTCGATGTGTTACAAACGGAATGACAAAATGAATATACCCCCACCATTTTTTTGGTGGCGGGTATAATGACATAATTAAAAAAAAAAATCTAAAAATAGCGTTTAAATTTAGTAAAAAAGAATCAAAAGAAATTTAAAAAAGTTGCTACTTCAAAAACAATAACTTGTAAATAAACGGTCTGATTTATAAAAATATCTTCATTTAGGTTTTATCTTTAAACTAGTTATTAAACAATTTTTATATTAGTAGTCTCTGAAAAAATACCAGATTTCATATAAACTTTCAATTATACTAAAAGAACTATTGTTTTTATTTTAGTTTTGCAGTTTTATATTGGCATCATCACTATGTTATTTCGATCGACATTTTATGCTAAGTGATGTATAAGTTATTTAAGTTATCTTTAAAAGATAAAAAAAAATGTAATAGAATCACCAGTTATAGTTTTAAATGAAATTCTAAAAGTCCTTAATCCTTTTTCAGGCTAACAGTGCTATTGAACGATTTTATATAATGTTTTTGATATATTTGCTTATAAACACTTCATTAGAGTTTTAAATTTTTTATAAAGTAGAACAAAAGTTTTTTAGGAATCTTTATTTTATACTAAATCAACTACTATTTATAAGCACATCTCTGGCGTATGATTAATATACAACCCCAACCCAATATCACTCATACTCCCACAGACTTTATTAAGAAGTAAACTAACATGCAAACAATATATATCATATTGAATTTTTTTAATACTGATGATCATTTCATACTTTCATTTTCTCCACTTTCATATCCAGTTTCTCTTTTTACATACAATTGCTTTTTATACTCTTATTTACTTTAATTAAAAATAAGTAAAAAGTGAAATAAATATGCAAAAGATAAGCAATGAAAAAAAACATCAAAAATAACATTTGTATGCAACACAAACAAATTTATACATTTATGTATGTAAGAGTACATAGTGTTGTTTGTGCTAAATGTAAATATTTACTCTATATACAAATGAATATTTATCAACAATATGAATAAAATTGTTGTGGAAACGAATGCATGTATAATGACAGGAGAAGAATAAGAAGAAATTTTTGATGCAAAAAAAAGAAACAGAAGAAACGAATATTTGAATAATGAAAAGAATAAAAACGAAACGCTGTCATTTGTTAAGAAAAAGCATCTTAAAAAAATAATATAAGAAATTAAAACGTTAATGTTAAGTGACCAAATCATGCCGAAAAAAAATTATTAACAAAAAACATCGTAAAAATAATTTTAAAAAAAATATTTCAAATAAATAAGTATGTTTCTGATAATTTTTAAATGATGAAAATTTCAGCTAAAACAGATGTATTACTTAGAATAACTTCTGATAAATAATTTAAAAAAAATAAGGAAATAAAATTTATGAGCACTCAAAGGATATCTCTTATTGAATTATATTTATGTCAGCCAAATATGGTATCATAAGATCAAAAGGAACCTTAATGTGTATGTGTTTTACTGGTTTCAACGAACGAGAAAAAATTTGTAAAGTTCAGAAGTGGTCATTTTAAAACAAACTTAAAGATTGCTCAGGCCAGCCAAAAAAGTTTGTAGACCAGAAAGCGGAGGCATTTCTTTATGAATATTGTTGTTGTTGAGAAATGTGCTGGTTTACAATTTTTAGCACCATTTTTTCAAACTTATTTCCTTAATTTTTTAAAAATTTCTTTTAACTTTGAAATTCTTTCTCTGTTTGCAATTTATAAAATAAAATATCTTTTTTAATATCTATTTTAAATAAGTATTTTTTTTATATTACAAATATAACCAGACGAGATAAGATTAAACGGGCCACAGCTGTTCAGTGGCAGAAAATATTTTGCACAATCTCATCATCAACTTCTGCAGAAGTCATTCAAGATACAGTATTCAGTTAGAGCACTAATAATAATACCACTTAATTGAAAGCCAGAGAGTAGCATAAATACGGTTTGACGATCGTCCATTGATGGCCACGGCTGCCTTGCTACTTCACAAATTTTAGTCTTTGCAGACCACCTTATCTGTGCTGATTTATAAAATTTCCATTTTACTAGTGTCTTTCAGGATAGAAGTGGTAAACCAGTAAAAATGTTAATCCCAATCGAGTGGAAAATATCTCCATTATTTACCTTACCATACGCTTCACATTTTTCTGATACTGCTGAGTGGCCAGGTTCTCATCTGAGCACAACAGAGTAATATCTTGTCATCTTATTAAGAGATTCCCAAAATCAAAATGAGTGTTGTGAAATACCCTGTAGCTAGATAACAGTAGCCTGACTATCAATGAAGATACAAATACGGACACAATCTCAGTATAACCTGTAGTGTAGTGTTCGGCAGAAAATAAAGTAAACAAAAGCTTAGTTTTTTTAAACCTTGCCTTTTTATATGCTAGATATAAGCAATTATATTTTAAAATTAAGCCCATAGTTTCTATGGAAAAAAATATACTCCACCTATTAACTTTTTCATATCTGAACTGATGTAGATTTAAAAACGAATTTTGGAAAAAATATTAGAAACAAAAAAAAACAATAAAAAAAATTACAAAAAAAAATTAAAGAAAATTAAAAAAAAATTTTTTTTAAAAAAATTAAAAAAAAAAATAAAAAAAATATAAATAATATATAAAATTAAAAAAATTTTTTTGGCTCAGCTGGGATTCGATGCCACGTTTACTCTAACCAGTATATATGTATGTTGTTGTTGTAATTGTGAAAATTAAACGAGGTGGTCGTGGTTTTTTGCTCATATCTCAGAAAGTTATAGGATGATTGTGCTGAATTTCAATAGTGATTCATTCTCGGATATTTTCAAGAGATTGATGCCATACACAGATCTGAGGAACATATAGTTGCTTCTAAAAGTTGATTTCAACCAACACACGGAGAAACGGGCAGACGGACAGACAATCAGGGCTTCATCGACTCCTCTATTCATAAGCTTTCAGAAAATATATACTTTATGTGGTGGTCGGAAATGAAAATTGTAGAAATTACAAACGGAATGACAAAGCTTTATATACCCTTGTGCACCACAGGCGAAGGGTATAAAAATTAAATGATGTAAATTTATTTAATTTATCTAAAATTACCTAACAGATTATTACAGTAGAGTTCCCATTACATCCCTTTTGATTATAAAAATCAAATTCCAAAAGACTTGATTTTAATTTAAAAAGAGAAATTCAAGAACTCTACTACAGCATAGAAAAAGAAACGTATCCTTTTTAATATTTCAAACTTTGTTTTGAAATAAAACAAGTAAGAGCGCTATACTCGGCCGTGCCGAATCTTATATACCCTTCACAACGTGTAGTCATGCAATAACAGTAGTTTGTATCACCATTCTTCCCATATGAAATACGTACATACATATAAAAAACATAAATAAATTTACGTATTCATGTTAAAAAATAAATAAAAAAAATAAAAAAAAAATTTAAAAAAAAAATTTAAAAAAAATTTATAATAATAATATAAATAATATATTAAATAAAAAACAAAAAAAAATTAAAAAAAAAAATATAAAAAAAATTTTTTTGGCTCAGCTGGGATTTGATGCCACGTTTTCTCTAACCAGTATACACGTTTGTATGTATGTATGTTGTTGTTGTAATGTTGTTTTTGCGAAAAAAAAATCGAGGTGATTGTGGGTTCTTGCTCGTATCTCAGTTGTTTATGTACCGATTTTCAATACCGATCTACTCCCGAATATTTCTGATATTTTAATACCTCACCCGGGTCCAAGCGATGTCGGGGGGCTTCAAAAAAATGATTTCAACATACACACGGACAGACGGTCAGACGGACAGACTGACAGAGCTTAAAAGACTCCCCTATTCATAAGCTTTCAGAAAATATACACTTTATGGGGTCGGAAATGAAAATTGTAGAAATTTCACACGGAATGACAAACCTATATATACCCTTTTTCACTGTGTGAAGGGTATAAAAATTATTTACGAATTGCATTAACTAAAACATATACACTAACCTCATTGTTTATAACCTTAACTCTTACCCCAATCAATTATATCGCGGTATATTATTAAGTTGAATCCACACTTTATTTAAGACTTAAATACGTTTTCTTAATTTCATGCTAAATTTTTCCAACTTGATTTTCGTTTCAATTATGACACACATTTGCGTTCTTTGCAGCAAAAACAAAGGCAGCATGATGACCGAAAAAAAAATCA
This sequence comes from Phyto melanocephala, assembly GCA_941918925.1. Classification (NCBI taxonomy): domain Eukaryota; kingdom Metazoa; phylum Arthropoda; class Insecta; order Diptera; family Rhinophoridae; genus Phyto; species Phyto melanocephala. The sequence goes on along the minus strand of OW799236.1, from coordinate 24,282,112 downwards.
CAATTTATTAGTTAGCATATTTTAGCTATTGTTCAGGCCTTGACTGTTGTTGGGCTACTGCTACTGCTGCTACGGCCTTTATTGTTATTTTTGTTGTTGCTGCTTTCTAATAACATCATCATCAACAGCAAGAAATTAGCGCTTATTTTATATTCTTCATTTTACGCACACTTTAAATGCCAACAGTAAGCAGCAACAACAAAAAATTCTAAACAAAACAATGACTGCATTTGCTTGCCAAACAATTGAAACATCAGCAACAGCAGAAAGTAGCAGCAGTAAGTAGCAGCAGCAAAAACAATCTGCTTCATTATCACGATCATAATACCCTTTTATTATAATCATTTTGTTCTATAAGCCATTGTTGCGATTATATTTTTGTGCCTGTGTGTGTATAAGTGTCTGTTTTTATGAATATGCGTAAATAAATGCATTTATTTGCATCTGCTACTATTTAAGCAATACAATAAATGCATAATAACACCAGCTATACTAAGTAACAATAACAATGAAAAGCAAGCAAACAACGACAACAACAATGGCAAACATACATTAAACATTACCACTTGGCGGTTAATGTTCATTCTTACTCCCTCGCTCTGTTTTTGGTTGTATTAATACAAACATACTTAGTAAGGGTTGCCAAATGTTTAATATTTAAAGTGTTTAAAAGTGACTGCAGTGGGCTTCTTGTTAATCTCAAACTTATTGATGTCTTCAACAAGATCTCAGTCAATAAAAATTGCACATTAACTAAGCCTAAGTCTGGTGTCTATCTAGTCTTCGTTTAATCTATGTCTTGTCTAGGTCATAACTGTATAAAATCTATTTTCTAATCTTGCCCATTTGGGATTCCAAAAATGTCTTCTTTTTATATATAAAATTCGAAAAACCTTTTCTATTCGTTATTATTCTGTAGAAAATTTTCTATGCTAAAAGATATGGTATTACTATTCTGTTTTATTATCGTCTAATAGGGTTCAGAAGAATAGTTTTGCGACTTATCCATGGATGTTTACATGTTTACAAAAATAATGTTAAAAACGTGGCCACCACTTAACTGAACTGTGACCATCCCTTATGCATACATACATATGGTTGCTGTTCCATAATGCCTTATTGTTATAATTTCCTTATTTCCTTAAATGCTTTTATTTTCTGTGTCAGTGTGTTTTCTCTATATTTGTATTTGTACATCAGTGTGAACTATTTAATTCGTTTCTGTTGTTGTTGCTTTTACTTCATTCTAGTTGTTACAAAGCAACACTTTATTTGAATTATTATGATAATTTTGCAGACAGCATTCGTGTTTCATGTTGTCTGATAATAAATGCAGCCATTGCAATAGCAGTAACAACAATAACAACAACAAAAAACGAAATCAAGAAAATTGTCTATAGCATGGCAAAAAACTTGGATAGTTTTCCTTGTTTTCCTTCTTTTCTTTTTTTGGTCTTTTACTTACTCGATATGTTGTTGTGTTGAGCACATTTTTTTATTATTTTTATTACTTATTGTTTGTATTAAATGCAGCGAAGAAATTATTTTCGTAGTTGTTTTATCTCAATCTTAAAGGGAAGAGAAGAAAGCGAAGTTGAAATGATCTGAAGTTTAATATAAAGTCTGTTAGCTGGAATACCTACCTATTTATGATTTTAGGAAACATTAAATCGCTACTGGTGCAGTGCCCATAGATCGCTTGTTTTCTTTGCCTCGAAAAAATTTATCGTCAGTATATCTGTAACACATAACCAAAGAGAAAAATCTCTTTTTGAACTCGTTTAAAGATCAATCATGCATTTGTTATTCTTGCTATTCTCTATTAAAACACTTGTTGCGATAAGTTTTTTAAAAAGAAATAGGTTTGAATTTGTCAAAAAAAAACTTTACATCTTAATATTTTTTGCTTTCGCAAAACGCTTATTATTTATATTAATATTTTATTTATGATACATTTTTTTCACATCAATTTAATTAAAATATTTTTTTTTTATTGTTGTGAAAGCATTATAAATCAAGTGACAAGTGAAATTCCTTATAAAAAAACTACATGCATTAGGTCCGAAGATACAATATTACCAATTTTACCCGTTTTTAGCCCTTTTCCTTCTAAATTCCAAAATTTCAAAAAAAGTACAAAAATTCACTATAGATTGTTTTAAGGAGAGTAAAACTAAGTTTTTATTTTTTTCGTAATGCTATCCCTCTCAAAGATAAATGCAGTTCAAAAAAGTACCAAAATTCTGTTTTTACCCGTTTTATCCCCTTAAAACTCAAAATTTTCAAAAAGTACCAGACACCTATCTAATTATTTTTATAAGGCTCTTTGGTCTTTTCTGAATTTTTCTGATATCTTAATTAAGCCCGGAGATACTGAGTTACCGATTTTACGCTCTTTTATCCGTAAACCGCTCGATGGATCTACTAAATAGTCCGAACAAAGCCTAAACATTTGGTTCGGATAGGTGAGCCCGTTCTTGAGTTATAAAATTACAACGAAAAGTGGCATTGATTTATATATATAGATAAAATTTGAATTATAATAATTTCAGTTTTTTTATATCGCCCTACAACACATAAAGTTACTTAGAAGTTAAGGTCATTGTTAAAGAATTGCCAACATTTAAATTAATAAAATTTTAAAAATAATAAGACTTAGTCCAGTCCTTACACCTCAATGGCTTAAGTTATTAAAACAGTGCATGTGGATTCATTCAATGCAGTACTGCACTCTCTTAGGCAGTCAACTTCTGCACTGATGACTTTGTATTATCAACTACCTGATCTTAACGGTGCATTACTGAGCTCTGATTCCATCTAGGACCTCTCACATGCACTTTTTATAGAATAATAGAACTTTGTGATGAAATAAAACAAAGATGATTTTTTTAAATAGATATAAATTATTATTTTATTCGAAAGATAACAATCGAGCATTATAATTTAAATATGACTTCTGGCATATGACCGCCACTGCTGGCTCGGATGTAGTCTAATCTGGAGTTCCAATTTTCGCTCTAATTTCAACAATTGTAGCCTTCTCTGAATATATTGAGAATATTGTCCTCCCAGCGGTTAATCGTTTCGGACTTATCGGCATAGACTAGCGACTTCACATATCCCCAAAGAAAATTTCAAGTATTAAATTTATAGGCAACGCTTAGCAATTAAAAAAAGAAATTTTTAAATTTTATTCAACTAGTATAATTATATTTATATTTTTCTTTATATATAATATAGAAATGATATTAATTGCCTTATTATAAATTTATTTGTATTTGGTTTTTAATTATTGTTATCAAAATTTAACTTTTAAAATTTTTTTATATTTTTTAAAATTTTAAAAATTTTTTTTCTTAATTTTTATACCCTTCACACAGTGAAAAAGGGTATATATGTATAGGTTTGTCATTCCGTGTGAAATTTCTACAATTTTCATTTCCGAGCCCATAAAGTATATATTTTCTGAAAGCTTATAAATAGGGGAGTCGATTAAGCTCCGTCAGTCTGTCCCTCTGGCCGTCTGTCCATGTGAAACCCCCCGACATCGCCCGAACCCGGGAGAGGTATTAACACAACTATTCGGGAGTAGATCGATACAGAAACATCGGTACATAAACTACTGAGATATGAGCAAAAAACCACGGCCACCTCGTTTTTTTTACAACAACAACATACAACAAACATAATACGTTTGGAGTGGTTAGAGTAAACGTGGTATCGAATCCCAGCTTATCAAAAACATTTTTTTTATTATTATTTTTTTATTTTATATATAATTTATATTTTTATTGTTTTTTTTACTTTTTTTTAATTTATTTTTTTTTTAATTTTTTATTTTATTTTTTTTTCAAGTTTTTTTTATATTTTTTTTAATTTTTATTTAATACTTATTATTTATATTTTTATAATTTTTTATTTTTTTTAATTTTTTTTTAAATTTTTTTTTAATTTTTTTTGATTTATTTTTAATTTTTTTTTTATTTTATTTTTTATTTAGTTTTTTTAATTTTTTGTTTGTTTTATATTTATTACATATATTTTAATTATTTTTTAAAAATTTTTTTTTTAAATTTTTTTTTTTTAATTTTCTTTGAAATTTTTTTTTAATTTTTTTTAAATTGTTTTTTAACATACATACGTAAATTTATAATTTTACAATGGGATGTTTTTATATGTGTATATTTTTTTATATGTATGTACGTATTTCATATGAGATGTATGGTGATAAAAACTATTGTTATTGCAAGACTTCACGTTCTGAAGGGTGTATAATATTCGGCAAGGCCGAATATAGCACTCTTGCTTGTTTTTATTGTTATTTTTAAATCGTTATTTTCTTTTTTAAATTAAATTATATAATTGTACATTTTAAAAATCAATTACTTTAATTATAAGATTTGAAATCTTGTTGTATTGGAGGGCAAATAAAAATAAATAAATAAAATAGTCAAGTGGCTTAAAATCGCACTATTTTGGAGGTCAATTCAAGGGTGCGAAAAATTAAACTATATGGTAACCATACCTTTTATTTCAATTAATCAATTATGGCACAATCTTTGTGGCATGTTTCGCGGTCTTATTGAGATCATAGCTCCTGCAGATCATGGGAGTTCAATTTATGAACAAAAAAGGTCAGTAATCACAGCTGTTTAGCTGTTAACACTGACTGTAACGTTCTGATCAGCAACGTTTTAAAAGAATTACGGACCAATGATTCCACCAGTCCCTAAAACACACCAAACAGTCAGGTTTTCTGTATGTCTTATCGTACACTTGAAGATTATCATCACTCCAAATACAGCTGTATTGTTTATTGACGTATTGATTTAAACAAAATTGAGCTTCATCGCTTAATAAAATATGATTATGAAAATCGGGATCAATGGTAATCTTGTTTTGGGCCCATTAATCGAATCTACGCCTTGCTATTCGTGTGTCAGTCTATTCATATTAAAATTCCAAACTAAACTAAATATAAATCACTTTACAGCTGACAAAATGGCAGCCACTTAAAAAGAGTGTTGCCAACTTTAAGTGTAATACCTCTATGAAAAGCACCCATTATATACATCAATAATAAATCTACCATTTAGTTGGACAGACATTCTTAACAGAAACATTTCAAAGAAAAGATAAAAAAGAGCATTCTTACTTACAAATTCCATTTCTCTAAGATTCTACCATAACTTCATTGTATTTACGGAAGAAAAATAAAGTTTTGTAAAGAATTGTAGGCATATGCTCTTCTTAGCACTCTTCCCTTTTTTATACCATAAAGTTGTTATGTTGCTTTGCATTTGGTATCCTGATTTGTTTGTTTTGTTAAGTTTTTCTCTACACAACTTGGTGTTTTTCTTTATTTCGTTATATTTTTTTCTTATGCAGCACTTTCTTTTAAGTTTAATAGTCTTATGCCTCATAAATAAATTTATGCGTTCTTTTTTAATTTTTTTTTTATTTTGAAGACATTAAATATTATTTAGTTTATTGTTGTAAGTAAACGTCTGTTTTAAGTAGCTTAAACAAAACTGGCATTTTGACAAAAAAAAAACATCAAAGATTTTGCATAAAATTTAAAGTAATTTAAATCATCTAAGAAATTTTATATGATTTTAAGTATTTGATAAGAAAACAGATAAAATCTTTAAACATTTACTAAAATGACAAAAAACCAAAACCATTGAATTTTCAACGATATTTTACCGCAGAAATTTAATCAAAATTTTATTTCATATTTTTCATTAAAAATTACATGTGAAGGTTGTAAAAGCGTTCCCATATCCTTTTTGCAAATTTTTTTCAAAACCCCCACTGCTGCTCAACTCAAACTCTTCAAAATGATTAACACATTTACCATCGAGATAATCTTACTATAAATCTCATAATAAAGTGAAAATTATCTCAATACATTACTTTATTATTTTTTACACTTCTTTAAGGAAAACTTTTCACATCAACATCAGTTTATTATCAAACTTCATAAAAATCACACAAAAAAGGCATCGTTAAAAAAACTTGTTTATTTGTAGTAGTAGTACCAGTAGTAAAATTTCCAATGACACTACATACACACACATGCACGCTCGCACACACACGTTTGAGATAAAAAAAAAACAAACAAAGGAATGTTTTAAAACTTGTCTTGTATGTAGCATTTGAAACAAATAGAGAAAAAAAAAAATAAAGTTCAACAACAACATAAAACTTTACAGTCAAAATATTAAGTATTGAACGTGACAAGTCCATAGTTTTGGTATTAAAACATAAATAAGCAAATTGTTAACAACTTAAGAAATACACAAGGATCAACTTTTTGGTTGATGTTTTTCACTTGTTTTTATATTTATAATTTTTACCTTTTTTGTTCTACTTTGCAACAAAAAAAGTGCATTGTTTCAACAGTCACTAACACTCATGCACACTTGAACACATACGAGTTAAATAATAAAATAAACATCATTATTGCCAGCATCAGAAGCAGTGACAACAATGGTAACACATGAAGAAACTTTAACATAACATGGAAATGTCCTTTTTGTATTCTCCACACACATACATATTTACCTAGAAATATTCATATATAAATCATAGGAAGGTCGTGTAAAAAGGTCAAATATAGGGCAAACATTTTTCTATACTCTGTCTTTGAAATACGTTTGACCTTTAAAACTGTGTGATTCATTTTTACAGGGATGCCAGACGAGTTTATCAATAACTAAGTTTAAAGTGATTGTAAATATGCGCAAATTGTTTATATGGACATTTAAAAATGATTGCGGGTATAAGGCTACCATCGCTTTCTATTCGAAAAACATTCTAGACATCCAATTTCATCCCACTTTTTTGAGCATTTTGAGTTAGTTTATTAACAGTAGCTAGTGACTTCACATGGCCCCACAATATATAATCGAAAAATTTCAAATTTAATAATATTTAAGGTCAATTGACAGGTTCAATTCCTGAAATAAATACCTTAAGTAAATCGATGGCTACGGTAGCCGTATATTACGTGACGTCAATCTGTTGACAGCAAATTTTTTCCGGATCAATGTCATTCATATTTTCCAACAGAAAATCATTGATCATGATGGGAAAGCGGTCTCCATTCACTGAATATATGTGTAAACATATAAAGTACGATTATGCCTCCAGCAAGTAACTCGCACGAAAAAGTGAATTTTTCGGAATGTAATGGTGTTTGTAGGTCTGCTGATCTGATCTGATCAGCACTCGCCATATACGGAAATTTTGTTTATAAAGACAAAAATTAGCCTTATTGCGAAACACAATTTCGCGATAAAACATATTTATGTCGATTTTCAAAGAAAACTAATATGGTAGTGTCGTGCAAGCGTCAATCTGTCTATTATGATTTTCCTTGAACAATATGTTTTCTTGGCTAGATTAGGCCTTGGTGTATTTTCAGTACAGATGACTTCTAGTTTCTTGAAGCCTTAATAATGGAGAGGTAACCTTTCTTAGAGCATATTTTCAAGGCTGACCAGAGAGAGGTACCACGTCAATCAGTAAGTCACTAATACTTGTTTTAGAATGGTTATTGGTGGGATGTCTTCGCAGAGTACGTGATGACTGTGGTTACACTAAAGTAGGAAGACAGTGGCTCTGCTACACTATTTTGAGGGAGTGCAATGCCTTCCCTTGAATTTAAAAAAAGTAATTATTATACACATAAAATATACTCGGTTGGGGATTTTATAAAAAAAAAATTTTGGCTTTTTCAACCCCCCATAAAATTTTTAAAATATGCCAATGCAGAAGCAGTTAAGTAAATTGTGAATTTTTGAATTGTTCGGCTACTTTCAGGCTGTCGATGAATAATTTTATAGTCTCGTCTCAAAAATGGAATATTAAGGGATTGATAGCCTAAGATCTGAATCAATCAAGAATCAATGTAGGTAAGGTTGCTACCTGTCTTCGTAATTGATCTGCACAATATGATAAGAGGGGCAGTGCCTGGAAGTAAACAACCCAACCTCGTGATAACACCGCCATCAGATTATAGAACTTGGTACGATACTGAAGTTAATCAAACTACAGTATGTCCGTGATGATTTTGCAGATTACATTGATTAGTGTGGTTTTATATCAGTTAGTTTAGAAATTAACATTTTAGTAAGTTTTTTTGGTCTAAAAATATACTACATTCCATTGCATTCACTTTTGTATGTATTCTCCTAATACGTAGTTTTCTGTATAGAAACAGATAGTAATTTTCAGTTGCTTGAAATTTGATAAGATACGAATTAACATAGTTTGGTACTGGGGATTCAGATAAGACACGAACTTACCCTGTTTAGTATATTTCGAACAGGAACAAACTTTACTTTTACTTTACTTTACACCAACTTTTTTGATTAAATTTTAAGAACCGATGTAGATTTTAAATAAAACACAAACTATTTAGGAAATTATTGTCATTTCTTTTAGGTGTGGTTCATATTCAACATCGGCCCTTAAAATGCATCCAATTAAAATTGGTAAATTCACAAGGTATCCTAAGTTTTGTATTTTAATATATTTTTCATAATTTTAAAAAGGTTTAAAATTTTTATAAGAAACTATACAATATTTTTCATGCATTTTAAAATTTTTTTTGGAAATTATGTATTCAAGTTACAAGTCAATTTCTGTATTCTCCAACTATAGGTTTGAGCATTTTTCCGATCTTCCGTATCTGAAATTTGATTGCAAAGATGGTTTTACCCGTTTTAGAATTCAAGCCAGACTATTTATCCAAAGAGCGAATTTTCGAAATTGTGGTTTTGCTCAACGTCCATCTTGACATATCAATTTACCACTACTAAGTAATAAATCATAGCAAACATATTGTTATGTTATATCTTTTATAAACGTTGGCTTATTTTCTTCAAAAAAAACTCGGTTTTTTGTAGTTTTTCAAAAATAATACTTGAAATTTTCTTTTAAAAATAAGAACGATTTATTTATTTAAACACTCAAATAATACTTATACTTTACTTTATTAATTATTCACTTATTTCTATACATTTTTTTATCGAACTCCTCTGGTACACTACTGCAACTGACTGTGCTGGTCGACTGAATATAGTAGCAGTGACATCTAATTGTAACATTCTGTAAATTTCCAAAACTTTCTCTGAGTATTTTCTGATAAATACCAAAGGCCATTACATTTACATTAAGAAGTTTATGTTAAGGTTAAGGTTAAGTAATATGTAGGAAAAATAATTACTCCTGAAAGTATGCCACACAAGATACAAAATTTTGGTTGTATTTTACTTAACATGTTAGTGGACCAACCAGTCAACCAAATATTAAAATCTATATTTAAAAGTGAAACTCTGTCTGTCTGTGTGTGTGTGTATTAGCTATAGACTCTGAAACTGTAAAGCCGATCGGACTCAAACTTTGGCAAGTTGTTGTTCACATTCCAGGGAGTGTTTATTGGTTGTAAAAAGTGGGCGGAGCTACGCTCATAAAAAATAAGTTATCATCTTAGCTACTTGCGCTTGATCGATTTTTTTGAAACTTTGCACACATATTAAGCTGTCATGACTATACAATTTTTGATTAGGAAAGTGGGCAGTGCCACGCCCATAAAAAATAATTTGTCAGTTTAAGCTACTTGCACTAACTCGATTTTTCTGAAACTATGCACACATATTGAGCTGTCATGACTATACAATTTCGTGGTCAGAAAAGTGGGCAGTGTCACGCTCATAAAAAAATTATAATATTTAGCTTCTTGCACTTGATATTCAATTAAAACTTAAAATGCGGAGCAAGGCGCTCCGGCTTGGCTAGTAAAACTGCTGTAAATTTAACGAATTATATATAAATGTTAATCAAACTAATTCAAATGTAAATCGGTAACAATAATATAATGAAACAAATCCATCCATAAACAAAGATTATTTTATAGCTAACCTCAATGGGTACCGCCCTAGTTTTTGACAAGACCACAGTACAACTGTATACACCTGACACCATCACTCTTTTATATTTCCCCGACAACTCTCGTTTCTAAATTTATACTTTAATTTGTTATTGTCCATTTTTTTGTTCTTCTGTTTTTTGAAAATGCAACAATACTTAAACATTATAACCAAATGTCTTTTACACACATCCTTAAATACACATACACACTCACTTTTAACAAAACTACACATGAACAATTATTTTGTTTTTCTTGTTATCCTTAATGATGACAATGATCTTTTGCAACAGACAATTTCAAATTGCCTTATTAGTAGATTTAAACTATTTATTTTAACAAACGTCCATATGAACGAGTGTATGCTTGTTTAAATGTATTTGTGAATTGATGTTTTGCAGAAATATGTGACACAGAAATTATTTGAAACAATATAATATTTAAATACTTATGTATATTCATAAAATTTGCTGTGTGTGTGTGCATGTGTTGGAGTTAAAATTATACAATAGTACGTTTCCAAAGTGACAAGTGGTTTTATGTTTTTGTGACATTATAAATTGTCGAATTGTTGTATAAATAAAGAAGAGATACAGGCACGGTCGCAGTAATAGCAGTGTATATTCTACATGATCCATACCCATAAACATATCTTAACGAATGTAATTATTTGAAATAGCACAGAAAATTCGTCAATAAATTTTCTTAGAGGAATTTCTCACCAAAGCCTATTGTGCCATTGTTGCAACCACCACTATATTTAAGAGATCGTTTATCTCTGTTTGGTTAACAAATTTCTATATGCAAGTAACCACAATTTCAACACTTCTAATACGGTAATTTTTTTTTCAATAATTTACCTAAATATACTTGATTGCTTGGCATTTAACTTTCAAAGAAATTTTAAAATTCTTTAACTAGTTGTGGTTCTTTATCAATCACCCTCCCTTTCACTATCTTCCTCTCTCTATTACTTATTATTGCCTTAAAGAATCTTAGTCGTACTTAAGTGTCATGTTAAGTGTTGATACATTTTTGAAAATTAGTCCTTAAATGTGCCTCGTGTTAAAGGCCATTGTATGGGTGTATGTGTGTGCGTTTGAGTATATGTCAAAACTATTTCTATGCATGTTTTTGCCATTGTTGATGGCTGTCTATTTTATTAACAATAACAAGAACAACAATGACTACAACAGCAATTTCGACATCAACAACATTATTATACTGGGCATTTGTTTAAGTGGTTTATGATTGTCTTATATTTTAACTCATAAGGGTCTATATTCAACTCAACTTTGTAGCTCCATGTATTTCTATATGTTTTTGTTATTTTTGGTGTTATTGTCCTTAAGCAGCTTAAGTTTCTTAAGCGAAATTATTGCGCTTATTGCAATAGACATATGACATAAATTGTCCCACTTAAGTGTCAGTCAGATACGATACTATGCTTCACATAAATACACACACACTCACATACAAGCAGAATATATTGTGTCAAGTTTGTGGTTTTTATATGTAAAATAACATGATATTTCTTTGTATAATTGTAATTTTTTAAGGAGCTCTTAATTATTGATAATTTTAAGAGGATATTCACTTTATTTAAATAAGGAAATTTTTTAATAAAACAGATTAACAGTCATCATTTAAAAAAATGCTAAAAATATTGACTCTCTCCTCTAAAAGCGAAACTTAACAACATAATTAATTCGAATATTCTATTAAAACTTAATTATGACAAATTTAAAATTAAATTAGAACTTAATTACAACAGAACTTCATAACACTGAACTGAGCTTTATAGAAATAAACCAAAATTTAACTCAAATTGCATAAGCAAACAACTAACAGCTTGATATAAAATGAATAAGATTTGAATTAAAATTAACTGGAATTTAACAAGAATTTCAATACAACTTAACAAACACTTAACCATAACTGTTATATGGATCGTCCTAAAATAAAACCAGGACTCAGATGGATATTTCGATGTTGCAAACAGAATAACAAAAGATACTCCCACACAATTTTTTTTGTTGGTGAGTAAAGGGTGTCTTTTTAAGCCCGATAGAACTTGAAATTGTAAAAATTAACACAAAAAATTAAATTGTGATCAAAATTTTTTTTTTATTCGAAAGATCAATACGTGACATTAACATTTGAAAATGATTTCGGTCATATGGGCACCGCGGCTGTTCTTGACGAAGCGCATTCTGGACGTCCAATTTTGGGCCACTTTTTCGAGCACTGCTGGCCGTATGTCACGAATAACACGAACAATGCTGGCCTCCAAGGCGTCAATTGTTGCTGGTTTATCAGCATAAACCAGTGACTTCACGTAGCCCCACAGGAAATAATCGAGAGGTGTCAAATCGCACGACCTTGGAGGCCAATTGACAGGTCCATTTCTCGAAATCAACTAATCGCCAAATTTTGATTTCAATAAGTCGATGGTTGCGTTCGCCGTATGGCACGTAGCGCCATCCTGTTGAAACCACATCTCCTCCGGATCAATGTCATCCATATTTTCAAACAAAAAATCATTGATCATGGTGCGGTAACGATCTCCATTGACCGTAACGCGAGCTCCGGCCTCATTTTTGAAGAAATAAGGTCCGATGATGCCACTAGCGTGAAAACCGCACCAAACGGTAAATTTTTCTGGATGTAATGGAGTCTGTAGGGTCTCTTGTGGATTGGTCTCGCTCCATATGGGGCAATTTTGCTTATTAACAAACCCGTTAAACCAAAAATACGCCTCATCGCTGAACACAATTTTGCGACAATTTTGGACGTCCAGAATGCGCTTCGTCAAGAACAGCCGCGGTGCCCATATGCCCGAAATCATTTTCAAATGTTAATGTCACGTATTGATCTTTCGAATAAAAAAAAAATTTTGATAACAATTTAATTTTTTGTGTTATTTTTTACAATTTCAATTTCTATCGGGCTTAAAAAAACACCCTTTATAAAAAAGAGTTGAACCAGCACGGACCTAGAATTGCAATAGAACTGAACTAGAATTGAACTAGAACTGAATTTAAATTGACCTAGAATTGAACTTTAATTAAACTATTGTAGCGAAGCTAATATAAAGTACTGCAGGGCACTTCACTCAAAAACACATTTGTACCGCAGGGTACCTAAACTCACAATTATTTTGGTAAACTGTAATATAAACCCTGTTGTGACGATATAAATTAATGTGTGTGAAATAAGCCGCGCTTGAGAAAAGTTCGCATTACTTGAATTCGTCTGGCAAGCGGCTAGCGGCAGTTGACAATATCAAGTGTTTGTGTGCCGTTACTCTTGCCGTTTTTGCCAATGATATAAACACACACACGAACCTACACTACACTTGGTGTGTGTGTAATACGGTGCCGGACCGCTTCATATTACTTTCATTTTTCATATTCTTTCCCACGGCATATCAGTGTGGGACTGGCAACTAAATTTAAAGTACTAACACTAGTTATTTAATTATAATAATAATTTTAGAATAAGTACTAACCAACACTAGACTAGTTTTAAGATTCTCATAAGTAGTATATAAGGAAATAATTTTAAGAACAAAACAACAATTATAATTTAACTACACTTACTTAGTTGAGCTTCCTAGAGGATCTCCTAAAATTAAATACTAAATACAAATCACAGTAGAGCTCCTAGAAGAGCTCACTGGAAAATCAACAAATAATCTGTTTCCTTATGATAAATTATTAAACTAAATTTACACTATAGCTGAAACAGAGCTTACCAACAACTAAGCTAAAATAACTGATGTATAACAACTAAACGATAACTGAACAAAAATAAAACTAAAATCGAACTACACCATTTTTCATTGAAAATGAGAATTTCAAATTGAAATTGAGAAAATTCGAAATAAAATAAAGAAATTTGAATTTGAAATTGAGAATTTTTCAAATAAAATGGAGAAAAAATATATATATGCATACATATGTAAATACATATGTATTTAAAAACCAATAAGGTTTTTTTTATAAATTTGAAATACATACATGTACATTGTGTTATTCTAATGGACAGTCGTAGAGGTTCGCTGCCTGCCACAATCGCCTACAATTTATTTTTAAAAACACTCCAGCCACACTTTTACGATTGAACCCCTACTCACCAATGCTTAACCCAATAAAAAGTATTTGGTCCAAAATCAAGATCAATATACTGAACGTAAGTCCCCCAAATGTAGGACAGCAGAGGCCTGCCTTTTAAGAAGAGGTTATTAATGCTTCAAAAACATGTATTACTATCGGAGATTGCAGTAGAGATATACAGCACACTATAACGTTTCACGACTCTGCATTGGTTCTTTTTTGTTTTTTGACTACACAATAATATTATAATGTTTAATATGTTATCAAAAATTAAATAAAATTTTTATATATAATTATATTTTCTCATTTTCTCAATTTCGTTTGAAATGTTCCTAATTTTACTTGGAATATTCTCAATTTCAATTTGAAATTCTCACTTTCATTTGGAATTTTCTCAATTCCAAATTGAAATTCTTATTTTCATTTGGAATTTTCGCAATTCCAAATTGAAATTCTTAATTTTAATTGGAGTTTTCTCAAATTCATTTGGAATTTTCTCAATTTCAATGAAAAATGGTGTAGAACTGAACTTAAATTGAACTAGAATTGATCTAGACCTGAACAAGAACGTTAATACAACTAAACCACCACTAAAATATAACTGAAACAAAACAAAGCTAGAACTTAACAGAACCGATATAAAACTGATTAGAATTAATTTGTCTTCAGAAAGACCGTGTCACATAAATCTTATTCACACAATTTCGTCCAATAAATTATAAATTTTATAACCTTAAAAGGGAGTGTAAGGGATATGTTTGGAATTTTAAGTAAAATTCCTACAATATTCAGCTGTGATCTTATAAGGTACATATATATTTTTTTAAACTTATGACTAGGGAAGTTGATTATGCAATGTCCGTCCATCGGTCTTTCCATGTATACGTTGAAATCAGTTTTCTGATGACCCGCGACATTCCTCAGACTCGCGTGTTATATCAAACTATTAGAAATATTTGGGAGAAGATTGGTATTGAAAATCAGAAAAATAGGTTCATAAATAATTTAGATGTCAGGAATAATACTAGACCAACTCTTTTTTCACAACACATCTATGCAAACATGATATATTGTTTCGAGCAAACCTAGTTCGAATCTCGGCTGAAGCAAAAACAGTGGTGAGCGCACTAGATAGGTTCATTTATATGCAAGTTAGGGTTTTTGGTTGATTGCGATTTCGGAATTTGGTAATTTTTGAAAGGCACAACACAAATCAACCAAAAGTTGTCAAAAAAAATATTAGAAGAGACATAAAATAACTAGAAAATTAAAAGTAAAGCCATAAAGAAAAAAAAAAGAAAAGAAATTAAAAAAAATAGGTTACAGTTGTTTCCTTTTTTATACCCGCCACCAAAAAAATGGTGGGGGTATATTCATTTTGTCATTCCGCTTGTAACACATCGAAATATCCATTTTAGACCCCATAAAGTATATATATTCTGAATCAGGGTTTGATTTGATGACGATCTAGCTATGTCCGTCCGTCTGTCCGTCTGTCCGTCTGTTGAAAGCACGATAGAGGTCGCACCGAAAAAGCTAGGGGGCTCAAATTTTGCCAGAATCTTTCTTATAGACAAGGTTTGTTTGGTATTGAAAATGGGCTATATCGGAATATTAGGAAGAGAGTTATAGCTCGAAAAGCAAGAGTAGGTCGAAAAAACCGTGTCCTTCAAACATCGAATAAAATGGAATTGTGTCCAAACGCATTAACGTAGACTCATGAAACTTCGAATATATATTTCCTGAGTAAAAACAATATTTTTCCCTGAAAATTATCAAAATCTATGTATTAGGAGAGGAGTTATCGATCAAAATGTACGAAAATTTATACCGCACAGTGTATTTTTCGGTATATTTAAAACCAAAAACGTCATAAAAGCAACAAAATTGGATGTAGGACCCTGAAATTTTGCACACATGGCTTTTTGGTCAAATGCTTTCTTCTGACGGAAAATCAATGTGCCACGCCTACTTTAACGCCCACCTCCCATATAACGATTTACCCAAAATTCATATAATTTCTCTATTAATAAAGATTTTGGAATATTAAAGGACTATATTGAAACACCTAAGTTGTACTCATTAGCGAGAACAACTTTGACACGCCTACTATAACGCCCACTTTTCACGTTATCTACCATTAATGAAATTTAAAAGCTCATAAAACCGCCAAAATTAGAGGTATGAAGATAAAACTTGCTACGTATATCCCCCTCGGCAATGTCATTACTGTGCCAAAAAATTAAGGTGCCACGCCCACTTTTACGCCCACCTCCCATATAACGTTTTACCTAAAATATATATAATTTCTCTATTAATAAAGATTTTCGATTAATAAAAGACTATATCGAAACACCTAAGTTGTACTCATTAGCGAGAACAACTTTGACACGCCTACTATAACGCCCACTTTTCACGTTATCTACCATTAATGAAATTTAAAAGCTCAAAAAACCACCAAAATTTGAGGTATGATGATAAAACTTGCTATGTATATCCCTTTAGGCAATGTCATTACTGTGCCAAAAAATTAAGGTGCCACGCCCACTTTTACGCCCACCTCCCATATAACGTTTTACCTAAAATTCATATAATTTCTCTATTTATAAAGATTTTAGAATAATAAAGGACTATATTGAAACATCTAAGTTGTACTCATTAGCAAAAACAACTTTGACACGACTACTTTAACGCCCACTTTTCACGATATCTAGCGTTAATGAAAATTAAAAGCTCATAAAACCGACAAAATTAGAGGTATGATAATAAAATTTGCTACATATATCCTTCTAATCAATGTAATTGTTGTGCCAAAAAGTTTAAGTGACACGCTCACTTTACCGCCTACTTCCCATATAACGGTTTATCTTAAATTCATGTAATTTCTCTATTGACAATGTTTTTGGGAAAATAAAGGACTATATTGAAATATCTAAGTTGTATTTATTAGCAGAAACTTAATTGATACTCCTACTTTAACGCCCACTTTCATTGAAGGACTAAATTTATGAAAACATTTTACTAGCGTATCGAAGGTTAAAAGGGTGGTTCAATTTTAAGTTGATTTTAAATAAAACACAAATTGTTTAAGAAGTTATTATCATTTCTTTTTATAATATAATATTTGTATGGTTCAATTATGTATTTAAAAAAATATCGGCCAAATGCCCCCGCCCCCCATCCTTGGCACCACTCCTCTATCTGATGATCCAAATTTTCAATGACAATGTTGATGCTCAATTGTTGGGCATGATGATGAGGCGAGGTTGACTGCTCTTTTGCAACACTATCGCAAAAACCAGCAGTGGTTCCCATTCAACGAACTAAGAAGGCATTCACAGATTTTCTAACACTCTATACAGACCTGTTTTGCAGAAATTTAAATATTTTTTACAATTCTCCCGATTGTGGACGAATTTGAACGCCCATTTTTATAAAAAACCTGAATAACTTTAAAGCGTTGCTCATTTGCGTATCTTTCCACGGATCAAATTGAGTAAGTTTGAAATTGAGAAATATCAAATGAAATGCAAAAAACAAATTTAAAGACTAGGTGTAGTTCACCTTCAACATGGGCCCTTAAAATTTAACCACCCTCTACAAAGAAAGTGATACATATTTTATTATAAAGAGATTATTCCGTAGCGATTAACAAAATAATAAATATTGTGCTTTAAATGTACACAAAATTGGTGGTGGGTATAAAAGATTCGGCACAGCCGAATATAGTGCTCTTACTTGTTTGTCTACAAATTTCAAAAAATGTCGTGTAGAAAATGTTAGCGAGCGTTTTATTTTGGTTCATTTTTAAATCATGTATGAATGTATGTATGTATGATGTAGAGTTTGAAAGTTTTCTAGTAAGTTATTGGAAAATGTTTCAAATATTGGCAACTAATTTACAGGTGATGGTTTTAAGAGTGGAAAAATGGTTTAAGCACAAACATAAGTACGTTTTCAAACACAAAAAATACTAAAAAAAAACAAGGAAAACGTCACACAACAAATAAATTAATATTAATCAACAAGTTATACAAAAAACACAAAATATTGGACAAAGCATTTTTTTTTTTCTTTACAAAATTTATTTATTTGACAAATTATATAAATTAAAAAACAAGTAAGAGCACTATATTCGGCTGTGCCGAATCTTTTATACCCACCACCAATTTTGTGTACATTTAAAGCACAATATTTATTATTTTGTTAATCGCTACGGAATAATCTCTTTATAATAAAATATGTATCACTTTCTTTGTAGAGGGTGGTTAAATTTTAAGGGCCCATGTTGAAGGTGAACTACACCTAGTCTTTAAATTTGTTTTCTGCATTTCATTTGACATTTCTCAATCTCAAACTTACTCAATTTGATCCGTGGAAACATACGCAAATGAGCAACGCTTTAAAGTTATTCAGGTTTTTTATAAAAATGGGCGTTCAAATCAAAATGCATTTTGTGCACTTCGTAATTCTTTTGACCAACATAATCGTTCAAATTCGTCCACAATCGGGAGAATTGTAAAAAATATTTAAATTTCTGCAAAACAGGTCTGTATAAAATGTTAGCAAATCTGTAAATGCCTTCTTAGTTCGTTGAATGGGGACCACTGCTGTTTTTTGCGATAGTGTGGCAAAAGAGCAGTCAACCTCGACTCATCATCATGCCCAACAATTGAGCATCAACATTGTCATTGAAAATTTGGACCATCAGATAGAGTAGTGGTGCCAAGGATGGGGAGGGGGGCCATTTGGCCGATATTTTGTTAAATACATAATTGAACTATACAAATATTATAATTACAAAATGAAATAATAATAATATCCTAAATAATTTGTGTTTTATTTAAATTCAACATCGGTCCTTAAAATTTAACTTCGATATGCTACTAAAATGCTTTTGTAAATGTAGTCTTTCCATGAAATTGGGCGCTAAAGTAGGCGTGTCAATAAAGCTTTTGCTAATAAATACAAGTTAGATATTTCAATATAGTCCTTTATTTTCCCAAAAACATTGTCAATAGAGAAATTACATGAATTTAAGAGAAACCGTTATGTGGGAAGTAGGCGGTAAAGTGAGCGTGTCACTTAAACTTTTTGGCACAACAATTACATTGATTAGAAGGATATATGTAGCAAATTTTACTATCATACCTCTAATTTTGTCGGTTTTATGAGCTTTTAAATTTCATTAACGGTAGATATCGTGAAAAGTGGGCGTTAAAGTAGGCGTGTCAAAGTTGTTTTTGCTAATGAGTACAACTTAGATGTTTCAATATAGTCCTTTATTATTCCAAAATCTTTATAAATAGAGAAATTATATGAATTTTAGGTAAAACGTTATATGGGAGGTGGGCGTAAAAGTGGGCGTGGCACCTTAATTTTTTGGCACAGTAATGACATTGCCTAGAGGGATATACGTAGCAAGTTTTATCTTCATACCTCTAATTTTGGCGGTTTTATGAGCTTTTAAATTTCATTAACCGTAGATAACGTGAAAAGTGGGCGTTATAGTAGGCGTGTCAAAGTTGTTTTCGCTAATGAGTACAACTTAGGTGTTTCAATATAGTCCTTTAATATTCCAAAATCTTTATTAATAGAGAAATTATATGAATTTTGGGTAAAACTTTATATGGGGGGTGGGCGTAAAAGTGGGCGTGGCACATTGATTTTCCGTTAGAACAAAGCATTTGACCAAAAAGCCATGTGTGCAAAATTTCAGGGTCATACATCCAATTTTGTTGCTTTTATGACGTTTTTGTTTTTAAATATACCGAAAAATACACTGTGCGGTATAAATTTTCGTACATTTTGATCGATAACTCCTCTCCTAATACATAGATTTAGATAATTTTCTAGGAAAAATATTGTTTTTACTCAGGAAATATATATTCGAAGTTTCATGAGTCTACGTTAATGCGTTTGGACACAATTCCATTTTATTCGATGTTCGAAGGACACGATTTTTTCGACCTACTCTTGCTTTTCGACCTATAACTCGCTTCCTAATTTAGCCCATTTTCAATACCAAACAAACCTTGTCTATAAGAAAGATTCTGGCAAAATTTGAGCCCCCTAGCTTTTTCGGTGCGACCTCTATCGTGCTTTCAACAGACGGACGGACATAGCTAGATCGTCATCAAATCAAACCCTGATTCAGAATATATATACTTTATGGGGTCTAAAATGGATATTTCGATGTGTTACAAACGGAATGACAAAATGAATATACCCCCACCATTTTTTTGGTGGCGGGTATAATAAATCTATACACATATATGTTTAAAATAATATAATGAAATGAAATGAAATGATAATAATTTATATTATTTAAATAAAAATAAAACTATTAAACAGTTCTTTATATGTGTTTTTTTATCAAATTATAAAAAATAAATTATTTTTTTCATCAGGGAATGTTTTGTATGCTGTTTTTGTACAAAAAAAAAATATTTGTATTAAAATTAATAACAACTTACAACAAAAGAAATATATGATCTAAAAATAAAAAACAAATGTCAATATTCTGACAATAAAACTCTCTATTGATTTACAAAAGAAAACGTTTCACAAATTCCCTAAAAATATAATAGACTTGATATCCATGGAAAAGTCTCAAAAAATTTATTCTATATTTCTTGAATATTTATTTTTTAATAAATTTTCCAATTGTGTGGTTCCTTTATAATTATTTATGATAAAATTTGAATAAATTCTTTACTTTTACTTATTTAGAAAATTGTTAAAGAAAATGTCACATTTCGATCGTTTATATGGCTATATGGCGATCGGCGCATATCTAAAAGATTACCAAAGTAAACATATTCAACTCCTGCATAAAATCCATTCTTCTTTATGGCTGTGAATCATAAAATGCAGCCTCCAAAGGCCTTAATTCGTTGCAGGTACTTATAAATCGCTGCCTGCGACGAGTCTTAAAAATATTTTGGCCAGTTACTATATCCAATGTAAGATTATGGAACGAAACTGGTCAAAAACCCATAAATACGGAAATATTAAGAAAAAAATGGAGATCGATAGGTCACACTTTGCGTAAATCAAATGACGACATCACTAGAAACGCCATAGAATGGAACTCCCAAGGTAACCGAAGAAGAGGTAGACCATCCCACTCTTGGCGTCGTCAAATCGAACTCGAAGCTACTACACAAAACAAAAGCTGGAATGAAATAAAAACCTTAACATCGGACAAAACACAGTGGAACCTCTTTGTTATGGCCGTATGCTCCTTATAGGAGCCACGGGATATAATATATACATACATATATATAACAATACAGGGAAGGGAAAAATAATATTTTAAAGGAACGTAAGAAGTACTCAGAATATTGATCGTAAAATAGAAATATTTAAAATATTTTTGTTTTTTCCACTTTAAATAAAATATTAGTAAAAAATTTTGATACCGAAAAAAAAAATTCTTTAAACTTCCATCCCTGGCATACTTAAAAGAATTTTTTTTGTTTTAATTGTAGGGACGAGTTTACCAGGTTTTCTTGTACCATGGTCTTATTAAACTGCAGGTACATGTTTTTCTGCCTGACTTTTTCTAACGTTTTAAAAAAATAAGATGTTGAACATTTAACAAAGTTTGTTACAAATACATGATTTATTAAGAATTAATTTTATACAATTTTAGTTATTCATAAAATTAAAAAACAAGAAAATGCAAAATTCTACAAAGAAAACTAATAAAAATTATATTTTCCAAATCGATTATCTACTCTGTTGACAAATTCATGTTTTGAATATCATTTATTTTTCTACTCTTTATCCCTAATGGATTTGCAACACCTTCATGTATTCATGTAAATACGTGTCATTTCACCTACCCTTTTTGTTCAATACTTATTTTCCAATTATAACTTTTAACACAAACTATTTAACTTTCAACTTGCGAGCGTATAAAACTTAAGTCTATTTTAAATAAATCGTAAAAACCTTTACACGTGTAACTGCACTAAAACTCACGCGCCTCTTGGAAAATCAAAAACTTTACACAATGCAACTTTGATATGTCTTTATGCAATTTATACATAAATTTTATGCTTTAATTTTATTTAAATATACATATATACAGATTTAAACGCGAACCTCAATGCACACACACTTCAAAACTTTCAAACTTCACGATGTTGTTAGCTAAAGGATCTGGTTAGATTTTGTAAAGACACCAGGATTGTGCTCAGTTTGTTTTTCTTGAGGCAGCAGACCAAGGCAAGTTACACCAACAGTAGAGAGTTATATAAATATATAAAGAGAATAAGAGAGAGGAAACCTTTAGGCAATGTGTCTCGCAAAGTGCATTTTAAGTTGCAGCAAGTGTCATTTTAAGTGTAGAGCGTGCTAGGAATATATATATTTTTTTTTTATTTACACTAACATAAGGCAGTAAAGAAAGCAGGAAAAGTATGTTATTGTCTGTGTATTAGTGCGTTTATTTTATAAACATAATATTTTTATTCATTTTGTTGTTGTCGTTTTTGTTTTTGTTAGCGTTGTTGTCTATGTTTTATCGAAAAGTTTTTCCTTAAATGCTAGTCACGTTAATTTTAAGTGTATACAGATACCTACTCAAACATGTGTATGTATGTACATACACAGATTTATCCTCTAAACATACTTACTAACCCACATGGCATCTGTAAATGGGTGTTTTGGCTCTCGCACACTATTCCGTTTAAAGCAAAACTAGGATTTTTGGTTACTGCTCTACTCTGTTAACACATCCACACATTTAAAGTCCTAGAAATAATATTCATATTTATATTTTCCTTAATCACAGTGTTGCTCATAAAGTGTGACGATTTCTTGAAGCAATTAATTAATTATTTATCGTTATGGTGTAAACAACAAAGTTTTGCCTTTCAGCAAAAATGTTAAAAAACTAAGTATTAGAGGCATTACTCCTGGAAGACTCTTGTCAAATTTAACAAAAGCTTTTAAATTTCGGAACATTTGCCAGCAACAAGATTTCTTCAAAAGTAGGGAAATTAGCTGAAAAAAACTAAAAGGACAACTTTTCCTGGCCATAATCAAATATTTGCGATGAAAAAAATGTATTATTTTTAATAATAACCTGATTATATGTGAAGCTGAATGATGTCGAAGTATGTCCATTGCGCTTAAGCAGTGCTCTGTATTTGGTGGGGTCAAAGGAAATCTGGTCAGACTTACACAGAAAGACTGAACTGAATACAATTAATTCATATTAAAAAAGCATTGACCGACATTAATCGTCCACATGTTGCAGTACCTGTTAAAAAGTATTTAGAAATCAGGGATTATAATCCAGACTTTCCTCCGTTCGACTGCAGAACCCTGCACTTCAAAACAAGATTTTTCGAAATTGACTTGATTCGTCAGTTCTTTTAAGGCGAAATTCATATAATTTCAGAACGATCCAAAAACGTCATAGCCTATAATGGCTACTACTTAAAAAATATTTATATTTTATAAATGTTTAAAAAAAGATAAAAATTTAAAAAAGAAAATTTTCAATAAATGAGAAATCTTTTTCATTTTTCTCTTTCACTGTAGCGTTTGCATAAAACAAACACACTTTCATTTGGCTTTATTAGCTGCTTTAGTAACGTAACTTTCAACGTTTTCATAAAAAAATGTTTTTGACTCCTTCTTCTTTAACTCTTGTGTTTTTAAAAACTTTGCATTTTTCCTAGATTTCATTTCGTATTTTTTATACCCTTCACCTCTGTTAACAAGGGTATATACAGTTTTGTCATTCCGTTTGTATATATTTTTAGAAAGTTTATAAATAGGGTACTCGAATGAGCCTGACCGTGTGTTGGTTGAAATCAACTTTTAGAAGTCCAGAGAATTTGCACAGATCAGTTGAAAAAAAAATATTAAGAAATAAATCGCTATTGAAATTCAAAACAATTGTCAAATAAATTCTTGAGATATAAGCAAATAAACAAGATTTCCTCTGTTTCTAAAAAAAAATATAAAATATTTTCAGTATTAAGAGAATTTATAGACACCTTTGTTACGGTTTATAGATATTTTATGGCACTAGAGAAACTCGCAAAAAATTTTATTTAATCAGCAATTAATCGGCAAAGTTATAGGTAAAAATTGTTTTGAAAAATATAATTTTTTTGAGAAAAACTAAAAAATAACTTTAAAACCAACTGAGATATAAGCACAAAAATACAACTGCTTCGGTGTTTTTACCAAAATTTACGAACAAAAAATTTTCTAATTCAGCTTTTAGACAACCGACAGGATCAATATGCATATTAAATGAAAGAACTAGTGTTAGTAATTGATGTTCTCTGGAATGTGTGAACCGTTGTTTCTGCACAGTTCATATGAAAAGTGACGTCAATACCAAGGTTTTTGTGTATAAACGGTATCTGTGTGTATTGGTTCATGATTTATAGCCATTTAAAAAACACTGCATTCATTTCGAAATATTTGAAAATATTTGAGTTATTATTTTGAAAAACTGCACAACGAAGTGAGCAGAGGGTTTGCTAGTAACATATATTTAATAAAAATTTTAAATCTATTATGGCCGCCACTACAAAATGGTGTACACTAAATTCGTATAGAGGTCAAATTTAGTATTTAAAAATGAACCGCTTTAAACCCCATAATATTGGCATCAAATAAAAGGGCTTGAACAGAAAAGTACAGTGAATTATGAAAAGCTAAATTCTAAGATGGTGTGCTAATTAAAATGGCGGATATATGGGGGCAATTATAGCAATTACGGCTTTGCTCCCTTCAACGCCACAATATTGATATCTTATAAAAAGGCTAGTCAATGATAGTCAATAGCAGGATACAATAAACTATAAAAAAAGTAAAATCCAAAATGGCATCTAAATGAAAATGCCATAACGAGTTTAGTTTAACCCCTTAAATATGGGTTTGATACCCATTGAAGCACTTGAGTAGTAGAAAATAATTAACTATGTAAAAATTCAAAGATGTCTTAGGAAATAATACAACAAAATGGCACATAACTTTAAAACTGAAATCAAGGTTACGCTACGATGTAGTTACTACACCTAAATACATCATGGTGAAGGGTATTATTAGATCCGACTCGGCTAAATATAGAATTCTTACTTGTTTTTCTTTATAAACGTATACGTAAGAGGCAAAAACTTTTCCTATTTACGTTGGGATTAACGTACGACACCAAAACGCGACTTACTTATTTGCTAGCATCGTTGTTGGAATATGTCACTTTAACTGTATAAGCACGACCTTAAATGGAAGCTAAAACACGAAAGTTTAGCTGTAGAAAATTTGATTATTTGATAAAAATTGCTTTGGAAGTTAAATTGATGGGGGAAAAAAGAAAAGTGAACCGAGTTCATGAGATTTAAAAACGTTTTAAATTTAAAAGTAGTGTACACTTAGCTTAAAACTATTTTTAACGTAAAATGTAGGCTTTTAAAAGATTTGTTTCAATTAAACAAAGAAGTATTTTAAAAATCTTTATTCTCTTTACTCTTTACCCTGTTAATATTCTCTAAAATTATTGAAATTTCAAAGAAAAACTATTAAGCATGCTTAAGCTAAATTGATCTCTAATATTGCCTTGCACAGCATGGGTTACTTGTACGAAAATATCACTATAAAGAGTGAGTCATAAAAAACTTATACTGGTATTAAGTTAAATAAAACCTAAACCGTTTAATATAAAAAATTCTCAAACATACTTAAATTTATTTAACTTAAAAAACAGTTTAAAAATTTTGTTTGAAGTTTGTCATAACAAATATATAACGTAGTCCCTCATATATTTATTCTAATTAAAACCAGACACCTCTATGTAATCCTTGCACTACTACCTACGAGACATTTAATTAACCAACATATTCTCCTATACAAACCTATTCACGGAAACCGTTTCCATTTTACAACAAAAAATTAACATAATTTGCTTCCTTAAATCCACAACATTACAAGACTAATTTGAAATGCAACAAATTTGGAGACATTTGTTTCCTGCCTCAACTAAAAATCCCTCGGTATGTTTGTGAGTGCTTAAATAAAAACACAATTCAGCAAAAATAAACAAATTACCGCAAACACTGCAGTGGAAACAATAATAACAACAACAATAAGAAACATACAACAGCTTTATAAAAACACAACAACAAAAGCAACCTGCACTTAACAAACACAAACAATATGCAACAATGCTCTTGTAGCAACAAAACATAAAAGGGAGAATACACACTTTCATAAACATACAATTCTGTTTAGTGTTTACTGGCAACAATCGTACGATAACTACAGCAACAACTACTAAAAAACTTATGAAAAAGTATAGTGAGTGAGTGGCAACATAAAAGTCGTTAAGCGTCTTTTAGTGTTTATGATATAAATTAAGTTAATTTAAATTTTTTTGTTTATATCTTTATATACGTGTGTGTGTGTGTAATTGTATTCATTGCAGCTTTCATCACACGCATAGTTATAGACACACACTTGCACTTGCATAAAAAACTTTGGTGCACAAATTCGCACACTGAATTTTCGAGTTCCGGTGTCGTCACATAAATGTTAATTTATATTCCTTAGGGGTAAGCAAGTCTGGAAAGTGCCAAGAAAATAGTGTTGTTGATGGTACAGGGTATTTCAACAGTTGGTGTTCATATATTCATTTTTTTTATTAATGACCTTATTATTTTAATACGGCTTGTTGGCTTAATTTTTTTTACATTTATTTTATTTAAGTATATTAAGTAAATTTGATAAGGCTTAAAAGTAAAATTAAATTTTTTTTAATTAATGTTTGGCTCTTAATGGGCACATCTAAGTGAAAGCGGCAAACATTTTTTAGATATTAAAGATATAAAGATATATAGATATAAAGAATTTGTATAAAACTAACCGGCTATTACAGAGCGTTACGTAGTGAAGTTGGTTGCACTACAACTGTATATGTTTGTTATTGCTTTTGTGGTTGTTGAATAGTACACGATTTTTGTTGCTTTTGAAAATGTTTTCCTTAACAAAAAACTAAAGTTGCTATTTAAATTTAAGTTTTGTCTTTTTAACGTAAGCGCTAAGCGAAATAAAACGCAATGCTTTTATAAGTCGAATGAAGCTATATGTAACAGCGCATAGAGAAAGTGACCTAAGGGTAAAAAAAAACAATTTGTACTTTTTTTTTTTTTTTTGATGTGGACAACATCTGAGCATCGAATGAGACCCATGAGATCCCATGCCCCAAAAGTGTTCCCTCCCAGAGATATAAGCGTTTTATAAAAGTGAAGTCGATGATTCTAAGCGCAAATAGAAAGGGACCTTACAGTAAAATTTATTTATTTTCATTTTTTCCCTTACTAAATTAACAAAGTAACTTGATTTTACGAAACTACAAAAAAATTTATTTTTTTCCTTATGAAGAATTTAATAAAATAGAAAAATCATTTAATATTTAAAATGGCTCTCCTCAACAAAACCTGTTTTTACCCTTAGGTCCCTTTCTCTATGCGCTGTCACATATGTAAAAATTCAAAACCAAATATGCTGTCGAAAATAATAAAGAAAATGGCGTATAACATAAAAGCTTAAATCTGATGTACATGATGGTGAAAGGTATTGTCAGATTCAGCAAGGCCGATTGACTATTCGACAATACTTTTTCATTAATTATTCAAAACTCATATCATAGTCCTTTAATAAACATTTAAGAGGAATTTATATTCAAATTTATTTAGGTGAGATCTTGTATTTCGCAATTGCATTATATATGGGCAAAAATTTTTTGGGTTGGTTTTATTATTTTGTCTCTCTAACATCTCGACAAACAGTCCAGTAATAATACCAAAACATAGTTTGATGTCCTTATTTGAATCATGTCCTGATGTCCTTATTCTGATCAAATTAAAATTTTACAAATATACTTCTCACATATACGACAGTTACAGAAAAATATAAACAAGAGCGATAAGCTACTTTTAGCTGTCATCAATTCTCATATTTATGTAATTTTTGTGAAGCAAACAGAAATACTGCGGCAGCATCGCTTTGCACTTGGTACTCGAAGACCAAGTTTTGTTAGAGCGCTTGGTACTGCAGTATTTTTTTTTTTATTCTAAAATTGATTGACAGAGGTACATATCCCACGTTGGTTTCGGCTCCTAAATCGACCTATACCTCGATTTAGGAAGTCTGAGACACTTGAACAATAATTAAAGCTGTATTGGAAATCGGAGACATTTGAACAAATAAATATAATGAGTTTTATGGAACTCTTCCAGTTAAAATTAATTGAGTTTAATTGGTACTCCTACAATTAAAAAATGAGTTCAGTTTGTACTCCTCCAGTTAATCCAATTAATATATACTCTTCCAGTTAGAATTAATTGAGTTTAATTAGTATTCCTACAATTAAAAAAATGAATTAAGTTGGTACTGCTCCAGTTAATCCAATTACAATATATGCACGCGGTTAATTGTAGAATAGTCTGAAAACTGTAACCAAAGTACGCCACACAACTTACCACGTTAGGGTGATACGCAAAACTCTCAAAGTCAGATAAAAAGGAACGGCCTAATTGATCTTATTCGACAACGATATTGACAATGACGCGCGAGCTCTTGACCCGACCAGAGCTGAATGACGACTGTGGTACTGCAGTCGACGGTACAATAGCTGTTGTCTTTTTTGAGCTTGTATTTAATTGTTAAAAGTAATGCTATCTTAGCTATTTTCAGGTCAACAGAGCGAGTTTTTTAATTTTTTTTTTTTTATTTAGTGGGTTCTATTAAACAACATAAGTGATCATTAATCTTCACTACACAACGCTGATGCTTTTGTTCAGGATATCATCCAGCAAGAGCTGGACTTGCATGACATGTGCTTTCAACAAGACGGTGCGACATGCCACACAGCACACTTAACAATGAAATTATTGAGAGGCGAGTTCGGTGAACATTTTGCTTCACGTTCGGGACAGGTCAATTGGACGCCTAGATCGTGCGATTTAACGCCTTTAGACTATTTTTTGTGGGGCTGTGTTAAAGCTCATGTCTAAACACACATGCACGCAAAGAAAAACCATGGTTACGACATGATCACGACGGTCATATTATTTTTTCTAAAACAATATTAGGTTGTCGAAAACAATTAATAGTAATTTTTGTTTCATTTCATCATATATTTTGTCACGATAGTCAAGCATTTGTTTGAATTGTATCATTTAATGATTACTTTTCGTAAAAATTTCCAAATGGTTATCATTTAAAAATAGTATGATATAAAAAAATTAATTTGACAAAAATAACATTATATTCAAAATCATTAAAAATTAAAAATAATCATTAAATAATAAGTGAGACAACAGCATGATTACAAATTAATCAAGCTATGATTTTTTATTAACAATAATTTGATTTCAATTGTTCTTCTTCTTGCTGAATAAATTTTTGTTATTTTAAAAGTTTGATATGTCAAAAAAAGGAACAAAAATTTTTAAAAATTAAAGAAAATTTAAAAATAAACGAGAAAATTTACAAAAATATTGGTAAAAAATTGCAATTAAATTGGTAAGTACAATGAATATGTGTATGTTACAGCAAAAGACAATAATTTGCCGTAACAAAGCAAAGATTGTCGATTTCAATTGTAGCCATATATATGATTATTGAATGATACTTAAATTAAACATAATAATGATAACTGGTAACCATTATTATTTTAAACATAATCATACAATTCAATCATAGTATGTTGCTCTTCGATTATGGTTACCACAACCATATTTTTTCTTTGCGTGTGCCCGCTTCAATTGACTCATTTGAAGACAACATTGAAGCATTTATTCATGAGATACCGGCCGAAATGTTGGATAGAGTATGCCAAAATTGGACTAAGCGGATGGACCATTTGAGGGGCAGTCACGGTCAACATTTGCATGAAATAATCTTCAAACATTAAATTACATGGACCATACTATCGATTTAAATAAAGATTTCGTGAATTTTTCTGAATTTTATGTGTTTTTTTTTTATAACTTTCCTATAGCTCTTAAAAAATCACGCTCTATAATCCGAAAAAAAGTTTTAAAAAATACTAAAATAACACCTCGAATTTAATCCTTATTTTTAAAAAACTTTAATGCTTGTGCTATAGTATGGTTCTTGATAAAGTCAACATAAGTAGCAGAAGTTTTTCCTTCTTATTTTGATTTCTATTTTTTCTCTTTTTTTGTTTCTAAAATGACTAAAGGAGTTTTCTTGAGTGTTGCATAAAAAAGTTAAGTAAAATTAAGTTAAGAAAACGTAAAAGCTTGTAGCCTGTATTTTTGTGACTTAAAAAATATGAAAATATAACATATTTACTAAGTTAGCTTAAGTGTGGATGCTTCAAAGGACACAAATTAAAATATTCTAGTGGCGTATTTAGATTTTCATATTTTTTAAGCAAAATTTTGCTACGAGAATATAAGCAAATTTTGGTAGAGTTTGTATATTAACTTTTCGTTTCGCTTTCGGTTTTTTCTCCTCAACTATAAGGTTAAGTTAATTAAATCATAAAAGTTATTTTAATAAAATTAATTGTATTCGAAGTGGTACTTAAGAAATGCCTTATTATTTGCAATATGAAATTCAGCTTAGTTCAATTTTTATATATTAAATAATTACTTTAAAATCTTCAATTTTATTTAAGCAGTAGAATCTTTAAACTTCTTTAAATATTATTCAAAATTTATTTACTAATAGTTTGTTCTTTAAAAATATCATTATTATTTAAATATTCTTAATACTTTATAGTTAAAATAGAAGGCCAAAAAATATTTGAAAAAATGTGGCTACAAAAACAAATAACAACAAAAAATTAGTTCCCAAAAAACCGCTTTAACATACCAGACCTTCTTCTTTGTCGTTACACAGTGCTAAATGCAAATGGCAGGGCTTTTTACCATGAATATTATTTTTCGTTTAAACTTCCTTTCTTTTAACTTTGTTGTTGTTGTTGTGTTCTTTCTCCTTGCACGTTACAATTTTTTTTTCATTTCATAGATTTATGCATTTTTTAGTCTTATCGACATGAAAAACAGCCTTGGCTTGTTCTTGTTGCTTTTATAGTAAAATAATTTATTTTTTTTTTTTTTTGTAATATTTTATATCTTCATGGTACTCTACAGATTGAAGTTATAATTTTGCATACAATTTTGTTCTTTAAACATGTTCATTGTGACAAAGAATATTGCAATTATTCTGACAAGTGTAAAAAGCTTTTTTTTAGAAACTTTTGCAAGGAAAAAATTGTTTTGAAATTAAATAAGCGTAATAAAATTTTAAACAGTCGTCTTAGAAAAATATTTGGTATTGCCACATGTGGAGAAAAAACAAAATATCAAAAAAATCGATCCTTACGAACTTATTTAGAGACAGTTTACTTACATATTTTATTCTCTTGTATTCGTGTCATGTTATGTATAACCGGCGTTGCCATATTAATATTTTATAGAATTTAAAAATTGAGAAATAATTTATATCAATAATTTATTTTCAATGCATGAAATCAATAACTAAATTTATTAATTAAAAACAAATAAGGTTTTTATGTTCTTTAGGAAGATCAGCCATTACGTTTATTAAAATATTTTTTTAATTTTGCTTTTATAAAAAGTTGATATTTTTGACAAAATATTAATTAGTTAGCATATGGCAACCCTTTTACGGATGATGTTAATAAAAAATTATATGTCAAAAAGTCGCTTCATTGCTGCAACAAAATGTCTTTATGTAAAAGCAAACAAATTTAAGAAGAGACAACAAAAGAAAACGCTAGCAAAGTCATCATCAGTTGTTTCTAATATTTTTCGCTGACGCACATAGAGGTATTTTGCCGATTTAGCCGGACATCACTTTTTGTTTTAGTTTATAGTGCTTCTTAAAAGTTATTGAGTGCTCCTAGATTAATGAAACTTGGCAGAAATATGTCTTATATTCGTAGTTATAAGAAAAATTAGATCAAGAGAAAAAAAGTTTCCTAAGAAGAAATCATCCAGCTTCTGAAAAATTCTACCTTTTTTAAGATTTCCTTTACTTTTGTTTAGCAAATGCATCTTTTATCGTCAGCACAAGTTAATGGGTAAAGGGAGGAATCCCCTATTCAAATCATTCAATTCAAATCATTAAAAGAATGGTGCAAACACGTGCAACGTTTTTTTTTTAATTCTATTTTTTTTAAGGATCGCGATTGCCGTCACTTTTTGATGTTTTTTTTTAAAGTGAACCAAATACCGTTTGGTTAATTTTAAACTAATTTTTTTATAATTAAAATTAAAAAAAAAACCTAAAAATTTGTATAAGCAGCTGTTTATATAGTTTTATACAGACAAAAAATCAATGTAAAATCTTTATTCGTTTCGCCACGGTTTTAAAACCGTAAACAGTCAATAAACTAAACTTTTTTGACTTTATCAGATTCCCAACACAACAAATCTCAAGCAAAAGCCTTGAAATTCATTAAACGATGCAAAATTTTGTTGTCGAATTTTATGTCTTTAATTATTCGACCATATCGAATAGTTTGATGCTCTTACATACATACATATGTATGTTCTTGTCCATATAAACAACTTTTGTATTAAAATTTTTTAAACTTTCTTTAGAAATAACTTTTGTCTACATTACACTCGAGAAGTATGCAATATTATTTTCATAGTGTGTATTTTGTTTCTATACCCCATAAAGTTTATATTTTCTGATTCCTTATGAATAGGGTAGTCGCTTAAGCAATGTCCGCCTATCCGTGAGTAAGCAAATCAACTTTTACCACATTTTACATACCCCTTCAGGTAGTATCACTCTTTTGAAAATATTTGTGAATGAAACTGCCAGATATAGACTTTTACTTCTTAACATGAAAACTATATTGCTAATGTGTTAAAAAGTTTATTTTATGAATTTATATCAATTTTAAAAGGCGATTTTTTTATTTCTTCTCAATTTTAAATAGGAAGTAAACATTTTAATTTTTTTATTTTAACAAAAACATAACAAAAACCGGTTATTTGATCTTTTTATTTTTCATTTCTTCTCAACTTTAAATAGGAAATGAAATTTG
This sequence comes from Phyto melanocephala, assembly GCA_941918925.1. Taxonomy (NCBI): domain Eukaryota; kingdom Metazoa; phylum Arthropoda; class Insecta; order Diptera; family Rhinophoridae; genus Phyto; species Phyto melanocephala. The sequence continues at coordinate 24,248,967 of OW799236.1, read as the reverse complement.
TAATTTTTTAATATTTACTAAAACATAATAAAAAAACCGGTTATTCGAACCGGATTTACTTGTGAAAAACCGAAAACCGGTTTTTTTTTTAAATTAGGATATTTAGAATTATTTGAAAACTGGTTTTTCTTATAGGCCAAATATTTGATTACTCTAGGCATTATGGATCACTATACTTTATTAAAATGAAAATTATTTGTACATAGATTTGCAAGTCAGTGTTTGTTAACATACGCCTTGAGTTTGTAATTGACTCCTTCTTCTAAGAAAGTAGTTTTTGCTTTACCAGTTTGTATCTGTTCTTGAACGCATAACAAGAAAAACGTTTTATTTATTTATTTATTTATTTATTTAATTTATTTATTTATTATTTATTTTTTTATTTATTGATTAACTTAATAATAATAAATTATTATAAAGTTAGAAAAGAAAATAGAGCGCTAGCACATTTAGTTTATAGTGGTCTTGCTTGGTCACACTTGATTGCGCAAGCAGTGCTAAATCTATAAAAAAAAAGTTTTATGAATTTTAGAATGTACGGTACCTAAAATTCGTTTCAATCCATATTTTCATATAATAGTTCTTATTTTATTTTCATGTATAATTTTAAAATTTTTTTTCATATTCCCTTTTTTGCCACATCTTCCTTTTTTATAGTAGTTGTTGTAACCAATTTTCAAGTATTTTCCCTTATTATCATAGCGTTTACTAAAAATTTTTGTTTTTGTATTTGAAGTCTTATTTCTTTACATTTCTATTTTCGTTCTTATTTCCAGGCGTTTTTATTTTTTAACCTTTTTATCTTTGAGTTTAAAATTACCACAAAAAGACGCTAAATCAGCAATAGCGCCAAATTGATTTTAAATTGCATTTTTTTCTCCATCTCTAGTAGCAGTTCTTCAGTTTTTTCTCTGTCTCTATTGTTTTTTTTTTCTGATTTTTTTGATATTTTCTGATAAGTTGTCAGTGCTTGGCTTGTTATTGTCGTTGCTGTTAATAGTGTTTTTGTCATATCTTTTTACTGTTTGAGCGTAAATTAGGCATATTTTATGCACATCTCGTTTTAAAATTGTGCACTTTTTTTACTGCATTTCTGTGCCCAATGTCTTGGCATGTCACCGCAATCTTTTTTTATATAAGAGTCTTTTGGGTTTTTTCTTTTATAATTTTTATTTTTTCTGACCGTCTTTTGGTTTGTTGCAGTAATTTTTGATTAATTGCTTTAGACAAAAATTTTATGGTTGATTTGAAATCATCGATAAATTTTTCTGTTTTCCGCATTAAGATTAGTTGAAACTATGCAGAAACGAAGTTCAAGGAAAAAATTATTATTGGCAGCAATTTGCAAAAAATAAAAGAGAACAAAATTTTTTCTGTAAATATTAATGAAATAGTATTCAACTTTAAGAACATGTATGTATGTATCTATGACATACATTGTATGTTGTATCTATGTAATTCAAAATTAATTTTACATTGACTAATTTATAAGATTAAGACTATTACTTATATCTTAATTTAACCCTAAATTTTATGTAACTTAATTTTAATTTAAATTAAAACAAACAAGACACATACACACATTTATTTGCTAAAAAAAAAGCTAAAACAGCAATAAATGTGGTGTGCAATTGTCCAGCACTAGCTGAAACTTAGAGCCAATGGCAGATACACATTTAGTAACAATGGAACTTTGTTTGACCCCCTTTTTACCATTTCATTCAAGACTATCAAAATAGCACGACTAAATTGAATCCCGAACTGTCTAGACCTCAGCAATTTCAATTGATTACAGTCATCCTCAAAAAATCAATCGTAAACTTAATATGTACCTTATTATGGTACGCATAACAGGACATTCGCATACTACATATCTGCAAACATTATTCTTCTCAATTCCTTTCCATTTCAAAAATTTTTTGAAGTTTTCGTTACATATGCCCAACGCAGCTCTTTAGCTCAGTGTCCTCTGATTATATCTGAATACTGCACTCCTGCATAGCGGCTCTTTAAGCATCAGGCGAGCTCTTTTTCTTGTGGTTGTCTCAGTACATCTCATTATCTTTCTTGCATGTGCGTCTGCTACCCCATTTCCAGCTCTGCCCATATGTCTCTTAACCCCCCATTTAGGGGTAGCTCAATTACCCCGAGGCACACCTAATCTCCCCAACCTTGTTATACACAAAGTTTGGAAATACTTTTATCCTTTTGAATTCCATCCAAAGCGATATAGCCATGTAGTATTCCTTTGCATTGTAGTGTAAACATTGCAGGTGTAAGATTTTTAAACAAGTCTAACTTTGGCAAATCGAGCATTGTCTTCAAGGGGTAAGTGATTACCTCATATGCAATGAATATAAAAAAAATAATTGGGGCCAGAAGAGCGGTCCGGATTCTTTTAGTATAGATACAAAATAAACTCAGTTGAAGATATTGCCTGCACCAGAAAAAAATTGTGTGCTTTTCCCACCCCAGAAAAAATGTGTAGCTACGCCAATAGTTACCATCCACTTAGCGGCTCATTCATCACAGTATTCTTTTTTAGGAAATCCTCTAACACCATTTTCACTATCTTCAGAATGAAATATTGAAAGCTGATTGTCCTGAAATGCTTAACCTCTAAAGGAAACAGTCCTTTAGATTACTTCAATTTTCATAAAGTATATATTTTCTAAAAGCTTATGAATAGGGGAGTCGATTAAGCTCTGTCAGTCTGTCTGTCCGTGTGTATGTTGAAATCAACTTTTTGAAACCCCCCGACACCACTTGGACCCGGGTGAGGTATTAAAATATCAGAAATATTCGGAAGTAGATCGGTATTGAAAATCAGAAACATCGGTACATAATAAACTGAGATATGAGCAAAAACCCACGACCACCTCGATTTTTTTTTCACAAAAACAACATTACAACAACAACATACATACATACAAACGTGTATACTGGTTAGAGAAAACGTGGCATCGAATCACAGCCGAGCCAAAAAAAATTTTTTTTTAATTTTTTTAAAATTTTTTTTTTAATTTTTTTTTAAATTTTTTTTTTTAATTTTTTATTTTTTTTTTTTTTTTTTTACATACATACGTAAATTTATAATTTTACAATGGGATGTTTTTATATATGTATGTATGTTTTTTATATGTATGTACGTATTTCATATGGGATAAATGCATGACTACACGTTGTGAAGGGTATATAAGATTCGGCACGGCCGAATATAGCGCTTTTACTTGTTAGATATGATATGATTCTTGGGCTATTCTTAAAAAATTTAAGACAAGTTGGGTATATACCGGCAAGCTTATAGGCAAAAATTGTTAGAAAAAATATTCCTTAAAAAAATATATCAAGTTGCTGAAGCTTCTAATTAGTTTTAAGACATGCCTTAGACATCAAATTACAAGTCGTAGATTCGAAAATTATTCCTTAAAATAACTAATAAGCCGGTTTGAAACTCACTGAGATATAAGCACCAAAATACAACCACTTCAATGTTTTTGCTAATATTTTTAAATAAAAGTAAATTTTTTCAGTTTCTAGACTACCAAGAATATCAATCAATATTGGTATTAAATGAAAGGGCCTAAACAGTAAAATACAATAAACTTTGAACAAGATGGCATCCGAAACAAAATGGCGTGTAAAATTAACTCTAAAATGAGTTCCTTCTACTATGACTATGATGGTGTAGGTTATTATCAGATTTGGCATGGCCAATTATAGCACTTTAACCTATTGTCTTTTAGAATAAAAACAATTACATATTTTTAATTTTTAATATAATATAACATTTATTTTAAATAAAAAAAAAATCTATTAAACACGGAGAAGAAAACACAAACTGTAAATAAATTAATTGGTTTAGTGATAGTTAAAATAATTACAAAACACATGACAAATATTTGTTGTTAAAACAATAAAATAAAATAAAACGAAAAAGTTATAAATTAATTTATATAAATTTAAAAACTATTTTGAAAATGGGTATCCGATGGATAGGCAATGCAAGAGCAAGGATAACCTATAAAAATTAAAAACATAACTTTAAACAAGAATATACAAATAAAACAAAAAAATTTACTTAAATTAACGTATAAAACTTCATTATATTAAGAAAAATAGACTTTAAATACATTTATTAATTTAATGGTTAACAAAATAATTAAATATAAGTTGTAGAAAGTTAAAAACATCATAATAAATAAAGAGTAGATAAATTGCTACGGTTTTTATATTTAAAAAAAATTCTTTGAGTGTGTACACAAGATTTACATGTTTTTGTTTATGTTTTCAATTAAAAATTTAATTCAATTGACGTAAGCATATTGATGCAAGTTTATTATAAGAACAAAAAATATTCTTTTCAATAGAGGAAAATGTTAAGTAAAAAAACAGATTTAATAGAGTAAGTAGAATTTATTTAGTTTAATATTTTAAATAATAAACATTTACAGAAATTAGTTTTTAGATGTTTTTTTTTTTGTCCATTTACCATGTCTTAATCGATCCACAGTGGCAAAAACGAATCAAAATGCAGAGATTCGTCTGGAGCTACTTTGTTAAGATATTAAAAGTATTATTCAAACAGTTAGAAAATGGTTTCTTAAAAAAAATTTTAAAAATAACTTAAAACTCAGCATTGCTGATATAGAAATTCGAAAATATTTATTATTGTTTAAACCAAGTAGTGGCGCCCTATGCTCCAATGGGAGTTAGAGGAACACATATATAAACCAAGTATTAAACACTTAAACACTAATCAATTTCCATATATTGTAGTACGTATCCAAAATACTTGACCAACACTATTCAAAATTACTGTGGAAGCAAATTTGCAATTAAACAAAAACGGTTAAATTAATGGCAAATATTTACTAAATAAATAGAAAACATGATAAAGCTGTATATTTTTAATAAAATAAAAATAAATTGTTTTGATAATACATTTAGAATAAAAATACATTTAATGACAATGTTGTTTACAGTTAATGGCTGATGATTATTTAGACAAAGGACAATGACAGCGATAACAACAACAATGACAATGAAAAATTATGACTGACTATGCATGTGTCTTGTTTAATGAAATATATACATACATACATACATATTTTATGTGCAAACAAATAATATTTCTCTATTCATAACTTTCTGATGCCGACACCCAGTAAATAATATTAAAGCATTTGAACTTGCCTCGCGGTTTGCACATCAAATGATTTTTAATGTATTGACAGGGGCACAGAAATAGTCCACAATGACGTCCCGGCTCCAAGGGTGATATATCGGCTCGACCTCTAATAACATCATGACCCCAACGGGAGGCATAACGCAAAAACAGTTGTACGCCACGTTCCTGGAAATTTTTGTTAGTTTTTTTTTGGAATATTTATGAAATTTGCAATAAATAAAAAAACAACACGCATAAAGAAAGCAATAAATAACGTAACAACAAAAAGCATATGGAGAATGGTAAGAATAAAAGCAAGAGTTAGAGAAAAATTAAAACAATAAGGCAAGTCATATAATATTGAAAAAATGGGAGCAATAATGATTAAAGTCTAGTTAAATGTTATAAGTCATCTTATTAGCATAGAAATAAAAAAATCGGTAAGCCGAAGTCATCTTTTCAAATATTCCCCATGACCCTTGTACTGTCAGAAATATTACAATAGGACAACGGTCACCAAAAACAGTTTTTTTTAATTAAGTGAACGTTCAACTTTATCCAAAAATTGTTCAATACTTGATTTGTAAGTAAAAAAAAATTCCTATAAAAACTGTTATGATATTATTTCTCCAAAGACTTTTTTATCAGGAAAATTCGTTAAAGAAAATACACAACATAGAGTACAGTTAATATTTGATGTATTTACAAGAAGATTTTAAAAGAATTAAAGAGAATGAAAATAAATACATACAGATTTACAGATTTATTTTTAAATAGCTTAATTTACATTATAATTTATTTAAGTTGTAGTAGTTTAAGTTACTGTAGTTTTGTTTGTATTAGTTTATTTCGTTGGTTGTTCAAACATGATATTAAGTTGTTATTATATGTAGCATACTCTTAGGCAGTTTTATTATTACTGCATATTACTTAACATTAACATTACGTCGTAATTTAAATGTAACGGTTTTCGAATGAACTAGTGTGTACATACGAGAACTTTGTCGAATGTTACCGAACACCACCATGTTATTATAAATAGCCAAACAACACAGCTAACATGAGCGCGTATCAAAGTGAGTTGATAACAATAAGTAAAGTGATATAAAAACAATATCTGAGTGTATTTAAATAAATAAAGTGCTCTTAATTTTATAACTAATTTCAACTGTTTTTGATTGCAATAAAGGAACTGAAAGTTTATTTAAAGGAAATAAGCCAACATTTATAAAAGGTATAAACGTAACAATATGTATAAAAGTATTGCAAAATTTCAAAAGCTTTTTTGAAATTTTGAAAATTTATTACAATACGATACTAAAAACACCTTGTGAATTAACCGGTTATGTTTTTATGCAATTTTCTAAGCTTCCAATTTTCACAATTACCACTTTTTCTATTAAAGCGACCGTTAACAATATTAGCTAGAAAAGCTGTGTATTATAACCTTTAAAAAAATTTATCAAAATACATGTTATAATTTTATATACTTATATAAAAATTTTGCTTTTGAAACCACAATATTGAATGATGTCTCTCAACTGGTTTACATAATTTTTAAACATCGTTCGATATTTACATGCTGACAGCCACAATAGCTAATGCTCAGAATATGCATTATTCTGCATAGAATCCATTTTAATTAGCCTGTATTTTATATATATTTGTCACTTTAGTGTTTCCTATGGGAATATTTAAAAAAAATTGTAACAAGAACAATTCCCAAACCAAACACCAAAAATATAAATAAAATCACTGCTACTACAACCAAAAATTTTAGAAAATATTTTCAGTAATGCATAGATTTAAAACAGAAAAAATGTAATAATAAAATTATAATTATAAAAGGCAGGGTTCGCCAAACAAGGTACATAGTGTGGCGAATTTGGCTGAAATCGCTTCCTCATTTCAATATTAAACTTTGTTAAAAAAATATTTAAAGATACTTAAAAATATTTATATTTTTTATACATAGTTTGACATTAATGGTACAATGCAAAAACGATCAGCCGATCAGTTACTGGTACCTTGTTAAGGGTACCCTGGAAAAAATCATACACGTGATATGCGTAGCCCAAATTTACTTCGCAATAATAAAATTATATAGATTTGTATTGCGTCGTTTATGTCTTGAGTTTTATTATTAAAAATAGCTCGGCTTCGAATCACGTAGTTAAAGAGGATTCAGCATTTTTATTTTGTTCTAACTATTTAATGAAAATTGTGGAAAGAAAAAATTACTTGATTTTTTTTTCTATTTTTTGTTTTTTTTACTTAGTAGTTTATACTTTAGATAAAATTATAAGCCGAAATGAAATTTTCTAGAGTCTGGAGTCATCACAAATCTTGTGATTCAAAATATTTATTCGTTCCCTGTGTTTAGTGTTCCCTGCTAAACTTTATTTATGTCATTGTTTTATGTAAATTGATCACGCTAATTTCTTAACAGTGCATGCATTTTCACGATGATTGTATTCAATTCTGTATTAAACTTATAGCAAAGGGCCTGTTCGTAACACCCCGTCCACAACAGACATGAATTGTTGTTAAAACATGATGTTATAACTTAATGTTAAATTTTTTATGTTATACTGTAGAGTACACGTACTTATGTTAATGTTAAGATTTTTCATTATTTTTCGATTGTCGGCGAAGCAATACAGATAAGTCTTTAAAAGTATTTTAACTTTTTTGCATGTGCTGTGATTTTTAGCACTTTTTGTGTTTTGAATTTGTGAAGGAACTTATAAAATTATAATTTAGAAAAAAATATTAAGTTAAAATAATTTAATATAAATTTTAACTTTCTCCACGAACTTTTTTAAACTTTATTTCGTTTTAATTTAATTACTTTTTAATTTAATTTGTTTTTAATTTATTTTTTTTTTAATTTAATGCAAATTTTTCCTTTTTTCACAAACTTTTTTACACTTTAAACTTTTCCGAAGAAAAAGAAAAGAAAAAAAAGTAAAAACTTACTTCTGTCAAGCTTAAACGTCATTCCATGGTAGAAAAGCGTTGTTAAAACAAATGTTTTAACAACCGTGTTAAAACAAATGTTTTAACAACCGTGTTAAAACATGATGAAAACTCTAACATGAGCAGTCCACACTTAACACTAACATCATATTAGTGTAAATGTTAAGCATTTCTTATATGTTGTGGCCGGGGTGTAAGTGATGCAGTTACGAACAGGCCCAGGGATAAACAAAACAGCACGTTTTCTGTTTTTGGCGACTTTTTCGTATATTTCTCTTTACACTCATTTCGTCATTCGTATTATGGTTATTCCTTTTTCTTTTTTGAAGTATCAGCTGCTTTTTTAAAAGAAATAAAGAGCGGAAAATCTACTTAAAAAATAATAAGAATTGAAAAACAAAATAAAATTTTTATAAAACTAAAAGACTAATTGGAAAATAGTTTTTACAAATATATAAACTAAAAAAAAAAGAAAATTAACCGATTGAATTTACTTAAAACAAGTAAGAGCGATATATTTGGCCGTGCCGAATCTTATATACCCTTCACAACGTGTAGTCATGCAATAAAAGTAGTTTGTATCACCATTCATTCCATATGAAATACGTACATACATATAAAAAACATACATATATAAAAAACATCCCATTGTAAAATTATAAATTTACGTATGTATGTAAAAAAAAAATAATAAAAAAAAAAATTTTAAAAAATATTATAAAATTAAAAAAAAAAAATTAAAAAAATAATTAATATAAATAATAAATATAAAACAAAAAAAAAATTTAAAAAAATTAATAAAAAATAAAAAATATTAAAAAAAAAATTTTAAAAATATATAAAAAATTTTTTTTTTGCTCAGCTGGGTTTCGATGCCACGGTTACTCTACCAGTATACACGTTTGTTGTTTTTGTGAAAAAAAATCGAGGTGGTCGTGGGTTTTTGCTCATATCTCAGTTGTTTATGTACCGATGTTTTTGATTTTCAATACCGATCTACTCCCGAATATTTCTGATATTTTAATACCTCACCCGGGTCCAAGCGATGTCTGGGGGTTTCAAAAAGTTGATTTCAACATACACACGGACAGACTGACAGAACTTAATCGACTCCCCTATTCATAAGCTTTCAGAAAATATATACTTTATGGGGTCGAAAATGAAAATTGTAGAAATTTCACACGGAATGACAAACCTATATATACCCTTTTTCACTGTGTGAAGGGTATAAAAATGAAAAAGCCATTGTAAATCAAAAAGATTTTTAGCAGCAGCATTTAAGAGAATTGCAAAATGTCATGACATTTTAAATCATCGTAAAAATGCGGTCAGAGTTGATAAAACTATGTTAAGGAAACTGTTTTATGTCTTTACGGCATTTAATAACTAATGTAAAGCGGGTTTAACAGGGTGCACTTAAAAAGGTATATGCAGTGGCGGATTTGATTGAGTTCGCTTTCGTATAAAAAAAACATTAAAAGTCGAATTCGAGTTCTTTTTATCAAGTTTAACATTCTCATATGAAAAAAAAACAACGATCAGCTGGAAAGTTACATTTACCTTGTTAAATGCACCCTGAAGGTACCAATGCGGTTTTAGTAAGCAAATGATATGAAGTAATATTTTCGTAATCATAATCAAATTTTGTGTTGACTAAAAGTTTAAGCAAATTTTATGGTAAAGCGTTTTTTTACCAAACGTAATTGAATTTGAAAATTGATTGTGAATACGGGGGTTAGTTGTTTTGTAAAATGTATTATAAAAAATATAAAAATATTATTTACAAAATAAATTGTTAAAATTTTAAATTATTTACATTAAAAGAAAAATATTTTAAGCCTAGGGATGCCAATCCGAATTCGATTAAGAATATCACGAGTTACTGGATTAATAAATAGAATCGCAGGATTTTTAGGAACGTTTGGCATCTCCATACAAACCGTTAAAAAATATAAATTATTTACATATTTCTTATGCCCATAAAATCGTAGGTCACACACGACGATTTTAATTGCCCAATTTTTTCCATATTACCTTGTGAACTTGCTTTTGTGTTCGCACACGTCAATTTCTTTGGCGATTTTTCTGTTTTGTTTAGCTTTTATTTTCTTACAATTTATCATTTGTGCTTAAGCCGTAAATATCAATAATAAAAATTAAAACATACATAAAATAATAAAATTGACTTTAATTAATATTTTTATATTTTTTAAAAAATATTTAATATTTTTTTGTGTTTTTTTATTTTTAAATATTTTAAACGTTTAATTTGTGACGTTTTTAATTCAAATTTTAAATTACTTACACACCAAGAAGCAAAACATCGAATGAAAATAAATGTCGAATATTCAACAACAAAAAATTGCTTCAAATAACCGAGTACCGGCGATTATTTTTCCCTTTTTTTTCTCCTCACCTAAAACGGTAAAAACATCTATAAACTCAAGAACTGCCCAACTATAATCGTCGTGTGTGACCATAGACATAATAAATTAATTAAGTACATACAAAAAGAGTGCCCTAAAATTTAAGCAAGATCAGCAATCACTTTTATCATTTAAGTATTATTCAATTGACACTTAAAAATCTCGCCTAAAGTGTTTTAAAATTTTAAAGTGGTAAAGTTAGTAGTTAGTAGACCAGGAAATATGCAGCTTATTTTTCTAACTAAAAAATTCAATTATGTTGGATTAAAAAAAAAATTGACAAACATATGACAATTCCTTATCGTCAAGTTCTGGATAAATTAAATATGTAATTCAATTTTCAATTAAATTTTTTTTAAACGAAATGAATGCATTTGATATTTTCTAATTTATGACGAATCATAAAACAAATTTAAATCATACTTTTACAGCTCTGCTATTTACAGCTGCAGTGTAAAATACAAGTCAAACACTGAAACGCTGTGTATGCATTTGTTTTCAACTATAAGAGATGGGATTTCTAAGCCTTAAATGTGACAATTTTGAATAATATCAAAATTTAACTCGACTTCATGGCTATGGATGATAAAGCTAATAGCACTGTGCGACAAATGGTAGGGGTCAGTGATCGGTAAGGGTTCAAACTACCGGTGAAAGTTATATCGGTAAAAAAAGAAGTTATACGTGTCCCGGCGTTTCGCTGGGTCACGTCTAGGAATCGAGATATATCGATTTGAAGTTAGTAACTATCATATAGGGAAAATTGTGACCTTTGGTGGTCTTTTTTTGACATAACTCGAGAACCACCAGTCCGATTAATTAAAAATAAAAAAATTAAATTTTTTAAGCAAAAAATATTTTTTTCTCCATACATTTATTTATAACTGCGAAACTGTTGCTAATGTAGCGAAACGTTGTACAAACAGATTAAAGGAATTGTAATTCCTATTTTTTTAAATTTTTGTAGCAAAATCGGACTGGTGGTTCTCGAGTTATGTCAAAAAAAAAGATCACCAAAGATCACAATTTCCCCCACATGATAGTTACTAACTTCAAATCGATATATCTCGATTCCTAGCCGTGACCCAGCGAAACGCCGGGACACGTACAACTTCGTTTTTACCGATATAACATTTCCCGTTGGTTTCATCCCATTCCGAATTTGACTGTCGCATAGTGTAATCATCACACATCATTGCCGTAAACAGTAAAAAAGTTTTTTTTTTGTTGTTGGCAACACTTTACGGCACCAAAAGCGTCGAATTTTAATCTTGCTTAAATTTTAGAGAATTCTTTATCTTAATTAGTATAAAGTAACAGAGTTTAAAGAAAACTAAATTTTAAATATTTTAAATTAAACAAACTTAAATTTGTTAAATAATTTATTAAAGAAACAATTGTTTTTGTTTTATAACTAACTTAAAATTTAACGACTTGTTTTTTGTTTAAACAAACGATTAAACATGACAAAGAATTATTTTATTTATTTATCAAGTATCATTTATCTAGATGCTTGTCCATAAACTGCCACACAAAGAAAATAAAAAAATATTTAAGCAAATAATAAAAATTAAGACAGCAATAATAGATTCTACAAAAAGTATTTAAACAAAAACATTTTTGTTTGTTTTTGTTTTTTATGCAATTTTTATAATTAAAAAAGGAAATTCAAAAGCAAGTCATAACATTCCTTGTAGGTGTTATCCTTTTTATGTGTTTAAGAGAGTGAGTATAAGAATGTCGTTTATTTTATACCCAACAACTCAAACAATTAAGGCCGCAACATTGTTTGCTCTGTAAATGGGTTTTAATTTTATTGCGCAAAACTTCTTCCTCGTACTGGCAGGGACAGAGTGATGATTGTAAATGGCGTGGAGTTTCATGAACGCCAGCCTCTTGAACGATCCAGTCAAGACGACGTCTTATGAAATCTTTGCCCCAACGTTGTAAATAGCTGAGATAAAGTTCTTGTGCCACCGCCTAGAATTTTTACAATACATTTATACGTAGCGGTTTCTTTTTCATATAAATTTATAAGATTTTAAAATATTTACATGCATATGTTTTAAATTAAAAGGTATAAAAGTATGTGATTGTGGGTGTGTGTATATGTGCATAGTAGGAAGGCAAAAGTTTTAAGGTTTAAATCTATTATTTGACATGATTTTCACGTGAATGAGTTCAGAAAATATCCTGTAAATTATCTCTTGCAAAAACAATGTTAATTACATGACATTAATGTGTTTGTATGATGTATTTAAGTATATGAAAAAAACAACAACAAAATCGGATAAAACTCACCTGTTTCCTAGACACACGCACCGGATTTGAGCCTTGTATAACAATATCATTCAAATCTATATCCAATTTTGCTTCCCAACCCGCTTCTATAGCTTCACCACCATTTTGTGCAGTATGCTCTAGAAATTCATTTAAGTAATTTATACAGGGTGCTGAATCAAAGTACAAAAAACACAAGTTCACTTTATGGCACGACACACGACCACGATCATCCAAAATCAATAAAATCTTGTGCTTAATTAGTTGTTTATTAACACGCGCCAAACATTTCTCCAAGCCACGAGCCAAACGTAGCTTAACCCACATACACAGAAATATAGCAGCTGCATTAAAGGACAGCCAACATACACCCAAAGAGAACAGAGTCACACCCTGTAGACCTGAGAAGAGCAAAATTAAAAGCACAGAGAAAGCAAAAAGTATCCAACAAATTAAAACACGTTTATAACAAATGTTGTACAGGGAAAAGCGATAATCATTAACCAGGGTTTCCATTGCGTGTACGTATTCTTCAACGGTGAGCTGCAGGAGAAACCCAAGCAGAAAGTGTCCTTTAAACTAAAGCTATAAATACTAAGTATGTACTTTAAATACTTACCGTTAAGCCTTGAGCCATTAGTTCTTCAGGCACAAGTTCTGGCTTAAATATGGCCGGTGTTACCCATGGGTATTTGGTGTTGGCGGGCAGCAGTGTTACTATGACATCACCATTACCTTAAAGTGTAAAAATATTAATTTAGGATGCGATCTTAGAATATTTTGTCAGGTTTTTTTTTTTATTTGCGAATGTTAAAGAATATTAGTCGTTTTGAAAATTGTTTTGTGAAACATGAAGCACATGGGACAAGGTTGCATTAGAAAAAAACCCATCAACAATTTGTACGCCTTTTATTAACTACATAATATTCAATCTTCATTAATATATTAATTGGACCAGGGTTAGGTTACTATACACTTCCCTTAGCCATACAATTGTTTCTACATCAAACAATTTTTGTTTTTGTGAATTTGTCGCGTGTAGACCATATTTTTCAATATTTTGTTCACTCTACGTCTAGACGAGCCATCGATTTATTCAGACTAGAACAAAACGTCGGAAGAGCAACTGTTGTTCATGTTCTTTAATATGGAATAATAAGGAAACGTATAAAGTATACTTTGTTGCTAGTTTTATGTGTCGACTCTTTCTTTCATATTCAAAATCCCTTTTAATATCAGACATCGTTGTTCGAACAAATGTTCTGACAACGCTGTTTGAACAAGGACAAAACATTCAGAAAGCGGTTCACACCAGGCAAATTCATGTGCGCACAAAAAATTGTTCGTCGTTCGAACAGATCGATGGCTGGTGTAGACCGTACGTACGTCATGTTTAAATAGCCCTGTCTGAACATTTGTTCGTACATCGGTGTCTAACATCAAATACAGGCATTATCGATATTAAGAAGGAGACGACATATAAAAACAGAAACAAGATACCTTTTACACGATTTCTTCACATAAAAAAATATGTACAAATGTTTGAAATTTGCTTTCTTGGTGTTTTGTTCAAAGTCTAATGAAGACGGCAATTGCGCACTACAACCATGCGCCGCATGCGGACAAATTTTTAATTACTAAAAAATTTTTGTAGGCTGCTTAAGACATAGACTAATTTTTTTTCGCTGTCTTAGATTCTGTCAATTTAGATTCTGTGAAAATTTAAAGTGATAATTTTTTTTTGCTTTCACAAAAACAGGTTCTGCGATCGATTGTCGTTTGTATTTATTACGAATAAAATGCTTCTTCCCAATTATGTTCATGCGCCATAAACTATATTTACAAGGAATATCTAAGGACCGGTAATTTTATATTTGTTTTATAAAATAAAATCAAAATGGAACTGATAATAATGGAAGCTTTTGTTGTGCAAAATAAAATTATAAAATAAAGGAAAACTGGTGAATGTAAATAAAAAAATTTACTGACACGCTTCTTTCCTAATTTTTAAACCTTTTATAAGTAAAATTACATATAGGCTTGTGATTTTATAAGCAACTAGCCAAACCCGGCGCGCGTTGCTACGCCCCTTAATGAATCAAAATGAATTTTAATTGAATATCAAGCGCAAAAACCTAAAAATTATAATTTTTTTATGGGCGTGGCATTGCCCACTTTTCTAATCACGAAATTGTAAAGTCATGACAGCTCAGTGTGTATGCAAAGTTTCAAAAAAATCGGTCCAGTGCAAGTACCTCAAACTTATAACTTTTTTTTATGGGCGTGGCCCTGCCCACTTTTCTAATCACGAAATTATAAAGTCATGACAGCTCAATATGTGTGCAAGGTTTCAGAAAAATCCGTCCAGTGCAAGTACCTCAAAATTAATATATGTGTGCAAAGTTTCAGAAAAATCGGTCATGTGCAAGTAGCTTAAAATGATAACTAATTTTTTATGGGCGTGGCCCCGCCCACTTTTTTCCACCCATAAACACTCCCTGGTATGTGTACAACAACTTACCAAAGTTTGAGCCCGATCGGTTTTACAGTTTCGGAGTCTATAGCTAACACACACACACACACACAGAGTTTCACTTTTATATATATAGAAGATTTAGGAGAGTTTGGTGTAACACCAGATGCTATCAGATCTAAGCGGCCCGGAACAAATATTTAGAATATCGCGGCTGTGATTGAAGATTTCGTCGAATATTTAGTAATAAAGAACCATTCTCAATAACTTTCTCCAACCTTAACTCGACAAATCAAGACTGAAGGACATATGGTTCCAACGAGATGGAGCAACAACGAATACATCGCGAACTACATTCGAAATTTTGAGGTATGCACTTGAGGCTCGTCTTATTAGTTGTTTTAGTGATTTGCATTTTCCATCAAGATCATACAATATAAAACTTCTTAACTTTTTTTTGTTGGGCTTCTTGAAGTAACGAGTCTCTGTCAATAAGTCTCAGACTCTTAAAATCCTTAAAGTGAATATCTGTCAGGAATGCGCAAACCTATTGCCGAAAATTTTGGCAAAAATAATAGAAACGATCTTATATAGGGACCGTATTGTTATTAATTCTAAAATCTACCGAATGAAAAAACTAAAGTTTTTCATATATTAAAAAAGAAACAGTCAAAGAACATCGAGCGCCACCCAGTACATATATACAAAAGTACACTACTGTTTTTGATTTTATATACATTTTATAATGAACAATTAAATTTTTTTTATAAAAAAATGTTTGTAACAGCATGTAGAAAACATAACAACTGGATTAGTCATCGATTTATTCGCTAAAGAACAAAACATTCGCAAAAAAAACAGTTAAACATTTTTTCACGGTCTTTTTTTTTTTTGGGGGGGTATTTTTTTGCTGTTTTTAGGTGTCGTCCCTTTTTTTATATTGAAAATACTTATTGATGTGCGAACAAATGTTACATAAACGATGTTCGATTAGAAACAAAACATAGACAAAATTGATCTACACGAGACAAACATGAACATTGATAATGTTCGTGATCTGAACAATATAATGATTAACGGAGATGAAAGTGCTACAATACCAATAATTTTTCGTATTAAAAAAACCATATTGAAATCTTCACTTTTTAGCAATATGGGACGCACTTAAGGCAGTTAAAAAAAGAGTCTTAGGAAAAAATCGAGTCGACCAATAAAAAGTTTTAGTAAAAAATATGCTTAACTCATTCCAAGCAATCGGCTTGACCATGACATTAAAACTTCACTTTTTTAATAATTATTTGGCAGAGTTCAAAAAACAATTGCCAACAGCATCTGATGAGCAAGGTGAGCGCTTCCACCAAGTAACCATCACGATGGAAAAGCGGTTCAAAGGGGAAAAAATAGATGCGATGCTTGGGGAAGTATGCTGGTCTAGCCATAAAGTATTTTAATACGAAAATAAAGCTAGCGAAACGGTCGGAAACATGTTTTCAGATGATGAGACTTGCTCCGAAAGCGACGACTATAGTTCAATATAAGTATATTTAAAAAGATTTGAAGTGTCCTTATTTTTCATTCCTTATATTCAAAATCATCTATTTTTCTAAGTATCTATTTTAAAATATTTGAAGTGTCCTTATATTTTCCCTCATCAACAATAAAAATCTTTAACGAAATTTTACGTTTTTTGACAGTTTTGCTGTTTTGAGTAAGATGTTGTTTTTTTGATTTTATCTCAATTTAAAGTTTTTAGACCTGATTAAGAGCTTAAAATTTGCCGAAGAGAGACAAGCAATATTTCGAATAGTTCACGAGATATAGACTTAAGAATTAGTACATGTTTTTTGAAAATTGTACTAAAATCCATCATAAGCTTTCAGATTTTGGTGGTGTCAATTGGTTCAAGATTTTAGTGCTGCACTGTGTAAATGCAACAACAAACAAAATTTTTAAGGTTTTGTATGTTGTGAAAGCATTTTCAAATTTATATGTTTCATTCTACATTAAAATTTAAAACTTCACGATGAATCAGCTGATATTTGTTAAATATACTTCTTAAACGAGAATTATTTTCCGGTAAAAATATTTATCACATTGAAGCAACCGTTTGCCATTATAATAATGGTGTAATTACATAAGGTGGTAGCGTAAAGGAGAGCAATTTTTGTCTCTCTTTTTTATGTATGGAGTTTGACAATCTCCGGAGTTGAAATCATTTTTTAAATATGCAGTTTGACATACTCCAGAACACAAAAAAATAATCAGCTGCGCTGGCACCGCCACCTTGTATAATTACACCATGCTTATAATTCTATCAGTTACGTGTTATCAACCAACGTGTTATGACCATCGATATGTGAGTTAAATTCTTTTATGCAATTTTTTTTAATCTTCCCAAAATCATGTATTACTTCTGAAATCCTCCTTAAGTTAAAATACAAGTTTTATCTGCTGCATTTGCAGCCATTTACAAAACAAAAGAACCTAGTCTGTTAAACAATTCTCTAACAATTTAATCTTTGGCTGCATTAGAAGGAGAACAAGATGCACAATATCATACACAGACATACATAAATACACATAAAAAAAATGATACATACCGAAACCTTCTCGTATCCGACCTGTTGATAATTCAATTGTACGCATTGGTGGCTGAGATTCAATAGGCATTGTGACAGACGTTTTGCCAGTTGATGGTTGTTGATGTGTTGCTGTCGTCGCAGACATTGAGGGTGGTGCTGATGATAGTTTATTGGTTGTGGAGTTGGTTGTATTGTCATTAATGCTGTGATGTGGCAATTGGGATGATGATGATGTTGACACAGTATTGTTGTTACTTTTAGCAGTTTTTGATTTTTGGTATTGGTGCTGTTGCAGATTTTGTATGCTTAACGGTTGTTTTCTGGGCTGTTGTGCTTTACCGGATGCATTTACATTAACATGCACACTCTCAGTATTTAGGACAGCAGGTGCCTCTACATCCGGCAAAGCACTGGACGTGGAAGACGTTTCAGTTGTACGCTAAAATTGGTCATAAAGTAATGAAAATACACGCAATTAAAAAGTTTGTCTTTTTGTTTTTTTTAATAAATTAAGCTTTCTTTCTTTAATGCAAGACAAATAAAACAAAACAAAAATGAAATGATAAATTTAAGCCGTAGATTGACCGGCAAAAATTTGCAAACCAAAAATTGTATGTTTTTACATTTATTTTTTTGTAAACTTTTAGCCATGAATAAAAAATATTTGAATTGAAGGTATTTTTCATGCTTAAGTATGTTAAGCTTTTTGTTTGTCTCTTAGTTTTATATACCCTGCATCACCATTTATATGTTGGGTATAATACATTTTCACTAATATTTGTAATATCATAAAATCAACTTTAACTAAGACGATCATTTTGATTGTTAACTAAACAATTTCTGCCAATCTGTCTATCCCCGTGAACCTTATATCTACTTAAACTGCATTCCGAAGAGGAAAAACATAGTCATGGGAATAATAATGTAATAGCAACATACTATGATTGAATTATATAATTGTGGTTAACGCATATTTATTTATTTAATTTATTGTATATAGATTATAAATCCTTACAGACTAAAGTATGTACAATAACAAAACAAAATTAAGGTTATATATAAAATAATATTCTATACAATTCAACGATTTAAATATAAAATAATATTTCTTTTCACAATTTCTTTACTTTCATTAAGGCCAATAAGGTGATAATAATTATTAAAGTTTTCACATATACGACGAAGAGCATCATTATTAGCATAGTTGGATCTATAGTATTTTAAGTTAATAAAACGGAAATTTCGAGTTGGTCTGGTTGGAACATTAAAAGATATTTTACTTAGCAGGAATTCATAGTCGACATCGTCTTGAATTAGGCTCAGCACAAAAAAAAACTCAGCATTGAACGACGACTTTTTAAAGTTGGCAATTTTATAAGACAGAGTCTGATTTCGTATGAAGGTAGTAAAAACGAATTGCATCCAAGGCCACGTAGACAAAATATCAAAAACTTCTTTTGTACAGACTCGATGCTATCAATATGAATATTGTAGTAAGGATCCCAAATAATTGATATTAATATATTTAAGGTAACCAACTATTTTTTGTTCAAAAAAAGTACACTTAGCAAGTATTTCATAGGTGAAAAAAAAGAAATTAAACACACATTTAAAGCAGCATATCAATAGAAAAAAAAGGGTCATAAAACTTGGAAATGTACTTTTGTTTATTTTTTAACAATTTGGTGATTGTTTTTAAATAATTTGGCTACAAAGTTATTTTTTAATATGGCATCTCTGATTTTGACTTTGACTCTGACATCTTTTATTAAAATGGGAATGAGAAGCAAGACTATAGAAGACAGTGATTCGAAAGCCTTTAAATCAACCATAACTGTTTTACGATTACGAGGGCTGCCAACTTTTTAATTTCAATATCCATCTCTTTTCACAAATGTAATTTAAGGGTTGTTAGAAAAAGAGGTCTGAAATATCTATCTATTTATCCATCTATCTATCCAGGTACATAATACGGCCTCTCAATTGTGCCGGAAACGGCAAGCAATATCTGCACGTGAAAAACAAATCACTGTCAAAATAATTTTAAATATATAATTATTAAAATTGAAATAAAATAATCTAAAAAAATGTTTTAGAAATAGAGTATAAAATTATACAAATTAATACTTTCAGAGTACAGGATTTGAAAAGCTTACGGTATGCGAAAAAAGAGTATAAAACTCAGTAAATAAAGTTGGTCAACTTAATATAATTTTTGCACATTATCAGTGTTATGTTTACTTAAATTAGCATGCACTTATCATATTATAACAACAAACGACTACAACGCAAACACAAATGTTCCTGAATATTTTAAACTTGGCGAAACCATCAAGCGACATAGCAAAACAATATAAGGCGTGGAATCCATAGGGCAGACGCGTTACAGGCCGACCATTACATACCTCGAAAAGCCAAAGAACAATTAAAGCGTGCAAGTTAAACTTTATTGGAATTAAATTAAACATCGAGCAGAAGATATAGGATATTGGAAGGAGCTTACTTCGGCCCTATGCTACTATTAGGAGCTTAAAATAAAAATTAAAAAAAAATTCAACTTATGTAGGTAGGTAGGTAGGTAAGGCTGGTGCAAAGTTACCCTCACACCTTCACTCGGAGACCATTACGGTCCATTGTGACGCCTTAATAGAGAGAAGAATAGAATAAGAATAGAAATATTTAGGATAGAAGAGAAAGAGAAGCAGACAATTCCAGAGTGTCCGGCGGGAATCGAACCCGCAACCCCTAAACAACTGACTTGTCCTTTACTGACTGGTCCACAGGGGCACTCTAAAAAATTTAACTTATCCTATGTAATACTTTTTTAATTACAACTTTTTATACCAATATGTTTGAAGATTTTCTCGTCTATTTTAAAATTTCCCTAATTTTGTCAACATTTCGTGTATTTTTTTGACACCACAAGCTTTTAAAATAATAAGAATTTCATCAAGAATGAGAATAGTTGACATCAAATTATGATTAAAAGATATCCTAGCATAATTGCTTTGCAATCATATTATTTTTTCACTTATCTTTAAATTGTTATTTGTAATTTTAAATGGCTTCGAATATAATGTTGGTTTTCAAATGTCATCACACTATTTTTATTATAATTGTTATGAAAACCATACTATTTTTAATGCACAACCATATTTAATTTTTTAAAGGGAAACATTAAAAGACACAATTCTAACAAGTGCTTGACTATCATGACAAAATATATGAATAAATAAAATAAAATCTACAAGTTTTTCTTCAACCAAATATTGTTATAGAGAATATAATATGACCATCGTGATCATGTCGTAACCATGGTTTTTCTTTGCGTGTGGAATATTAACATATTTCAGATTAAATCCTACTAATGTAATAAATGTGTATGTTTGTATGTTTAGATGTTTGTTACGCAATCATGCGAAAACAGCTTAATGGAAACAAATAAAATTTGGCACACAAATGGAATGTAACTTAAGTTAACACAGGCTACCCTTTATCACGATAATCAAGCAAATTCACGGAAATATAAAACAAATATATTTTTCATATTAATTATTACCTAAAGAGACTACCATTCGTCCCGATATTACGCCGAAAAAGTCGCAGGCAAAGGCTAGTAATTTTATATTTAATATATTGTGCTGCAGGATTCGATATGACCAATCATAAGGTTTTTATTTTTCTTTGTATTTATTTATATGTTCTTATTAATTTACTAATTTATTTAGGAAATGCTCCCATAATTTTTCAATTATATTTATTTGGTTGTTGGGTTTAAGCTGGTTTATATGCATTTCACTGGTACTTATGCCAGATCATCAGTAAACCTTTACCCAAATTCTTAAAAAAGTTTAAAATTTTTATAAGTTATATTTTTAAATTCTCATTATTATTATTTATTCTTATTCATTTATTCTTGTCATTATGAGTTACATTATTCTTAAATCAATATTATTGATTTATAATGACATTACAAGGTCTGGTGGACAGCATTCATAAATTGCTTGTCATGTATGAACTTAATATAAGTATGTATAGTGACATGTAAACACGTACTTAAATAAATTGTAATATTCATCACATAAACATTGAAATATTTTAAACCGTGCGAAAATTAACAACACGGAAATTCATTGAAAATTTATATTTAATTCTAAGCTAATAAAAGCCATAATCAAAATTAAATAATTTTTTTTTTCAAATAAAAATATATCTTTTAAGCAGTTCTGCTTATCTAAGGAAAATTTTGAAGTTTAATAAAATTTTAATTTCTAAAAGTTCAACTTATATTATGCATAATCTGGCTGGTTTATACGCAAAAAAAATTTAATTGCAATAACTACCCAGCAAAAACAGACATGCAAAAGATAGAGTGTATGCATTGGTTCCATCATGGGCTGAAAGTTTAAGGTGGTTCAGTTAAGGTGAAACATGGATGATTTTAATATTAACGTGCCGTTGGAGCTTATGTGTTTATATGAATATATTAATAAGAAAGCTTCACTCAATTCCAATAGGTGCATACATATTACATGCAAAGAAAAACCATGGTTACGACATGATCACGACGGTCATATTATAGTTTTTATAACAATATTTGGTTGTCGAAGCCAATTAATAGTTATTTTTGTTTCATTTCATCATATATTTCGTCACGATAATCAAGCATTTGATTAAATTGTATCATTTAATGTTTACTTTTCGTAAAAATTTCAAAATGGTTATCATTTAAAAATAGTATGATTTAAAAAAAAATAATTTGACAAAAACAACATTATATTCAAAAGCATAGAACAGTATGATTACAAATTAATCAAGCTATGATTATTTTTTAATAATAATTTGATTTCAACTGTTCTTCTTCTTGCTGAATAAATTTTTATTATTTTAAAAGTTTGAGATGTCAAAAAAATGAACAAAATTTTTGAAAAATTAAAGAAAATTTACAAATAAACGACAAAATATAAAAAAATATTGCTATACAAATTGCAATTAAATTTGTCAGTACAATCATTATGTGTATGTTACAGCGAAAGACAATAATTTGCTGTAAAAAAGCAAAGATTGTCGATTTCAATTGTAATCATATATTATATTATTATTGAATGATACTTTAATAAAACATAATAATAATAACTGGTAACCATTATATGTTTTAACCATAATCATACAATTCAATCATAGTATGTTGCTGTTCGATTATGGTTACCACAACCATATTTTTTCTTTGCGTGTAGGTAAGAAGAGATCCATATCTCACTAGTTGATTTTATTTGTTTACATCAGAGTTTGGTTTGGTTTATTAATATTAAGTATGGTACTGGAAATTCAGTGCACTGAATGAAACGATTTTAGTGCTAATGAACTAGACATTCAAAAATCTACTACCACTTAAATTATTTTATTTAGTGCTCTCAATTTTCACTACCACTAAAATCGTTTCAGTTAGAGGTAAATTATTTCTATCTGCCACTAGTTAGTGGTGTCTGCAATATTGCTGCATTATTTCTGAGAAGCTTAGTAATAATGGACACGATAATGCATTATAAATTAAATGCAATAAGCCCAACTCAGACTGATATTAATTGTTAAAGATATTTTACATGCACATCATTTATGACAAGCTATTTTAGAATTACGGAGGGGTGCCTTCTCTTTCACTATTGATTAACAAGGCACTATTGATTTCGCTTGGAACCAGTTCATAGTTTTTTTGTTTATAATTTTTGATTAAATGAAAAAGAAAGGATCTAATATTGATAAACGTTTTATTTAATGTCGGCAATTATGTATGGAATTCAATATCGGATAAATTTCCGCCTCTGTTAGCCTCACAATTGCAAGCACTTTTGAGCACATTTTTCATTACATTCTCACGGTATTTCATTAATTTCATCAAGAATATTTTGCTTGAGTTGATCCAGCGTTTCTAGTTTGTTTGCATAAACCTTGCTTTTCAGATATTCCGCTTTAAAAACAACAAAATTATAATTATATGTATTATTAAAAAAAATGATTTTTATTGTATAATTGTCTTTAATTGATTTTTTAGTTATTTTCGTAATTTATTTTTTTGTTTGACGATTTCTTGTGTTTTAGCGTTTTTGTTTTATTTTGTGGAGTCAGGGCATAAATAAAGCTTTGTCATCCATTTCTAATTTTTACAATATTAATTTCCAACCCCACAAGGTATACATTTTCAAAAAGCTTGTGAAGAGGGAAGTCGAATGTGGAATTGTTCATCTGTCCATGTTTTCGTTGAAATAAACTCTAAGAAGCACAGACCTGTATGTGTATCAATCTTTGGAATATATTAGAAAATTAATTGCTATCGAAAACCAGCACATTCGTCGCCTGATAACTTTCTGATATATTAGCAAATAACCACCACTGTATCTGTTTATTATCCTTCTGATAATTTATTTAAAAATATAATAATCCACTACACCATTTATCATTCAAATTGAGAAAATTCCAAATGAAATTTAGAAAATTCCAATTGAAATTGAGAATTTTAATTTTGGATTGAGAAAATTCCAAATAAAATTAAGAATTTCTATTTGGAATTGAGAAAATTCCAAATGAAAATGCGAATTTCAAATTGTAATTGCGAAAATTCCAAATGAAAATGAGAATTTCAAATTGAAATTGAGAATATTCCAAATGAATTTAAGAAAATTTCAAATGAAATTGAGAAAATGACAAAATATAATTATATATAAAAATTTTATTTAATTTTTAATAACACATTATACACTATAATAATATTATTGTGTGGTAAAAAAACAAAAAAGAACCAATGCAGGCTCGTAAAACGTTGTAGTGTGCTTTAAATCTCTACTGCAATCTTCGGTAATAATACATGTTTTTGAAGCATTAATATCCTCTTCTAAAAAGGTACATTTATCTTTGCTTTAACATTACTTTTGATTTTGGGTTCAGCATTGGTGAGTAGGGGTTCAATTGTAAAAGTGTGGCTGGAGTGTTTTCGAAAATAAATTGTAGGCGATTGTGGCAGGCAGCATTGTCACAAACCAATAACAAATACAAGTTCCGATAACTCAATCCCTAACTCTTCCCACCTATCAAGACCAACTCATTTGCGCTGTCAGCTCTAAACGAACCTCTACGACTGTCCATTAGAATAACACAATGTACATATGTATTTCAAATTTATAAAAAAAAAAACTCTATTGATTTTTAAACACATATGCACTAATGTATGCACATATTTATTTTTTCTCAATTTCATTTGGAAATTTCTCAATTTCAAATTAAATTTCTTAATTTTATTTGGAATTTTCTCAATTTCAATTTGAAATTATCATCAATTTCAATTTGAAATTCCTAATTTCATTTGGAATTTTCTCAATTCCAATTTGAAATTCTCAATTTCAATGAAAAATGGTGTAGAGCTATTCGTAACAAATTATGGATAAATTGGTCACAATTTGTCAAAATAGGCAGAAACAATAGGAAACATATAAGTATCTCTATACTGTCTGTCCGTCATTCCGTGTGAAATTTCTACAATATTTATGTCCACTCCCATAAAGTATATATTTTTTAAAAGCTTATGAACAGGGGAGTCGAGGAGATTGAGCAATTTTCGTCTGGCCGACTGTTCATGTGTATGTTAAAATCAGTGTTTTAAACAACGTCGACATAAAAAAGATCCATGTTTGATGTCAAACTCTCAGGAATACTCGGGTTTAAGATCAGCAGAATGGCCCAATAACTTTCTGAAATATGAGCAAATAAACACGACTGCCTCTGTTTTTAACATCACAACAATTTCAACTTTTCAGCTCTAGTAACTAATAGGCATAGTTATGTTTATTTATAGATATGATATGCCTCTAGAGATATTCGTAAAAAATTTTGAACAAATTGGTCACTAATTGGCCAAGTTATAGAAAAAAATTATTTGAAAAATATATTATTTTTTAATATATAAAATGTTTTAAGCTCCTAAATAATTTTAGAACATGCTAATGACACCAAATTATAAACCGTGCTTCAAAAATTATTTCTGACAAAATCTAATAAATCGGCTTGAAAATAACTGAAATATAAGTACAACTCCTTCGGTGTTTTTCTTAAAAATAACTATCAAATAATTTTAAATTAAAGGACTTGACTAGAAAAATATCAATAAACACTTTAAAGTTCATGATGGTCTTTACTGCAAAATGGCGTACAATAAATTTATATATGGGTCGAATCTAGTAAATATAAATTAACCATCTTCAAGGTCCTTATTATTGGTATCAAACAAAAGGACTTGACCAGTAGAATCTAGTAAATAGTGAAGTTGTGTAAAATCAACCTCTTACGGATTTGTCCCCTTCTTTATTTATTTATTTATTTATTTATTTGATATCCTGCATAACAAGATTAATATCTTAAAACAACACAGGGTTACATATTGTTAAAATTAAAGAAAACTGTTTACATTTACTAGATATCATTAATGAACGAATATAATATAATATAATGAGAATATTTTATTTAAGAAAGAGAAAAAAAAAAAAAAAAAAAAAAAAAGTCGTTAAGCAAAATGTTCAAAAATTGAAGTTTTAAAACGTGCAGCGTTGCTTATATTTCTGATTGTTGTTGGTAAATTGTTCCAGAGTCGAATAGCATAAACATAAAATTGCCATTCTGATATAAGACTTCGATATCTGATGGGAATTAGATTCTTAGTGCGATTAGATCTGCCAAACTTTAGCCTTACAAATAAATATCCAGGCATTTTCGAAGTAATAATTTTATGGAGGAATAACACGGTCTTTATTTTCAAAAGGTCATCAAATTTAACACCATATAGCTTCTTAGCATAGATCGATATACTATCAAATCTACGACGCGAGAACACATATCTCGCGATATTATTAAATAATACATTTAATTTGCGTGTTGACTCTGCATCACAGCAGGAATAAATTTCGCATCCATACAATAAAATAGGCATTAGATAAGTTTTAGCAAGCAGCAGTCGTATCCTCACTGGTGTGCAATGTTGAGTTGACAAAAGGGTTCTTAACATAGAGTATGTCTTACCACAGATATATATAACATGATCACTCCAAGTTAGCGTACTATTGAATATTATGCCAAGGTTTTTTGCAGTTTCAACGATGGCAATCGGTTGGTTATTTATAAAAATATTAGGCTGTATTATTACCTTACTAGTTCTCTTTCGTAGTATAATGCACTTTGATTTCCTAGGATTTAAACTGAGACCATTTGCTGTAGCCCATACAAAAACACGGTCTAAGTCACTATTAAGTTTTTCTACACAGGCTTCTATTGTCCTATCATTCCTGCTACTTATGTATAATTGTGCATCATCAGCATATAGGCGTATTTTAGAGTGTAGCAGCTGCACAGGTAGATCATTAGCATATATAGAAAATAATAGCGGGCCTAAAATTGATCCCTGCGGAACCCCTCTTAGTATAGGAAGAAATGATGACAATGTATTATTGCTTTCAACACACTGCATGCGATCTTCAAGATAGGAGGATACTAGTTTAATGGCAGTTGGTGAAAAGCTCATAAATTTATCAAGTTTCATTTTAAGAATACTATGATCAACAGAATCAAACGCTTTTGAGTGGTCTAACAGAACTAACATAGTTAAATGACCATCATCTATTTCACCCCTTAAATCCTCAGAAACATCGGCCAAAGCAGTTATACAGCTGTGTTTCGCACGAAAACCAGACTGTTGTTCGGTGAATAATCTATTTTCGGTAAGGTATGATGTCATTTGATTATGCAGGGCCCTCTCAAAGACCTTTGAAAAATAGGGAAGAATTGCTATTGGTCTAAATTCGCCATTTGCCTTAGGTATTGGTAGTACCTTTGCTTGTTTCCATCTTGAAGGAAATTGGCTGGTAGTAATAATTTTATTGAAAATATGACATACAATTGGTAAAAGTGACGGGAGCAACAATTTAACAAACTTAGGATGAATACCATCAACTCCAGTTGCATTCGACTTGATAGACGAAAAACTTAAAATAACTTCATCTTGACTAAGGCAAGTAAAAGAGAAACGATTGAACGAAGAATGACTTGGTTGATAGTCATCATAAAAGCTTGAGTCGGAGGGCTGCATTGCAAAGTTTACGAATTTTTCATTAAGTTCATTGACATTTGTAATTTGCCTGCCACTATTATTGTCGCTTTTAGAAATTCCAATCTCGCGAATATATTTCCAAGTTTGTTGAGTTTTGACAGAGTTAGCAAATTTCTCAGCATAAAACTTAGATTTGGTTTCTCTTATCTTTTTCGTAACTTTGTTTCGAGTTGAACGAAATAGTTCACGAAGCTCTGTGGTTTTATAGCGCTTCCATCTTTTATACGCACGGTCACGCTCAACTATAAGATTACTTATTTCCTGAGTAAACCAATATTTCTGCTTGGAGCTGATTTTCCTAGTTCTCACAGGCACCATTATATTAAACAGACTTGTAAGATGTTGTTCAAGAAAATCTAACTGTTCATCTATAGAAACCATAAAATAGATGCGGCTCCAGTCAATTCTCAGAAATTCCTCCTGCAGGGTTGAAAGATTTATATTTTTAAAATCACGAAAGCTAATAGTTTGCGGTGAAGTTTGTACTTGGAAGTCATATATCATAAAGATGAGATCATGATTTGAAAAACAAGGTGCAGATAATTGGTCATATATTAATAATTTGGTTTCGTCAGAGATAAAAAAGAGATCAAGTAATGTACTGCATGTAGAAGTAAAATGAGTAGGCATACTAGTGTTTGTTGGAAAAAGTCCTAATGTTTTCATGCTGTTGGTGAAACGCGATTCATTTAAAATATTTGAGTTGAAATCTCCGGCAATAATTACGCTATCATAAGATGTTGTAATGATTTCCAGCGTGTTCATAAAATTATCAAAACCAATACGCGCATTAGGCCTGTATACACAACCAATTAATAGTCGTCTTCCCTCTGTGGTTAACTCAGTGAATATATATTCAACCAGATTGGCTTCATTGAGGTCACTATAACCAGAATGAGCATCAGTCAATGCCTTTTTATCATTCGACGTGCATACAACTTTGCAAGTTAAATTATTTTTCATATATATAGCAACGCCTCCAGCATAATTCATTCTATCTGCCCTATATACAGTGTAGCCTTGTAGGGATACTAAACCATCAGGGGTTGACGAGTCAAACCAGGTTTCAGCCACTGTCACGATATCGACACCAGAATCTTCAAAGACCAACTTAAATTCATCAAGTTTATTATTAAGGCTTTGAGCATTAATATGACAGATTTTAAGTCCATTTCGTTGTTTGGACAAAATTCTAACCATATTTGCCATTAAATCTCTGGAACAATAACTATCATTATTTAATGAGGTCATTAAATAAGCAAGCACATATAATATTACTAGCTGCAACGCTACTTACACAAACAATGAAATCAGACGATATTAGCAAATTGACTATGATAAATGCGCATATAATTTTGATTATTAAAAATGTAGTAAGAAATTTTAAAGATATAATGAAAATATAAAATATAAGGGCTAAAGAAGAAGATATATTAATACTCATCGCCTTCCATAGCATCTGCACGAAATAAGTTGCTAAGAACGGTCAGATCATCAATTAGGATAGGTTCATCGGTAGGATTTAACTTCACAAATATTAGCCCACGCCTTGAGAAAGCAGCAAAAATTTGTTTGTTCTTTCGCAGTTTAATCGCTTCACGAAGTATACGATAGTTATTCGTTGTAAGATTTTCATTAACGTAGAACTTTACATTAGACGGTTGGTAACCAATATCATTAAGTGTGAAGAAGAAATCTTTATTCGTCCTTCGGAAAAACGATAGCGATTTTAGGAAAAAGTTTTTGTCATAAGGAGACAACATCTTTACAATAACTACTGCATCCTTAGAAGTGGTTTTGTGTTTGTTGTTTACATTTTGCAATCGGAAGATTGCTTTTATCGCGGGAGTTGATATGTTAATAGCTGAACAGATATTATCAAATACGGAAAATAGATCTTCATTATCAGAATATGGAATACCATTAATTCTGAGATCTGCTGCAACAGCGGAGTTTTCTTGATGTTTGATTTGGGTTTTGAGGGTATTTATTTCAAGCTTCATCCCTGCTAGTTCAGTATTAGCTATCTCAAGTTTTTCTACCCGTATGTTTACTGCGACAACCTCATTTCTTATTTCCTCAATTGCTTCTCTTTTTATTTTAATAACTTCGGACATCATTTGGTCCATTCTTGAATCAATTTCCTTCATTCTTTTGTCCATTTCAGCATTTATATGCATTTCAAATTCTTGTAATAAACCCATAATTTGTAGTGTTTGCTTGTCCAGCCGTTTATCGAGCAATTTAATGTATTTTAATGATGAATCTGAGTTAGACAGCCGAGGTGTCTTTGAAGTTAGCTCATTATCAATCGGTGTTGTTTGACATTCATCTCTAGATCTTTTTGATGTTTTGTTACAGTCAACGGTTGAACCAGCATCCATTTTATAATTAAAATAAATTTTATTTATTTATATGTATATATTTTCTTAATTATTTATTTTTTTCTTTTATTTTTTTAATTAATAAAATTTTTGTGTAGGTAATAAGGTCAGTATTAATTAATATGCTCTTCACTGTAATTTATTTTAAGTTTATTTGTTACTACTACTTGTCACGAGATGGCGCTTAATATTGGTAATCTTCCAGGTACATTTATAATGCAACTATGTCTGTCCTTTTTGTTATTTACGATAACAGCTGAGTATCAATTTAGTTTAACTTTTGAGTGTTTTTAAAAAATTAACAATTTTCTACTCCGAATTTAAATATAGATTTCTGATAAGCTTATTTAATGTAATTAAAGCCTTCTGCCCCCACAATATTGGTAAAAAACAAAAGAGCTTAAGCAGTAAGCAATAAAATTGTATAAGACTCATCATGGCGTCTGGATCAAAATGGCGGATATTTTTTTCTTAACCGCAAGCATAAAGGTATCAAAAACAAATGGCTTAAAAAGTAAAACTTTAAAATCAAAGATTGTGTCGTATATAATAAACATAATATCGTATCACATTAAATCTTAAATCTGAACTACACCATTATACCTACACCATACAAACTACGGGGCCATTATACCTATGAACATTTTGGTGATATTTATTATAACAGGAATCTTAATTTCTTATTCAAACATTTTTTGTATTTTATCTTTATATTTTCGTTATTAAGAATTTGTTTTCTATTTTATCGATTGTTTTAAGTTAAAAATTTGTTTAACATTTAAGTGTTTTTCTTCTTTAATTGCATTTACATTTGTTCACTATTATTGTGAAGTCACAATATTGAAGGATGGAAATTTTTTTTTAATGCAAACAATACTGCTAGAGTTTTTTCTTTTAATTTGTTACCCTGTTCTATAGTAAAACCTACAGACGTTCAATTAAGCACAAAATATAATAATCCTAAATGACGCAAAATTATTTGCTAACATTATATTATATGGCTTAAAATAGCACTTTCTATTATACTATATATATATTATAATATAATTCTTAAACGCTAAACATAACAAGAATAACATCTTTATTACAAATCTATTTAACATTTTCAAGCAATTTAAGTTAGTACGAGTATAATAACCTTTCAGATGAGTGCAAATTTATGTACATAGGTAAGTACATGTATTTGTATTATAAATATATGTGTCCATTTGTTCTCCTTAAATTCTGTCAATATCACTACGTGCTAAAAATATTTCCATGGAACTAAAAAAGCTCAATAAAATTCCTATTAATTTTGGCAAAGAAAATTTTATTGGCACTGCAACTTACAAATTCATGCAAAGAAACTTAAGTGGAAAAAATATAACTTACGATTAGTCTAGAGCTGAGTCAAACAAAAATTTTTGATGAGAATAAACAAGTGTCACATAAATTACAGTGTCATGCAATTCAAATGCACTTAGTACATGTATTTATTTTTTTTTCATAAATTTATAATATTTTTTTTAATTATTCATTCTTTACTAATGAAATAATTTAAGACACTTAATTTTATAGGAAAGCCAGAAACTGTTAAATATAAGCACATATATTGTTCTTTACATCCCCTTATTGTTTTAATTGATAAACAACAGCAATGAAAGTAAATCAAAAAAATCTTGTCATTACTGAGTAATTTCAGTGACTGTAACATACTTATGTATAACCTGATACGATAATAGTTTTTATCAAAAGTTTAACACATTAATTACTTGACACATGGCCATTAATTAAATAAATATAACAAAGCTGAAAATGTCAAACTGACTTTACATTTCTCTTAAGTAATGTTTGACAAGTTATCGCGAATCGCTTAATAACGCCAGAATAGCGCTTCGAAATGAAGAAAATTTAATCTAAAAAAAAATTTTAGGAATTTCATAGAACACTTCGTCTATTCTACCTGTTTAGTGATAGACGCTTATCTCTGATTAAATGTTTTCATCATTAAACAAAATTTGAAACGTTAATGAATAACGATTACCATCACTTTTACATCCATTGAAATTGACTGTTTGATGCGGTTTACATTCAAGTTCTTATTTCTATCAAAATAGAAAAGGCATTGACATTACATCAAATTACGAGCGCTATCGATCAATGCTGACTGAATTTTTATTGAAATTTATTTTGGTAACAACTTAATTTTCAGAAGTGGTCCTATTCACTGGCCCCGTCAAAGCCTCTGGATTGCTTTTGGGGAATGATGTATTGGAAGCCAATATTCAAGACACCATTTACGCCTTACAGCCAGATTAATTGGAAAAAGTAGTCTAATTTGGACTGATCAAATAGAGCATGTAACTTATAGCTGCGGCCGACATATGTGTGCCGGAAATCATATTTAAAAAATAAAAAATATTTTAGAAAACTCTTAATGTGAATCAAGATATATTTACTCCAGGTAGACGCATCGTGTATTTTGTTGCTACAAAAAACTTCCTAAATGTCAAAACAAACACTTAAACAGCTGATAAAAAAAGTAGCAAAGTGTTAGTAAATAAAAAATATTTATGAAACAAACACGTCTAGTATAAAACAAGGTATGTAAACTAACGAAAAAAGGTAAACAAATTTTGACATTTGGGAAAAGAAATGCATAAACAAAACAATTATCACCTGTGGACTTAAGTCTACCTGGTGTTAATATACCTTGACTTGAATGGATTTAACTAAATGGATGGAAATTGTCACATTTTAAAGTGTTTGCATCGTTAAATTGTAAAAATAACTTGCAATAGTACATCTACGACAGTCAGACGTCAATCTTATTACACACGATCACTTTTTAATTCGTCGATCAATGCAAAACACAGTTAACAGACGTTGCTCTAGTTATAGATTCAATATGCCCGTTAATTACTATCGAAGACAACATCTAAAGACACTTGAAACAGTCGAAAACAGGTGGCGTAGCTTACATGTATTAAGCGCACATGTATTAAGCGGCCGGGCTTACGTGGCCATTAGTTGATATCAGGAGTACATCGCAACTTACATGCTGTTGTCAGAAAGACATCTAGAGATTGCTGTCAGTATTGACAGAACACTGGATGCTAAACATTACATAATGTTGAAAGTCTTTCAGACCTCTTCTCCAAAAGGTTTCTAATAGACCCGAATTTGTTATAATTTTCTGGGCACGTCAGGATAAGACATCATCAATATGAAACATTTTCTGTTTGTATAAAAATTATCCCTCAGTAATAACTGACAAATATATTAATCATCCGTAATATTTATTAATCAAATAATGCAGTCTTAGTTTTAGATATGCTGAGCGTAAAAATAAACAGAAAAATTTTGAAAAATTCGATCTGCATCGCTACTTACTTGTGTACTTCTGCCAATAATAACACTACATGAAATAATTCGCCATCAATTTTAATCTGATTGAAGCATTTCGTATTAATTGGAGTTATCAATTACAACTTTTGTTAGTTGTGGTGAATAAAGGAATAATAGGGATTACCGAATATTATTTACGTTAGTGACGTAAGAAGCTAATTCCCATAAGTTTTTTCCTGGTTTTGGAAACCCTAAATAAATTTGCTTATTAATGAAAGCCCGTTTTGAATAATTAAAATAAACAAACATTTATATCTCAAAACGTAATAAGATATCTTGGTGCTGTTGCAGCACAATAAATATTACTTTTTGCAATAGCTTGAAATTTGATTTCTTTTCATATTTTTAAAAATTTTTTTAATATTACCAGCAAATAGAATTAAACCAACTATAATCGAGTTAAGTAAAAATTATTTCTCCGATTAAGAAAACAAAACCTTAATACGTTATATATGTAGATGCAAGCCTTGTTACACCTTAAATACAGTTGTTTCATGTCTGCGCCAAGTATGATCTTTATTTCAAATAAAAATAATCCGTTACTGAAAAACATGAAAAAAATCGAAATATCCACGTCACAAATGACATTTAAAACAGCACAAAATGGTGCATGTATCAAAAATGATACATAGCCTTAATTGTAAATTTTTTGAATTCCTAGGGCCCTGCTCGGGATTTTGTTATGTTTTCTTAAAATAATGACAATAGCAATGTTTACAAAATCTTAATACAACAGCATATGACGTTATGGAAATAAAGTTACGGTGGTATACCAAACGAAATGTATCATTTTTGATACAAAGCTCGAGTAAGGGTTAATGAATATTTTTTAAATTATTATTAATAAAAAGGCTGAATAAAATAATATTAATTTTTATTTTTTTAATTGTTAAAACCTTTTGAAAAAATCTTTTTTTTTAATGTGGTTATGTTACTGGGTTCACTAAATTAAACCTACTTATTTTATAAATAAAATTTTAAAAAGAATTTTTATAAAACTTCAATAGTTTTTGTTTATTAAAAATATTTTACGTTGTTATTGTACTGTTGTGTTGTATTTTTATAATATTAAAATAAATAAAAAATAATCAGTAACACACACAGTCCAGCTTTACTAAAAGATGCCCTACAAGTGTAGGAAAGTAAAGAGAAATTATAAAGAAATTGATTGTTTGAATATAATTTATTGTTTTGCAATATTAAGCTTAATATTTCACTTCCTCTCTTCTCATATTTAGTTCCTTTATACTAAAATTTTAAGTATATGTGCACGTAAATCGCTTCCCCATGACATGAATTTGTCGGTCACGTTATTTATTTTACTTTTTGAATTTTTATTTTACACACATACTGTTGATAAGTAAGTTTTTTATTTGCATACTAACTTTTAGCATGTGTTTCAAACAACATCAAATATTTAAGTTAATTAATTTTAAGTGGCAAAAAAAAACAAAACAAAACTTCAATTCATTTTAAACTACTAATGTGACTCACTCACACTAAAGTTAAAACAGCAAATAAGGCAATCACATGATTTTACTCTTATAGTTTTAAAAATATTTATCTTAGAACAGTTATTGTCAATCTTATTCTGTTGATAGAAGCTCTGTAATATTCAAAATATTTCTCACGCCATGGTTATTAATAAAAGAAGATACGCCTTATTACGAGGCCTGTATAATCTAATGTGTTCCTGGGCCTTTGTTGTTTGAAGATAATTTCATCAATGTTTTGGAGTGGCCATAATCAAGTCCGGTCCTAAACCCCCTCGAACACCTGTGGGGCGATGTTAAAAAAGTAGTGAGCCTTAAAAAATATTACAAACATGGCGACTCTTTTCGAGAAAGTTCAGAAGGCAATACCAGTGGATCGATATTGTAACCTTATAACATCAATGTGCAGGCAATAGGAAGCTACATATGTGTAAACAAAAGGGGCTTGCACCAAAATATTAACAATATGTTAGGTAAACATAATATCACAACTTTTTTCTAATAGTTTTTATGGTTTCAAATTAGTTGTCCTAGTCAATATCTGAAAAAATTATGCTTTTCTGATAAAGTGTTTAGTAATAAAAGATCTGTTAGATTTTATTGTTTCTTTTTTATGTATTTTAAAATTTAAATAAAAGAATAATTGGAAATGAGTAAACAATATGAAAAAACTTTATAAATTGTTTGAAATTTTTAAGGGTTTCTAATTAGTTGTCGGAGGCTGTATATTACTGTATGCATAAAAATTAGAAAAGATTTATTAACTGATATTCTATGGAATTTTGATTTATAAGCCTTTAATAGCTTGTGCAACTTGTTGCATTTGTTGCAGCTAACTTCATGTTTATTTTGATTAAGAACAAAATTCAAAATAAAAACTTATACAGAAAATTAAATCCAAATTATTTGAACAAGTAAGAGCACTATATTCGACTGTGCCGAAGTTTTTATACCCACCACCAATTTGATGTACTTTTATAGTACAAAATTTATTTATTTTTTATTAACAGTAAAATCGCTATGGAATAATCTCTTTATACTAAAATACTTATGTATCACTTTCTTTGTATAAATTCGATATGCTAGTAAAATGTTTTCGTAAATTTAGTCTTTTAATGAGTGTGGGCGTTAAAGTAGGCATGTCTATATAGTTTCTGCTAATATATAAATCTTAGGTGTTTCAATATAGTCCTTTATTCTTCCAAAATCTTTATTCATAGATAAATTATATGAATTTAAGATAAACCGTTATATCGGACGTGGGTGTAAATGTGGGTGTGTCACCTTCATTTTCTGGCGTAAAAATAATATTGACTAGAAAAATATATGTAGAAAATTCCATCATCATACATATAATTTTATCGGTTCTATAAGCTTTCAAATTTTGTTAACAGTAGATTACGTGGAAAAAGGGCGTTATATATAGTAGGCGTGTCGAAGTAGTTTCTTCTAATAAATTCATCTAAGACGTTTCAATATGGAGTCCTTTATTCTTCCAAAATTAAATGAATTTGAGATAAAGCGTTATATAAAAGGCGTGCGTAAAAGTGGGCATGTCACTTTTATTTTCTGTTACAACAAAGGGTTTGACCAAGAAGCAACTGCTGCAAGATTTCAGAATCGTACACCTAATTTTGTCAGTTTAGTTAGGTTTTAAATTTTAAATATACCGAAAAATACACTGTACGATATAAATTTTCGTCCACTTTGTTCTATAACTCCTTTCCTAACCTATAAATTAAAGCAAATTTTTTGGGAAAATTTTTTTTCACTCAGGAAATAGACATTCGAAATTTCATGGCTCTACGTTAATTCATTTGAACACAAGGAATATTATTCGATGTTGGAAGGGCATGGTTTTTTTTATCTACTCTTGCATTGCGAGCTATTACGCTCTTCCCAATATTCCGCTTAAGCCCATTTTAATACCAAACAAACCTTGTGTATAAGAAATATTTTGGCAAAATTTGATTCGGTCCGACCTCTACGTGCTTTCAACAGACGGACAGAAGGACAGACATAGCTAGATCGTCATAAAATAAAAGCAGGACTCAAAAACTATGTTCTTTATGGGGTCTAAAATAAATATTTTGATGTGTTACGAACAAAAACATATCTCCACTATTTTTTCGGTGAAAGACAAAACTTAAAAATCGAGGCCATGCTATTCAAATTCTAATTTCATTAAGTTGTAACTTAAATATAAATTTAAAAATTATACGTGAATATACCGATAAAGACTGCTGATGATGAAATAGTAGCTGGTTTCAAAAATACATTTCACTCGGCTAATATCAGAAGAGTTTTTCAATATTCTTTTATGATTACAATTTAATTTAATAAAATATTTTAAGAATTCAATAATAGAAAAATGAACTTTAGCCAGAATAAAAATGTTTTGTAATAAATTTATAAATAAAAATTTCTTAACAATTTAATCATTAACAATCAACAGACTACTTCTAAATAATTGTTATAAATCTTAAAACATATTCAAACTAAAATTCTTTATACATACTACACTACATCGCCTTACGAACAAAAATTTACGCAAAATAATATTTTTCTTAAAAAGAAAACATTAAAACCAGTAAAAAGCTTAAACAGGTACTAATTATTGTGGCTTTGAA
The DNA here is from genome assembly GCA_941918925.1 of Phyto melanocephala. Classification (NCBI taxonomy): domain Eukaryota; kingdom Metazoa; phylum Arthropoda; class Insecta; order Diptera; family Rhinophoridae; genus Phyto; species Phyto melanocephala. Next base: position 24,211,016 of record OW799236.1, on the reverse strand, counting down.
CTAAACAATTCACAAAAAAAATCACACAACAACAACTCATATTAAAAAAAAATATATGATACGGTCGGTCAAATGATTTAAATGCCTTTTTGCCTGGCTCTGTTAATACTTAATATTTGATTGTTGTTTTATTGTATTTCAGTTGATTACATTTTCAATGAATGACTCAAAATTCACTTATTGAATCAAGCTATTGCCTGCATACAGAATATTTTGTTAAAATGTGGAAAACTACACATAATAACTACTCGTATTGACAAATTGATAAGGGAACGAACAAACAGATAGACAAATAAAAACATTGAAAATAATAAGATAAACGTGAGTAAAATACCAAAAATATAATTATTTGTTTGAAAAAGAAGTACACATACATACATACATACGTGTATCTTAAACATGAATCTTAAAGATACATGTTTAATGCATAGTTGTTGAGAAGTTTTTTTGGAGATAGTTGTTAGCAGCAGAGAAACGTTTAGAAAAATTTACAAAAACCGGTAATAATGTTTGAATGAAACAATAAACTTATATTACTTTTTTCTTGGTAAATTCACCAAAATTTCAAAAAAAAATTTTCAAATGAAGCACGGCCCATGGTGTAATTACATATAGCGCGGAGAAAGAGTATTTTTTGTCTCTCGTTTTTTATATATTGAGTTTGACAATTCTTGGCACTGGAATCTCTGTTTTATATATGTATGGAGTTTGACAAACATTAGAATACAAAAAAATAATCAGCTGGGCTGGCACTTGTAGCTTGTTACTTTTTGGCCATTTATGTAATTTTTTTCGCTATGTCCAACTTTCTCCGCAAAATATATTTATATTTCCAAAAGCCTATCCTATATATTTGTGTCTTTTCAAGAGTTCTTATTTTTTAAGTGCAAGAGGAGGCATAAAAAACGCCTTCTCCAAGTTCAAACCAGTTAGCTTTTAATGATATACTTCAAAATACATGCAAATGCATGCAAAAAATTTTTAACAATTTATGTAAACAAACATAATTAACTCATGAAACATGGGTTTCTTTTCATATACTGTGAATACGTTTAAATGCATTTATTAGAATGAAGTGAATTTTATTAATATATACATATGTATAAACACTGCTCTCCAATGACAAGTTTATGTTAAAATCATGCATGTTTCCCCTAAATTGAATTACTTCATCATGGGTTGAATTAATGCATTCATTATTTCTTTTGCATGTCTTTTTTCACTGGGATATTAATTTAAAAAATTTCGTAGTTAACTTATTACATTTTTTTATTATTACTGCACAGTTATGTATTTAGTTTACAAAAAAAAAAATGCAATAAAATATACCTTATTCAGTAATGCTCCTGGAATAAATAGTTCTTCAAGCTTTATACTTCAAATACGAAATTGACAGTGAAGCAACAAGAAAGTATTGCTTACCTTTTGTTCTTTTAATTTTTTTTTAATACTTATAATTTGGCTGCTTACAATTTCTAAGGCTTTACTTAATTAAACAATTTGTAGCTTATTATTAGAGTTGCTTATTAAAAATTTTGCTCACTTTGTTCTATAATTGCTTTTCTAATTAATGTTAATGTCTACTATTAAGTAGTAAATAATATGACAAATGAAAAACAAAAGTCAATGACGATAAAACCCAAGAAAATTCCATTCAACAAATCACAAAAACGCATACCTACTAGATAATTAAGCTCTATGAGAGCCATTATCTCATTGAAGGACAAAATTATTTTTTTTTTATTTATGAGAAGACAATTAAGTGTAGCTGTACCCTTTAACCTTATTGACAAAATATGTATTCGTCCGATTATGACCTATGGTTATCCATTCTAGCTCCAAAAGACTGTTTAAACACATAGAACAAATTGTAAAACAAAATAAAAATTTGAAAATAATACAATAGATATTTAAGTTATCTTGACTTCAAAATATTTAATTCATTGCCAACAAAACTAACGAAGTCATTTTAATTCATCAGGTAATCGCAGTTTAAAGATAATGTTTTTTTGTTTATATTTTAAATATATAAAAATTTGACTTTTGAACTAAATGAGAGAAGAGAAAGAATTATTTTTTATCTATGCACTTTGACAGCCGCAGTTTCAAATGAGTAAATAAAACAATAATCAGCTGACCTATCAAGACAACCTGATTAATAAATTTACCTTAACAATGACTCTTTTATTAAGAAAAAAATTCAGATTGCCAAATTGTTAAAAATAAAATTTTTGCTAAACAAAAATTATTTTAAAGATCCATTTCAATGATTTTTAAAAATTATATATTTTTTATAACATTGTAGTTTATGCGGCATTTTTTTCGAAATTATTTAATTACCAAGATGTTAACTATTGTAACACTATTTGTAAATTCTCATAACTCGTTAATAATATTGTTAAAACGAAAAAATTTTAATAGAGATAAAAAAATGAATAAAATTTAAATAAAAATATTGCCCTCCGGGCCCGGTATAATGGATAGTACTAAAACTCTAAATGGATTTTTATACCCTTCACACAGTGAAAAAGTGTATACATATATAGGTTTGTCATTCCGTGTGAAATTTCTACAATTTTCATTTCCGACCCCATAAAGTATATATTTTCTGAAAGCTTATAAATAGGGGAGTCGATTAAGCTCTGTCAGTCTGTCCGTCTGACCGTCTGTCCGTGTGTATGTTGAAATCAACTTTTTGAAGCCCCCGACATAGTTTGGACCTGGGTAAGGTATTAATATATCAGAAATATTCGGGAGTAGATCGGTATTGAAAATCAGAAACATCGGTACATAAACACCTGAGATATGAGCAAAAACCCACGACCACCTCGATTTTTTTTTTCACAAAAACAACATTACAACAACAACATACATACATACAAACGTGTATACTGGTTAGAGAAAACGTGGCATCGAATCCCAGCTGAGCCAAAAAAATTTTTTTTTTCATTTTTTTTTTAATTTTTTTTTTATATTTATATTTATATTTTTATTATTATTTTTTATTATTTTTTTTTAATTTTTTTTTTTTTTATTAATATTATATACATAATATTTTTTTTTTTTAATTTTTTTTTAAATTTTTTTTTTAAATTTTTTTTTTTTTTAACATACATACGTGAATTTTTAATTTTACAATGGGAAGTTTTTATATATGTATGTTTTTATATGTATGTACGTATTTCATATGGGATGAATGGTGACACAAACCACTGTTATTGCATGACTACACGTTGTGAAGGGTATATAAGATTCGGCACGGCCGAATATAGCGCTCTTACTTGTTTAATATTTTTTTTTATTTTTTTTTATTTTTTATTTAATATATTATTTATATTTTTATTATTTTTTTTTTTAATTTTTTTGTATTTTTTTTTTTTGTTTTATATATATTATATATATAATAATTTTTTTTTTTAATTTTTTTTTAATTTTTTTTTTTTAATTTTTCTTACATTTTTTTTTTTTTTTTTGTTTTTTTAACATACATACGTGAATTTATAATTTTACAATGGGATGTATTTCATATGGTATGAAATAACTACTGTTATTGCATGACTACACGTTGTGAAGAGTATATAAGATTCGGCACGGCCGAATATAGCGCTCTTACTTGTTTTATTTTTTTTTTTTGGAAAAAAATTTAATTTATAGGTAATTTGCTTTGCAAAAAAATATTTTTGTTAACCAAATGCTAAAAAAAACAATCAAAATTTTAAGTGATTTTAGAAAATTTTATTTTTTTTATTGAATTATTTTTTAAAAAACAATCTGGAACAACAAATTATTTAAACAGCTAGCAGAAAGAACAATTGTCAGAGATTTAAATAATTTTAAGCTTTTAAACCAAACCGATTAAGGTTTACTTTAACAATTTTACGTAAAATCAAAATATATTCAATAGAAGTAAAAAAGATTTGGCAAAGGCCAATATAGCTTCTTCCCTATTTACCCTAAAGGTATTTTCCCTACAATTTAATAAATTTCTAATAACTTGTTAACTCTATTGAAGATCAGCAAATACCTACATTAAATATTGTCTCATTCTCACTTTTTATCAATTCTAGAAGTTAAAGTAAATTATTGTTTTTTTTTTAAAATTACATTAAATTTGTTTTTTTTAAGTTCTTTTACACTCTCTTTCTTTAATTTCCCTCTCTCTCTCTCAGTATTATAGTATTACAACATTATTATTATTACCTGCACAGGTGGTGCAGCCGTTGCATCGAGTTGTGAAGCATGCAGCTGTTGTTGACTACCATCTAAAGTTGGAGTGCGAGAACGTACTGCTCCCCCAACTGCAGCTGAATGTCTCTTTGGGTTTGTTGGTGGTGGTATTGGTGATGGCGTTAACCTGTTTGTAGACGCGGCAGTGGCAGTAACAGCGGCTGTTGTCGCCGACGTTTCACCATTCGTTTCGTTGGTACCTAAAATACCTTCATTGACGTCGTCATCAAATTTAACCCAATTTCCTTTTTTATTCAAATTTTTTAGGGCATCAGCATTGTCCGACAATGATAATGATGATGCATTTAAATCAACATCCTCTAAAGGATGTTGTATAACGGTCTGGTCCTGTTTTAGGGCACTGGGTGAGGAAGACATATTTTCGAACAGTTAACACAGATTTGAAGAAATAAAATTTTTTTGTTTTTTTTTTATATAAAAATATTTTTTTTTTTTTAATTTTTTTTATTAGAAGTATTGCAATGTTTTTAAATTTAAATATTTTTTTTAACTTTGTTTTGTGATTATCATATTATATAATTAGATTTATTTCAATGCTTTACTCTGCACCAAGATCATTGTTTAAAACAGATTTTTTTTCATTCTATCTTGCTTAAATAAATTTAACACTTTTTTTAGTAATTTTCCGTAAACTTTTATACCGTCTAGATCATATGTTTTTTCTGTGAACCGTTTATGAGTATTTAAAACTCAAAGTGTCAAAAAGCAACTGAAACTTTTAATTTTATTTAAGTCACACCCCAGCTTGTATTTGGTTATAACTAATACTACTGCTTGCCTAGCTAGCTTGATTGTACATATATAATTTTATTTTTGTTGTTTTTATTTTGTATACGTTTTCTACTTTGTTAATGCTAGTTACCTAACCTGAGCTTTGTGGTTAAAGGTATCTGTTTTATTTATAAATTATTTTTGTTGTTTTTCTCATTTTAAAATTTATCTACTCTTTCGTATATTACGCTCTCAGTTGTACTAGTTTTTTTAAACCCCGTTAAATGTATTTTTTAATGTTTATGAACATATCGCTCTCATAACGTTTATTTTAATACTTTGCATACGTTTCGTACACATAAACAAACGACGAACTCAACACTAACTCGGCTAACTTAGCAGTTTTATTGTTTAGGTTTTCGGTGTTTTATAGAAGAGATGAAGTAAAGCGGTTTTAATTAGACAATTTTTTAGCAAAAAATTGTTTTCAAAAATTTCAATAGATTCTCTATTTACAAAAAAAAAAAATAAAATAAAATTGTTTACTGAAGAAGGTCTAAAAGTTCTCTATTTACACAAAATGTTTAACTACGACTACATGTGAATATAATTTATGCATAAAAATAATTTTAAAATAAACTTAATATTTAACAAATATTTATTATTTATTAATAATTATAAGATCAATTCTATATTTAAAAAAAAATTTTACAAAAAATATTTAGGTTTAAATCTTATCAACTGTTTAACCAATTTAATTAATTTTTATTAACGAAATTCCAAAAAACATTTTTTGTAGACACATAAAACAAATGCATTTGTAAACTATTCGGGGACTCCAAAGAAGAAAGTTCTACGGATGTAAATACAATCACAAAAATTTTGTTTAAAAATCTCACCAACATATAAATTTCTTACTTAAAATATCTACTAGTAAATTAAACATGTCGCTATAGTTTTGCTATGTAAAAGGTGGTCCAACCATAAAGCACGATGTTAATTGTGAGACACACCTAAACGTCAAGCTATTTGTCCAACTTAATTTTAATTTTTTTTGGTTTAGTGTTTAACAAAATATTTTATGGAAAGGTACACAATTGAGCAGTACGTTAAGATTATTAAAGCTTTTTACGCAAATGAGCGTTCAAATCAAAATGCATTTGGTGCACTTCGTGATTTTTTTAACGTAATCAAACAAATGTGTTGACAATCAAGCAATTGTGCAAACCGGATCTGTGGGAAATGTGAAAATACCTGGGTATTCTCCCACAGTTCGTTCAATGAAAAACACTGCTGTTGTTCGCGATAGAGTGGCAAAACAGCCATCAACCTTGACTCGTCGTCGTGCAAAACAATTCAACATCTAGGGAACATCAGTCATGCGAGTTTTGAATAAAGTATTGTTTTTACGCGCCATTACGTCCCATTAACGGCTGAGATCAAAAGCCACTTATGGCTCGGTCTTTTATTGAGATTGCAAAAACAAAATTTAAAAATGTAGATTTTTATATTTTGTATGCTTATTCGTGTGTACGAATGTATATAGTGCAAAGTTTTTAGATTGTTCACTGTACGTTGCACGAACATGAACACACTCAACACGATGTACCTACAAGATGACGTGTTATGAATCAACAAAAGAAAAGATTGAGCAAGTGTAAGTCTGTTTCTCAAACACATTATATGTTAATGCTTATAGCTGCCTGTCTATTTTTTTAAGGGTGTATAAAGACTTAGCACAATTGAATATAACGCTCTTACTTGTTTTATATGAAACCCTATTCACAATTAGACAGTATCAAAAATAAGAAAAGAGTAAAAAAAACAAAAACAAGGAGACCAAAAATTTCAAAAGACGACCCCTACGTTTGGCAATAAGAAAATACAATATTGTGGTGGTTCATTAAGTTGGTAGAAAATAATATATTAAGGGAAAATACTAGTAAAACGTTGTTCTGTTTGAGAGAAAAACATCGATATCAATATTACTCCTTAAGATCTGTCTACATGAAAAGAAAAAACATGGTTGTGGTAACCATAATCGTAGAGCATCATACTATGATTCAATTGTATGATTATCGTTAAAACATATAATGGTTACCAGTTATCATTATTATGTTTAATTAAAGTATCATTCAATAATGATATATATGACTACAATTGAAATCGACAATCTTTGCTTTTTTACGGCAAATTATTGTCTTTTGTTATAACACAAACATATTAATTGTACTTTACAATTTAATTGTAATTTTTCTACCAATATTTTTTACATTTTCTCATTTATTTTTATATTTTCTTTAATTTTTCAAAATTTTTGTTCACTTCGTTGACATCTCAAACTTTTAAAATAATAAAAATTTATTCAGCAAGAAGAAGAACAGTTGAAATCAAATTATTATTAAATAAAATCATAGCTTGATTAATTTGTAATCATACTGTTGTCTCACCTATTATTTAATAATTGTTTGTAATTTTTAATGCTTTTGAATATAATGTTGTTTTTGACGAGTTAATTTTTGTAAATCATACTATTTTTTAACGACAACCATTTTGAAATTTTTACGAAAAGTAAACATTAAATGATACAGTTCAAACAAATACAAACAAAAATATCTATTAATTGTTTTCGACAACCAAAATATTGTTTTAGAAAAAATAATATGACTGTCGTGATCATATCGTAACCATGGTTTTTCTTTGCATGTATAAATGCCGAAGGTTTAATGAAATACTTAAAAAGGCTACCCTACGATCGGCAAAAGAAAATTTCAAAATGCCTTGCAATAATGTTTTATATTTGAATGTGTATGGAGCGCTTTTTGCTTTTATTGAATACATGAAAATGCTTCAATTATTTGAATACGAAGTGCAACAAAACAGTAAAATAAAAAGAACAATTTATTATTTTATATGTTAATAAAATTTTCTTGTAAATTTTTCACGTACTTGCTTCTACCTTCTTCAACAGTGCGTAAGGAAAAAGCACAATTATGCTGCTCCTGTAGGAATGAAATAATTTCATAACAGAGTCCTACATAGTGGAACATATGAAAGCTAAACCTTCTGCAAACACTCTTGGAAGCAGGTTAGTTTTTTGGTGGATTTTACATATTTTAAGCAGATTACACAGCCAAAAATCATATTTACGGTTAAAAACCATTTAATAAATTTAAAAACTAAGGTAAATCTTGACATATGGCAACACCAATCTAAAAATCAAAAGACAAAAGCACAAACAACAATAAATCAATAAGTGTTGCCGCGTAAATTTTTTATGTCTAATAAAATTATGGTGGTAAAACTTTTATGGCCATTGATTCAGAATCTATTAACAATGTTCGAAGAAAATATTTTAATGAAAAAAAAAACAAAATATTTAATTTTATTCAGAAATTAAAGCCTTTTTTCAACTATACCAAAACTTAATTACTATCGTTTATTATTGAAAGAATATCCCTTTTTGTTCTTTCATATGTAAGATCAATTTAAAGATAAAGTTGTTGTAGTGATTTTTTATATATTATACCATACATTTTTAAGTTGAAATAAGTTAAAATAGCCTTGAGAATATAAAATTATTTTTTTTTAGCCGTTATAAAAGTAAGAATTAGACTAATACATACTTCATAATAAGATCTGACAGAAAATTCCTTAAAAGTATATATATATAATACACATATGCAAGGTTGAAAGAATAATTTTTAAAAGAGGAACTATTTTTTGCACTAATAATCAGATTTCAGGGATTGTTTTTTATTAATATCTTATTTATTGATCGGCAAATCTATTTCTTTTGACACAGTTTACGTACATCCTATACGATCGATTTCAATAAAAATGTATACAATTTGAGAGCAATTTTCTTTCAAATGTGCTTGATAAGGAACCTTTTAAAATTGGTATAGTATTTTTAGAATTATAAGCGTTTTAAGTTGCTTCTAACCATTGTAAAGAGGTATTGTACGAGTGTCACAATTTTAATTCCCTTTAAAAAGATGGGATTTACTTTCAAAATACTTTCGTAATAACTTAAAACTTTGTGGAAACTAGCTAAGCGGATAGAGTACTACAAGTTTATTTTAAATAAGCAGTAGTTTTTAGGTTTAACTTGTTCCTTTTTTTATTTTAAACTTCTTATATTATACTTATTTTATTAATACTAATGTAATATTCAAATATAAATAAACAGATTTTATAGTATTTATTTTTTATCAAATTTGTACTGATCTGTCAATATATATACCCATACACTTAATAAAAGATTTAAAAATATTAACAAGGTCATTAAGACAACGTCGCAGATAACTTGTCATTACGAAATAATAAGATTAACATTATCTTTGTTACAGTAACCGGTGTCGAATAAGACTAAATAAACAAAACTTAAAATAACTTAGATAACAAACAATAGATGATAACGAAAAATAACTATAATAATTATGTAAAAAGCCGTGCTGCACCAAAAATTATTATTTTTTAGGTGTGTTATCTGTCATTTTGTATTTATTAAACACTCAAATTTTTAACACTTAGAAACAATATAAAAAGTGTAAAATATAAGAAAATACTAAAATTATGTATGTCTAAGATCAACTGAACCACTACTGTGTTATCGCCTTAAGGGAAAAGTTTCCTAATCAAATTTAATAATTTTCTTAGTAGTAATTTAATAAATAAACAAACCATATATCTGTGGCTTGAAGCTAAAAAGGCCAATGTCAAAATATTTACTTTTGAGAAAATTGGAATTGAACTTTAACTTTTGTAGATGCTTTCGTAGTGACATTGGCCAGCATTTTATTTATGAAGCTGTTCTGGGTTAAATACGACTTTAGCTGTTTTACCATAATGAAAAAGAGCAAGAAAACATATCTAATGCAATGATTTACTCAAAAAAGCAAAAAAATTACATTGGCCCTTGTAGCTCCAAGTCACAGATATAAGAACTATTTACTTTTGAAATAATCAGTTTTTATAATAAGTAACTAAAACGGTAACACCAATTAATTTGTTGTTGTTTAGAAAAAAAAAACAAAGCACAATCATAAGTTGTGTTCAGTGATGCCAAGTTTTTACAAACACAAAGTGGGAAAATGTAACCTAAAAAATATCAAAAAAAATTAACTAACAATTCATGTAAAAGCATATTTTTATATTCTTTACTAAAATTTAAAAGATAAATCGGCTTAAAAACACACTTGATTTCGAAATACAGTTTAATGTAAACCAACGTAAGGTAAGGGGAGTTTTTAAAACCTATAGAACTTGCGATAGGTTCACTGTAAAACTAGCTGTCATACCTATGAAGTATGAAACTACGTTTTCCGTATGCTTTGACAAATTACCATACAAGGACTTACACCAAAATAATTTTCACAAAAAATGGAAATTTATTTCCAAAATTAGCGCTCTATTTGTCAAACTTATAGAACACTTTAGAGTTTACGAGGCGAATCTCCCATTCAAGGCTACTTTAACTCTTTTGGACAATAATTATCTAAATCACGCCCGTACCGTTTACATAGAAGAAGCCACCGCCGCTGTACACGCGAGTGTGACAAAGGACTCTTATTCATCGATTTGACGCCTTTTGCAGCAACTCGGTTTCGTGATTTAAGATTTTTTTGTTCCACATGTCATTGCAAAAAGTTTTAAAGGAGAAATATTTCCAACATGTTATACAACTATCATTTTGTTGAACAATTTTGGTAACCGAATTATCTTAAGACGTGGATCTGTAAATTGGACAACTCATTCGTGTGGTTTAAAAATTTTGCACTACTTTTTGTGACTGTCTCTGGTCTATGCGGTTTATTTAGAAGCCAACATTTGACGCCCGAATAACAAAATAAGACCGGGTACGCTCAAAAAAAGGGTGCAAAACTAAATCCCCAAATGACACTCGTAAGAGTCCAAATGCTTGAAATTATTTTGAAATATTAAATGACAAAGAATTTGTAAACTAGTTAAGTCAAATTTTGATCATTTTATTAAATTTGTTCTTGCCTTTAACTTAAGCTAAAATTTTTATTTTTCTATAGAATTTTTTGTTTGTTGAACTTAAGAAAAGTTCTCTACATCTAAAAAGCACTCATTATAAGTATTAGAACTAATAATGGAATTTGACTTCAAGCATACCTCCGGTCTTTTAAAAAAAGTTTTAAACACATTCTGCCACAATGCTTTGCTTATTCTTGCATCACAGAATTTTTTATTTAAGAGCATAAATTGTTTATCGTTTATTAATTTAAAAATTATCCTTTAACTAGCACCAAAGTAAATAGTTCGGCGACGTTAAATCACAGGAACAAAACAGGCAATAAGTATTGCCCAATCGGAAAAGAAAACTCTCATCTAACAACTGAATTAGACACACAAGGTTGTGTGCCTTGGAGAGCCGTTTTTTAAAATCAAAGATCACTGATATTAACATTAGCGAATTTTGGGCACAAAAAATTGGTTATCATTGTTTGTTAGCATATAAGTTCGTAGTCATCTTAATTATTACAAAAATAAATGGGTAATTGCTGCCACCTAGCCTAAACCGCACCATAGAGTTTTTTTCAATTAGTCATTTTTTGAGAAACATTTGTGAACTTTGTGTGCCTCATACTCTACTTTATTTTGTTTGTTTACGTAACCACGCATTTGGAAATGTTTTTTTTTTAAACAAATATTGTTTAAGTTATATTTTTCAAATCTTTGTAAACGTGAAGCCTGATTATCAACACTTCGCTATACAGCATCTACTTTTGTCTCACTGCGGTCCTACGGACATTATTTTTCTGCCTATTAACAACTATAGAATCGTAAGCCTCGAATTGAATTGAATTACGCGATATCTGAAAGATCCAAACTACGAGGCAAAAAATGTTCGAGTAAATTTTTTAAAATTTTTAAGATTAATTTTTACATTTAAGATCTGTTAAACACGAGTGTAGCGTATTGTAGTCAAAACTTTCAAAAATTTTAGTCTTTGATAAATAATGACAGATCAATTCTTGAGATTTACTTAATAAACTTAGATTTTAACAAGCTGGTTTTTGGTTATTCTTATTTCTGTTAAATAAGAATTTAATTATGTATTCTTTTGTAAGAATTGTTTGTTGGAATTTCCGGTTATAATGTATATATTTCATAAAATTAAGAGTTTTTAAAACTTTTTAATTTATTTCTTGTTTAAAAAGCCAATAAAACTTTTTGTTAAATTTTCTATTACACCTTTTTTATTGAGTAAATTGTATACCATTCAAATTTTTTAATAATTGTACATAAATTATTTATCAACTATAACTCAAACAACACAAAACATAATCGGCAACCCTGTTACCTTTTCACATAATTAGATTCTTTAAATTTTTCGCATTTATTCGTTTCGTTTTTAACTTTTATTTTTGGCGACTGTAACTTAATCATTCATGTGTTTGTTTTAGATTATTATTCTTAATTTATTTTTATTGCAGGTTTCTCTAAAATTCTTAATGTACATAATATTTCATACATATGTATGTATGTACATGTACATACATATATACACACATAAATATACTTAAACATATATGAGTTCTAAATAATTGTTTGTTTATATCCAATACCAGTACCACCATAGATGAGAATAGTATTATGCGTTTGTAATAATATTTGTAAAATAGAAAAAAAAAATTCAGAAACAGGTTTTATAATTAATAACACAAATATTGTGGCTGTTTTGTATTTAGAGTGGAAATAAATTTTTCGCAAATGTGATTGCTGTGTTTTTGTTAAAAGCAACAATGCTATAACAATTCCGAAGAATTTGATTTCACAAGTAATATATGTAGATCAGAGGCTCAATTCTCCTTCTGTGAAACTGTAAAATGAAAATTTTTTTTATATTAAAAGACATGGTAGCACCATATGATACGAGAAATGAACCCCAAGCATATATACTTTCCGAATTATGTTTCCTTCGCTCCATTATTAATTCTAACTCTTTTCTGGTTCATTCCCGAAAATCTTTTCAAAAACTACATCAAAAATTTTGAAAAAACTATATCGTAAGGCTAAAAGTAACTGGACTTGACCCACAATAATTGGCGTTTCTTTTTTATTAATAAGCCTTATTTTTTTGTCTCATTTTTAAATTGCAAACAATAAGTTTATTATTAGAGTTAAACTTGTTGTTATTAAGCATGTGAAATGGTTTTGTATTGCCGACCCTGACATTTGTTGTGGTTTTTATGGGCAACCACGTTTGTCTTAAAATCAAATTTTTCAGGAGAACCACAAAACCGTTTTATATAAAACAACGAGTTAGGTATTAACCTTTTAAACTTTTTTTTACTATTCATTTATTTATTTATTTGTAATTTTCTTATACAAATTTCAAACAAATACTATTTTAAAATTAGATCATAGCGAACACCAAAATAAGCAAACATTTGATCTTCGTACCACGTGTGTGCAGATAAAGCAGCGTATGTCAACAAAGGTTGTACTCAAGTAATATTCTACTTCTAGTAAACTGAAAAATTGTCAGAAAATAACTTTTAAATGTGTTCAGTTATGTGGTTGTGTGTGTGTTTTTAATGAAATACTTTGCCATTAAGCACACGTAAGTCAACGTATACTAATACGAATGAATATATATAGAAGTAACGTTGTTATTCCATTAAAAAAATCATAATGGGTCAACTTATTTCAGAAATTTTTACAACAAACCAAAGGACGTTTAAAGCCAAGCAATATGGTATTATTAACACAAAATGGTAAAAAATTAACATACGCGGTTGCCCATGAAAACCACAGAAAAAAAATATTAAAAAGGGGTATCTAAGTAAGAAAGCACTTTTAAATTTACTGTAATTTTTTGTGTGCAAGTCGCAACTCTAAAATTTAGCAGCTATCACATATATTTATTTCGATTATTAAAAAATTAAGTTATGCCGAGACTTCGAAAAATTTCTAGCTCAGAAAGTGCACCAAATGTGTCAACCATTCGAAGAGTGGTCACGAAATTTTAAGAAACGTCGTTGGTTATAAACTGTTAGACTACTGTGCTTCAACGTCCCAGTAAGTCTCTTGAAAACATTGCAGATGCAAACAAGAATATAGCCGAAAACATCAAACCGGCATCGTTCTCAACACCTTCAATTTTTACGAAGCACTACGCGGCGCATTCAAAAGAAAAACAGCAACCTTGATACGTACAAAATTCAGCTTACCCAGGAGCTCAACCAGCAGCTCATGGAAATCGCTGGCAACTCGTTCAAATCGCGAGAAAAACAGAAACTTGACAACAGGGTTCTTGTTGCCTCAACTGAATGGCATGGATCTAGACAACATTTGGTTTCAGCAAGATAGCGCCATCTACCACACCGTAAATGAAACAGTTTATTTATTGCAGCAACAACTTCCTCAACAAATTATTTCAAGAAATTCTGATATCAACTGGACACCAAGATTTGACGATTTAACGCTGTCAGAATTTTTCTTTTCGATCTTGTGAAATCTCGGGTTCATGCAAATAAACCAGAAATAATCTCAGACCCCAAAACTGAGATCCAACGCGTCATCGGTGAGAAAATGTGAAAAAATCATGGAAAATTTTAATACGAGACTAACATCAGAGACATAGTGGCCATTTAACGGATATTTTATTTAATATTTAATCGCAACATTCATTTTTAACAATTTAGTACTAACATTTTAACTATCTCAAAAATTATGTGTTTTGCTTTTAAAATGAAAAAGGGAATTCTCACTGAGACACCGTTTATTTAATTTCCCTTTTTTTTTCTTAGTCATAATTCTTGATAAAGGAACCGGCTATGTAAAACTCAAATTTAATAAATAAATTTTAATAAATCGAAAACTTATAATTCAATATTGAAAATTTAAGTGTTTAATTTTTTTAATATTCAACTTTAACTTAAATTTTAAATTCTTCTATTCTTGAGCGAAATTTCAACTTTAAATCATTTATACTCAAACTCAATTCATCATAATTTCTTCTTTTTCTTTGCCCTATTATTAATAGGATCAATCATTTAGTATAAAATATGCATTAGGTATTTGAAGTGCATCCTATTAGATTACTTTATATCCTTGCAATAAACAGCCACGTCGACTTCCAATACATTACACCAAACTAACAACGAAAAGAGCGCAAATGATGAAAGGAGAGGGCAACAAAAAAGGCCGTTAAAAATTACTTCCGCTACATCCATTATATGGGTCCTATTGGTAGGAATGTGTAGCACATAAAACATAATTTAAGAAGCAAACAATCCTAGCATACTGAATATTACAACTTTTTTCTTTTATGCATTCAGCGCTTTTTTTAAATTTATTTAATTTTTTTTTCTAACTGCCAACAATCATAAATCATAATTTTTCGTAACAACGAACTAGTTTGTAGGGAATATTAAGAAAAGCAGAGGTGCACAATCTTGTTGATTATATGTTTCTTTTGTTTATTTAAAAAATAAAAAAGCAAGTGAATAAAGAAAAAAACCGATTATATCCCGATGCTGATGTCAGAGCTCAACAAGAGATTTAAAGTTCTTATAGCGACAAGAAACAAACTTTGTTTTTACTAGTCTATTGAAAATGGTGGCAAGAACGGCCTCTTAAATATATTCTTATAACCTTGAAATCCTGGTAGCACTCAGTTGACACCAGTATTTAAGCTAAGTTCTGACTTTAATATGGAAAACGTCTATAAAAGCCCTCGATTTCCCCACCATAAATTCGCTAAAGTTTTGATACATTATTTTCTCTTGAAATAAAACTAAAAAAAACCTTAAATAAAAAATAAGGCTTTTTTATAGGGAGAAGAACCATTCGCAAGTATATTCAATACTTTTACACTATACTACTAGAGCATAAGGACATTCAGTCAAATAATATACTTTAATGATGGATGACTCGGAAGCATCAAAATCGAAAAAAAGCAAACAACAGTTTTAGTAGGGGCAAGAATGATAGAAATAAAGAATTGTGGTCGGTAATTCGGAAACAATCTACGTCATTTAACGGGAAATCATGCCCAACAGCGCAATTTATAATTATTGACTAGGAGTATTGACTAGAATGCGAAAAAAAGAGATGGAACACACCATTTGACTGCCCAGCTATATAAGAATCAGCGTTTCGTTAAGTTGCCCATAGATGCGTCACTGAGCGACCTAGTAAATTTTGTTATGAGTAGTGACTGGTTGATATGGTGCTTTTATTTTTTATTTTAGTGTGTCGCAGAGATTGTCATGACTTTTTAGTAAAATCACTCATTTTCAATTAAATAAAAAAAGAAAAAATTTATCAAGTTTTTCTTTTTAAAAAATATCATATAAGTAAAGTAAAAATATAATTAAAAACATATGAAAAAAAATTAAAGAATAACTTTATATTAAGAAAAATTTAAACAAATATGTATATTCTCTATAGAGGGAAATTAAAAAAAAACTAACTTTATGAGAAAATATTCTTCAAAAAAAAAAAAAACTTATTGACAAATCAACATAAAAAATAAATAAATCAAAACCTTTCAATAAAAAAATAAGAAAGAAATTTTCTAAAAAAAAATTAAAAAAAAATTAATAAAAATTTAAAAAAAAAAATATTTAATAAATATTTTAAGAAAAAATAAATTTATAAAAAAAAAAAATTAAAAATTTTCTAAAAAAATTTTAAATTTTCTGAAGAAAAGATATTTAAAAAAGAACTTAATTTTTTTTAAATTTTTAAAGAACAAATTTTCTAAAAAATTTATAAAAATTTTCTAAAAAACTTATAAAATTTCTAAGAAAAAATTTAAATAATTTAAAAAGAAAAATTTATAAAATTTTTAAAGAAAAAATATATAAAAATTTTAAAAAGAAAAATTTATAAAATTTCTAAAGAAAAAATTTATAAAAATTTTAAAAAGAAATATTTGTAAAATTTCTAAAGAAAAAATGTATAAAATTTAAAAAAAAAATTATGAAATTTCTAAAGAAAAAATTTATAAAAATTTAAAAAAAAAATATAAATTTATTTTGTAGCAGAAACTTTGAAAATAGAGCCCCCTTACGGTACCTACTTTACACATTGCAAATCCCTGCTCTGAATCTTCTATTGCAAGGCAAAAATGCAAAATAAAGAAACAAAAAAAAAAGAAAAGAAAAAGGAATGTTTAACAACAACAAACTAGACCCAATCTCAACTATATTTGGTGAAAACAAGCTAGCAAGCTTTGTTTGTTGTACGTGTAAGTAAGTAGCGTCAGTTTTATTATTGTTGTATCCAAACTCTTAAACAGGATATTTATCCTGACAGCGCAAAAGAGAAACAAGTAAATAAAAGAAATTTGATGGGAAAAGTTTTAAATATTTCTTTTTTCACTAAATTACATTTAGGAGATTGTAATGCTATTGTAAGATCTTTTTTCTTAGCAGTTGTTTACAACAACATTAGTTGTAAATTTTTTTAATAAATGGTGCAGGACAAGACAAGCTTAGACAAGTAACTAAAATAAGTATAAAATGGAATTTCACTGAATCACACGCTTTTTTGAAAAAAAGAAATTTTAAAGGTTAACAAACATCATAAACCTGATTTGGACAGGAACTTATTCGAAGAAAAATATTAATTTTTAGAAACTCTAAAAGTGACTAGAAGATAGAGCATAAATAACAAGTTTAACATCATTCAAGCCCTCCACTTTTTTTCGAAGTAATTTTCTTTTATAAATTTTTTAACTGATACATGATACACTAAATTGCACTAAATTTATCTAAACGTGGTCTTTATAATTTCGACAATGGTTCTAAGTATATTCATTATAACGAATTTAATCTCCCACTCTCCTTTTATTGAAATTCTTTCCGATTTGTTTTTTTTTTCAAGTAGAGTTTCTTATCGATGGAAAATTTATCCGGGATTTTTTTTTAAAAAAGGGTACCAAAAAATTTGCCAAAAAGTTAGAACTAATAACTAACTAATAAAAACGATAAAAAAAAGTTTGAAAATTTTCCACAAAGTTAATTATTTTATTAAAAACTCTACTTGCACTAAAACAACATCAATATTATCTCGAAGTTCGAAAGTGGCGATACACTGCCTTGTTTTTATACAAATTTTGAAAAAAAAATAGGAGATGCCACAAGTTTGTAATATTTTGCATTGCATCTCTAAAGTAGACAAAAAAGCCATTTTTGAACTCAATCAAAGCAAGAATTTGGATACCTCCTTTCAAATCAAAATGTAATACTGCCATACCAAACACAATGAAACTTTACAATTCCTCTTAAAATACAGATTTTTAGGGATTTTTAATACTTCTCTATATGCAAATAATATTTTTTTACGTCTCTCACTTTTGTAACGGGTGTGACAGTAACACACGGCAATAAGCATCTTTAAGCCCTGAAGATATTGTCTCCCGTTGAGAACTTAAAGATAGATCACCACATACGTAACAAAATAAATTTAGAGATTTGTTACAAATCCTTGACGTTTTGTTGTATTGTATCCCACTGAAATAAAAACAATTTTGTTGCACATTTTTTGGTGTTCTATTTTTGAAAATCGGATGACTGGTTCTCAAGTTAGGAGGAAATAAGTCTCCGTACCTGACTAATTTAGGGGGGAAAATTTGCCACGCCCATAAAAAAAAATCCCGATCTGATGGAAAAAAACCGACGAATTTGAGTTCAGCGCGTCAAAATCCATATAGTCCACATAGTTTTATTAAATGGGAAGACAAAAAATTATTTTTTGCAGAGCAGTGTAATTAAATTAGTAAAAATTAAAAATCTTAAATGTATAACTTAATAATATCACATTGTAAAATTATTTTGATTTTGTAAATATTTAATAAATTAATATTTTTAAGTCTGTGATATACCCAAGTCAAAAAGTGAATAGCTATTTCATGTTTTGTTTCAAAAGCCCTTAAAGTCCTTCTTTTAATTTGCAATCTTGTGTCCGTTCCAAACACAGCTGTATCACTGCTGTCGTAGAAGTAAGTGAGAATATTCGACAGAAACTTAAAAATGGCAATATTAACATTTTAGTGCTGCTTGATCATTTCAAGGCTTTTGATACTCTGGACCATGGTATTCTTACAAAATTAAAATAATTCTTTAGATTTAGGGGTACTTCAACTAGACTGAATTTTACTTCTCTCTCGGACGGCGTGCAATCTTTGTTTGTTAACAATTAATAAACAAATTCTCTACCTTTATTTAGAGGTGTGCCTTAAGGCTCTATTGTATGGCCACTTTAAGGAAAATTTTTTTCAATTTTTTAGCCACATAATGGCTTTTGGCTCACCCTGTAGTTTATTGCGTATTATATGTAAAGAAATTTTAGAGGTTTTTAAAAGCGCTTAATACACCTCTGTGCCACTAATAGGGTCCTATTAAAGTTCCAAGCATACGGACAGACTGTCAGTCGCACATAGTTAAACCTATTTCTCATTCATAAGGTTTCAAAATATTTAATTGTATAAATTATAAAAGAAATAAGATAATGAGTGATCCAACCTAAACTTTAATCGTGAGTCACACCTAAACGTCAAGTTTTTTGCCCAACTAAATTTGACTTTTATGTGTTTCGGTGATTGACAAATTCAACCATGAGAATTACACAATTAGACAGAAATACATTTCGTGCACTGTTTCTTACCATAATCGACCAAATGTGTTCGATTATGCGTTAATTTCAGCAAATCGAATCTGTTGGAACTGTGAAAACAGATGCGTATACCCGCCTCGACTCATCGTCATGCCCAACAATTGAACATCTCACAAATATCACTGATGAGAATTTTTAATGAAGATTTAAATTTACATGCCTACAATTGACTGAAGAACTAAAGCGTAATGACTTAAGCGTGGTCACTTTGAGCATCAGCCATTAAACCATCATTCTTTATTCTGTTAAGATTGCAACAGCACCCAAAAACATACTTACGTGGTTGTCTGAAGTTTAACCGAACCACGCCTGAAACCGTTTCCCGATTGGGATAACTACGGCCACTACGTGCTTTCCGAATATTTCTTGCCAATAACCAGTCCAAAACATGTTCTGGGGGCTTACCGGTTCCCGTGGTATCTGATAGGTCTTTGGTCAGCCTCGAATTCATGTTCTTGATCAGAGTATTTATATTCCCAAGATTACGGCCTCAAGAAGCCAGAGGTGTTGCTCTCACCTCTCTAACCCGTACTAACAATCAACCAAGGCCTGGGAAATAGCCAGGGGTACAAGCCCCGGGGGGATAGTTGAACAGACAGAAGTGAATGGTGATTTTACATTGTAGAACACTTTCACCTCAGTGGATTCGTTAACAAGCAGAACTGCGTCATTTAGGCGAATAAGAATCCACGAATGATTGATAAAAAGCCGATGTATTTACAAATAGTGACTATTTGGTGCGGCTTATAGGCTTCTGGCGTCGTCGGGCCGTATTTCTTCGAAAATGAGGTCAGGCAAGTAGTTAAAGTGTGTTAAATTGTGTTCGCTATCCCAAGATGATAACGTACTACTTGTGGCGAAAAATTGAGGATATCGACCTGAACCATATGTAGTTTTAACATGATGGTGCCACTAGCACACACAGCCAACGAAACAATGGCTCTTTTTAGCGAGAAATTCAGTCGCCGTATTATTTCACGTCGTGGCGATGTGAGTTGGCCACCACTACCATGTAATTTAACACCGTTGGACCTCTTTGTTTGGGAATATTTAAAAGAAAAAGTGTTCATTAATAAGCTAAGAATATTTCAAGGTCCTCAGATTGAGATAATTCAGTACATTAAGAACATTGAACCTCAAGTATGTCTCAGTGTTATTGAAAATATTGACCATTGGATAGAAATATCCCACCTAAGCCGTGGCAAGCATTTGGCGAATATTTTGTTTCACACATAATTGTTATAGATCCTTCTCTCATAATTGAAAATATTAAGGCAATTCTCTGAAAACTTTTTTAGTTAGACCATCCTGTATAAAATTGTTACCACAGGCAAAGGACATAAAAATATATAAAATATCAAGAGTGTCAGAGTGTTATATACTTTATAATTTTTTTTTAGAAAAAATAAAGTGATGGGAAACAATAAAGTCAACTTTATGTTAAGACTATATTCTGTTATTCATACAAAATTTTGAAGTTTATAACAGGTCTGCAAAACATCTTTTTAGCTCTTCTCCTGAATCCCAGTAATTCAAAATGGTGAGCAAATTGAAAACTCTTTTTGCATCTTCGTTTGACTGTTGTTGCTATTGCATGCAAAATCCTTATACAAACAACTCTAACGAATAGATGTGTGTGTGTGTGTGTGTGTGTGTGTGTGTGTGTGTGTGTGTGTGTGTGTGTGTTTGAGCCTGTAACTATGTTTGCATTTGCATTTCTGAGTGTATATACTAGTTTTGAATTTGACTATGTTTGTATGTGTTGCTGCACATATTGTTTGATATCCTTTAGGATACAGATATACTATGAATAAACAGTTGCTCACACATTGCTAAAGCCAAAAGGAAAGCCTCTAAACAATGTAAGCAAACACACATATGTATATAAGTATGTATAGTTTTAACACACACACACATACATACGAATATATGCCTGAATATTTTAAGCGAGTGAGTGCGTACAGGCTTTAAAGCCTTTGGTTATATTGACATGTTGTATCCTTCGGACAATTAAAAAAGGAAATAAAACTTCAATAGAAACAACGATAACAAGTTTTTTTAAATAATATGGCAAACAGTATACCCAAACTCTTTTGAAGGTACTTGCAGCAACTCTACAATACACAATACACCACAGATACTTTGTTCTTACAACTGTATTTCATATTAGAAATATCTATTAAAAACATTCTTTTAAGTACAAATACAAATCTTTATTAGAACTATTTAAGTTTAAAATTTTTTTATTTCAAATTAATAAAATCCTTTTATTTTCCTTTATTGCCTCGGTAAATGTTGGTCATACTTCAAAAGTTTTTTCTATCTGTTTTTTTTTTCTCTGTTAAAAACTTCTGAAAGTTATAGTCTGTATATTATTTTTATAGCTTGCAAAATGTTACCAAATAAGGTCCTGCCTGTATCCTGGATTATGTATATGGCTTATGCTCTTATATAAATATGTGTTTGTGTTTAAGTATATTTTATTAAAAAAGATTTCGAACCAAAGAGTAGAAAAAAAATATACATTTAATGATGCAAAAGTTTTTGTACTCGACTCATACTCATGCAACAAACTTTTTGAATTATTATGTTTTATTGCCAAAATGTTATGATTTTACTCTAAAAGTGTACAGATAAAAACGCAATATTCCCAAAAGTATTTTTGTTTATAGAAGTTTTTAATATAAATTGCAGCATTGTAGGATATTTAATTCACAGCACGAAGCCAAGAGTTCGGTGTATTTTGAGAGGATTTTATTATGTTGTATATGAAGCATAAAAGTTTAATTTACGTCTAATTATTTGACTTTGACAAACTAATTAAATAAAATTTATTTATATCGAAGAAAAGAAAACTATATGAATACATGTACTTACATACATACATACATATGTCTTCTTTTAACAAAGAGGAAGAATAAAATATTTTATAATTTTAAAACAAACTTTAAAAGATAAGTTGCAAAATCTTCATCGAAATCTGAATTGTGGAATAACAATTCTATGTTTTTTCTTGCTCACTACTTATATTATTTATGTATGTAAATTCTGAATTAGCAGAGGTAAAAAAATCTTTTGCAGAATTTTTTATGTTCAATTAAAATAGACTTTCAGAAACAGTTTGCCTACAAGATAAAAACAAGTTTTTATTATTAAACGCATTGTATTTAATACACCCTACCTACTAAAAGATGGATTTGGGCGTAAGAATGGATCAGAAAATTATGTTTTTAATTCATATACAACGTTGAGGCACAAGAAAGGTGATAGTAATGGCGCAGCTAAGCCATCTAATAAAGATGTGGAACAAGAAGCAAGAAAACTCTTTAGAAGAAGACCAACAACGGCAAATAAGACGCCAAGCCTTGCAGAACTAGCAGGTAAGATAGTCTGCTGAAACTAGCAGTCGATCAACGGCCAGACTAATCCCATACCTTGGAAATTGGCTGGAAGGGAAGTTAACTATTACCTGACCCAGATGCTATCAGGACACGAATACTTCAGGAAGTATCTACACACACCCCGAACTGTTTATACGGGGCATATACTGGACGACTCTGAACATATTTTTTTTATTGCTCTCCATCGACTCGGGAGCGAAGGGAGCTCGAAACTCTGAAGGAACCAATAACGGTAGATGGATAAGGAAGCTCTAAAGGGACCAATAACCGTATATAGAAATCGAAGACTGATGGCAATCAGTAAGTGAGACAATACTGCGAGCACATATTGCGGTCAAAGAAAAAAAAATAATTAGGTATTTTGTACGTTAAATAGTTTTTTCAAATTATTTATACCGTAGAAGGCAGTAAAAATCGTTAAAATAATAGGGAGAAAGAAGAACTAGGTAATTAATTTAATTAAATCATTAACGATTTAAGTTGAACACGCTATACTCTAGGTTGCATTTTTAATTTTTTTTTTTTGTCTCGGATGCCAAAGTGGAAAAAATTTAAATTAAAAGAGTCTTTGTAAGATATCATTGAAGTTGTTTATTCGCTAAAAAGAACTGCCATTTTGTATGGAATATAACACTCGCTGGGTGGCGAAAATTTTCCAGGATTCTGACGGATAAATCAGACAGACTTTGACCGATAACATAGATTATATTAGCTTTAAGAACCATAGTAGTTTCTGACTTATTCGTATTGACAAAAAATTATGTAACGGGCTTAAAACATGCAATGCAACATAAGCCGTACTACACATTGCGCCGACTTTTTAAAACTAACTGTGGTCCAACAATAATACATGATGTTGTAATTCACACCTTAACGTCAAGTTTTTTGTCCAACTTAATTTAACATTTCTTTGATTCAGTATTCAGTACAAATTCCATAAACCATAAAGTAGCGCGTTAAGACTATTAAAGCCTTTAATGAAAATGGGCGTTCAAATAAAAATGCAATTCGTACACTTTGTGATTTTTTTGGTTAGAATAATCAACAAAATGTTTTTAAAAATCGGGATAATTGTGTATAAATTTTAGAAAACCGTTTCTGCAAGAAATGTGAAAACACCTGTGCATGCTCGCTTAGTTCGTTCTGCGGAAAACATTTTTGTTATTCGTTATTTTGTTATTTTTGTGGCAGAAGAGCCGTCGACCTCGACTTCTCCTTATATTTACAAACATCGCTCATGAGAATTTTGAATACAGATTTGAATTTACATGCTTACAAGGTTTAATTGACTCAAATGCTAAAGCCTACTGACCATCTAAAGCGTCGTCCATACTTCAAATGATTGTTTGCACAGAAAGAAGTGAATGGTGACTTTACAAAGAAAATCATTTTTAGCGACGAGGCACACTTTCACCTCAGTGGATTCGTTAACAATCAGAACTGTTGCATATAAGCAAATAAAAATCCTCAAGTGAATCTGGAAAAGCTGATTGAGGATATAGACCTGGACGATATGAAATAAAAGAATATACATGTTCTTACTGGGAACCGCATACGCATACCAGCTAGTATAAATATTGCTTAAGAAATTTCAATTTTTTTGGTGCATTATTACTTACAAGATGAGTGTTAACTTTTTAAATTGCTCACTGTAATATATTTTGTTAATGTTAACCATTTCAAAACAAGTCATTCGTAAAGACTGCTCTAATGCCCGCAGTATAGACCAGTCGCTTAATATTAGCAGACAGAAGGACGGAAAACAAAACACATATTAAAAAGGCTTTTCAATAATTTTTTATTGATTTAATAATCATCGAAATACCACATTAATTATCGCTACAAGCTTAATTGTTATCCTTCTTTGCACACTCTAAAGTGCCTACCAGGGAATGACAACGATTACAACTTCGGATATACATTGAGTATTATTAGCAAAACATGTATAAGTGCGTACGGTTACAGCTAAAAAAATTACTCTATCCGTACATACTCGTTTGATGTTCGGCATAAGTATATACAAGTAACCGAAATCTAAGTATTTTTCGCATAAATACTCTATATTGTACACAGTACAACAAATTGGACTTAAGTACTTAAGTGTTATCGATTATCCGTAAAAAAAAGCGAGTAAAATGAGTAACCGTTTTTACAATTCAAGCGAGAGCATCAAGTAGAAATTTTGCATGCGTTTTGATTTAGTAAAAATGCACTTGCTTGGGTTATGAAAACAGCACAACCATTATGGTACAAACGCACACATACATAAAAATTATTGTTATACGTTTATTTGTTGTTTTTTTATGATCGTTTGTGTGTATACGGCTTAGCAGCCGTAGTTGCTAGCAGGGATGCCACAAAAATATTATTCCTAACAAATTTGTCAAAAAATGCACTAAAATCTACCAAAAACTTCAATTTTTGCACATAATTTTTCTAAATACTAACATTTATATTTAAAAAATAAAAACAATAATCAAATAGTAGTAAATGAATATAATTTACCAATTAATATATTAATAAGTTATATATATTATTTAATTAGTATTTGAAAATATCCAAAATACAGTTTTGTTTACATCAATATTTAAAGAAAAGTGTTACTAAGCAAAAGTATATGCCACTACTTTGGTAATTTATTCGAATCATAATTAATTTCCTATATAAGTATTGATATAATTGGAATATATGTCCTGACTTAACTTTTATTTAGAATATATGGCTTAAGATATCAAAATTGAAGGCATTTCTACACATTTCCTTACAGCGTTTGTTTTCTTTATTTTGTAAAATATTTTCATTGACATTAAAAGTTATCTACTATAAATTCATGTTTCAAGTTTATATGATAAACTATTTAACATGTAACTTTTATAAAAAAATAAGACGCTTAAATGGAAATATGATTTTTAGTTAAAATGTTTATTGGCGAATTATTTGAACTTTGTGTTTTACCACTAAAAATATTGTTCTACAAAAACTTAAACATAACAAAGCAAACAAATTCACAAAATTAAAAAAATTTATACCATAAAAATATCCAGTTTAATTAAACTGGCATCCCTGGTTGCTAGATGAATTATGGACAGAGACATTTTTTTATGATTTTGAATTTAGGGGTTGATGAAACAACGACATGCGTTATTTTTTTAGCAATGCCCAGCGAGCATGTGGGATTTATTTTAAATTTATAAAAAAGAAAAAAATCTTATATTAAGATATATTTATTAGTTTTACCAGATATATTTGTTGTTTATTGTTTTTCTTATTAACTTTTTTTAGATATTTTAAGTCCGTCAAGAAAAAATTATATGGTTTTTGTTTGTTTTTCTTTATTAATTTTCCAAAAAACAAAAACAAAATATCGTTTTTTTCTGCGGGAAAATAATAATCAGATAATAGCATTATGTTTATTTACTTAAAAATAACTATTTAGTGGTTGATTAAAACCTTTTAAAATTGATTTGTCTCGTTATACAGCTTAAAATATTAGCTTAGAATGTATAACACGGCATAATACTTTAATATATGTGTTCTTGTTTGCTGGGTATCAGATATTTTACAGAAATAATTACACTCTCTTTGTTGTGTTCCTATCCAGCGTTGTCAACTTTGGCTTTATGCAATATTATTTGTGCTTTTTAAAATTTTTGTCGCGCAAAAAATTTGAGTCACTGCTCGATGTGATTTCTCAAATTCTTTAGTGCATTCTTTTTCTTATCGAAGTAAAAATACTAAATTCAAATAAAGAACAATTTTTGCAAGGTAAATTTCTTACGAAACAACGCAACAAAAATGATAAGAATTAATAATAGACAATGCTTTTGTTATAAAGATCCTTAGCTTACATTTAAAAAACTGTATAAATAGATTATATTTTTTTATATTATTATTAGTTATAATTTAAATATATATGTTTCTGATATCTTCTATGGTTAAACAAACATAACTTTTTATAAAAGTAAAGAAAAGAATAATGATATGCATAAAACCAAAAGCTGTAATTATTTTTAAAGTAGCGCTTATATGACCAACTGTGAAGTTAAAGTCACAACTTTAACTTAAAATTTATTATTATTATTAAGATATTATATGGAAACTTATTTTAGGCCTAAAGGTTCTAATAACGAAATTTATAATTTTATAAAATAAATAAAATCGAAAATTCAAAATTTTAAACTTTACGCATATTCTTAAAAATCAAAAGTTTTTTCCTGTTTTGATGTTTTTTGAATCTTAAAGTTGACAACACTGGTGATGTAATAGAACCTCTCACTTCACGATGAGAAGTAGATTTTTATACATAAAAAGCAGGGATGGAAAGGTTAATATTTGACTTTGAATACAATTTATGGTAATAATTATTCATACTCTCAAATCTCGCTGTGTGAACACAAATTCGATTTCAAAATAAAGTTTTAATGAATGTTTTCAATGAATGTTCCATTATGTGGTCCAGAACATAAAAACATTTACAGGTTTTTTCTGGCATTAATTTATTTGGGTCAGATAGGCTGTCATCACTACCTGTATAAGAGCACCCTTCTTAATGATGGATTTTCCTTGGAAATTTGTGTTTTTTTTTTCAATAATTAAGGTCAAAATTCTTACAGATTTTTTCCTAACAAAAAGCAATGTAAATACATACGTAATTGTATAAATAGTAAATCAAAATAAAAAATACATTGTTAAATACATATCTATTGCCAGTATCAATTCAACTAAATTTTCACTTTTATTTTCTTTAATTTTTACTTATCTTTTTCTGCTTTTATATCAAAATAATTTTTTAAGTTGGTAAGCCATAAAAATTTCAGGTATAACAGTTGCATTTCTTAATACTAAAAATAAATAATAAATATAAGTAGATTTATTTTTATTTAAAGAAAACATTTTATTATTATGTGTTAGCTCGTTGCTTATTTAAATTAATAAGCAATATAAATTATGTTATATATATTTACTATACAAATAGTTCCAGCCCTGACCAATTTTCTTTTTGTTTGATAAAAAATGAAAGAGCAGAATAAAACACTTTTACTTGTTTTTTACTTGTTTTTTGTTCAAAAGTACTTATAAGTATGTCGCAATACTTATAAGTATTTTGCCAATACTTATAAGTATTTTGCCAATACTTATAAGTAATTTGTTTTCGCACATGTATATCCGAATAATACGTATGTATAGAGAGTATTTTTGAAAATAAGTAATAAATATACTCGTAACCGTAGCAATTCATGCATGTACGAGTAGCTATTTTCTGTGATAAATGCATGGTTATACTTATAACCGAAAAAGATAAGTAAATATTCGAGTTATTTTTTTTTCGGATAACCGAAGTCAGACTCTGGTGCCTACATAATTCCAAAATATAAATCCACTATTAAAATAAAAGACAAAACAAATAGCTTTGACAAAGAAACAACATCATGATTACTAATTTCCATAATTTTTCATAATGTGTTGAATGTTGAACAGCAAATACACATAACAACAACAACAACAATTGAACAAAAAAATCATAGATTAAGAAAATTGGTTTTAAATGATTTTTAATCTTTATTTCTCTGTCGAGTTTGGCATTAAGCCATTTCATAAAAATTTTATTCAAGCACATAACGTACACACAAAAAAATGTGAAAATTTATGTGGAGCCATATTTTTTTCTTACTTAAAATAAACTTAAAGGTACTTTAGCAGGACTCACTTGGTCTGGTTCTAAAAAAAGTATCTAGAATCATAAACTTCATAATTCAGCATGTGACAAACGCTACCACCCTAATGCGCACATATGTTTTAGTTGCAAATCAGGCTAGATTTTTATAAAAATTTTATTTTTAACTCTTATACTGTTGTTTGTATTCATGTATATTCATTCATGCACATGCATACATATGTATGTCTGTGTGTGCCAGTGATGCCAGAACTTGATTAGCAAAAATGGCTAAAATTCTGGAAAAAATGGCTAGAAACTAGCTAAAAAAAAGCTTTAAAAAAATGGCTAAATGTTTTTAATAGAAAGTTTTCAATATTTTAATAAAAAAAAATTAAAAAAATGATTTTAAAAGAAAAATAATAAGATTTAAGACCGTTTGTAATATACTCAATATATGTATCTTATAGTTAGACTAAGTAGACTAGTTATAAAGTACAAGAATTGTTATAATGGTGTTAAAAAGACCAATTATCATCGCTCGCTATTATTGTCATTGTCATCTTAACTTTCTTTAGATCCTATCAATTTTAGATAATTATGTGGTACTTCATATTGATAACAGCATTTATCAATCCTTTTTAAGCCGTATCTTAAAAAAAGTATATAGAAAAAATAAAATATTGGTCCTTCGAAATAAACCAAACTCTCTTCAATCTTTATAAGTCAATATTGAACGTGCCATTCATGACATACAACTTGAGTTAGTGGAAAAAGTGCTCGAAAATTGGGTTCATCGAATTCGTTCCTGCAGAAGAAGTCGTGGAGGCCATTTGAATGAGGTAACAATAAGTGTGTTTTTTAAAGAAATCATATTACTCTTATTGAAAACCCTTTTCATTGCTAATGTATCCTCCTGCTGTTGTAGCTTAAAATTCACTGGATTAAAAGGTAAAGGATTGGTCTTGATAATATACCTAATAGCATTTATGTGGTTTTTTCTTAGAGTGAACAGTTAATCAAATAATTTTGCATTAATTTCACATTTACAATTTTAACAAAAAGAACTTTTAAATTCTGTAAAACATTTTTTTAATTTTGGGTGGGATAACCACGCCTTCACAAACTTCTGGGAAAGTTTTGTTTATTTTTCTTAAATTTTTTTTTTTTAATTTATTTATTAAATACACATGCTTGGTTGGTTTTTTTTACTGATTGATGGTTTGTTTGTTTATGAACTATTTTAAAGAGGTTCCCATCGATGCAATTCTTAGTAGTACAAAAAAAGCATTTTTCACTCTTTAGGAAACGAAACAACAACAACACTTAAAAGCTAAAAAATATCTAGGAAAGGCAAAAAAAAATGGCTTATAGCTAAAAGCAGATTTTACTAGCTAAGCGTGTTCAAAAATAGCTAAATCTAGCCATAAAATAGCTAAATTGGCAACACTGGTGTGTGCAAAAGTATAATTTTTTATTTAAAGGAAAATGTTTATGATTTTTTTTTTAATATTAAAATCTAAATATTTTTACATTATCCTACATTCATCTACTTGGCATTTATTTAAGCTGAAAATGTTTATCACAACCAAACACACTTATGCATATGTAAACACACACTTATAATTATGCAGTCACACTTAAACTCACAAAGAAAATGCAAGAATTAAAGAAAATATATTTAGCATGAAAATGTGGATAAATGTTTATATTCATTCAGATACGATTTTGCATTTCACAGACACAAGTTTTAATATTGACCTATTAAAGGATTTATACCAAAGCATATTGCTAGACAACATCTGCCACCGAATTCTTAAGGATTAAGCAGCTAAGACAGTGGTAAATTGTTGCTGTTTGATTAAACCTCTACAGAAAAGTTATTATCAAACTAACTCATGATAAGTACCCAGTCATTGCTTACCTGTAAGCAGGTTTGTAAGGGAGAGAAGCTAAACTACTCCTTACATGCTTACTTCTAAGAGGTATGATTTTTATACAAAATAAAAATTATAAATTTTAATTTTTTAAATTTAAAAGAGATATGAAAGTTTTCTGTAAACACCCATTTAATGCTTGTCATGTTTGCAATACAACCTAATTACCTGTAATAGGTAAGAATAAAAATTGATGCTTACCTGCAGGAATGTTTGTAAGGGAGAAAAATTTACAAATCTGCTAATAAGAAACATGATTTTTAAGTGGCGAATTCCCACTTGCAGCATTACCTTTTGGACAAATTTGCGGATTTTCACTGCTCACATACAGCTGTACTTTCTTGCCTTTCAATGCCTGCAGATGTCTTGTTTATTTGAAGCACTTCTATCATGCCTATTAAAAATCTTTAAAATAATGATATGGCTTGAACATTTTTAATTGTGTTTTGGTTTTATTTTTAATTAATAAAGACGATTAATTAATTAATTAAAAAAGAGCAAAAAAATATTTAATAATAAAACAAATAAAAATGCTATAATCGGCCGTGCCGAATCTCAAGAAACCCTACTCCATCATGTACAGAGGTATAATGACCACATCGTAGCTTAGCTTCGATATCAGATTTTACTTTATACCATTTCGCTTAAGTATGTTCAACGCCATCTTTGATTTTGCATTTTTACAAATTTAGTTTTATTCTACTAGTCAAGCCCCTTCATTTGATACCCATATTGAAGGGGTTGATAAAAAAATTATTCGCCATTTTATTTAGGACGCCATCTTGGATTTTTACTTTTATAGTTTTCTGTATTTTACTGATCAAGTCCTTTCATTTGCTTTCCATGTTATCGGGATTGAAGGGACAAAAAGGTAATGACTTTATTCCACACATAAGCAGCCATTTTATTTTGGACTCCATCTTGTATTTTAATTTTTTTATAGTTTAATGTATTCTACTGGCCAAGACTTTTCGTTTGATACAAATATTGAAAAGTTAAAGTGGGTACATTTTTAATTACTAGATTTCAACCATATATAAATTAAGTATGCGCCATTTTGTAGTAGAATCCATCTTGAATTTTACATTTTATAGTTTTTTATATTTTACTGGTACTTTTAATAATCATATTCCTCCTCACAGTTGTTTAGAAACTAAAAAAAAACGATTTTTTTTTGTAAATTTAAAAAAAAAACCATTTGAATTTGTGTCCTTATAACTCAGTTAGTTTTTAACGGATTAAAATTTTTTAATAATTGAGGGTTTTTCCAAACAATAATTTTCGGAGCTTTGGTTTATATTTTGGTGTCTTTAGCTTGTCCAAAAATTAAGAAACTTGGAAATGAAATATTTAAATATATATGTACATTTTATAAAATTATTTTTGCCTATAACTTTGCCGATTAGTTAGTGATTTATTAAAAATTTATTACGAATATCCCCGGAGGCAAATAATACCTACAAAAAGCATGTCTATATATTTTTTTCTAGGACTGAAAAATATTGATTTTTGTGGTAAAAATATGGTAAAAAAAACAGAGACAATCGTTTTTTTGCTTATGTCTTAAGAAGTTATGGCGAGCTTGTACTGAACTTAAATAGCGATGCATACCTGGATAATTTCAAAAGAATGATACCGCATACAAATCTGGGTAACATGTGGGTGGGTTTCTAAAAGTTTATTTCAACCAACAATTGGACAAGCTTTCAGAATATATATATTTTATGGGGTCGAAAAAGAATGTTGTAGAAAATTCAAACGCAGTGACAAGGCTATATGTACCCCTGGCACCACAGGTGAAGAGTGTAATTAAATTGTTTTGAAACTTTGCATTTTTTAAGGATTTCTTCTGGATTTGCCTTTTATGTGTTCCTAATTTTACTTTACACAGAAAAAAATATTCCTTAAATTTTTTCAATTAATTGATTTTTTGGCATGTTTTCAAATTCTAATTAAAATTTTATTTAATTTAATTAATTTTTTTAATTAATATAAAATATTTTTAAAAAACATTGAGATATCTGTCAGTTGAAAAAATAAAAAATTTTATTTTAAATGACATTTTTTGAAAATTTGCTTTCAAAGGATGAATTTAATATTTGTTATCCAAGGAGCAGAATAATAAAAATTAGTGGACAATCTACAAGAGATAGTTCTGGTAGGTGCACAAACATAATAAATATATCTTGTTTTAAATATAATAAATTGTTTCAGTTTAATTCTAGATGTGTCCAAAGCCAATATATTTTGTATTATGGTATATTGCTCAAGATTCCCATTTTAAAAGGTAAGTCAGTAGTAGTCTACACTCTGAACAAGCTTTTTTACCGGTAAATATTCCATTATGTCTAGGTTATTGATGCTACCAATTATTTTCACAAATCCGGCGTTTGACTTGGCATAGTATGTGTACTTGTGGAACCCTACATCTTATATTAAATTATTAGTCTATAAGTAATGAAATGTAACTAAAATATATGTTATGCCAAAATATTAAAAAAATAATTTTTTTCTTTTTGGGTAATTGTATTTAAAACAGTTCTAATAATATAAATTATTGATACAATAAATTCTTTATTTATATAAATCGCAAATTTCAATTATAGGTATGATTCAATTAATTAATATTATTTTTAAAAATTTTAATTAAGTTTTTAATACTGTTTTAATTGATATTTTTCGCAATATTTTTTCAATTAAAACTATTAATTTTTATTTAATTAATAGTATCATTTTGATGATTGGAGCAAAATCAAACATTTTTTTAATTAATAGTATTAATTTCGTATTTGAAATTAATATTTATTTTTTTCTGTGTATTATTTGAAAATATTCTGAATGTTCAAAATCTTGATTTAGGATTCTAAAAATAGAAAATTATAAAGTAAATAACACAATTCGTAAATAATTTTTGTTTCTTATACTTTTTTAATTAAACTAACCTTTTAAAATATGATATATTTTTTTTTGTTGTCTTTTAATTAATTTATTATGTAACACAAATTTACGTTTTCTGCAAAAACTCGATTAAAATCATAAAAAATTGCGTATTATTGCCGATTTCGCAATACCACCTATGGCTTAATTCTCTTTCTGTGAAACAGTAAAATGAAAAAGTTTTGTATATCAAAGTATATGGTGGCACCATATGATATGACACACAAAAACTTTTCATTTCATAGTTTCATAGAACGAGAATTGATATCCTGCTTGCAATTATAAGAATTCAATCGTTTTCACTTACTTTGCTGCTTCCAAGTAAGATTTACCAGTAAGAGCATAAAGAGTGCTTACCACTTCTTAGATCTCCTTAAAGTCTAATTTTTATACTAAGCACTTACGTTATTACTTCTAGGAATGTATAATTTTTTAACTGTTATCTTATTGAATTTTTTCTATTTATTCAACCTATTTTGTTCAAACAATATAACTTAATTAATTTGCATATAAATGTCAATTGGCTTTTCGATGCTGTAATTTTACTAACTCAAATGAATAAATAAATATTAATTTTAAAAATATTGACTTTTTCTATCCGCTTTTATTGTTATTCAATTTAAAAAGATTTTTATTCATCATACTTTTTTCTGCTACATTTGTTCACTTTTCTCGTTTACTTTTCTTCTGAGGTTTCGTTGCATTTTTCTACGTTTCATTTACATTCAAATTCATTTTAGCTTTTAAGCAAACAAGTAACTGATGCTATCGAAGTTATAATATCTAGGTGGACAGTTAAGGGAATAATTATAGAGTTATTTTAAGGAAAACTTCGAATTGTAATACGCAATAAACAATATATCGATTTTTCATTTATTTAAGAAAAATTCAAAAAAAAATTTCTATTTTTCTAAAGCAAAATTTTTACCTTTTAATATTTTAACTCACTGTATTTGAAATCGATATAAAATTTCAAGTAGACCAAGTAACATTAAAGGTTTTTCTCTAGGTAATTGTTTCTATTTTTTTTTCTTTGACTTTTTAACTACTCTGTCTAGCTCCAAAAAAAAATATCATTTGTAATTAATCAAAAACTCTTTGTATAAAAACCCACAAAGAAACAACAATAAAAAACTTCAGAAGGATTCTTAAGTAATTTCTTTACTTCAAAAGAGTTGTTGAAGAAAATAAATTTTTGCAAAATTTTGGGAATTTTTTTAGCTAAAAGTTGAATGATGGCAAAAACTAAAATAGCTAAGCAACAGAAATTTGTAAAAAAAAGCTCTTTAAAAAATAGATTAAAATTCCTAAAAAGAAAATCGTTTTAAAATTTCCTTTGAAAAAGTTTTATCTAGAAATTCTCCAAATTTAAAAAGGAAAAATTATTGTTAACAAAAATTGTACTATAAAAAATTTTTAACATAAGAAAGTTTATCTGCAGTTATTTACAAAATAAATGTTTTAAACATTTTTTTATAAAATCGGAAATTCACAAAAAAATATTCTAAAAAAAGACAAATTAATCGGTAATTTTCTATTAAAAAGAAAATTTGCCAAAAAGTTTCTGTAAGTATCCAAAAATTTTTTATAAAAAAACACAATTTATCAGAAATATAACTTTTTATAAAAATTTATATTAAAAGAAAATGCATTAAAATTATTCTATAGAAATACGGGTGTAAGCGCGGCACCTTGGGCGGTATATATTCCCCCAAAAATGTTTAGCAAGAAATTTTAATAAATTATCTATTTAAATTAATTATACATATAAAATAAACTCAATTTAAGATTTTGCCAACCCCCAGAAAAAAAAATGTAGCTACGCCAATGCATAAAATAAATATACAGTCAGAGACTAAAGTTTAAATACAGCCCTAAAATATTGAGTACAAAAGAGACTAAATGTTTTTGTGAAATTATAAATATACAGTTTTATTAATTTTCATTTATATTTTAACAAGAAAACAAAAAGTATACATTTTATTTCAAACATAACGGTAATTCATACAAAAACTCAAAAATTGATTAGACAAAAGTTTAAATACAGTCAGAATGGGAAGAACATATCTTTAAATAATCAAAGAAAAAGGTAATTTAATATTTTGTTGGACCACCTTGGCTATCTATGACTGCTTGAAGGCGCCGTGTCATGGAATGGACCAATTTTTCTAGCTCGAGCACCGTTATTTCAGACCAGATTTTCTTAAGAGCCTCTTTCAGGGTATTTTTGCTGGTTACTTCTTCCTTACCTAATTTTCTCTTCATTAAATCCCAAACATGCTCTATTGGGTTTAAGTCCAGTGATTGGGGAGGGCTATAGAGCTGGCGCGGTGCATAATACTGCAGCCATTCTTTCACCGAACGTGCGGTATGCTTTGGATCATTGTCCTGTTGGAAGATCCATTTCGGTCCGAGGTCCAATTTGTGGACAGAAGGCTGTAAATTATGTTGCAGTAGGGTCTTATATTGGTACTGGTCTATTATACCATCTATAAAAGCCAAATTACCAACACCAGATGCCGCTATTGCTCCCCCAAACCATAACATTGCCGCCCCCATGCTTTACAGTGGGAATCAGGTTTTTTGTGTGAAGGGAAGTGTTAGGTTTCCGCCAGACTTTAGCGCGGTCATCGCTTCCAAACATGTTAAACTTGCATTCGTCTGTAAATATAACGGTTTTCCAGAATTCCACATCTTTGCTTTTATATTTATTAGCAAACTCCAATCCAAGTAGTCTATTCTTTTTACTTATTAACGGTTTTTTACGTGGAACTCTGCTTCTGTAGCCACTCTCCCGCAATGCCCTTTGTACAGTTTTTGGATGCACATGTTTGTTTAAACTTTTTTCAATGTCATCTGCTTATTTCGCGGCGCTTAATTTAGGGTCCTTGTTCACTTCCCTTAGAATATGAATAACATATCGATTTGATAGTTTTTTTGGTCGACCACTTCTAGGCATATTTTCCAAAGTATCATTGTGTTTGTACTTCCGGACGATATTTTGCACACTAGAAAATGGGACATTTAATATTTTTCCAATTTCGCGGTAAGATTTTCCTTCTGTGTAATGTTTTATTATTAAAGTTTTTACGCTAAACTCTATTTCTTTTCCTTTGCCCATAACTAAGACTGAACTGACAAGAACACAACCAGAATAAGAATAAAATGAATGTTTAACAGCTTAAAAACTAATTTAAACAAAATATGAAATCTAATGGTACTTAGATTGGAAAAAATTGCAAAAAAGAGAGTAATAATAAACATGTATTTAAACTTTTGTCCAAAACGTTTTTCTCTTATTGTGGGATTTACCGTTAAGTTTCCAAAGTAGTAGATCTTTTTTGCATTAGTTTTTAGTTTAACATGTTGTCTTAAAACTCTGCATACACAAAATTTTTGTAAGATGTTTACTTTTCTTTAAACTGTATATTCTGTATTAAAACTTTAGTCCCTGACTGTATGTTAAAAATATTCTATAAAAAGAGTTTGAAAAGAAAATTAACTACAAAAAACTTATTGAAAATTGTCTATAAAAGAAAATGCATCAAAAATGTTGGACGTCACACCTCCATTTTTCGTTACAACAATAATACCCAGCAAAAAGTAGGTAAGAACTTGCTCTTACATACATATAGTATACATAAGTACTTATTTCTCAGACGGTTACTTAGATACACATACTTTACAATTACTTATTGCGAAACTTGCTAAAACCCATTAAAAAACATAACTTTTTATAATTCTCATTTTAACATGCTTAGGGTATAAGTAATAATAATTTTGACAATAGCGCCAAAGCGTTTCATTAACAATGCGATGACTTATAGATTTTAACTGACTTTTCAAATTTCAAATTAACGTACCGCAGAGTAATCAAACCGAATTTTCGTCCGAACGACTTCTGTAAGTCCATAATATTAATGGGTTAATTAGGCTATTAAAATCAAGTACTTATTTATTGCTATAAAAGTAAGTACTTCTTAAAGTCCCTATTTATAAGCGATCGTAATAAGTACTTATTTATACGAGTCCCTACTTGTAAACGAGGCTAGTAAGTACTTATTTAAGTGCCTATTTGTAAGCGAGCGTGGTAAGTACTTGCCTCCAATGACAGCACCTTGCTAAAATAAAGGGCTTAGAAGCCAAATTGTAAGTAATGAAGAACTGTTTTCTAGTTCTTTTAACTCATTATTTTGTAATGAGTGTTTTTGCTGAGTATTAATTTAAAAGCTACATTAGCAAAATTTCAGAAACATACCGGTTTTATGATTTTAAATAGACGAAAAAAGATACTGTATGGGATATATTTTCGTATATTTTAGTCTATAATTATTCCTTCGATAATGTACAGAGTTAAACAATTTTTCGTGAATTTTTTTTTATTAATAAACCTGTAAAATTGTATCACTCTAAGGCCCATTATAACACATTGCCTTTAGTTAAAGGTAGGATTTTGTCTGCCCTATAAATAGCTTTGCATTATTACAACTTCCATTTTTTATTAATTTTAATAATATTTAATGGATAAAAAATAATAAATTAAGGGTTCATAATGCAAAGCCATTTATCTCTCCGACAAAATATTGCCTTTAGCTAACGGCAAGTTGTAATAATGGCCCTAAGTCCTTCGATATCAGAAATACATTTTACTCTGACCTACTCTTTCATTACAAGATATACCTCTCTTGCTAATAAACTGATTTAGCCCATTTTCAATACCAAATATTTCAGATGCAGAAAATATAATGGCAAAACTTCATTCTCCTATCTTTTTCAATTCGAGCTCTGTTGTCCTTTCAATGGACGAACAGACGGGCGTTCATAGCTGTTTAGCTCTAAAATGAAACCAGGACTGAGAAAATAAATACTTAAGAGGGTCCTAAATGAATATTTTGGTGTTTTAAAAACAGAACAACATAAGGGTTATACCCATAAACCATTTGTTTTCTTACTAGTGTACATAAAGAGTGGGTCATTTTAAATTTGTTCTATCGATTACTCTGAAAGGTAGAATAACATTTATTTTTAGGTTTATTTTTGGCATTTGCAAAATGGGACACTAAACGCTCAAACAAACACTACTTCCAAAGTAGTGTGTCTTTAACGCAAACTGTAAAAAATTTTCGTGCAAAATTTTTAAGAAGAGATCGGCCTTTAATTCAGTTTGGCGTCAATTTGTGAAGCGAGTTCATGAAAATGGGTCGTTATTGGAACAAGCAACCATTCAATCGATAAAATTGCTGTTGTGGCTGAGAATGAACAATTCTTGAATTTCTTTGAGAAGAAGTTGATCGGATCGGGTACTGCCGAGCCAGTCGTGACAGCCATATAAATTTTGTGTTCCATTCATAAATGACAAAGCTCAGCCTTTCCAATAAAACCAGAAATTTAAAAAAATAATCAGTACTTTTTATAGCTGATTCAAATTTTAAACGGCACACCCATCACATGCAAATTTGTAAAAATATATTTTTTCTCCGCAACGCACATACCTGACCAAAAGTTTGAAAATATTTCAGTTATTCTATGTAAAACCAATATTGTGTTGAATATTACCGAGCGACATTCGAATGCATTATAGCCAAGACAGCCGCTGCGATCAATTTACGAAATCATATTTAAACACTAACAGCACTAATTTTAAAATATATAA
The DNA here is from genome assembly GCA_941918925.1 of Phyto melanocephala. NCBI lineage: Eukaryota > Metazoa > Arthropoda > Insecta > Diptera > Rhinophoridae > Phyto > Phyto melanocephala. Next base: position 24,171,815 of record OW799236.1, on the reverse strand, counting down.
TCTTAGTATCTTATATATTGTTACGTGTAAACCTTTTAAAAACTTTTAATGCTTCATTTCCTTTAAGTAAACCGGCATTCTTTGTATTGCAAATAATTGCACTTGATATTTATGTTATGAAAGTTTAGAACACTTTATTAATTTTTTACACTAAAAATCAAGTTTTTTCAGTACTTTATTTAGTATCTCACTTATTATAAAACTCAATGTGATATATACATATACGCAACGAACTCTGTTGTACTACTACTACTTGTTGTACTATTTGACAGTACCATCTAATAATGATAATCCAAACTCTTTTTGCACATCCACATGAGTACATTTTGGTTATTGTCAGAAACCGTTACATTTAAATGAAAAAGTGAGTTGTTAGTGTTAAGTAATATGTTGGCAAAATAAGTGCTCCCTAACGTATGCAGCACATGATATAGCATTTCGGCTGTGTATTACTTAGCATGTTGCTTTCAACCAACTGAGCAAAAACGTAAAATGCATCAAAATGTAAATCAAACCAAATCTGTCACAATATTAATAGGCATTGTAATTTCTTCTAACACAATTTACGCTCATATTTTGCTACCATTTAAAAGGATTATTTTTTTAAGATGTGTTGAAACTAAACCCTATTTAAATTGGTTTAGTAGTATATGAGTTATAAGTGTTTAAAACAGCTACTTACACATAAACAAACCACATGTAACCACATGATAGCATAACAATTTAAACTATGTTTTGTTGTTTTATTTGTCTGTCTTCAATTTGGTGTTCACAGCTTATTGGATTTACTGAGAATTGTTTTTAGTGATCCAGCGATTTATAAGGATAAAATTAATCTCCAAAGCGGTCCAGATTCAGCTAGTATTATTATTTTAGGGTGCCCCGGTGGACTAGTCAGTAGTGTGTTGGTCTGCTAGTTTGGGGGTTGCAGGTTCGATTTCCGCCAGAGACTCTGGACTGGTCTGCTTCTCTTTCCCTTTCTCTTTTGTAACTATTCTATTCACATGAAACATTGGGCATAATTGTATACCTGTCGTGGGTTTGGGCTTTTACTGCCTCCCTTTTCAACCTAACCTAACCTATTATTATTTTAAAAATCACTATATAATTATTGACCATATTAAGGGTATCTTTGCAAGACTACAATGATCAGCATACCTTAAAGCAAACATTAATTGTAAAGCATTGTTTACCAGGATAAAGTTGTTTAACGTAGATAAATACAACCTGCCTTTTTCATAAAATCTACTAAAGATGGTTTTTCCATGAAAATGAAAAAATAAAACTATTATTAAGTTGTTTTAATTTTTATGAGTAAAGCCGTACATCTTTAATTAATTTAACGAGCGCAGTAACAAAATGTCTAGTAAAAATGCCATCAACAATCGTAAATTGACAGACTAGGACACAGAACTGACTAATCCATCCGATCAATCCAATTTTAGCACAAAAATAACACCAAAAAAATCATATTTTAATGATAGCACTTATCGAAAAAAGTTAGCGGTAAAATTTTCATAATGCTTTGATCAGGTGGGTGTGTGTATACAATAATTTTGCATGTTGCTATTGTTGTTGGCATACATATGTTACACTTTCAATGCAAACATACATACATAGTGATACATACCTATACACACATATGTGGCCCAGTAAACTTAATTAAAAATGCACGCATATAATTATGCATGTGTGTACTTAATTCGTGAGCTGATAAAGTACCGACTTAAATAACTATATGCAATTTTTTGCTGCTTTTATTTAAGAGTTTTAAGCATCTATATTTAAAGTAATTTTTTTTTGTAAAGGATACTGTGCTGTTTGTTAAAGCCGGAAAAAATGATTTCATAAAGCCATGATGGCACGTACCTACTTAGCTGTTGAATAATTTAGAAATGCTGGAATTATGATGATAAAAAACTAAATTATGAACAGTAATGACCAACCTAAAGGATAATTACGTAATTCTTTTTTTAATTGTGGTAAACCTGATTTTTAAAAAAGAGAAATTTATGGTGTCATGATAGAAAATGAAAAACTTGAATTTGGAAAAATGGTTTCTCTACAGACTATACTTACTTAGCTTAATTTGGAAAAATTAAAACAAAACTGTCCAAAAAATGTATTACATTTCAGTATTTGTAAAGGAATAACAACAACATTTAACTTCCTACAACAATACTATAGAGAAATTTATACTGATAGAAATATTTCTTTTGGTCAAACTTTTGTGAAACTTAGTGCCGTCTTGTTGTTTACATCAATATCTTCCAATTTCGGTTATAATATCGTTTGTATAATGCCCAATTCTGAAGATCGACTAGAAATGGACAATCCTAGGTTTTTCTTAAAACTATAGGCTACAACAGCAATATTCTTAGATATTTTACAACGACGTGCACGAATTTACTTCATCACATCACTAATTGTTCTTATTGTTCTACCAGTTTTACAATTGAAAATATGAAAAATTCAGTTCAAGAAATTATCGTGGACATACATCCGTAAATGTAGAAAATAGTGATGGAAAATTTCATGATTAAAATAAGCTCCTTTAAGCCTAGCCATTTGGCTGATATTATCCCCCATTTCTATTTACAATTGAATAAACAACCAATGATCTCGTTACAAAATACTCGTTTTTTTGCAAATAACATTTGTACAACCTGTTGGAAACCCCTACAAAACTTTTTTAAATTTTAATTCCTTTCCCAGTGAACTTTTTCTAGAATTGAAATGGAAGTTGTTAAAAACAAAATAATAAATGCTACAACATTCTTGAACAAATGAGAATCAGGAAATACCCTATTGGTAGATCTTTAAAAGCGTACTGTGGTTTAGTTAACTTCAGCAACGTCATCCAGTGCCATAATTTGATGTGATCTCACCACTGGGTTGGGTTCGTGACTATTAACTACATCCACTGTGATTATGTTGCATCACTCAACATATCACAGGTGGTAATCTTACCTACATTTATTCTTAATTCATTCCTTTTCTTAATGTATGTGCACCCCTCTTAGGAGCTCAGGCTATCTTTCCTTCATTTCTTATGGGTCTATTATGAATAGCAACTGAACCTCAGTTACGTTGCCAGTTGCTAAAAAAGGTATTACAGATTACTGGCAACTACCAGCTGTCAATTTTATATGAAAATTTAGCCAATTTAGAAAATTTAGTTGCCAGCTGGTAACGCAACTGAAGCTCGGTTGCTATCCATAATCGACACATTATTTTCGCTATGAAGCCAGTGCAATTAATCAACGACAGAAACGGATGTGCGATCCGAAATAAGCCGAACAGTTCACCATGGAACATCAGTCAACAACACCTTACGAACATGAGTAATTACACGAAGTGTGACCAAGATCAAGCATCAGCTATTAAGCTACCTTTGAATCTGATCTGTCGCTTGAGAGAAAGAGAAAGAGTTTCTGGTCAGCTTCGAAAATGTCTCCGATCATAGCTTTAATACTTTCGAGTTATGGCACCAGGAAGCCAAAGATATAGTTCTCGCCTCTTCAACCCATAGTAACAATACACTTTGGCCTGACATTAGCTCGTGGGACATCTGATGCACATTAAAAGGCATACAAATTGTTCAAAATTTTTCACAAAACCAGTTAGTTGATTTTAAAAGAAATAAAATTTTGTATAAAAAAATCTGTCGTGTCTAGAAATTATCTGGCAAGAGCTTAGTCCCCTTCACCGTGCAAAAAACTGTTTTGGACATAAACATTTAAAAATCTTAATTCCATTTATTGTCGTATCTTTTACTTTTTTTTAAATTGTTAAGCTCATAGTATTGATAATGTCAGTTAAGCTTCTTAAGTCAGTTTTATCACAAGGTATAAAACCCTATGCACGAGAATATAAATTTGTGCTTCCGTTTGCAATTTTTACAGTATTTATTTGTGACCAAAAAAGGTTTATATGCTGAATTCCTACAGATAGAGAAGTCACGAAGCAATGGCCGACCGTGTGAGTGTTGAAATCAACTTTTTAAGCCGCTATATATCCCACGGACTCACATATAGTACTAATTTATCGGAATACTTTCAAAAATGTTGTTATTAAAAATCAGCAATTGGGATCCATTAGTAACTGAGATATGTGCAAACCAAGTATGTCTGTATTTTTTATTGAGATTGAAACAACAAAATTATATTTTAAAAAACAGCAACAAAAGCAAGCAATGCATAACAAAGTAAAAAATTGTGAGGTGTTATATTGTAGTTGGTATATCCTATTCATGTGTACAATTGATGTATTGCGAAATTTTTCGTTTGTTTACTGAATGTTGCCCGAACATGATAAAAAGGTATGAGCAAAGACTTATAGTCTTTGGTATGTGCCTACATGATTACATGGCACGAATCAACAACAAAAATTAAACAGGTGGAAAGCCTCTCAATTTGTAAAGTATTATGTTAAGCAATTTTAGATATTTTACACGAAGAATTTGACATTCAAAAATAGCTTTTTAACAACAAAAATATCAGCTTTTGCTTTGAATTTCGTACGAAATAACTATTGTTCATATTTTTTCAAACGAAAAAAAATGTTGCTTGAATATTGACAGAAACGTTTTATATCGATGGTCATAAGTAAAAATTCCCTAACTTGTGGTTTTTATGAAACTGTGTTTTTCAGTGATTTCAATACATTTCACTTAAAAGCATTTTGACACCAAAATTTAAAAATAGCAGTTAAATAATTAATTTTACAAAACAAATTGCATTGTTAATTGTTAATTGTTTTTACCTTCTCTTGTAAAGTTACAGTTAATTGTGAACAACGATATGTTTCTTACGTTATAAACAGAGTACTGATTAGGCAACATTATTCCATAGGTATTTCTGACGATATTCTTTATATGGAGTTTGACATAAAATGTTGAGCAGAACACCAGGCTGAAATCTGTTTCACAAACAAGTTATATGCCAATGCTTATAGTTGCATATCTACACTTTTGTGAAGGGTTAATCAAGATTTGACACACCCGAATATATCGCTCTTACTTGTTTATACAAACTTTTATCCCAACTAAAGCTATCATATATTACCCACTTGCATTTACTGTGACCGCGCATGTTTTTAACTAGGGCTTCGAAGAGGCTTTCATTTACTATTTACTGCATTTACAACCTAAAAACCAAATGCCGCATCCGCACTTTAATTTGCTGCTTCCACCATATGGTAGCCTGATTAAACTCTGTGGCTTCGACTAACTGTATCCCACTCTTGAAATGTGGTTCAACTCAGAGAGGTTATCTTCTATGCACAGTTTCCTTGTTGTTAAGTCCTTAGTTAACAAAAGCCCTATTTGGCCTATCCTGTTGTTTTATAAATAAAAAAAAAAGTGGAATCAGCCAACCAAAAAAGTTTTTTTGTGTTTGCAAACAGTATTTTTGCATATGTGTATGTGTTAACGTTGTTTTGTTGCGTACTTTTTAAAAACTTTTACAACGACAACAAAATTAAGGAGATACTCTTCTAATGCAAATTCTTTTCTGTGTAAATGTGCAAGTTGTTTTTTGTTACTGTTTATAATTTTACACACTAATAGCAACAACAAACATGCAAACTCGCTGATATAGTGAAAGCCCTGGCTAAAAAAAAATAATAAGAACTACTAGCATTGCTATAAGCACCACTACTAATAATGCAGTAGGTGTGCAAGTCCTTACAGTTTTGCTTGTACTGCACTATGGAGTGTGCTAGTGTTTTGCTTTAAATTCTTTTATTTTAGTTTTGTCTCTTTTTTTTTGGTTTTGATGAGTAGATGAGCAGATGTTGTAAATTATTTTTAATATGCTGCTTTATATATCCCAATTGTTGTTGTTGCAGCTGTTAGTTTTTGCGAATGCATAAAATGTCAGTCATCATGTCTAGTTTGTTTTTTTGGTGTTTTTATACCCGCCACCAAAAAAATGGTGGGGGTATATTCATTTTGTCATTCCGTTTGTAACACATCGAAATATCCATTTTAGACCCCATAAAGTATATATATTCTGAATCAGGGTTTGATTTGATGACGATCTAGCTATGTCCGTCCGTCTGTCCGTCTGTTGAAAGCACGATAGAGGTCGCACCGAAAAAGCTAGGGGGCTAAAATTTTGCCAGAATCTTTCTTATAGACAAGGTTTGTTTGGTATTGAAAACGGGCTAAATCGGAATATTAGGAAGAGAGTTATAGCTCGAAAAGCGAGAGTAGGTCGAAAAAACCGTGTCCTTCAAACATCGAATAAAATGGAATTGTGTCCAAACGCATTAACGTAGACTCATGAAACTTCGAATATATATTTCCTGAGTAAAAACAATATTTTTCCCCGAAAATTGTTGAAATCTATGCATTAGGAGAGGAGTTATCGATAAAAATGTACGAAAAATTATACCGCACAGTGTATTTTTCGGTATATTTAAAAACAGAAACGTCATAAAAGCAACAAAATTGGATGTACGACTCTGAAATTTTGCACACTTGGCTTTTTGGTCAAATGCTTTTTTGTAACGGAAAATCAATGTGCCACGCCCACTTTTACGCCCACCTCCCATATAACGTTTTACCTAAAATTCATATAATTTCTCTATTAATAAAGATTTTGGAATAAGAAATGGCTATATTGAAACACCTAAGTTGTACTCATTCGCAAAAATAACTTTGACACGCCGACTATAACGCCCACTTTTCACGTTATCTACCGTTAATGAAATTTAAAAGCTCATAAAACCACCAAAATTAAAGATATGACGATAAGGTTTGCTACGTATATCCCCCTGGGCAATATCATTACTGTGCCAGAAAATTAAGGTGCCACGCCCACTTTTACGCCCACCTCCCATATAACGTTTTACCTAAAATTCATATAATTTCTCTATGAATAAAGATTTTGGAATAATAAAGGGCTATATTGAAACACCTAAGTTGTAGTCATTCGCAAAAACAATTTTGACACGCCTACTAAAACGCCCACTTTTCACGTTATCTACCGTTAATGAAATTTAAAAACTCATAAAACCGCCAAAATTAGAGGTATGATGATAAAATTTGCTACGTATATCCCCCTAGTCAGTGCCATTACTGTGCCATAAAATTAAGGTGCCATGCCCACTTTTACGCCCACTTCCCATATAACGTTTTACCTACAACTCATATAATTTCTCTACTAATAAAGATTTTGGAATAATAAAGGGCTATATTGAAACACCTAAGTTGGACTCATTCGCAAAAACATCTTTGACACGCCTACTATATCGCCCACTTTTCACGTTATCTACCGTTAATGAAATTTAAAAGCTCATAAAACCGCCAAAATTAGAGGTATGATGATCAAATTTGCTACATATATCCCCCTAGTCAGTGCCATTACTGTGCCATAAAATTAAGGTGCCATGCCCACTTTTACGACCACTTCCCATATAACGTTTTACCTACAACTCATATAATTTCTCTACTAATAAAGATTTTGGAATAATAAAGGGCTATATTGAAACACCTAAGTTGGACTCATTCGCAAAAACATCTTTGACACGCCTACTATATCGCCCACTTTTCACGTTATCTACCGTTAATGAAATTTAAAAACTCATAAAACCGCCAAAATTAGAGGTATGATGATAAAATTTGCTACGTATATCCCCCTAGTCAGTGCCATTACTGTGCCATAAAATTAAGGTGCCATGCCCACTTTTACGCCCACTTCCCATATAACGTTTTACCTACAACTCATATAATTTCTCTACTAATAAAGATTTTGGAATAATAAAGGGCTATATTTAAACACCTAAGTTGGACTCATTTGCAAAAACATCTTTGACACGCCTACTATATCGCCCACTTTTCACGTTATCTACCGTTAATGAAATTTAAAAGCTCATAAAATCGCCAAAATTAGAGGTATGATGATCAAACTTGCTACGTATATCCTTCTAATCAATGTAATTGTTGTGCCGAAAAGGTGATACGCCCACTTTAACGCCTACCTCCCATATAACGGTTTATCTTAAATTCATGTGATTTCTCTATTCACAAAGGTTTTGGGAAAATAAAGGACTATATTGAAATATCTAAGTTGTATTTATTAGCAGAAACTTTATTGACACGCCTACTTTAACGCCCACTTTCATTGAAAGACTACATTTACGAAAGCATTTTAGTAGCATATCGAAGTTATAAAGGGTGTTAAATTGATGTTGAATTTAAATAAAACACAAATTATTTAGGATATTATTATTATTTCTTTTTATAATGATAATATTTGTATGGTTCAATTATGTATTTAACAAAATATCGGCAAATGGCCCCCCCCATCCTTGGCGCCACTCCACTATCTGATGGTCCAAATTTTCAATGACAATGTTGATGCTTAATTGTTGGGCATGATGACGAGTCGAGGTTGACTGCTCTTTTGCCACACTATCGCAAAAACCAGCAGTGGTTCCCATTCAACGCACTAAGAAGGCATTCACAGATTTTCTAACATTTTATACAGACCTGTTTTGCAGAAATTTAAATATTTTTTACAATTCTCCCGATTGTGGACGAATTTGAACGATTATGTTGATCAAAAGAATTACAAAGTGCACAAAATACATTTTGATTTGAACGCCCATTTTAATAAAAAATTTGAATAACTATAACGCGTTGCTCATTTGCGTAACTTTCCACGGATCAAATTAAGTAAGTTTGAGATTGAGAAATGTCAATTGAAGTGCAAAAAACAAGTTTAAAAACTAGGTGTAGTTCACCTTCAACATAAGCCCTTAAAATTTAACCACCCACTACAAAGAAAGTGATACATATTATATTATAAAGAGATTATTCCATAGCGATTAACAAAATAATAAATATTGTGCTTTAAATGTACACAAAATTGGTGGTGGGTATAAAAGATTCGGCACAGCCGAATATAGTGCTCCTACTTGTTTATTTTATTTTATTTTATTTTATTTTTTCATTAAGTCACATAGTCAAATATGTTTGTACTTTTATATGTATGTAAATAAGTTTGTGAATGCTAAAGCTGCCACTACTACTTCCACTGCTGTTTTGTTATGCTAAAGTCAGCTCCTTGATGTTGTTATATGCATACAAAAACTGGACCGTGATTTGGTAGTCAGTGGTGGATCAAAGGTGATTAGGATCTGTTTTTTTTTCTTTCGTAGAGACTAGCAGTAATTTTTTGTAAATTCGACAAACGTTACATTCATCATTCAAAGTTTTTTGAGATAAAGACTAAGTAAAGGGAAGCATCTGGTTCCAGGTAAAATATAAAAATAAAAATTTCTGTTACAAACCTTCAATTAAAGTCAAATGTATTGTACCTATATTTATCTCTGGGCAATTCATATTGTGTTATTTAGGTTAGGTCGAAAAATTGGGGTATTAAAAGCCCAGATCCATGACAGATATACTCGTATGTCAAATTTGCGATTTAAAGGAACGAAATTCATCTAATAAACCAAAACTCAATTCTTGGATATGTCAAGAACGCAGTCTTTTCAATGTAGTTTTTTAGAGATTCCAAATTTGGCGTAGTGTCCTCATTACAGTTCCATCGTCTAATATATCCCAAAGCGGGACATTGAAAAAGGTAGTTTTCCAAAGTCTTATCCTCTTCTTTGCATGCTCTATACGTCATTTCATTCGACAGTCTCAAGCGTGCTAGATGTGTTCTCATCTCCTTGCAATATGTTATTACACTAGTTAGTCTCCTAAGTGTTTGTCTGTTCAGTTTCATAATCTCCTTAAATTTCTTAAGATTTGGGACACCCCATAGTATATTCATCACCTTGCCGACAGCATTATTTTTTCACTTTCTAAAAGGGTTAAGCACGTTCCAAGGTGATAGTATGCAAAAATAGTCCCATTTTGAATATTTTTTGGCTTTTTCGATGCCCAAGTACCCATTTTATATATGGACGTTTACAATTCGTATGCGAGTTTATCTCACTCTTGCATTACAGGATATTCCAGGATTCAACATAATGGATCATTAGGGCCTGACAACTGATTGGCTATCGTTCGCTTTCAATGTCTTTTATTCATTCAATCCCTTCTTAAATTGCCATAAAGGAGTATTGCGGTCTTATAAAAAGAAAGAAGTATTTAGGTTAGGTTAGGTTGAAAAGGAGGGACACTTAAAGCCCAAACCCACGACAGGTATACACTTATGCCCAATTGGCATGTTGTGCGCTCCATATGAATAGAACAGTTGGAATAGAAGAGAAAGGGAAGCAGACTAGTCCAGATTCTCTGGCGGAAATCGAACCCGCAACCCTCAAAATAGCAGACCAGCATACTACTGACTAGTCCACCGAGGCACTGACAGAAGTATTTACTTGTGTTTCGGATTTGGTCATATAAACCCATTCTAGTTTGGTCACCAATCTTCGATCCGTCTGTAAAAAAACGATGCCTTGGGTATTTCTTACCCTATTTACTTCATCCAACTTTTCCGTCCTGTGGTATAATGGTGATGCAGGTAACGCTTTCATATCTCATTAGGATTTTTACACATCTAATCTCTGTGATGTTTTCCATCAATAAGATATCGATTGTGCTTTAGTATCTGGTTTAATGGTCTCTTATAGCCATTCGACTATTGCCAATAATCTAGTAATAATCAAGGCCGCTTTATAATTCACCTGCATCTTATCCTGCCAAATTGATAATACATTCTCTATAACCATTGTTAAAGATGATCTCATGAAACTTCATATACTTATGCAGCACTATCTAATAATATTATTAAAGGTTTAATTTCAAAACTGTTTGATAAACAAGAAGAATGCACAAAACCCTATAGGATCATAACACCTCAAATCCTTTTAGTCTAACCGAATAAAATATTATCGCTGAATTTTTGTATAACCAGGAAACAACCTCTAGAATATACAAGAACTTAGATCATACAAGAGGTATCTTTTACTTTAAAGATCAAACCAAAATAAACAAGTAAGAGCACTATATTCGGCTGTGCCGAATCTTTTATACCCACCACCAATTTTGCGTACATTTAAGGCACAATATTTATTATTTTGTTAATCGCTATGGAATAATCCCTTTATAATAAAATATGTATCACTTTCTTTGTAGAGGGTGGTTAAATTTTAAGGGCCCATGTTGAAGGTGAACTACACCTAGTCTTTAAATTTGTTTTTTGCATTTCACTTGAGTTATTCAGGTTTTTTATAAAAATGGGCGTTCAAGTCAAAACGCATTTTGTGCATAATTCTTTTGATCAACATAATCGTTCAAATTCGTCCACAATCGGGAAAATTGTAAAAAATATTTATATTTCTGCAAAACAGGTCTGTATAAAATGTTAGAAAATCTGTGAATGCCTTCTTAGTTCGTTGAATGGGCACCAGTGGCGTTTTTTTGCGATAGTGTGGCAAAAGAGCAGTCAACCTCGCCTCATCATCATGCCTAACAATTGAGCATCAACATTGTCATTGAAAATTTGGACCATCAGATAGAAGGATGGGGGGTCCATTTGGCAGATATTTTGTTAAATACATAATTGAACCGTACAAATATTATCATTTTAAAAAGAAATAATAATAATATCCTAAATAATTTGTGTTTTATTTAAATTCAACATCGGTCCTTAAAATTTAACCACCCTTTATAACTTCGATATGCTACTAAAATGCTTTTGTTAATGTAGTCTTTCAATGAAAGTGGGCGTTAAAGAAGGCGTGTCAATAAAGTTTCTGCTAATAAATACAACTTAGATATTTCAATATAGTCCTTTATTTTCCCAAAAACTTTGTCAATAGAGAAATTACATGAATTTAAGATAAACCGTTGGGAGGTAGGCGTTAAAGTGAGCGTGTCACCTTAACTTTTTGGCACAACAATTACATTGATTAGAAGGATATACGTAGCAAATTTTATCATCATACCTCTAATTTTGGCGGTTTTATGAGCTTTTAAATTTCATTAACGGTAGATAACGTGAAAAGTGGGCGTTATAGTAGGCGTGTTTATGAGCTTTTAAATTTCATTAACGGTAGATAACGTGAAAAGTGGGCGTTATAGTAGGCGTGTCAAAGTTATTTTTGCGAATGAATACAATTTAGATGTTTCAATTAAGCCCTTTATTATTCCAAAATCTTTATTAATAGAGAAATTATATGAATTTTAGGTAAAACGTTATATGGGAGGTGGGCGTAAAAGTGGGCGTGGCACCTAAATTTTCTGGCACAGTAATGACATTGCCTTGGGGGATATACGTGGCAAATTTGATCATCATACTTCCAATTTTGGCGGTTTTATGAGCTTTTAAATTTCATTAACGGTAGATAACGTGAAAAGTGGGCGTTATAGTAGGCGTGTCAAAGCTATTTTTGCGAATGAGTACAACCTAGATGTTTCAATATAGCCCTTTATTATTCCAAAATCTTTATTAATAGAGAAATTATATGAATTTTAGGTAAAACGTTATATAGGAGGTGGGCGTAAAAGTGGGCGTGGCACCTAAATTTTCTGGCACAGTAATGACATTGCCTAGGGGGATATACGTGGCAAATTTGATCATCATACCTCCAATTTTGGCGGTTTTATGAGCTTTTAAATTTCATTAACGGTAGATAACGTGAAAAGTGGGCGTTATAGTAGGCGTGTCAAAGCTATTTTTGCGAATGAGTACAACCTAGATGTTTCAATATAGCCCTCTATTATTCCAAAATCTTTATTAATAGAGAAATTATATGAATTTTAGGTAAAACGTTATATGGGAGGTGGGCGTAAAAGTGGGCGTGGCACATTGATTTTCCGTTACAAAAAAGCGTCTCACCAAAAAGCAAAGTGTTCAAAATTTCAGAGTCGTACATCCAACTTTGTTGCTTTTATGACGTTTTTGTTTTTAAATATACCGAAAAATACACTGTGCGGTATAAATTTTCGTACATTTTGATCGATTACTCCTCTCCTAATAAATGGATTTAGATAATTTTTGGGAAAAAATATTATTTTTACCCAGGAAATATATATTCGAAGTTTCATGAGTCTACGTTAATGCGTTTGGACACAATTCCATTTTATTCGATGTTCGAAGGACACGGTTTTTTCGACCTACTCTTGCTTTTCGAGCTATAACTCTCTTCCTAATATTCCGATTTAGCCCAGTTTCAATACCAAACAAACCTTGTCTATAAGAAAGATTCTGGTAAAATTTGAGCCCCTTAGCTTTTTCGGTGCGACCTCTATCGTGCTTTCAACAGACGGACAGACGGACAGACGGACAGACGGACAGACGGACGGACATAGCTAGATCGTCATCAAATCAAACCCTGATTCAGAATATATATACTTTATGGGGTCTAAAATCGATATTTCGATGTGTTACAAACGGAATGACAAAATGAATATACCCCCACCATTTTTTTGGTGGCGGGTATAAAAATATTACTTGGATTTTTAAGGCAAGATGTGGTCTAATTTTGTTAAATGGCAATACTTTTGGGTCAACAGAAGCGGATAAGGTATGCAAGCTTTGTAATTTTCATGTGGTGGAGGATATGGAACATTTCCTAGGTCATTGTCCTGTGTTTCGAGAGTTTCGACTTGCTAGTTTTGGAAAGACGACATTAAATTTAACAGAAATGATTCAAATATTGAATGGAGTTAACACATTGGATTGGGAATATTTAGTCCAGTACTTAGAAATTTCACTTGAATATAGAAAATATTTACTACAAGAATTCAATTAAAAGCTTTAAAAATCTTTGATAGCTAAACTTACTATGCTTAATTGACAGACGTTTTATACAACATTGTCAAATTAAATACGTATCTAATACACTTTCTTTTTTGCAATAAAATATTTGTTTTTATACTTATATATTTGTATCTACATATATCTTATTATATTTAATTGTAAATAAAGAGAACTTTACTACTTATCGCTGTTTCTTCATTTTATCAATTAAATATTTCATCAATTTAACAAACAATCTCTTTTTCCGTTAAGGCCTTTAAACCCCCTAACTTTATACCTTTGCTTATTTGTGTGACAGATGATCCTCCTCCTGAACTATATTATCTTCATTCATTTAGGGTTAGTGGTTTTAATGTTTTCTCTTCCTAGTTTTCTTTTCAATATTTTAATAAAAACTGTGTTAGTAGTTGTGTGAATATTGAAATTACAAAAAATGTAATGTTATTTTTTACATATTTTTTTCTATTTTGCTTTGATGTTTAACTAACAGAACAGTAAAATTATCATCACTAAACATATTCTAAAATTAAGAAAAAAAAGGATTTTTCTCCATTATTATTTATGCATTATAAGCATATAAAAATAAATAAAAAATTTTAACATGCCGACACCATTTTATTAAAAAAATGCAATATAGATGTTACAGTGCTTTTGATGTTCAGGAGACATCAACTTAGTTAACTTTATTGCAAGACAGTTGATAGTAACACAGTCACTTAAAAGCTACCTGTGAGAAGATGTTTTATTTTTATCAGAAAAAGAAGAAATTAGATAAGAATCTGACAAAACTTGTAAAAGATGTTGCATGATTTTTATTTTATTTTATTGAAAGAATATCCTAAAATTAGTATTGTTAACTTATTAGCTGTGATTTAATCAATTTTAAACTTAAACTTACGAGCATAAAAAAGATTATTTATTTTTTTTTGGTATTTATTATTTATTTTATTACAATGACTTTCTTTTGTAGTTCAGTAATATTTTTATAAAATAATTGTAATCAAAATATTTTTATAAATAAGGAGTGGACCATCTATCGGTTAAAATTTGAACCAGCGGTTATTTCTAATCTGGCAATCTTATGTCATTTTATTCTTTCACAAAATTCAGTATATTATCTCTGCTGAAGAAAATAATCGATTTATGTTTGATCAACGTTAAGATTTATTGGAAATTTATTTCCAAAACAAAGACAATTGGTCGGAAATTGAACGAAAATGTCGTACCAAAAAAAAAATCATCTTTTCGGGCGAAGCTCATTTTCATCTTGGTGGGTACGTTTATAAGCATTACCATATATTTACAAATATTGTACTGCATATTGTCGTACTACGAGATAAAATGTTATAAATAAAAAATAAAAATAATTAAAATGTCATTTTAAGTTATTGTTATGTCACGTTTAATTTAAGCATAAGAATTACACAAGGAATGACAAATGTATATGTAAACAAGTAAGAGCGCTATATTCGGCCGTGCCGAATCTTATATACCCTTCACAACGTGTAGTCATGCAATAACAGTAGTTTGTATCACCATTCCATATGATATACGTACATATGTACATATAAAAAACATACATATATAAAAACATCCCATTGTAAAATTATAAATTTACGTACATATGTATGTTAAAAAAAAATAAATAAAAATTAAAAAAAAAAAAAATTTAAAAAAAAAATTTAAAAAAAAATTAAAAAAAAATTTAAAAAAAAAATTTTTTTTTAAATATTTAAAATATATATAATAAATATAAAACAAAAAAAAATAAAAAAAAAAAATATTACAAAAAAAAAATTAAAAAAAAAATAATAATAAGAATATAAATAATATATTAAATAAAAAATAAAAATAAAAAAATAAAAAAAAATTTTAAAAAAAAATATAAAAAAAAAATAAAAAAAATTTTTTTTTTGCTCAGCTGGGATTCGATGCCACGTTTTCTCTAACCAGTATACACGTTTGTATGTATGTATGTTGTTGTTGTAATGTTGTTTTTGTGAAAAAAAATCGAGGTGGTCGTGGGTTTTTGCTCATATCTTAGTTGTTTATGTACCGATGTTTCTGATTTTCAATAGCGATCTACTCCCGAATATTTCTGATATTTTAATACCTTACCCGGGTCCAACCTATGTCGGGGGGCTTCAAAAAGTTGATTTCAACATACACACGGACAGACGGTCAGACGGACAGACTGACAGCGCTTAATCGACTCCCCTATTCATAAGCTTTCAGAAAATATATACTTTATGGGGTCGGAAATCAAAATTGTAGAAATTTCACACGGAATGACAAACCTATATATACCCTTTTTCACTGTGTGAAGGGTATAACAAGTAAGAGTGCTATATTCGGCCGTGCCGAATCTTATATACCCTTTACAACGTGTAGTCATGCAATAACAATAGTTTGTATCACCATTCATCTACAAACATACATATATAAAAATACCCCATTGTAAAATTATAAATTTTAGTATGTATGTTTAAAAAAAATAAAAAAAATTTAAAAAAAAATTTTAAAAAAATTAAAAAAATATAAAAAAAAATATTAAAAAACAAACAAAAAAATAATAAAAATATAAATAATATATAAAATTAAAAATAATAAAAATTAAAAATAAATTTAAAAAAAATTTAAAAAAAATTTAAAAAATATAAAAATATAAATAAAAAGCATAAACAAAAAAAAAAATAAATAAAAAACATAAATAATATATAAAATAAAAATAAAAAAAAAAATTTTGGCTCAGCTGGGATTTGGTGCGACGTTTACTCTAGCCAGTATACCACGTTTTTATGTATTTATGCTGTCATTGTGAAAAAAAACGAGGTGGTCTTGGTCTTTTCCTCATATCTCAGTTGTTTATGTACTGATTTTTCTGATTTTTTCTGATACCGATCTACTCCCGAATATTTCCAATATTTTAATACTTCACGCGAGTCCAGGCGATGTCGGGGGGCTTCAAAAAGTTCATTTCAACATACACACGGACAGACTGACAGAGCTTAATCGACTACTTTATGGGGTCGGAAATGAAAGTTGTAGAAATTTTACGCGGAATGACAAACCTATATATACCATTTTTCACTGTGTGAAGGGTATAAAAATATGTATGTATATGTTTGTTCTCCCTTTCTAATGAATTTGTTTTTCTCTGCCATTTTATTTTTTCAATCGCTACAACAGTTTTGTTATTCAAATACGCGAAAAATTCAACAAATAATAGTTGTAATAAAAATGTTGAAATTTGTGCAATAGAGTAGACGTTATTATATCTTTTTATACCCTTCACCTGTGGTGCACAAGGGTATATATAGCTTTGTCATTCCTTTTGTAATTTCTACAATTTTCATTTCCGACCCCATAAAGTATATATTTTCTGAAAGCTTATGAATAGAGGAGTCGATTAAGCCCTGACCGTCTGTCCATGTGTTGGTTGAAATCAACTTTTAGAAGCAACTATATGCTCCTCAGATCTCTATATGGTATCAATCTCTTGGAAATATTCAGGAATGAATCGCTATTGAAATTCAGCATAATCGCCCAATAACTTTCTGGGATATGAGCAAAAAACCACGACCACCCGTTTTTTTCACAATTACAACAACAACATACATACATACTGGTTAAAGTAAACGTGGCATCGAATTCCAGCTGAGCCAAAAAAAATTTATTTTATTTTATTTAATATATTCTTTATATTTTATTATTTTTTTATATTTTTTGTTAATTTTTTTAAAAAATTTTTTAACATTTTTTTTAAATTTTTTTCAAATTTGTTTTTTTTTAATTTTTTTTTTTAATTTTTTTTTTTAATTTTTTTTATTATTTTTTTTTTATTTTTAATATATTTTTTTATTATTTTTTTTTTTGGTATGTTTTTTATGAAGGGTATATAAGATTCGGCACGGCCGAATATAGCACTGTTACTTGTTTTTTCTGTTGTTGTGAGCTCTTAATGCAACCGCTAAACTAAACTATAAAAGGAATTGCGGAAAATGCTAAAAAGTAAAAAAAGCCATTATTGATAATAAATATTAAATTAAAGATTTCTCTTAAGTAATATCAGTAATATGAAATCTATTATGTTAGACTTATTAATCTGCAGTCGAGATAATGAATGTTTTCAGGCTTTAAAACAAGCTAATGATAGAAGTTTTATTATGACTTTTTATTAATAGATTTTTTTTTTGTCAAATTTAAATCTTTTATTGAAATGTTTCTGCTTACTTTTCCAATTAGGATGTTTTACGCTTTTTATAAATAAAATAAATAAAAATAGTCGAATTCATAATTTTTCCTTGTAGTATGAGATTGCACAAATTCATATTTTCTCTTCAATAGTTTTTACTACCAATAACCAGGGCAATTTATACTATAATTTGTAGGTGTAGATGTGTGCATTAGGGTAATAACCTTTTTTTATTTTTTGGAAATGTGCAACGGTGTGAAATGTTTTATACTTTTCGATGCGATTTGTGAGAAATAAATACAAAAACGAGATACTGATCATGCATAAACCTAAAAAGCTTGATTCTTATTACTTTCATTTAGTTAAGAAAATTTTTAATGAGACACCCTTTAACAAACATTGTAAAATCGACTCCCCATCCATAGATTAATGGATTCTCAAATTAGTATTGAAGAAACTAATTACGTAATGACAAGCTTATAGAGAGAGAGGATCCAAAAGCATCATGTGAAATATAATTAGGGCTCAAGTTAAATGTTCATCTTCAACCATAAACAATACTTTTACTTTTTTTAATTTTTTTATAGTGATTTTTTCTAATTTTAACTTTTTTTTTGTGGCAAAATGAAACAAAATAATAATTTTTTTCACTAACCACTGCTTGCCTCATGGCATAAAAACTTGGTTATAGCCCTAGTATATTCGCAATACATACAATTCTATAATGTTGAAACACAAACATACATATTCATTACATAGCTTTTTTACCTTTTCATTACGCTCAGCCACTTTATCAATTACGCCAATAAAACTTCAACTTTTTTTTCTGCAATTTAAACGCCACTTCGAGTGCTAGTTGCCGGTATATGTATATGCTACAGCTGAGTTTTTTTTTTTTTTTTTTTTTGTTATTGGCAGGCAACAAAACCATTCATCATCATTCCTGCACAAACTAAAGGTAGATGGTATCCTTTTTTTGTACATTCTTTCTTTATTCTTTTTGTAAATGTAAAAAATTGGAACATATTTTAGTGTTGTATGTAATAGTAGGGAACAGCAAGCGTATATGAAAAGAAAAATTATTTTGGAATACTTTTTCTAAACATATTTATGCATCATTAGTAGAAACTTTTGTTTCTCCTTCACCAAAATATTACAGCAAAAAGAGTAAACATCGAATAATCAAATAATGGGACATGCCAATGTTTCTAATAATGTTGCCTTCAAAGCAAATTCATACAGATGAAATTATCAGCCCAGCTGATGGGGAAAGTTTATGTCAAAATTGATTGAATTTGCCTTGATTTTATTTATTAATGCAGGGAATGAAAATGTGATTCGCTATTGAACAATTAACTTAAGTGTACTTATTTAACAATAAGTGAACTAAATTTATGTAAATTTGTTGCTTTTGCGTCTTTAATAATGTGTTTCAAAAATTTATATCTTTTTTTTAAATCAAATTTTATTATATGTATTTAATATTTCAAAACAACTTTTCCATCCCTGATATACGAATTGGCCTTAACATAAAACATCCCCTTAAAAGTTGCTTTGTTGTATGAAATCGCCGTTACATATACATACCTGTATGAATATGCCTTGGTTGCCTTGTTTTTAGCGAGCAGGCCTGCCATAGTATCCGATTTATTTAGTTCAAAAATATCCAAGTTTTGAATTGCCGATTTTTTGATAAACACTTAAAACACGGATAGTTTGTTTGTTTTTGTATAATTTATTAATTGTAGGCAACATTAAAAGGATTTTTTACCAAAATCATCTGGCACCCCTGATAGCGAACAATTGATAAGAGAAGAAGAAAGAGTGTACGTGTTTTTGCCTTAAGATTTAGCAAAAAATCTTAAACCAATTTTAAGAATCAGTCTAATATAGCATTCATTTCAACTACATTTTCGTGTTATTAAGTAAATGTAGCATCAATTTTATGTAAAATACAAATTTTAAATTCTTTTCTATTTAGAACGAAAATATGAAAAGAACAACAGTTAAGGCGAAAAATTTTTAAAATTCTTTAACCAGTTTGTGGACAGTTTACTAAATGCCGAATCAATAGTAAAATATTATATGGATAAAGTTTAAACAATTGATTTTTTTAGATCATATAAGCATACGGAAGTCGATTTCAAATATATCTTGAAATGTAAACTCTACTGTTTTTCCAACATTCACTTCCAATCAATTTTAAATAAAATTCTCACTCAAATTAAAAACAAAATCCTTAACCCTTAACAAACATCATACTCATTCACCGTCGTCTGCTGCTTTCTTGTCTATTTGAAATAAGTCCGTATTATTCATTTCATATTTTTTCCGCTTGTTTACTACGATAAAAATTCTTTTAAAAATTATTCTGTTTGGTTGGTTGCTACGAATATTTTTCGTTGATGTTGGCGGAGTGAGTTGTATTGGGAAACAAGTCGATAAAAGGTAAAATAATTTTTTTTTTTAATTTTTATAACAAGAGTATAGTTGTATGTTAGCTGATCAGGGTTTTTAATTGCCGTACATTTCTAACTGGGGGATTTGTTTTACATTTAATAAATTTCGATAATTTATAACTAAGATGGCACATATTAATTGCCATTAATTTGGCTTTATTCAAAGTATAATTCGTTGCCATAATCGCTGACTCAAAGGGGTTATAATAGGGAAGCCTAAATTTTGTCCCACAAAAAATAGTCTAACGGTGTTAAATGACATAGTCTTAGAGGCAAATATATGGGTATATTTTATTAATCATTTATCAAACGTTTTCTTTAAATAAATTAATTCTGGCAACATGTTTCACCATTTTGACCACTTAATTGTTTTACAAAAAAGTCATGAAAGTGTACTGGTCACAATAAACTGTAACATTTCTGCTGGCATCATTTTTTAAGATATACTTGTACAGACTAATATTTCTACCTGTCAAAAAAGCACACCGAACTAGGGTACACTTATACAGGTTGTGCTGCGAGCCTAACTGACCATCTTTATACCCGCCACCAAAAAAATGGTGGGGGTATATTCATTTTGTCATTCCGTTTGTAACACATCGAAATATCCATTTTAGACCCCATAAAGTATATATATTCTGAATCAGGGTTTGATTTGATGACGATCTAGCTATGTCCGTCCGTCTGTCCGTCTGTTAAAAGCACGACAGAGGTCGCACCGAAAAAGCTAGGGGGCTCAAATTTTGCCAGAATCTTTCTTATAGACAAGGTTTGGTATTGAAAATGGGCTAAATCGGAATATTAGGAAGAGAGTTATAGCTCGAAAAGCAAGAGTAGGTCGAAAAAACCGTGTCCTTCGAACATCGAATAAAATGGAATTGAGTCCAAACGCATTAACGTAGACTCATGAAACTTCGAATATATATTTCCTGAGTAAAAACAATATTTTTGCCCGAAAATTATCTAAGTCTATGCATTACGAGAGGAGTTATCGATCAAAATGTACGAAAATTTATACCGCACAGTGTATTTTTCGGTATATTTAAAAACAAAAACGTCATAAAAGCAACAAAATTGGATGTACGACTCTGAAATTTTGCACACTTTGCTTCTTGGTGAAGCGCTTTTTTGTAACGGAAAATTAAGGTGCCACGCCCACTTTTACGCCCACCTCCAATATAACGTTTTACCTAAAACTCATATAATTATTCTATTAATAAAGATTTTGGAATAATAAAGGACTATATTGAAACATCTAGGTTGTACTCATTAGCAAAAACAACTCTGACACGCCTACTATACCACCCACTTTTCACGTTATCTACCGTTAGTGAAATTTAAAAGCTCAGAAAACCGCCAAAATTAGAGGTATGATGATCAAATTTGCTACGTATATCCTTCTAATCAATGCAATTGTTGTGCCAAAAAGTTTAGGTGACACGCCCACTTTAACGCCTACTTCCCATATAACGGTTTATCTTAAATTCATGTAATTTCTCTATTGACAAAGTTTTTGGGAAAATAAAGGACCATATTGAAATATCTAAGTTGTATTTATTAGCAGAAACTTTATTGACACGCCTTCTTTAACGCCCACTTTCATTGAAAGACTACATTAACAAAAGCATTTTAGTAGCATATTGAAGTTATAAAGGGTGGTTAAATTTTAAGAACCGATGTTGAATTTAAATAAAACACAAATTATTTAGGATATTATTAGTATTTCTTTTTGTAATTATAATATTTGTATGGTTCAATTATGTATTTAACAAAATATCGGCCAAATGGCATCCCCCATCCTTGGCGCCACTCCTCTATCTGATGGTCCAAATTTTCAATGACAATGTTGATGCTCAATTGTTGGGCATGATGATGAGGCTCTTTTGGCACACTATCGCGAAAACCAGCAGTGGTTCCCATTCAACGAACTAAGAAGGCATTCACAGATATTCTAACATTTTATACAGACCTGTTTTGCAGAAATTTAAATATTTTTTACAATTCTACCGATTGTGGACGAATTTTAACGATTATGTTGATCAAAAGAATTACGAAGTGCACAAAATGCATTTTGATTTGAACACCCATTTTAAAACAAAACCTGAATAACTTTAACCCGTTGCTCATTTGCGTATCTTTCCACGGATCAAATTGAGTAAGTTTGAGATTGAGAAATGTCAAGTGAAATGCAGAAAACAATTTAAAGACTAGGTGTAGTACACCTTCAACATGGGCCCTTAAAATTTAACTACCCTCTACAAAGAAAGTGATACATGTTTTATTATAAAGAGATTATTCCATAATGATTAACAAAATATATAATATTGTGCTTTAAATGTACACAAAATTGGTGGTGGGTATAAAAGATTCGGCACAGCCGAATATAGTGCTCTTACTTGTTTTTTTTCAGAATATGTCAACACCATATAAAAAACAATGAAGTACAATGAATTGTCAAAGCTTCTTCCGGTGATTTCAAAGCAACTGAAATGGCACTCTCTGCTTCACAAGCATTTCCCCTAGAATTTAACGATTTTAAACTGTCGACTGATAATTGTCTAGAATCTACATTATCAGTATCTGCCCTAGACTGGTGTCTCTAATAACATTCACTCTTAACATGTGCCTGTGACTTAAATTATTTTCAACCAGTGCCGGATATTTCCATAAGAAATGTACTGATATCCCAGCATTTTTCAGACAAATTTTTTACTAACGTTATCCCCGTTATCCGCATTCCAAGTTTTGTGACCAAACCAGTTATCCAGCTCTAAGTACTTTAAGTGCACTCCTGACAAGGGTCTCTTTGAACCCTGTACGAGCCGGTCTTTATGTCGCTGTCTCCATCAAAATTTTCAGGTTCATGTAGTCCACCCAATTTAAGGCTTCTGCCTGCACCATCAACAAAACAACCCTGGGTTCTAAGCTGCAGAATGTCATGGAAAATTCCATCTTAGCAAGTACGTCTGTTACCTTATTCCAACTGCTCATGTATCCCTTTACCCAAATCAGCGTTTCTTTGATGTAGCCTTTTAACAACTTTTAGAAGACTAATGCGCTTCATCTGCATCTAACCTCGTTATGAACAAGGCCAAGAATACCCAAGTTAACAAATTCACAGCCAAAGAGGGAGATCAACACTGGACATAATATCATACATAGAAACATTCCCAAATTATAACACAATTTTCAAATTAAATTCAAAGAGTTTTCAAAATAAAAGAAAACTTTTAAATCAACTGTCATAAGTAGGAAATAATGTTAGAAATTCATAGATGCCCAAAAAATTTTTGCAGCAGAATTGTTGAAAGAATTTTTAAATACAATAACAAGAAAAAGATTTTTATTAAACTTTAGCCACAAACAATTGTTTTGGTTAAAAAAAATTTATAATATTGCAGTTTACACTGTATTCAATATTTTTTTAATTGAACGAAAAAGTGAGCGTAAGATTTCCTTTAAAACTTAAAAACAAGAAATTATTTTAGGTGTAATAAATGGGTAATAATGTAGTAAACACTGAATTTATTTTTTCTTTACTTGGTAAAATGGAAAAAATCTCAATACATTTTACTATTTGAAATTTAAAAATTTGCTTTTGAAAAAATAAAATATTTTCTTAATTCCATCATAATTTTTTTACGCACTGTATTTGAAAAAATATCTATACAGTCGCTGAGCATATGCACTCGTCGCACAGAGGAGTATTTAACCTGAAAAGCTGACCAAAAAGGCAAAACTGAACTTTAAGAAATGTTAAAAACTAAGTACGCAGCTTGACAGACAACAATATTTTACATTATATTGTAAATTTTGAAGACTTTTAGTTGCGATTTGTAGCTCTGAGATCCTGCTAAAGTCAGGAAAGTGAAGAAAATTATATGAGATTTAAACGTTTTTTTCGGTTTCTGGATGTTTTTATGATATTTTTTTTACGGTTAAACGAATAAAGGTTTAACGATAATTTTTTTTCGCTGAAAAGCTGGATCAAAGGTTATTTAAAAAAGAAAAAAAAATTAAATATGTTGCATATTCATGTTGAAACAATTCGTTCATAAGCTAAAAACAAAAAAAATTATACACTTTTTTTTGCAAAAAAAGAAAAAGAAGAGGTTTTTAAAAGTGAGGTTAGCATCTCTACGAATTATGTTTGATACCACAATAAAACTTGGAATCTCTAATTTTAGAAACAAAAAAAGTGTGCGCAAGTTTGCGCCATTATTTTTGACGATTTTTTAAAATTTTTACATTTCTTCTATTTTTGCTCATCAGGTACTTTTTCTAATACATTTATATCGTCATAAACTTTAATATATTTTGAATTATTATTGATTTCAACTGTAAACTTTTAGCACTTTACAATGTTAATACCTGCCTGTAATTATAAATTTGAAAAATTCTTTATTATCCATAATAGTTATAAGGGCATGAATGTCCCACGCATCCCCATAAAGGATATTTTTATATACCTGCTCTACAAAACATTATATGTTAAAAAAAATAAATATACGTACCTAATAAGAATAATTATTAAAAGCATTAATCACAAAAATAAGTTTACAACAAATAAATACAGGTACATAAAAAATACATGGGCACCCAGCTATCAGGCTACCATCCAATTGTCAGAAGAAGCTGCCGAGGCCAGAAATAAGCCCTTACGATTATATCGTACGAATTTTTCGAAAAAATTCAGCAGAAGCGATACAAATCGAGATGTCTTGAATAAGTTATTTCTGAGCAGTGACCCTTTTTAATCTGCAGTACGCAAATAGAACGGATTAATAAAAAAGCTTTTTCATCGGAAACCATCACACTTCTTCCTGACACCGATAATGCATCTAATAAGGATATACATACGACATAATAATTATTGAGGAATTTTTATCAGTTTAACTCTTCCGTATATTATGTATTAAATAATATGAAATATATATAATAAAGCATTTTTCATAAAAAAATACTGTTCTGTACTGTACTGTATGCATGTACATACAGTCTGTCAAGAATGAGTTTAAACATTTAAAATCAACATTTGTTAATTGAGTTTTACTATTTATACCGTATTTTATTCCTTAGGAATGTGGCTTCTAGAAATATCTAAAAAACTTAAACTTTTTGGTTCTTTAATTTTTTTACTGCATTTTGAAAACAAAAAATTTGACGAATTTTTCAGGAAAAATTTTTTTTTCGCCATTAAATTTTTAATAACTCCGAAATAGTAATAGATAGAACCAAAATCTGTTTGGTTAGTTTAAGCAAAATTTTTCGGTTCATCTTCTAATCCTCCTCCTATTAAAATCGGAGAACCCGTTTACAAGTTATGACAAAATATATTAGGAAACCCAACGATTTAGGGGGTGAAATATGCCACGCTTTTAAAAGAAAATCCTTACGTACTAGAGAAAAACGGAAAACAGATTTGAATTAAGGGCATCAAAATCCATATAGTCCACATACTTTTATTTCTAGGAGAGACAAACAATTTTTTTTTTGGCAGTGTACTTTTGTTGCGCAGTGTAATTTTTTCAAAATCTGCCACTAGATTTCTTATATCATACAACACCTAAAACTATCAAAAAACTAGAACTTTGAATTCAAAAAACACGTTTAATAATTTTGGCCGATTTTTTTAGGCCAAATACACCTCTGTGCGTCGCTGTCTCATGGAAGACTAAATAAAAGAGCTTACAAACAAGTGTTTAGTGTTCTAATTTAAAATACCCCTCTTCTTAAAAAAGCGCTTAACAGAGAAAAAAATTTGAATGTGGACTAAGTGAGAAAACCGTTTCAACTATTGGGATCTATTGAGATCGTCCTTGAGTCCGAAAAGTTTAATACTTGCAATTCGATTACAGGCGCATGAACATCAATCATCCGATAGGCATGATATATACATATGCTTTAACGTGTGTATAGGACTTGCAATACATAATATAAGATACTATAATTAAAAATAAGGAAACATTCCTAAAAATTTAACCCCAAATCTCTTGATTTATGAAATATTATAAAACTAAAAGTGCTTCGCCTCGTTTTCCTGGTACTCATCTCATACAACGTTAAAGATAAAATAATAAAAAAAACAACAAAAATTGAAAAAACAAAATTAAAGCGAGAGAAAGAATTAAAAAAAAAAAAAAAAAGGATTGAGTAAAAAAAGTGAATCATATTTATTGATGAAATTGTCAGCAGAGCATAAATCGAACGTTGTTGAAAAATTTATGAAAACAAGAAAAATTTTTATATTTTATCCTTTTTTTGCGCATTTCATAGAAAAATATGAGAAGAAAAAAAAAAATAATGACTTCTAGAGGTTGTTTGCTTATTCATTTCGAGCAATCACTTTTTGTTTTTAGTTTGTTTCTGTTTACAAAAGTAATTCTTAACAGTCAATTTAAATCATTTAAAAACCAAGATCTATTAAGATTTATAAGGATGTTCTACTATGTTTTACTAGAAATAATGTTTTTATAAATAAAAGTTTGTCTTACCGATTGACAAGCATATATTTTTTTTAAGGGTTCATTTATCGAAATATTCATTGTTTATAAAAATTTTTAATTTATATGAAGCGCATTATTATTTTC
Organism: Phyto melanocephala; assembly: GCA_941918925.1. Taxonomy (NCBI): domain Eukaryota; kingdom Metazoa; phylum Arthropoda; class Insecta; order Diptera; family Rhinophoridae; genus Phyto; species Phyto melanocephala. Next base: position 24,144,841 of record OW799236.1, on the reverse strand, counting down.
TTTTTATACCCGCCACCAAAAAAATGGTGGGGGTATATTCATTTTGTCATTCCGTTTGTAACACATCGAAATATCCATTTTAGACCCCATAAAGTATATATATTCTGAATCGGGGTTTGATTTGATGACGATCTAGCTATGTCCGTCCGTCTGTCCGTCTGTTGAAAGCACGATAGAGGTCGCACCGAAAAAGCTAAAGGGCTCAAATTTTGCCAGAATCTTTCTAATAGACAAGGTTTGTTTGGTATTGAAAATGGGCTAAATCGGAATATTAGAAAGAGAGTTATAGCTCGTAAAGCAAGAATAGGTCGAAAAAACCGTGTCCTTCAAACATCGAAAAAAACGGAATTGTGTCCAAACGCATAAACGTAGAGTCATGAAACTTCGAATATATATTTCTCGAGTCAAAAGAATATTTCTCCCCAAAAATTGCTTAAATCTGTGCATTAGAAAAGGAGTTATAGGTCAAAATGTACGAAAATTTATACCGCTCAGTGTATATTTGAAGTTTAAAACGTAATAAAACTGACAAAACTATATGTACGGTTCTGAAATTTTGCAAACATGGTTTTTTGGTCAAAGTCTTCGTTATAACGGAAAATAGATGTGCCACGCCCACTTTTTTTTTGAAATTTTTATAAAAATATATTAGTCATATTCATTAGCATTTATTCATTGCAGATGGCGACATCTGTTGAAGGCGCCACTACATTTTGCAAACACTGAGGATGATGTCTTTGCTAAACATCACGTAGAACACTAGACGACTCTAGTAACATTTTTTTGCACAAACTACAAAGGAATTTTATAGGGGTTTGTGAAAACGAAAATGACCGAAGTTTGTTGACAAAAATTAACTAGAGTAATGATTTGTGCCCAACTTAACATATAGTTGTACACAAAGTCTTATGAGGTTTAAGATTTAAAAATATTAAAAAGAAATGTGCATCAGTAGATTTAAAATAAGTATTTGAATATTTAAAATATATATTTTTACAAATTTTTTTTTTATCTATCTATTTTTTTGTAAAGGGTGGTTAAATTTTAAGGGCCACAGGGTGATTCAAAATAGACATGCTCAGCATTTTGTTAAAACAGGAAATTTATTAGTAAGATTTTGATTTTTAAAGTTCTATAACATTTTACTTTTAGAAGATTTTCAAACGAAATAAGTTTTGTATAATTTTAAAATTTGTTAGCCATTAATACATGAAAATAAATTGTTTATAATGATTATATATTTATATTTTATTCGAACTTTTTTCTATATATTAAATTTTAATGTGAACCATTTTTTATTTTGGCTTAAGTTCATTTGTTTCTTTATTTAATTTTATAATTCAAATTAAATTAAATTGTAACCATTTTCGGAATATTTTTTCTAAAAATTATTTCCGATATTAGCCGAGTGGAATGCATTTTCGAAATCAGCTACGATTTCATCATCAGCACTCTTTATCGGTATACTACTATGTAACTTAAAATTCCTATTTATGTTACAATTGAATGAAATTTGAATTAGTGAATCTTAGTATTAATTTTCATATTTTGTTGAATATTTTTATTTCACCTATCAAATGACAATTCATAATTCAACATGTTCATATTCTTCTATATTCGTAATACATTTTCGTTATGCTTTCAATTAAAATTAAAATTAATAAAAATTAAAATTAAAATTAAAATTAAAATTAAAATTAAATAAAGAAACAAATGAACTTAAGCCAAAATAAAAAATGGTTCACATTAAAATTTAATATTGTTTATAATGTTTAGAAATAATTTTTTTTTTATCTTTAGGTCTAAATTTTCCTAAAATTAATTAAAATTAAAATTAAAATTAAATAAAGAAACAAATGAACTTAAGCCAAAATAAAAAATGGTTCACATTAAAATTTAATATTGTTTATAATGTTTAGAAATAATTTTTTTTTTATCTTTAGGTCTAAATTTTCCTAAATTCCTTTTTTTAATACACCATAACTTCTAGAAAACATAAGATAACAAAAAGAAATTAGCACCATTTAGTAGATAAAACTCTCCTCTATACCCCTATACCCCATTTTATACCCGTTACGATCCGACCGTGATCAGCAGACCAATTTTTGTGACACAAGGTCAAATATTTTTTGCAAAATTTTAGTAAAAGAGCTAAACAAATTGTTTTGTAAAGTGCTTTTTTTAAGTATTTGAGTTTTTATATCCGCCACCAAAAAAATGGTATGTATATTCTTAATCGGGGTTTTATTTTATGACGATCTAGCTATGTCCGTCCGTCTGTCCGTCTGTTAAAAGCACGATAGAGGTCCCATCGAAAAAGCTAGTGGGTTCAAATTTTGCCAGAATATGTCTTATACACAAGGTTTGTTTGGAATAGAAAATTGGCTAAATCGGAGTATAAGGAAGAAAGAAAAATTGCCTAAATGCATGTATTAGGAAGGGAGTTAGAGATCAAAATGTACGAAAATTTATACCGCGCAGTGTATTTTCCAATATGTTAAAAATTTTAAACCTAATAAGAGTGACAAATTTAGATCTACGATTCTGAAATTTTGCAGGAATTGCTTTTTGGTCAAAGGCTTTGTTCTGACGGAAAATAAATGTGACACGCCAACCTCCCATACAACGTTTTCTCTCAAATTCTTATAATTTCTCTATAAATCGAATAATAAAGGTTTTATTGAAATATCTAAGTTGTATTTATAAGCATATATAACTTCGACACACCTACTATAACGCTCACTTTCCACGTTATTTACTGTTAATGAAATTTAAATTTATAAAACCGACAAAATTAGAGGTATGATAATAAAATTTGCTACGGAAATCCTTCTAGTCAATGTTATTGTTATGCCAGAAAATTTATGTGACACGCCCACTCTTACGCCCACATCCTATATAATGCTTTATTTCAAATTCATATAATTTCTCAATGAATAAATATTTTGGAAGAATTACGGACTATATTGAAATATCTAAGTTGTATTTATTAGCAGAAATTTTATTGACACGCTTACTTTAACGCCCATTTTCACTGAAACACTTAATTTACGAAAACATTTTACCAGCATATCGAAGTTATAAAGGGTGGGTTAATTTTAAGGGCCGATGTTGATTTTGAATAAAACGCAAATTATTTAGGAAATTATTATCATTTCTTTTTTAATGATAATATTTGTATGGTTCAATTATGTATGGAACAAAATATCGGCCAAATGGCCCCGCGACCTCAACGGCACACCTCGATCCGATAGTCCAAATTTTCAATAACATTGCTGATGCTCAATTGTTTGGCACGATGATGAGTCGAAGTTGACTGTTTTTTTGCCACACTATCGCGATAAACAGCAATGCTTCTCATTTAACGAATTTAGAAGGCATTCATAGATGTTCTAACATTTTATACAGACCTGGGGCCGAATTACGGCATTCGATATTGATCGAAATTTTACTCGAATGATCGAGTATGCTTTAGGTATATAGATTCTAATAAGAGTTTTCAAATTTCGATCACGTTCGAGTGCCGTAATTCGGCCTCTGTTTTAAATTTAAAATTTAACCACCCTCTACAAAGAAAGAGATGTATATTTTATTATAAAGAGATTATTCCAAGCGATTAACAAAATAATAATTATTGTGCTTTAAATGTACACAAAATTGGTGGTGGGTATAAAAGATTCGGCACAGCCGAATATAGTGCTCTTACTTGTTTATTTTCATTTTATTTAAATAATTTTTCTTATTAACGCTATCTTTGAGAAATTCATAAACAAATTATTAATAAACAGTGGTTTCAGAAGCGATCATAGAATTAGGAACACTTTTTCCTATGATGATTTTTTTTTAGCAATTCTTGGTTATTTTGAGGTTAATTTGGTCTCAAGCCAAAGACACGTTTGCAAGTTATTAAAATTTATTTCAAAAATTGTAGTTTTCTTTGCTATTATTATTGTGTGAGAAATTTTCCATTCACAAAATATTACTGATTGATATATTTCGTTAACAATTTTTTTAGCTGGTTTCGAAAATACATTCCACTCGGCTAATGTCGGGATAAAAACTAACTTTTCCAAGTTTATTCTTTCATTATCACAAATAAAAATTTAATTTCTTCCTATTAAAATGAGAAATTTAAAAAATGAACTTGAGCCAGTTTAAAAATATAATGTAGTCTATGAAATATATAAGTTCGACAAATCTTTATAAAATTTTGAACAATTTAATTTCTCTTAATATGGAAGAGACAAGGTGGTAATGCATTAGTACAAATTGTGGTAAATTTTTTTATACACCACCACCAAAAAAATGGTGTGGGGGAACATATTAATTTTGTCATTCCGTTTGTAACACATCAAAATATCCATTTTGGATCCCAAAAATTATATATTTTCTTAGTCCTGGTTTAATTTTAGGACGATCTAACTGTATCAGTACGTCTATCTGTCTGTTGAAAGCACGATAGAGCTCAAATTTTGCAAGAATATTTCTTATATACAAGGTTTGTTTGATATTCAAAATGGGCTAAATCGGCATGTTAGGAAGAAAGTTATAGGTCATAATGCAAGGTTAGGTAAAAAAACAATGTCCGTTCAACATTAAATAAAATGCTATTGTGTCTAAACGCATTGACGTACAGCGATAAAATTTCATAAGTATATTTCTTGAGAAAAAAATATCTCTCTTGAAAATTGCTTAAATCTATATATTACGAAAGGAGTTAAAATTTAAAACATCATAAAACCTAATAAATTAGATGTACGATGCAGAAATTTTGTGACACGCCCACTTTAATGCATACCTCCCGTATAACGCTTTATCTTAAATTCATATAATTTCTCAATGAACAAAAATTTTGCAAGAATAAAGGACTCCATATTAAAATATCTAAGTTAAATTTATTAGAAGATACAACTTTGACACGCCTACTTTAACGCCCACTTCTTATATATTTTACTGTTAATGAAATTTTAAAGCTTATAAAACCAACAGAATCAAATGTATGATGTTGAAATTTGCTACAGGTATCTTTCTAGTCAATGTTAGTATAATTCTAAAAAATTAAGGTGACAGGCCCACTTTAACGCCCACTTCCCATATAACGCTTTATCTTAAGAAAAGTCTCTAATAGATTATCTGAGTTGAGTTCAACTATTAATTATAGGAGGTGACATGCCCACACAAAGCTAATATTATTTTCTAACTGTCTCTGGGTACCAAATTATACCCTTCAGTTTTCGTTTAAATACAACATTGTAGTCAGTAGTATCATTTATAATGTAGAAACCTTAAGAAAGGTTTAATGGTAAGACTAAATTTAAGAAAATAAATGAATAGCAAATCGAAGTTACACAAAGAAAGTTACACATACTATGTGACGCGAAAAATAGAAAGGGACCTAAGGCTAAAAACAGGCTTTGTTCAGGAGAGCCATTTTAAAGATTAAAATACATGTATCTTTGGTGTACCATCATTGAGCGTGTTGGTATTGGTCTCATTTGAAAGCCACACATCTCATGACGTGTTGGTCAACTTTGAAAACGCGCGTAGGTCGTCCCTACCTTTTGTTTTGTGTAGTTGGTTTTTACTGTTTTCTACCTAGCGCGCTGTTTCTATGAGTTTGATATCAATTTTGCTCGCGTTTTTTCGAATCCAGCTTTATTTTCTAAAATTATTAATTGTGAATTATAATAAATACTCATTTATAATTCTTTTAAATCGTGAATATCACTCTGTTAGTACGAAAATTTGTTCACATAACCTTATTATGTTATTCGCGAAAATAATTTAAAACGATTACATTTTTACTGTTTGTTTTAGGATGAAATGGTGGACGAATTCGAAGAAGTATATTTACTTTATCGCTTCCCTGATGACGATCACTTCTCAGAATTATCGGATAGTGACTCTGAAGATGATACCGATAATATGTACCTTGATAAATCTGATCTTAATTTACGCGAAGAAAAGGTAGTTGCTCGACTGTATGGTTCAAAAATACCTCCTTGTTGTTAAAATCAATGCAATGAAGTGATCCCTAAGAACATGGCTGTGGATTTTCGTACGTCTTTCATGAATTTAGATAAGGAATCCCTAGATTTAATTATTCTCGCACATCTGCCAGGTCACCGTGATGATGCAATGCTCAGGTCAAAAGTTAGTGATCGATCGCGAGCTATGAAGAAACGGTACAATCAGATATATTATTTTCGGAGTTTGCCGATATGCCGTGATATGTACTTCTTCCTGTATACAATGGGAATTAAACGCTACACAAATCTACTCGAACATGACATGACGAATAAAATTAATCGTACAGATGCTTTAACTACTTTGGAAAAAAAAAGAAATTGTTTCATCTATCTGCCGTTTGGCTGAAACTGTTGCTATCACTTTACCTAGACGTCAACCAAATCATCGTGATTATCGTTTATTGAATCTTCCAACTACTGAAAACAAGACTTCTGTTTACACTAGATACACCAACAGCGTCGAATCGGGTGGTAAAATCGTAAAACTTCGCACTTTCCGAACGCTGTGGAAGAAATATTGTCTCCACATCGTCACTATGAAGCCGGCATACGATTTGTGGTACCGTCAAGTTTTAAGGAACCAATTCGCAAGAACCGTCGATTAATTTGTTAATTTAGTAGGGGAAAAAATGAAAATAAATAAATTTTACCGTTAGGTCCCTTTCTATTTGCGCTTAGAATCGTCGACTTCACTTTTTTTTCTCTGGGAGGGAACACTTTTGGGGCATGGGATCAGTCTCATTCGATGCTCAGATGTTGTCCACATCAAAAAAAAAAAAAGTGAAAATTGTTTTTTTTACCCTTAGGTTCCTTTCTCTATGCGCTGTCACATATAGAGATTATTCTATAGCGATTACAGTTAATAACAAAATAATAAATTTTATTATACAAAACATAAAAAATAGTTCTTTTTCTTGCTCACTCCAACAATATGATTTTTTGGAAAATATCAGAAACGAACCGAAGTATATACATATTTGTAACAAAAAAGCAACAAAAATATCTAAAAACATGGCACAATTTTTTAAAATTTCTCCAAAATGAAATAATAGAATAAGTTTCTTAATTATGTTTTCAGAAAATATTTTTTTTTATTTTTTTATAACAAAAAATACAATTGTTATTATTATTATTATTTTTATTACTTAGAAAACGTTTGTTTTATCTTTCATTTTCAAAATCATTAAGCAACCTTTTCTATTCTTTGTATCAAATTTTAGTCTTTTTCTCAATATAATATATTTTGCTATATTCTATTCAATTACTATTAGAAAAAGATTTTACACTCGTATATTTTACGGGACATTGTTACAATTGAATAGATTGCATGTAAAAGCCATAGAAAATGTAATTTCATTTCAATAGGCCACCACTGTATATATGAAAGTGTGTATGAATAGTTTTGGTTGAGTGACCAAAGTGATCTTTCAAACTGAGGTTCGTTTTAGTGGTTTTTCTTGTTATTATACATTTGCCATTTTTGGTTTGTACATCGAAAACATATTTGACATTAATGGAAATTTAATTTCAAAAACAATAGGCTACAGAAAGCAAAAAGAAAGTTGGTCGGTGGGTGGGTTAGAGGTTAAAAAAATACAAACTATACAAATATTATCGGTACATTCGTGTTGTTATATGGCTATAAGTTGTGTACGTTTATAAAATACTATTGCAGTATTGAAACTTAAAACCAAACAATTTATTATTACTGCTGCTACAGCGATTGTTATTATTGTTATTATTCTGTTGGTGGTTGTGTCGTTGTTCCACACCCATACATGCATATTATAGTTGCTGATGTTTTTGCTACTGTTGCTTACTGCTGATATTGTGGTTGTTCAGAGTTATAAATGTGTGTGGAAAGTCCACACTTTTACACAATAATGATGCTGTTGCAAGGCACGTAAAACAAATAAAATATAGTATATATGCAACACTTTATTTTTAATACATTTCTATGTAGGTAGGCAGTCCGAAAAATCAATTAAAAAATTGAAAAAACCAGTGAAATGCATATAGACCAGCTTTTAAACCCAACAACCAATAAAACAAAAATTTTAAAAAATTATTTTTTTATAAAATACTATTTAACAATTTCATTACATTATAAACTCAATATTCATATAAAGTATTTTAAATTGCTTAAAATTTGATTCAAATAAATTAAAAAAAAAAAACGTGAGTATACGAGTGTTCAAAAACATGTGCCAAAAAATACGTCAATGTCAAAATATCTTTGACTCAACAATCGTAAGAATAGTTGACTGGAAAAAGTCTACGGTCCCTTAATAAGATAACAAATATTAAAACTACCTTTCAATTTATGTAAAATTATTTATTTTTGAAAGTAAAGTAATTTTTGTTGAATTTACAGGCAGAATTGTCGGATTTTTGTTCCACCACCACTTGCTGATTGATAAAATATTTCTAAGATGGAACAATGATTAGGGTATTTCGTTGTAATTCAGCTGTTGTAATTAAAATTTTTTAATTATAACCTTTAGCAGCTAATCGGGTCCAAATGTTCTAGTAGCAGTACTAGTATCCGCCTGCAGCGAATTGTATAAGTGATTATCCAAGAACTCTCAATGCTAATTGAAGCACTAATAACAATGTTTAATGTGTTTTCATATTAGTACAATACTAGCTAGACATTAGTATCGTTTACTGCAGAGTTAAGCTCTAAACACTTAGACGACAGCAGACTTCACGGCTTCAAATGCAGCCAACTTCAAATGCAGCTCTGAAGTCAGCTTCATAATTATTTTGAAGACAGCAACAACATAATAATCAGCTTGTGTGTATTTTAGCAATACAAATTTTAGGGATGCCACATATATATTTTATAATGAATAAAATTTAAGTTTTTGATAAAAAATGTATTAATATCACGAAAATTTATAAAAACACAAAAATTTATTTCTTTATTGTTATTGTAATGTTCTTTTACGTTTAATATTAAAAATAAGTTTTTGTTCTTATTTTTCCAATTTAATATATATAATAGCAACAGTATATTTGTTTATTGCAGCAGCAAATGCTGTTGTGCCGTCGTGCTACTGTGCTGCCGTCAAAATAATCGTTTTCATTTAAACACATGGATTTTATTTTTGACATATTGCTGCTTGCTATCTGCTGTCGTCTAAGTATTTAGAGCTTTAAGATCTGCTGTTTGACATTCATTTGAATGTGATAAAATAACACGAAAATTATTAATGATGATTCCAGGGTGTCAATTCTGGTTTTGGGAAATAAAAGGATTTTGTACAGTCAAGAGAAAGTTGACTCTCGAAATCTTTTCAATTTCACAGTTTTCTAAAAAATAACTAAAAAACTATTAATAAAATTTATTGATTTTTTTTAGTGCAAAACCCTTTTTAATAAAAAAAACAATTTACATAAAATTTCGCCAATGTCGCCACATGCACTAAAACATTGCTACGTTAGGCGAGAAATCTCCATATCTGACATCTCTGTTCACAGGGTGTCCTAACTGTCGCATTGCCGTAATGTCTTATTTTTTCACATTTTTACAAGTTTAAAAAATTTATTCAATAAAAAATACAATATTTTTAATTCTTTTTGTAATTTTAGAAAATTATGATAATGACACTTAGGACTTTTTGTAAATACACCAAGTATGTTTCGTTTTAAAAAATGTTTTTGGTGTTCCAATTATTTTAATTGTAAATTTTCTTTAAAATTTCCAATTATTAATGGTTATTTGGATTCTCGAATTTCTTAATAGGCTATAATCTAAATTTTTTTACTCAAATTAAATAATTTCGTAATTAAAACGCATTTTAATTTTTTTTCTGTGTACTATACTAAAAATAAAAATTTATTTTATTTGAAAAAAAAATTTTTCTATAAATAGAAAATTCTATTTTATTTCTATAGTCATTTGCAAAACATTTTCAAGCTACCCTCGCTACCTTATACACACACACACATATATATTTAACGAACATATTCTCACACCGTTTTACACTTACTCGCTTAAACTCCTTAACAAGTGGACTCAATCTTTAGCATTCTGTTATTTCTGTGTTATGAAAAATGTATGAGGTGCAATAATTTTGCAAATCGGCAAACTCTTGGAAAATAAAAAAGCTTAAAATAAAATATATTTTTATAACAACAGCAATAAAGTTTTTGATTTTATACTCGCAGCTCATACATATTTCTTCTGTTTGCTATTGTATTCGTTTGAGTAGCTCCTTCTATTCTTACTGTTAATAATGCTCTGACTGTTAACAGAGTGTTGTCAGATATTTTTATTGTGAAAACATAGTTTTTAAATAGTTTATTAAAAATAAGTTTTCACACTTTAAGCCACTAGGATTTTTATTAATGTTTTATTTTGTAAAATAGTTCAATTTTATAATACATGGAATGTGGAAATAAACAAGAATTTCTATACCCATGTTAATGTTTCTATTCAGGTATAAGCTCTAATGATAATCTGAAAATTATTTCCAATATTATGTGTCGTAAACCACAAACCATATTTAAGGCAATGTTTTTCCTTTTACGCTTCCAAATTGTAAAAAATAAATGTTGTTCTAAAAATTGATAAACTTTTTCTTGCACGAAACTAAAACGAAAACAGTGTTTTATTTAAAAATCCCTTTAACCAGCATATTTTTCTAAAAACGAAATTTTACTGTAATTCTAAAAAGTTTGCTCTACTAAAAGTACACGACATCATGTTGTGGCAATGTTGAGTAGGGGTATTCAACAAACTACTTTAGGTTTTTAATACAGAGGCTTAGTGTTTTAAGCCAAGCAGTCTCACTAGCGACGATAAGGGTGTTGGTGGATTTCCTTGTGGAGAATACGCTTATAGATAGGCCATTAAGTGCATATCAGTACACTTACAAGGCTGGGAGATCTACTGAAACTGTCTTGCACGAATAAGTGAGGGTTGCGGAAAAATAAATTTTCAATTGCGATTACGCTTTGTCCGTAATTATAGGCATACAGGGCGTTTTTCACAGGATCTCTTTTGACAGAAAAATGCCCTTGATAAAGGGTTAATGTTATTATAGTAGAATGGACCATCTACATGTTGACATGTAGGGCAGTAAATGTCATTTATAGGTGAACAAGGATTCAGGAAATGGTGGCCCCTCCCCCTACTTAAGGTGGGGTCTTATCACCGCTGATGTGGAACATAACCCTCTTAAGAAAACTGGAGATAATAGGCATGAGGGTGCCCCGGTGGACTAGTCAGTAGTTTGGGGGTTGCGGGTTCGATTCCCGCCAGAGACTCTGGACTGGTCTGCTTCTCTTTCTCTTCTATTCTAACTACTTTTATTCTTATTCTGTTCTTGTCTTTTTTTCTATATTAAGGCGTCACAATGGACCGTAGTGGTCTCCGAGTGAGGGTGTGAGGGTAACTTTGCACCAGCCTTACCTACCTACCTACCTACCATGGACATAAACACGATAAGGTATTCGGATTATATGGAAATTACGGTTAGAGGTAAGTTCATAAAGACCGTATTAGGCGCTCAGAGTAACCGAGAAATGCTGTTGTGAACAGAAACTGACTTCATATACTGGCAAGTCAGATGTTATGCTCTTGACGCGGAGAAGGAATAGAAATAAACGTGTCGAGGAAGGTGATGCGATGAGTAACGCGGGATACGAAAGTAACCTGGAATGATTATGTTAGTACGAGGAAACAGAAAACAAAGAAGATTTTACATTAGTGTAAACGTTTTCGCGGTCAGAGGTGGGAAATCTTGCCGAAGGCTGTACACTGAATTTTTACGGGGTGGTGAGACCTAAGGTCACTTACACATCTGGTCGAAGGCCTTTTAGGCGACGATTAGGCGGAAGTTAGATGCGGTTTAGAGGGTTTCTAGCTTGGATTTACTTATGTGGTGCGACACGTACTACACCAAGGCAAGCAATTGAGGCAATTACAGGATTGCTGCCATTGGAGTTAATTATAAGAGCAATGCCTGCAGGATCAGCAATTCCCATACCGCCAAATATTCTTATTTACATTTTATAGTAGTTTACTTTATTTTGAACAGATTTTCAATTAAGGGCACATAAATTCCACCATATTTCATATTCAAAATAATACTAATCACTTTAAGGGGAATAAAAATTACATAGGAACACTTTTAGTTACGATAGGGCTTATTAAGATTTCTAAAGTGGTTAGGCAGAGCTTTGAAATTTTTTTACAAGAAATGTAACACCTCATGATTTCATTGCTTAATAATAATTAAAAAACAATGCGAATTTTACTACTGCAGAAATATTTTTATGTATTGAATTATATTAAAATTTAACCTAAAAATGCATAGTGTGGCAACTTTTAGTGAAACGCCCTAATGCTCCTACTTTAAATGAATGTTTCTATGGGCATGTTGCTGTTGTTTGTATACAGTAGTTGTCGGTGTTTAACTTGTAGTTTTAGAATTTTGTTATTTTAAGCAGTTTGTTGTTAAGTACTAATTTTTAATGGATTGTCAATGAATTTTTGGCAAATAGTCATTTTTCACTATAACTTAGTCTGCCCGTCATCCACTGGTTCATTCGCTCTAACAGAGGAGTTTGTGTATTTGTTTTAAGTATTATATAATGCTAAGTGTAAAGTGTACACAGTACACGAAACATTCTTCGTTTAGTGTAATTTAATCAACTTTATTTAAACAACTTAAAAATCTAATAAATAAATAAATAAACAATTAAACAAGTTATAAACTAAATGAAACTATTTTACAGCCATTAAAAGGTATTATCTTAGCACTAAATCAACAATTTCAATTCATAATTAATGGTCACAACAATAAGTCTCATTAAAAAGTTGTTTTCAATAGCTTCAGATTTTGTAAAAGTTTCAAAAATGTAGGAAAGAAGTGAAAATAAATTGCAAGATAAAATGTAAGTTACAAAAAAAAAATAAGTATATAGAAGTTTGTATATGGCGAATTCAACTATGGCCATAGTTTAAAAAAATATTTAAATGTTTTGAAATTTTAACAATTAACAACACAATGTTTTTTATTTATTTTAAAATTTTAAGAAATTATAACCTGACAATACAACATGATTACAATATGAGTTGTCAAAACCGGTTTTTAAAATTTGCTGGTTTTTGAATTATTTGAGAATCCGGTTTTTATGTCTTGAATTATTCGACAATATCGAATAGTTTGGAGCAGCTAAATGTCCTTGCCCGTACAAACAACTTGTGTATGAAATTTTTTAGAAATTATGACATTACAATCTAACATGCTTCCGAAATATTCGAAAGCCCGGTTTTTTAAATTTTTTTGGTTTTTGAATTATTTGAGTAACCGTTTTTTATGTCTGGAATTATTTGACAATATGAAATAGTTTGGAGCAGCTACATACAAATGTTCTTGTCCATAAAAACAACTTATGTATGAACATTTTTTAAACTCTGTTTAGAAATTACTTTTAACACCAACACACTCAATAATAAAGCAACTTTTCTAAACTTTTCTTTATAATGTGTGCATAGTGTATTTTGTTTTTTAAAGTGTATATTTTACAAATACCCTGCAGTTAAATTTTGTATGTGTACACTATCTGCACAGTCACTTAGATCGTTTTGCTGAAAATCTAGGAAACTTGAGTGACGAACAAGGCGAACGATTCCACCAAGATATCCGTATAATGGAGGAACGATACCAGTGTCGCTGGAGTATTAAGAATAACACTTCATTATTCAACAATAGTACAAATTCTATTAAAGGAAATGCAAGAGAATGTAGTTATACGAATTATTTATTTAATTGTTTTCTTATTTTTTTTTCTTATAATAACTTTAAAAAATAAAATATAAATTTTCAGCTTTTTAATAAACGGTTTTTAAACAGACACGCTACAAAAGTAAACCGATAGGGACAGCAAACAACGCCATATTTTTTGCCTCTCTTTTGACATTTCTCTTCAGTAAGGTTTGCCATTTCATGATGGAAAGATGTACGAGCCAACAACGAGTCGAAATTATCAAAATTTACTACGGAATTTCGGAGTCAGTGGCCTCAACGTTAAGAGCGCTACGTCCTATTTATAGTCATTTCTGGCTGAATGGCTTCGTCAATAAGCAAAATATGCGTTATTGGTCAGACTGCATGATGATCAAGACCGACACGTTACTGTGAATGGGAATCGCTACCGTTCAATGATAACAGAATATTTTTGGCCCCAATTGGATGATATGGACTTGGAGGACATATGGTTCCAACAGGACGGCGCCACAAGCCACACAGCGACTGTCACAATCAATTTATTGGAAACCAAGTTTGAATAACGTGTTATTTAACGAAATGGTTCAGTCGATTGGCCGCCTCAGTCGTGCTATTTGACGCCGTACGAATATTTCCTGTGGGGCTACTCAAGTCTATGGTCTATGCCAACAAGCCAGCCACGATTGATGAACTTTGGACGAATATCGAACGTGAAATTGCAGCAGTATCGCCCGATTTATGCTTGAAACCCGTCGAAAATTTGGTTCAGCGTCTGGACTTCTACAAGCGTGCCCGTGGTGGCCATGCAAAGGAAATCGAGTTCCATATAAATGGTATCAAACGTACTTTCACAGTAATAAAGAATTTTATTTATATCAAAAACCGTTTTTGTTTTATTTAAAAAAAACTTTTGTAGCGATCTTATTGAAAAACCCGATACATTTCCGAAAAATATAATCACTATTGTAGGAGGGTTTTGCCAAAATATACACGAGTTTTACTATGTTGATGTGAAAATTTTTACCCTTTGTATGGGTACAGTTTTTTGTGTGTACTGCAAATTGTTTATAATTCCCAAAAATCATAAAAAAATAATAGAGAATTTTATCCAAAAAACAAGTAAGAGCGGTATATTCGGCCGTGCCGAATCTTATATACCCTTCACAACGTGTGAACAACAGTGGTTTGTGTCACCATTCATCCCATATGAAATACGTACATACATATAAAAACATACATATATGAAAACGTCCCATTGTAATATTATAAATTCACGTATGTATGTTAAAAAAAACAAAAAAAAAAAAAAATTTTAAAAAAAAATTTAAAAAAAAATTAAAAAAAAAAATTATTATGTATATAATATATATAAAACAAAAAAAAATTAGAAAAAAATTTGAAAAAAAATAATAAAAATATGAATAATATATTTAATAAAAAATAAAAAAAAAAAAATAAAAAAAAAAAATTAAAAAAAAATTTTTTTGGCTCAGCTGGGATTCGATGCCACGTTTTCTCTAACCAGTATACACGTTTGTATGTATGTATGTTGTTGTTGTTATGTTGTTTTTGTGAAAAAAAATCGAGGTGGTCGTAGGTTTTTGCTCATATCTCAGTTGTTTATGTACCGATGTTTCTGATTTTCAATACCGATCTACTCCCGAATATTTCTGATGTTCTAATACCTTACCCGGGTCCAACCTATGTCGAGGGGCTTCAAAAAGTTGATTTCAACATACACACGGACAGACGGTCAGACGGACAGACTGACAGAGCTTAATCGACTCCTTTATTCATAAGCTTTCAGAATATATATACTTTATGGGGTCGGAAATGAAAATTGTAGAAATTTCACACGGAATGACAAACCTATATATACCCTTTTTCACTGTGTGAAGGGTATAATAATCTGTTACAGGTAGCCAATGGAAAAAGGATCAATTCGGCATGCACGCACATTTATAAGCGTTTATAACTTTGCTATCGCAATCGTAAAATTAAAACAACCTTTTGTTTATTATTTTTTTTTAAATCTGAGAATCAAGGTTTTTTTCCATACAATTTTTCTAGGAGAAGAACACTAACTACTCAATTTGATGTATATCAAACAAAAAACTAAAATTTTGTGAAAATGAGCTAGATCACTTGATTATAAATAAATTCAAAAGAAATCAACCGATTTTAATGATCGATATCTTATTTTGTTGCTATTACAAGGGGATTTACGAGAAAGCAATAAATCTATTTTTGCCGTTTTCGATTTTTTATGATTTTTTTAAAACAAAAAATGTTTTATTATTACTTCGAAATTGCTGGTCCGATTGAAACGTAGTATATAAGGGGTGTCTCGAAATGCTTTTTTACATTTTAAAATGTCTCCCAAATCTAGTTTTTTTTTCAAACAAAAAATACATTTTATTGGCGTTATGGAGAAAAATTTCTAAACTTTATTATGCAAAAAACCAAAGTTTTAAATTTTATTTTCTTTTGCAAAATTTCGCACTTTTTTCTTAACGCTTTGCATAAAACGTTGGACACACGTTTTACCGAAGTGTTTGATAGCTTTTTTCCAAATAAATCCAAAGTTTTTTACATTTGCAGAAGCTTTAAACTTTGTTCATATGTACTGCTTAATTATGGCCCAATAGCGTTCAATAGGCCTTAGCTCTGGACAATTAGAGTGGATTCATGTTTTCGGTACAAAATGTATTTTGTTGGCCTCATACCCCTCAAGGACGTCTTTGCTGTAGTGGCAGCTTGCCAAGTCGGGCCAAAACAGTGGAGGTATATTGTGGCTTCTGTATAATGGCAATACAGCCTTTTTCAGGCACTCATTAATATAAAATTGGCTGTTCATTGTAAGATTCACAATGATTGCCTTTGAAGTTTTCCCACATGTAAATATTGCTTGCCATATCATATATTTTTTGGCGAATTTTGAAATCTTTTTATACTTAAATTTATCGGAATCATTAGCTCTTTTATTAGAAACATAAAAACCCTGATCAGGAAGCTCTGAATAGTCAGCCTTACAATAGGTTTCATCGTCCATTAAAATACATCCATTAAAATTATTTAATTTGTGACGTAGCAACTGTCTTGCTCTTATTCTTGATTTGAGAATTCCTAAAACCACGAAGCCCTCCACCTTTCTTGTGCTTAAATGACAAATCTTTTTTGAATTTAAAAATAACGTTACGGGCAGTCTGTCTGGACACTTTTGCCCGTCGCGCAACTTCAGCGCATGAAAGTTGCTTATTTTCATTATAAATATCCACAATATTTTTTCCCACTTTTTCTCCATTCGACGACATTTTAAATACGGATTAAATAATTTTAATAAACTTATTAACAAAGTATTGTTGACACGTATAACTATCACAGAGTGGAACAAAAAAATTAATTAAATAATAATTGTTTGCGTAGTGCCCTGTAAAAAATGTAAAAAAACATTTCGAGACACCCCTTAAACGAATCAAAGATTGTGTAAAATATAATTTTCTAAGTTTTTTTTAATAATATTTGACTAACCGTTTCTGAGTTATCATTGATTATGTAGAGAAGCTTCTAAAAAAATTTTGAATTTTACTTAAAAAAATTTTTTTAAGAAACCTCTTCATAGAATTTAAATTTTTTTAATGCATCAAAATTACATAGTGGTTTTTGAAGCCTTTAAAATTTTTAAAATTTTGTGTCTTTGTGTTATCGTTAAAACAAGTAAGTGAATCGCACTACCGGATTTTACTTTATTGCAGATTATAACAAACTTATGGATTTCATGGATTTAAATTTTACTATTTAATTTTTTTAGCATTTAAATACACCAAAAAATCATAAAAGGCTTATAGAAATTAATTAGTACCATAAGTTTGTTAGAATTTTTAATTACAATTGTTTTCTTACTAAAATAAAACTATTTCGCCGTTATATTTAATTAATATTAGCATCCTTATTATATTACGTTATAAGCATGACCAGCATCATTCAGTACAACTAAAAAAACGTCATCGTTTCCTTAAACTTCTACAACAGTCACAATTCAATTCAAATAGTTGGACGGCAGAAACTAAACGCAATGAACAAGATGACTGGCGCCTTATGCGCGCAATCATAAATGAAAAACTATTAAATGCAACTGTGCCTGTCAGCACTCTGCCACAGTTCAACTTCGGTTTTCTATGCAGTAGCTGTGAAATTGTAAAAATGTAAGAAAAAACAATGGGGAAATTAGTAATTTAAATGAAATTTTCATTAGCATGTTTTTTGTACAAATACGGGTATCCTTTTTATAACAACACAAGTACTTTTTTTCTGTCGGCAAAACTGAAACATTTTATGCATCCTTACAAATGACAGTTGAAAAAATGCAAACGCCAAAAAATATATTTAATTATACATTTTGGCTTTGTGAAATCATACAAGAAACAAATGCATTTCAGTTTTCGACAAGCCACTTTTTGCCAGCATATTCTTCTTCTTATGCATTATCGTAAATATAAAGATTGCGTAAAAATTAATTGAAATAGAAATATTAAACCTAGTGGAAAGTACTTTCAGCAGATTCAGCTTAAATGTTTGTACAAAAAGAATGTCATAATCATTGGCATAGCCACACATTTTTTCTGGAGGTGGCGATAGTTCAAAAATGTTAAATTGAGTAAATTTCATACATACGTCAATAGAAAGTTTTTTTAAATTCTTCAAAAACAATTCTGGGGGAGAATTATTTATTTTTGCCCATGGTCATAATATAACATTATTAACTTTCTTACAGCCTGTCAAAAATTCTCAGTTAATTCTCAATAATTGGAAAATCCAATTTTGACAAGGCGTTACCTACGGTCTACACCAGCCATCGATTTGTTTGAACAACGAACAATTTTTTGTGCGCACATGAATTTGCCTGGTGTGGACTGCTGTTGTCGATGTTTTGTTCTTGTTCAAACAGCGTTGTCAGAACATTTGTTCGAACAACGATGTCTGATATTAAAAGGCATTTTGAATATGAAAGAAAGAGACGACACATAAAAATACCAACAAAACACTCTTTATACGTTTTCTCCATATCAAAGAACATGAACAATTTTTTGACAGTTGATCTGCCGACGTTTTGTTCTAGTCTAAACAAATCGATGGCTCGTCAAGACGTAGAGTTAAGAATGGAATTTGGCTTTAGTACAGCTGTTGCTATTTTAGCTATTTTAAAGTTAATCTAGCGATTTTTTTCCTATTTAGTGAGTTTTAGTAAAAAAAAAAAAACAGCAGACTGTCCCTGCAGGCTGTGTCAGAGGCACGGCCATTAAGTTTAACGTAGAAAACGCCATCGGATAAGACAGAAAACATATATAACAATAAATGATAAATAATAAAGGCAAATGAATTTATTTATTTGATAGTTACTTTTAATAATAACATGGTAAATTCAAATTCATATTTAACATTTTGTTTCACTTAAATACATAAGTAAATATACGAAATTTCAATATTTCATCAATCAAAACAACAGTCGAAGGTTTGTGTCCACACTGAAACAGCAGCATAGTTTGTGTTGACGCTACAAACTCAAACACTCAACCAAACACCACACATATGTTTGAGTGTGTGTGTTTGAACAATTTTCATTTGAGAAATTTAAATATTAGGAAGATATCAACCAATATGAAATGTATATCAAACGAAAGATAACATCTTCATTTACCTACAAAAAAAAAGTTATCTCGCCGTTTCCTCATAATCAATGAAATAAAGATTACAACAATAACAATCTGACATGACTCTCTATACCGTAAGGTAAGACGTATTCTACGCCAAAACATAAGTGAAAATTACTTTTCATTACACAACGTTGACGCTCTTATTTAGGTTTGTCACCTCAGCGTTACTGCTCTTAAAATAATTATAATAAATAAATAGAATGTGATTATAAATAAAATCGGTTCAAAGGCCTTTAGTGCTGCTAAAATACGATATGATCATTTTGCAAAAATATTGCTTAATTTCTTTGGTAGAGCTTTGAATTTCCTTCTTCAATTAACAAATTGTTGTGGGCATTTATTACTAAACTTGACTTCAAATGTTCCCATTAAAAATTGTAATCAATTGATATTAAATCACCCAACGCAAAAGTTAAAGTTCAAGATGGAACCCTAATCAAATTGGCGGATAATTTTTTTTTCTCAACCCCATAAATAAATATGGATATCAAATAAAAGAGCTAGACTAGTAGAATACAGTAAATTATGTAAAAATTCAAAATCAATTGATGTCAATTTTCGTTTTGTATAATGAAAAAGTTTTTGTATAGCCACTGGTATTGGGGACACTATATGATAGGATTCACAAAGAGTTTCAGTTACAAATTTTCACAACATGGAATTATTATACCAAACAAATAATAAACTAATGTTACCATATCAAAAATTTGCTAATGGTAAGTGGCGTAGCTGTTATTGTAGCAGAGACATATTCCAGATAATTAGAGTAGCCACATTGTGTAAAGAAAAGGTTAAGCTAGAACCTTTTGACAGTGGCTCTCTAACTATATAATCACAAGAATTTATTTATTCCGTTACTTTGTAAATCACTGACTTTCTGAAGCATTTTTTAAAAACCTAGTAAAATATTAAAAAAAACACTTATTAAAATTCGAAGTTTCTACCTTAAAAAAATCAATGAGCTTCCAATAGTTTATAATTTTGAATAAATCCACAGTTCATTTTATACCAATTTACACTTTTTATACCCGCCATTGAAAAAATTCTGTTATCATATATTTATTTAGTCATTTCGTTTGTACACTTCTTTTTAGACCCCTTTAAATATATAAATATATGAGTCCTCGTTTCGTTTAAGGACGATCTTGTTATAACCGTCTGTCCGCCCGTTAAAAACACAAATGTTTAGTATTGGAAATGGGCTAAATCACTCTATTAGGAAGTGGGTTATATGGAATATAAGAAACTCTATATTGCCATATCTAAGTAAAATTAATGAGCAGATAAAAAGAAGTGGGTTATATAACTCCCACTGTAAAATTTCTTAGGATTTAGTTTGAGACTGAATTTAATAAAATAGATAAATGTTTATTATAATACATATTTAAGTATAAAGTAATAATTCCAAAGTGGTTTCAGTTGCAACAAAAATATAGACAAAATTGTTGGCGGGTAACAAGAATTTAGCACAGCCGAACAAAGAAGCTTTGCTTGTTTTACTATAAAATACCTTAAAAGATAAAAACCAATTTTTCAATTTTGCTATGAAAGGTTGTTATATCCCTACCTCAATCCTGAGTTTAAGTATCTCCCAGTTAACACGTTTGCCAACCATTTTGGTGACGTTATGGTGATACTGTCAACAAAACGTCTATACTATTTACGGGTTAAAATACAGTAGACTCGCGGTAACAAAAATACTGCCTTACGTGAACACCGGATAAGATAAACATAATTTTTTTTACACTGATTACTCTGTAGCGTGAACACAGTGAGAAAGCCTTATAACGTGAACAAGTTTTTCGGTTATGCAAATCGTTTTCATAAAAAGGGGTATTCCCTCAAATGATTGCACAGGTTTAGGTTAGTGCGTGCTGCTGATTTAGCATGACCTAAACTAAAGTTTGTCGTGAAAAATGTCATAAACACTACCAAAATTCTAAAGTCAAACTTCTTGTGATTGGAAAGGCAAAAAATCCTCGCTGTTTTAGAAATTTTGAATCCCCTGTGGACTACAATTGCTCCCAATCGTAATGGATTACAGCTGCAGTTTTTGAAAATTGGTTTGACTAATAATGGACGCTGTTGGCTATTTAAATTTAATTTTGAAACGTCTTGAAAAGAAAACAATAGCAAAATGCTGCCTGAACATTTTTAGTTCTTTACTTTACGTCTAGACAAGTCATCGATTTGTCCAGACTAGAACAAAACGTCGGCAGAGCAAAAATTATTCATGTTCTTTGATATGGTTAAAACGTATAAAGTGTATTTTGTCGCAATTTTAATGTGTCGTCTATTTCTTTCATATTCAAAATGCCTTTTTATATCAGACATCGTTGTTCGAACAAATGTTCTGACAACGCTGTTTGAACAAGAACAAAAAAAGGTAACACATTTTTTTAATTAATTTTAAAGTACTTTTTTCCTTACATAACAATCCAAAATACAAAAAAATATATGAATTTGAGTTAAATCACATGTCTAATTTATTTGGAAATTTTAAATAGTTACACCTTCGTTAACATGAACAACTTCGCAAACGTGAACACGCTCGGTTTTTAATAGTTCACGTTACCGCGAGTCTACTGTAATAAACAAATAAAAATTTGATAAATCGTAGAAGTAGTTAAGATGATAAACTGTATTTTACTTTTATACTTCAAAATAATATTTTAATTTAGTGAGATAAAAAGTATCAAATGTGTGAACTAAAATTACTTAAATTAACTAATGACTACCTGGTTCCAATGTAGCCATATGATCCCATAAGAACTACCTAGTCAATAGTACTAACGTCACTAGTAGATTTTCAATGTAAAGCACATGTTGAATGTGTATAGCAAAAAATATTGTCTGGAGTGTAATTGTTCAGTAGTACTGGTGACATAGTCAATAATAAATCAGTGCTGTTTCACTATAGACATTGCCTACAGGGATATTTCACACAAAAAAAAAGTAGTTTCAAATCCGCCGGTCAGGCAAGGTTGTTAGCTGGAAAATATTTGCCATCTGAAGTGTCATTTATTGAGTGAAATGTTTGCCATTTATGAATATGTATTGTTTAATCACGACAGGAAAATTTGTCACATATGGGCTATTGCATCTTAAAAAAGTGGAGGTTAGATTGAGACGTTTTTCTTTACAATTACGCTGAAAGCCATATGTACATGAATATCGTCGTTACTCTAACAAATTCAGTTATGTGTTTTTTAATTGAGTTTTTAAAAGAGCCAAGAACGCAGTTTGTTTTGTTACTTAACGGTATATTAAACTTATCCATACTGACTATTGCTTATTTTTTAACTAATCAAGATATCATTAAACGGTGTGGTAAATAGATGTACGACCAATAAAGGTTTAAAATAGAGCAATAATCAAAATTGTCACATAACCGACTATGTTTGAGCAGAGACGACATGTATTTTATTGTCGATAAAATAATATATAAATATATAATATTATGTCTTTTTAACTAATTTAAAAAAGCCCCCCTTTCGTAAATCATTTACTCCACCAGTGTTTGTTGCAGACAAGTTTTTCATATTCAGACAAAACCACTTACAAATATTTTAGACGATGTTGTTTCTCGTATTTTACCTTAATTCTGCACAGGTATCTTCGCATATACATACAAAATATGTATGTATGTGTTTGATGTCATCGCTTATGCATGTATGTCTATATGTGCAAATGTTTATAGAGTTTTGAAGTATTCGAATTAAATATAGAATAAATATTGATTGTTTTTTGTATTTTTAAAATTTATTAAGAAGAGTGTTTTTTTTTTTTTGCATGTACAAATACTGATATTGTTAATAAAAAAATATAAAAAGAATAATATTCAAGTTAAAAGGATAATTTTTAAGATTTTAAAAAATTATTTTATAAGTTATATTTGTGTTTGTGTTTGGATAGACTAAATTAAGGTTTTTATTGAAAAACTAAAAGTTGGTTTCAAAATTCAAGGATACAAAAAATTGTATTCTGATAAAAAAAGGACTAAATAATATTTTGTTTTAGATGTTTATATTATAAAAGAATAACTAAAATATCTTAGTTTTTTGCAAACACTTTTATATACATATTTAATATATACGTAAAATTTTTTTAATCGATTACCCGATAATTTTAAACCGAATGATTACACTAGGTTTTATTAATCGAACCGTCAAAATCATGTATTGAAGGAAACATGAAAACCATAATAAGCACAAGAAAGTCAGACTGCTACATCACTTAGGTTGGTCAAAATCCTATACACCCTTCTTCATCACGTGTAGTCATGCAACAATAAGTTATTTCACACAAATCTTAAAGTTAGAGGAAAACAAATTAGATTTGTTTGTTAAAAGTTTATGTAAAATACGAAATTACACTCACAAAACTACGACTGACCATTATTTGCTAGTTATAAGTCAGTAAGAAGCTCTAAAGGGGGTTAAATACTACATACATATGTATATGCTTACTGTTATATCTTACTAAGAAGCCGCAAAGTATTTCAATGATTTTAGAACAAGTTAGTTAAGAAAAATTAATTGCTCTTGTAGCCAAACTTATTTATTACTTATAAATTTGTTACTTATGGTAAAGGGTATAAAAAGAAAACACCTTTACAGCGCAAATCTGGCGCACAACATTCAATTTAGTTTTTAGATGACGACGGCGACTACTGATGCAGACTGCGGACATTAAGCAAAATCACCTACATACATACGTACAAATTTATATCCAGCACAAAACTTAAAATTTATATCGACATAATATTAAACATTTTTTAAAAGAAAAAAAAATCAAGTTAAAAAGATTGATAGATGTGTGTTTATTTTTTAATTTTTTTTTGTACAAGCTAACATGACGCATATAGGGCGACTGCGATTTTTATAAAGATTTTTTTTTTTTTTGTAAATGTACAACAAATCAAATATTCATTAAGAACAAGTAGTTTGCGCGAATTTGCCAAAGTGTGAGGACGTCAAAGATCTTATCAAAAAAATATAAAGTAAAATCCGAAAAAAAACTAAAAAAAATATTAAGGCAAACTAAAAAGTGATAAAATTAAAAAACATCTATACGTCTTTCCTATGTATCCATATGTATAGGAAAAATATTGCAAAAATTAATTTATTAATATTGTGATTACATAAATTTCAATTTAATAAGTTCAAGTGTAACCGTTACGAAAAATATATGAAATTGTGTCAATGCTACGATAAAATTCTATTCATAAACCACCTTCTCTGACTTCTGTTTGTTGTGTTGGAAGTAGTCTTTTTATAAATTTCAATGTATTTATTTTTATAGTGCAGTCTCGTTTTTTTTTGTATTTAAAATCAAAATTTGTGGATTTTGTTCCATTAACATGTTATGTTTTATTAGGACAGTTTAAAGTTTACTTCTTTTGACATTATCGAGTAATTACTATTTCATCGTTGGCTGGATTTAAACTTGAAAATTTTAAAATAAAATAAACAGATGTGAATTTAAACATTCAGTCACTTTTCTCTTCCCCCTATACGTGTTACAACAAACAATTGATATCACAGCAATGCCAGATAAGTAAGATGTGTAGGAGGTAATATGGGAAGTTTAACAATGTAAATACCATATGTACCTATATCTTGTTGAACAATTCACAAGCTAAAGTCAGAATTGTATGTCTTTGGATTTCATAAAAGTTATTATATAATGTTTGATGGCTCGTGCAGAAAAAAATTTATAGCGAAAGATTAAGGAAATTTTAAAAACTAACTTAAATTAAAATTTTTAGCAGTTACAAAAAATCACTAAAACTTTTTAGTTAAAAATGTCTTAGGGCCGTTAACAATAAAAAAATTAGCCTACAATTAACACTAAACTCAAAATTTAAACCTTGGTTAGCCAAAACGCATTTAACACAAAGTTTAGTTATCTTATAACTTTTAGATTATTTTGCCAAATTTCAGTTAAATTTAACCGAGTACTATTTGGCGTTTAAGTTCTTAACTGAAAGAAAATATTTGGTGTTTGAATTTAAATATATTATATTTTTGCTTTTTTTAAGCAATTGAAAGATGCCTCTACGATTAAAAAGATTTACACATTTGTATAATTTATATAAAGTAAATATTTCTTTGAAAAGAAAATATAACCACAGAAGTCGAATGGAACATTTTTAATTTACCTGATGCAGAGTTTTTCATGAGATATCGTTTATATAAGAGAATTGTTAAATTTATAGAAAAGATTATTTCAAAATACATTAAATTTGTAATACATTTATTAGCAGATGGGTGCACATTAAGAATTTATATTTATGTATACATTTCTTCTTCATTCATAATAATTGATAACTACAAGTTGACTAACTCTTGCCTGTTGTTAACGAACATTTTTAATTTATAGTTAAAACTTCAGTTTAAGCTTACTGAAAGTTAGTAAACTTTTACGTTAAATTTATTTAACTGAATATTATGTTAATAGCCCTTATTAATGCGAAAAAGCACTACTAAAATGTTTTTGGTATAACAAAACGTATATTTCCCCTATCTCTGTAAGAATTTAAGACATAATTTTTAAAACATATGAAATTATCAGCTCCCGGACAGTGAAACAAGCTGAGGGAAAATTATCGGCAGCGACGGCTAAACAGTTTTAAAGCGGCGGCGGGTATAACAAATTGAAATCGTCGGCTCAAAATTTCAAAGTGACGTCACTAAAAAATTAAAAAAAATTAATCTAACGGTAATATATTACTAAATTTTTCATTAGATTTATATTAGAAAATTTCTTCTTGAGTTTATTGAAGCTGATCAAAACGGCGGCTTTCTTGGGTCGTTTTAAGCCGACAAAAACGGCGGCTGCGTGGACATTGAAAAAAATCTTGGCGGCGGTGCGCCATCAGCTCTAAGCCGGTCGACTTGTTTCACTGTTCCCGGACTACATTATTGATCCAACACGCATACTTTGTATATTTTTATTTTGTGGCATACATATGGTTTGCTTAAATATATGTTAATAACAACTTTAAATGTTTATAACTCCTTTTAAATGGTATATTTATACAATTTACAGCGAGTGTAAAGTTAAATATAGATTTATCATTCCATGTGAAATTTCTACAACAAATCATTTCCGACTCCATAAAGTATATAGTTTCTGAAAGCTTAGGGGAGTTTAATGAGCCTTGTGCGTCTGTCCGTGTGTATGTTGAAATTAGTTTTTTGAAGCACCCTCCAACAACGATAAGTGACCTTTTTCCTTTCCTGTATAAATTGCTTTTGTAAATAATGTTTTATGTGTATGTACATATAAAAAACAAAGTCAAAAGAGAGTAATAATTTAAACGCTCTCTTAAAAGATATTTGTTGTTTTATTTTTTATACCCCTCACACAGTGAAAAAGGGTATATATAGGTTTGTCATTCCGTGTGATATTTCCACAATTTTCATTTCCGACCCCATAAAGTATATATTTTCTGAAGCTTATGAATAGGGAAGTCGATTAAGCTCTGTCAGTCTGTCAATCTGTCAGTCTGTCCGTCTGACCGTCTGTCCGTGTGTATGTTGAAATCAACTTTTTGAAGCCCCCCGACATCGCTTGGACCCGGGTGAGGTATTAAAATATCAGAAATATTCGCTATTGAAAATCAGAAACATCGGTACATAAACAACTGAGACATGAGCAAAAACCCACGACCACCTCGATTTTTTTTTTCACAAAAACAACATAGATACATACAAACGTGTATACTGGTTAGAAAAAACGTGGCATCGAATCCCAGCTGAGCCAAAAAAAAATTTTTTTTATTTTTTAAAAATTTTTTTTTATATTTTTTTTTTTATTTTTTATTTAATATATTATTTATATTTTTATTATTTTTTTTAAATTTTTTTTTTTATTTTTTTTTTTTTTTTATATTTATTATATATATATTTTAATTATTTTTTTTTAAATTTTTTTTTTAAATTTTTTTTTTATTTTTTTTTTAACATACATACGTAAATTTATAATTTTACAATGGGATGTTTTTTATATATGTATGTATGTTTTTTATATGTATGTACGTATTTCATATGGGATGAATGGTGATACAAACTACTGTTATTGCATGACTACACGTTGTGAAGGGTATATAAGATTCGGCACGGCCGAATATAGCGCTCTTACTTGTTTTTTTATTTATTCAAACAAATAATGTTCAATCGTTTTTGGATTTATTTCCAAATTTAGGATTTATTCGTCTGAATTTTAACTAGAAAAAAACTTTATGAAGACCAGTAAAGTGTTAGATTCAATGTTGTTTACTAATACAAAGAAAATAAATCAGATGGCTGTAAAATAAACAATTGTAAGATCCGACTCTTAAGGTTATGAATTTCGCTGTAAAATAAATCAAAAAGATTTAATTATTAAAAATTTTTAAAAGGATATCTTAATTACGTACTGCCTTAAGTTTAAGAAGTTATTGCTTAGGTTCTATCGGTAATCTCATACCTCAAGTGATTAGAAAGCCCGATCTTTCAATCATGGCATTTATGCGTGAATGTGATTGTTAAATACAATATTTTCTATTAGTATTTTGTATGCTGGAACTAAGACAAATCATTTCTACCTCAAATCTCGCATAATTCATATTGGGTAAGAATTATTTGAAGATCTCGCCAGCCTCAGCCCAAATTTTAAGAGTCAATTCAAAACAATGCCAGCTTCTATTTGATCCCCTAAAAAACTTATTTTACACATAAAAGCAGATATAAACGCTTTAATTTTGATGGCTTCTATTAACAAATGTTTAACAACTATTCTACAAGTATGCTTGAAGACCTAGAAAACAAGATTTAGTTCCTAAAAATGCTTTATTCTAAGTGTATTTGTTCTCCTACATCTTAGTCATTAACTGGATAGATTTTTTATCGGATTGGTACTTTTAAAAATTTTGTCTTTTTACCAATTTACTGAACAAGAATTTTGTAATGCATTTAACTGACTGCCCTACTTTTAGCAACAACTACTTAGATATTAAAATTACTGTTAAACTTGAAAATGTTAACACACTTCAGTGCTCTATGCATGAAAATTGATTGATATTTATTTGTATGTGTTAAGGATTTAATTATTAGGGGATATTATTTGGAAGTGATTTTTTTTTTTTCTTTTTTTTTTTTTTGTTAACACTTTTTAAATTTCTTTCACAGAAAACTTTTATTTCTAAACAAATTGGACATCGTAAATTCTCAAAAAATATGAAAATATGGTATAAATAGATGAATAGAGAACATAAAAACCAACTACAATCTGTGGACTTTTGGCAAAACATCTCAAGTCGAAATTAAACCATTTTAAAATTTCTTTATTATAAAAGCACATAATTCAAAACGTGTTTACATTATTCGGTTTTTTTTTTCTTTATTTATAATACAAGAGCTGCCAAAAAATTAACTGCAATATTTAGATTTATTTCTTCTGTTTTTTTACTCTCCTGAAAAAAAATTAAAATTTAATTGAAAACTTGTGACAAAAGTCCATAATTCCTACAATATTTAGATTAATTTAACTCGCGCCTTGCTATTAATTATAAAATAAATAACTTATTTTAAATTTTGTATTTGTTTTTTTGTTCTATTAAATTATTTGTAAAATCGACTTATGTTGTTTTGTCAAAAGTTCATATCAGACAGATACTTGTCTACATATGTACATACATGAAAGAAAGGGAAATTATATATGTATAAAAAAACTCAAAAATCTAAAAGAAGAACAAGTACGAAAAAATATAATAAATAAACAACAAAAATGAGTCAATCTACTGTATCTTGCTTGCCAGTTCAAGCTAAAATGTCAAAAGCAAAAAAAGTCTTGGATGAGGCGCGTGAAACACAAAATCGTGAAATCGATTTGGTGGAAAAAGGAATAAGTTCCTTTGAGGAGTTGCCGGGATTGTGTAAGTACCCACATACAAAGTAACAAACAATAATTAAATTAATAAAATAAGTTAAAATGAAAAAAAGCAAGCAAATTATAACTGAAATCGAAAGTGTAGCGCTAGAAAACACCTCAAAATTTTCTAAAATATGTATATACCTAGGTACAAATTTTAAAAATATAAAAATAATAATAAAATTCCTAAGATACATAATACGTGCAGGTATGAGATCATTTGTATCTTATTTATTTGTATCTTTTTTATGCTGCTAACATCATATCAACATGTACCCACTCAATAATATAATAATAATATGAATTATTAAATAATATGTAAAAATATGGTTCAAATTTGATAATCATTAAAAACTCTTTCATAATTTGTTATTATAGAAGTTTTAATTTAATTTTATAATATAAAAGCCATAAAATTTATAAAGAAGCAGAAGGAAGACAAAATTAGTAACATTCTAAATATGTGTGAGAATTGATGTGTGTTTGTTTGTGTATTTTTTTAGTAAACGTCTATTTAAGTGATAATAGGAGAGAGCTAGCAAAACAAACAGTGAAAAACTGGTTTCCGTAATGACAATAAAGTTGCCCAACTAATGTTTATTGCGTTGCCATGTACATTAAAATTGCTGACTGATTTATAAATATTAAGAAACGTTAATAAAATTGATAAATTGATTCTGTATAAATAATAACGTATTTAAACTAAGTTGTTGACCTTTTTTTAAGTTTAGTGTTTGAGTAAAAATTAAAAGTTTGTGGTCAGCAATTCTAGTTGTTTAAACCATTTAAATATACGCATTTCATAGAGCTTACAATCAACCCCATATTTTTAGTTTGTAAAATTTCGTATGTGAATTTCAATTATTGACAGGTTTTTCGAAGATTTTGAAGATATAAATTTTATTTAATTTGCGAACTTTTTAAGTTTAAACCAACATTTAAATTATTAGACTCAAGCTAATTTTTAACAATCTTATTTTTACAAAGAATTTTTTAATAGTGATAATGAAAGAATAATCAAAAAAAAGTATGTATGTTTAACCGGCACTAGCCGAGTGGAATGCATTTTCGAAACCAGCTACGACTTCATTATCAACACTCTTTGATCTGTGATTACGTGTTTTATGTAAATATTGAACTCCCAGGTGATTTCGGTAACTAACTTGTTTTCTTTTTTCACATTTTCATAACACAAAATGTTAAATCAAAATTCACCAACAGAAGATTTTTAAAATTTTTTTATGAATTTTTTACTTTAAGAGTTTAAAACTTTCATACCAAGGCAAATTTATTTACCAGGTAGACTTAATTAGTCAACAGATTATTTTTGTCTTCAATTATTTTAAATTTCCACAGTCGAAGTCCATAGATAAAAAATAATTATCTCTCTTCTCTCTCTTTCATTTATTTCAAATGCCAAATTTCATATATAAAAAACATGTGAATAAAACATTTCCACCGAACTGCGATTACCAAGCGAACATACGTATATTTTCAAAACTATTTTAAAAAATTCAAACTTAATTTAAAAAAACGTAAAACAGAAAAATATGGTTTAAGAGTTAAAATTAAGAAAATTTCAAGTAGAATATTTCTGAGTAAAGTAAAATTTTATAGTATATGCTTCTGCATGTTTATATGTATATAAACCCTTTTTTAAATTTTTTATTAGTAATCCTTATAATTCAAATATCTTAAAACTTATATAAATCTTTGTTACTATTGCAGTTAACATGACCAATATTACACGTTTGACATTGAGCCACAACAGGATTAGTGTCATTAATCCCGGCATTGCAAATTTACTGAATTTGGAAATTCTTAACCTTTCCAATAATCAGCTACGCGAACTGCCGGTTTCCATATCATCAATGCCAAAATTGCGTATACTAAATGTCTCAATCAATCGTTTGGACAACCTTCCTCGTGGTTTTGGTGCTTTTCCTGTGCTAGAGGTTCTCGATTTATCATACAATAATTTAAACGAAAATGTATTGCCCGGCAATTTCTTTATGATGGAAACTTTAAGAGCTTTGTATTTGGGCGACAATGATTTCGAGTATATACCCCAAGGTTTGGGTAATTTAAAGAATTTACAAATTTTAGGCTTACGTGATAATGACCTATTGGAATTACCTCGCGAAATTGGTGAATTGAATCGTTTGCGAGAGTTACACATTCAGCATAATCGTTTACAAGTATTGCCACCTGAAGTAGCCCAATTGGATTTATTGGGTAGCAAATCCGTAATGAAAATGGAAGAAAACCCTTGGGTACAACCAATAGCCGAACAATATTTACTGGGTATAAGTCATGTCATTGAGTACATAAAAACGGAAACTTATAAAATGTAAAGATATTTAAAATTGCATTTAAAATCTATTGTTGATATTTTTTAATTTCTATACTTTTCAGAATTTTTAATCGTCATATGCAAAGTGGTCGTGGAGGTCCAGCACCGCCTAAAGCCGATAAATCCAAAAAAGCTTCTCGTGTTCGTGCTTAAGAAGAATGCTGTTTTTACAATTTTATTTAAATATCCCTTAAAGTGCCTTTATATTATTCATAAGTCATGCAGCTAAATTAAAGCGGAACTTCATATTTAGCTGTCTTGTGTCAATTTATATATGTTTTTTGTACTAATAATATTAAGCATTTAAGAAGAAAATGTATTTTATACTGTTAACAATTTAATTTATATTATACGAATAGTATTTTTAATAAAATCTAATTTTAGTCTAAGAGATTTACAAAAAATATACATAATAAATTTAAAATTAAAAATATACACAATATACTAATAACATTTAAGAACTCTATAACGCAAATATTTTTAGTGTATTTATTACGACTTTTTTATTATTATTGATATTTCGACTATTTGAAATTTTCAGAAGCTTTATTTTATGTTAAAATTTAACTGCCGTATTCATAAAAAATATTTTGGTTTTATTAAAGGCTTATTTGACAGATGTTCTACAGAAATTTGTCAAATAAGGCTTCAATAAACCAAAAATATTTTTTATGAATACGGCAGTAAATTTTTTTCAAAAATATTTTGAAATTAATACAAATTTTCATCAATGAGTTTACAGTTTTTGATGGAAATTTAACATTTTAGTTATGTCGAAATATTTTAGTAATATATAGATTTTTATTTTTGCCAATTTTAAAAACAAATTTTCCGTTATGAATTTTTGAAATATAAAAATTGTTTTATAAACAACAACGCTGCTATGCTAACTCTGAACAATTTGGTTCAACTCGGAACACATTATTATTATTGCTATAAATCTTCGTTTAGGTTAAACAAATAATAAAAGTTTGGGTTTTTAAAGGAACAAATAAAAAAAATATCCCAAATAAGTTGTATATATCAAAATAACTTAAACTTTACGGTTAAAGCCAAAAAAAAAAATAGTGTTCAAGTAAAATTATTTGAAAAATATAATGCTAAAATAAAAAAATAATTCCTAAAACAAATAGAATACCTTATATATTTTAATATTACAATTATTATTAAAATTACTATTATTAATTTGATTGCGCAAAAAAACTTAAATACTATGAGTTTTAAAAACATCTTCTGTAATGGTTCTTAATGCAACCATACGATAGTATGTATCAGAGAACGGTTTGATTGGTATATTTTATGACTTTGAATACAATCTCAAAAAGAGAACCTTTTGTTGGCAATATATATCAATTTAGTAAAGCAGTGCATGACATTAATCACAAATAGGGAGTGTAACGAATAACGAATCATCATTGCTTGTCTTCTACAAAAGTAAACTAACAGTCGCAAAAGCAACGAATACTGAGCAAATGGTATGCATGGTTTTAATGCTCATTGAAAAAATTTCTGTAAATGTAACTTGCAGCATGATACAACAATTGAACTTAGTATATTTCTGGTATTGAAAAATAAATTAAATTAAATTACCAAATCGTTTATATTCTTACGTCAATTAGTACATATATATAAATATTTTAAGAAATTGTTTAGGTCGCCATATACATATATTTGTTTTTCTTTGACTTTTTATATCACATATATTTGGATTATGTAAGTTTTCCGTTTGTGTACTTAATAAAAATAAATTTTTTTTAAAACTCTTAGTTTATTGTTTTTAGGTTTGTGCATATATATACATAAGCAAAATTGGTTGTTTACAAACTTTACACACAAATGTTTTCAGTTCTTTCATATGACATAATCACAAAAAGAGATTGTTGACATTGCAAGCAGAAAAATAAATTAGTATGCAAATGTTAAAACACAGTTTTTTATTATCAATCAAAGGCAATACAAAAGCAATGAATTTGTGAATAAGCAGTAAACGCGAATGGTTTCATTCTGTTCCAAGGTACATTTATAGCAGGTAACCGCGAGATTACAACAATTGAACAATAAAACAAACAACAGGCCTTTTTATTGTTGTAATGTGATAAGAACTGTCAAACAGCAAAGGGGTTGATAAACGACAAATAAAAAACAAACAAGAAAAAACGCCATTAAACGAAAATAGATTCAATTTGTTTATCATTTAATAAACTTACTTTTAAAGTGTGTAAGAAAAATTTGTGATGTGTGTTAATTTTGTAACAAAATTTGTTTTGTATTTAATATTTATATAAACATCAAACAAACAAAAAACACCTTGTGGAACAGAAAAAAAAGTTCCATTTCCATTTTTTTGTTTTTTTTTTGGCATACACTACACTTTCTCATTTTTTTTTTCTTTAAATTAGTCTTTTTTCTAATTATATATTTAAGTCTATCCAAAATTGTTATTTATTATAAATCACTTTGATTTTCTTTTGAAATTTATCACTTTTTACTTTGATTAAAAAAACTTGTTTACTTTTAAGCTAGAAATTTAACACGTGTTGAATAAAACATAAACAACATTTGACAGTTCGTATCACAAAATAAGCAAATAAAAAAATAATCAGCTGGCTTTCCGAGACTACCTGCTATAATTGTACCATGTTCTGTTCTCTGGTATGTATGTAAGCAAAACATTATATAGATATATCACACATTCTCCAAAATTATTTTCCCATTTTAAAATTTGATGATTCCAATAGTATTTCTTTTAATTTTAATAATTTTAATGGTTAATTCTGTTATTTGCTATACGATTTATTTATTTTTACTTTTCCTATCCAACAACATCTTGAATGACTTTTCTTATTTCAAATTTTGCTTTTACTCCTATTAATTATAAAATTGAAGATTCTATATATTTAATTTTTCTTGCATATCTAATTATACTTTTCATAAATCTATCTGGTCTGGCATCCTTCTATTGAAAAATACAACCCTGATAGAAATTCGACATTTTGGTCACGACATATGATGTGCGTGATAATCGTGATATTAATTACTTTAATGACGTGACAACGTAAAGTGGTTGGTGTATTTTTCGACATAAATAAAGAAGTTTTTGTAAGCCAAAAAAAAGTTAAAACGAATCAAACAGAAAATATACAAAAACTTTTAACAAATACTAAACAAAAAATATACCTAATAAAACTAACAAAGTAAAGAAAACGATGAGGCGGTGAGTATGAATGTGGAAAATTGCTACAAAAATTATATGTATATAATAATAAAACTTAAATGGTTGGTAAAAACAAATTACAGTGTTAAAAAAACAACTAGTGAACAATTTGATTTGTTAAAGGCTGAGATGGCCGTGCATCCAGCAGCCGCTCGAGGTTATGGCGTAGGCGCCCAAAGATCAGTAGTCGATGCAGAATGGAAAGAAATTGTAAATAAACTAAATGCTTTAGGACCGCCAGAACGTACTTTGCCGGAATGGAAAAAGGTATGTTGGGTTGTTAATTTGTAGAAATAAAACCAGTGACTTTTTTTAGTTTTTAAATTAAAAAATAGGAATTGGAAAATTTAACATGACTATGCTCTAAACATTTAATTGTTTCAAACACGCAATAACATAAGCACTGTTATTTTCTCGTTTCAAATAAGTAAAATATGAATTGTAGTGTTAAATAGGCTAAAGTCAACAATCCTAATTTTTATTTTTATTTTAAATTAATAATTTTTGTAAAATTCAAACTTTAATTAACTGAAATTTATCTAAAATGGTACAAGATAATATTTGGTTGCAGAGATTATTATATACTTATGTAAATAGGACTAAAAAATCTGTAAATGTTAATTTCTTTACCATGGCTAAAAAGGCCAACTTATTTCCAAAATAGAAATAAAAATGAATTTTACCAGATTCTGCTGATAAGACGAACTGAACTTCAAATGTATTTTTACTAATTATGAACATCAACATAGTTATATACCTATTAGGTTTAATTAAATGTTGTTTTAAAAAATTTTAGAACTATTAAAAGCATAAAAATATTGTATTTTGAAAAACAAATTCACTTCTTTCCGCTCTAAAATTAAAAATATTCATTCCATTAATAGGAGGAATTTAACATTTACTTTTTTAATAACAGCTTTAACTTAACTTGTGCTATTGTACTTTTTGAATTAAAAAATAAATAAATAAATAAAATAATTAATAAAAGAGGTATGTTTAATCTTCTTTAAGGAAAGCTTACACCGCAGGAATGAATAATTACAAATTGCATATTGTTTGATATTTCCGTTGAATTTTCCCTAATACCACCCAATACCTATGTATTAAAATCAATTTATTATATCCATAACAAACTTAAATTTAAACCTTTTATATTATAATTTTATTTATTTAAAAATATTTTATACCTACATATTTTTTTTAAAAATTTTGTGTTTGCTGTGTTTTATGATTTAAAAAACAAATATATTATTTTATGTACCCACAAATTATTAGATTTCATAAAAAAATATAGAATACATACTTGTAAAATCGGTGTTTAACATAAATTTTTATAATCTACGATAAAGAAAGTAATAAATTATACCCCACCTTAACTCTTAGAAATACCTTTTTAATTTTGATTAAGATAACAATTTGTTACATTATATCTTAAAATGATTCGTATTAATTATGTAATCATCTAACAAAGAGTTCCCGATTACTAATTGATTACGACTACAATTAAACTAAAAATAGAAAGGGTTTATTGAGATTACTATAAATTCATAAAAAAATCCGACTTTAACCTTTTACTAATCATTGTTATGGGAATTGTTTTAAAACCATTATCTAAATCGCATTACCAATGTCTACCGAATGTCTATGTTAACTTTGTAGGAGAAGTGTAGGACTTTTCATGCTATTGTATTCAACTTTTGTGTCGAGGTGTACTTGTAAAATTTATTGAAACCACTGAAAAACTCAATTTTGAAGTGAAAATGATCAATGAAAATCGCTACAGGAAGATGATCCGAAGCTATTTGTGGCGGAAAGTTGATGTTTTCAACAGGATGTTGTTACTTGCCACACATCAAGAGAAACAAATTGCATTATTTCTCGTAGAGGACAATTAATTAGCCACCAAGTGCCTACGATTTGACAACATTTGTTTAAATCGAAAGTGTACAACAATAATTCCACGACAGTTTAAGAGCCAAAAAACAACATCGAGCAGTTATCAACTATTGGCAACAGTTTATTGAAAACGTGATGGATAATTTTGGTAAAAGCCTGCCCAGCGAGTATGGGTGGTCACTTCGTCGACATAATTTTTAATTTTTTCAAATGAACCTATTTGTAATAAACTTAAATTTTTAATCTTAAAAAAATTATTAAAATTATAGCTCAAATTTGGTACACAAAAAAAAATACACATAGCTTTGATAATAAGGATTAACGCATTTAATTTTGATTGAAACGGTCTACATTTTTATATAGACTTATACAAATATCGCGAAATCGAACGAATGCCAAATAACTTTTTAGGTATAGAGATTATTTAACAATAATTACAGTCATTAAGAAAATAGTTAATATTATGGTACAAAAGTATTATATAAAACTGATAGTGCGTATAAAAAATTCTTCACAGCTGAATTAGCCCCCTTACTTGTTAAAATGAAAAATGTATAAATAATTTTTTTTCCAATCCTTGTGTTAATATCCCAGTGAAAGATGATAGGATAAAATTGATAACTAGGTAATAAGAAGTACTTTAAATTCTACGAAAAGATTGTTGAAACAATTTTAAAAATTAATGGTATTTTTCAAAATTCATTTCTACAAAGTATTCTGCAATAGTAGTGATTACAAAAGTTAATTGATAAAAAAAAACTATATACATATATAAATGTTCATATTGTATATACATATATTTTTTATTTTAATAAATTTTTTTATTTTTTGCTTATATGTTAAATTTCATCTTTACAAACCTGCTTTTAAAAACTTTAACAAAAATTTCTCTCACGAGCTATTTAATAACTATAAAGCCTTCATTGTATTACACGCAACATCATCCTTTTTTATTTTTTCCTCACAATACAAATTTTCATATGAGTCACGGTCACGCATACTAAACAAATACAAAAAAAAAAATTCAACGAAACTAAAATTTTTAGTCACGCACGTTTTACGTGATTATCGTTGTTGTTGCGTGTTTAATAGAAATACAGAATTACACACATACATATATACAATTTTATTGTTTCAAATTCATTTTTACTTGTTTGATGAAAAAATTCTTAATCACGACATCAACAGCAAACGAAAATAAGATTAGAACTCAAAGTCGTGTATTAAGTGTTGTTGGTATTTTGTGTGTTTTTAACTTACAGATATTGACAAAGAACTGGGGCCAACTTTATTAGGGTTTAATTAAAGAACGACATGAGGAAAAAAAATTAGGTACTTTATGAACTCATCTAGAACTTAAAGTATTTGTACATGATTATACCGATTCTTTATCATATTCATGTGTACCTCTAGTCAATATTTTTTTTTTTTTAATGTTTGTGCATATGTATTGATACAACTTTAACCTTTTTATGCATGTGTGTGTGTCAATGAGCAGTTTTATTATTTGTTTTACATAACCATAAGTTTGCCTCAAAGTAAAATAAAAAAAACTAAATGCAGGGGGCAAATTACACTGCATTCAAGCGTGAAAGAAATTTTTCTCTAACGTTGGATTTGGTATAAATATGTTAAATATACATATGTTTTTGGTATAGATATTTTATTAGGAATTTTAAAATTTTAACCGCTATAGAATGCCGTTATTTGTCCCCTGGTTTTGAATCATTGTTACCTAAATCATTTCTTGTTGAAAAACTGACAAACTTAAAATTTTTCGAGTAACAACTACTGAACGAAAAAGTTTGGTGGTTTTTTATAAGTTGGTAAAATTTTTTTCTAATTACATTTGTTTATATTATTTTCGTATATATTTTTATACCCTTCACACAGTGAAAAAGGGTATATATAGGTTTGTCATTCCGTGTGAAATTTCTACAATTTTCATTTCCAACCCCATAAAGTATATATTTTCTGAAAGCTTATGAATAGGGAAGTCGATTAAGCTCTGTCAGTCTGTCCGTGTGTATGTTGAAATCAACTTTTTGAAGCCCCCCGACATCGCTTGGACCCGGGTGAGGTATTAAAATATCAGAAATATTCGGGAGTAGATCGCTATTGAAAATCAGAAACATCGGTACATAAACAACTGAGATATGAGCAAAAACCCACGACCACCTCGATTTTTTTTTTACAAAAACAACATTACAACAAGTAACAGTGTTATATTCGGCCGTGCCGAATCTTATATACCCTTCACAACGTGTAGTCATGCAATAACAATTGTTTGTATCACCATTCATCCCATATAAAATACGTGCATACGTACACGTTAGAATAAATGTGGCATCGAATCTCAGCTGAGCCAAAAAAATTTTATTTTATTTTATTTAATATATTATTTATATTTTATTATTTTTTTTATATTTTTTTTAAATTTTTTTTAAATTTTTTTAAAAAATTTTTTTAGAAAAATTTTTAAAAAATTTTTTAAAATTTTTTTTTAAATTTTTTTAAAATTTTTTTTTTGTAGTTTTTTTTATTATTTTTTTCTTATTTTTAATATTTTTTTTTTTGTAATTTTTTTTTTGTTTGGTATGTTTTTTACATGTATGTATGTATGTATGTTGTTGTTGTAATTGTGAAAAAAAACGAGGTGGTCGTGGTTTTTTGCTCATATCTCAGAAAGTTATGGGGCGATTGTGCTGAATTTCAATAGCGATTCATTCCTGGATATTTCCAAGAGATTGATACCATATACAGATCTGAGGAACATATAGTTGCTTCTAAAAGTTGATTTCAACCAACACACGGACAGACGGGCAGACGGACAGACGGTCAGGGCTTAATCGACTCCTCTATTCATAAGCTTTCAGAAAATATATACTTTATGGGGTCGGAAATGAAAATTGTAGAAATTACAAACGGAATGACAAAGCTATATATACCCTTGTGCACCACAGGTGAAGGGTATAACAACAACATACATACATACAAACGTGTATACTGGTTAGAGAAAACGTGGCATCGAATCCCAGCTGAGCCAAAAAAAATTTTTTTTATATTTTAAAAATTTTTTTTTAAATTTTTATACCCTTCACCTGTGGTGCACAAGGGTATATATAGCTTTGTCATTCCGTTTGTAATTTCTACAATTTTCATTTCCGACCCCATAAAGTATATATTTTCTGAAAGCTTATGAATAGAGGAGTCGATTAAGCCCTGACCGTCTGTCCGTCTATCCGTCTGTCCGTCTGCCCGTCTGTCCGTGTGTTGGTTGAAATCAACTTTTAGAAGCAACTATATGTTCCTCAGATCTGTATATGGTATCAATCTCTTGGAAATATCCAGGAATGAATCGCTATTGAAATTCAGCACAATCGCCCCATAACTTTCTGAGATATGAGCAAAAAACCACGACCACCTCGTTTTTTTTCACAATTACAACAACAACATACATACATACATACATGTAAAAAACATACCAAACAAAAAAAAATTACAAAAAAAGAAAATATTAAAAATAAGAAAAAAATAATAAAAAAAACTACAAAAAAAAAATTTTAAAAAAATTTAAAAAAAAATTTTAAAAAATTTTTTAAAAATTTTTCTAAAAAATTTTTTTAAAAAAATTTAAAAAAAATTTAAAAAAAATAATAAAATATAAATAATATATTAAATAAAATAAAATAAAATTTTTTTGGCTCAGCTGGGATTCGATGCCACATTTATTCTAACTTGTACGTATGCACGTATTTCATATGAGATGAATGGTGGTACAAACTACTGTTATTGCATGACTACACGTTGTGAAGGGTATATAAGATTCGGCACGGCCGAATATAGCACTGTTACTTGTTTTTTTATTGTTTTTTTATTTTTTGTTTAATATATTATTTATATTTTTATTATTTTTTTTTTTGTTTTATATTAATTATATATATTTTAATTATTTTTTTAAAATTTTTTTTTTAAATTTTTTTTTTATTTTTTTTTTTAACATACATACGTAAATTTATAATTTTACAATGGCATGTTTTTATATATGTATGTTTTTTATATGTATGTACGTATTTCATATGGGATAAATGGTGATACAAACTACTGTTATTGCATGACTACACGGTGTGAAGGGTATATAAGATTCGGCATGGCCGAATATAGCGCTCTTACTTGTTATACTTTAAATATTTTTTTAAGATAGATAATTCGATTTACCAAACTAAATAAAAACCTTAAAAAGTCGTACAAACTTTAACGAACTATCATTTTAACAACTCATTTTGCTATTAGCAGAGGCATTGTGAGTATTACATTTTTTTATGTTTTTATTAATACTGGCTCAAGTTTATTTTAAAATATCTGATATTAGCTGAGTGTATTAAATTTTCGAAAACAAGGAGGCATGTTGAAAGTATGGCAGTATAATGTATTGTTTGAAAAGCAACTAGGTCTCTGTCTCTGGCGGAAAACGAACCCGCAACCCCCTAGACTAGCAGACCAGCACACTACTAACTTGTCCAACAGGACACTGTATATATTATGTATGTAATTTATTTGGTAATATTCTTTGATCTTTTTTTGTTGTGAATTCTTTACGATATCGTAGTAGTAATGAAATAACCCTTCTTGCATAAACATCGAACCGTGGTTTTAATTAGCGCAAGTGTATAACATGTTTTAACAAGGCAAATTACTGCATTCGAAAGTGATCAAAATTTTAATGTTTTTGATATTACTTTCCTTTATGATATTACTGTAAAAGACGTATATTATTGTACCATGATAAAACAATACTTCTGTCTAATTAAACCAATTTGATAAACATTTACAGTTTACTCAAACAACCTGTACCATTATCGGATGCACCGTGAAACTAATTTACATCGTTTGATAAACACCACTTAAAATGTCCGAACCTAACCATACGTTAGCAATGGTGGTTTAGTAGGGTAACAACTTTTCTACACCTACTCCCATGTACCCCTTTAACAGAAGTATAAAAAAGGAAAAGTCATGAAAGTTAAAAGTTGCATCATGAACTTCCCTTATTGCCTACCTCCTAGCCACCCACTTCACATTATAAATCCAATAATATAATCTAGTTTAACCCGAAGATATCACTTAAGAAATTGATATCTAAATCTTTTGTTCTGTTATTTCGAGCAGTGACACCCAACATGCTTAACTGTTTCAATCTCATCCTCACGTCTTACAGTAATCCGGCTTACCTCAATTCATCGTTTAATCCTATTTCTTACTAAATAGTAGCCCATAATGACCCTTATATTTGTTCACAGACGCGGTCTACTTAAGCCCAGGAGTACCTTCATGTCTGTCGAATTAACCTTTGACCAAATTGTGCTACTGATCTGCAGTTATACCCGTTCTGTATGATACTAATCAGTTTAAAATAGTGGCTTATTGGTGGTCTAAACGTCTTTTTCTCGTATGTCCACCCTAGGACCAACCCGCTGCAGGCTAACTCATCAGAAATTTTATTGCCAAAGATATTATATTGTCCCGGTACCCAACGCAGTTTGACTTCAAAGAGATTTTTGATTCTCCTGAAAGCCTTTTTGTATTCCCTATCTTATTTGAATTGGGCACAATTTCCTGCCTGGCTGTCAACATAAAGAGTGATCTCCCTTATCAATCTTAACAAATTAATATACATTTTGTAGTATCGTGTTAAAATCTTATGTCTAAAGCAATTCACAACCAGGACACTACAACATCTTAATTAAAACAGGACGAGTGAACCAGCAAAATGACATAATCAACAGAACAGTCGTTCTTTGATTTTACATCCAACGTTAAAATCAACATCCCGGAAAGAGCAATATGAATTAATAATCACCTTCTCTTTGAGGATATCTTAATTTATACCAATACATCGAAAATGGGCTCTGGAACTGTAACAGGTATTTCCAATAAATTATTAGCGTTCGGGAAGTAGTATAAGCTAAGTGACCAATGTAGTATATTCCAAGCAAAAATTTTTGCAATTACGGAAGCTGTTGGAATATTTTCTTTGTCACTTATCTCAACGCTCTTTACGCAGGATCGAAGAGCAATACTGATCTTTAAATGGGATCTTAAAATGTTTATAGCAGAGGTGATCTAGAAATCTATCAATTGTATTCATATCTTAAGCTTTTCTATCTCTTTATGCACTCGTATTACAATTGACTTTTCTTTCTTTTTATTCCCTCTCATAGGGAAATCAATCACAATTGGTCTTTGGATAGAGCAGAACAGAATTTGTGAAATAAATACAAACTTTTTATGATCTTACAGATGATATGAACATTATTCAATAGAAAATAGTTAATTTTCAATGATACCGCCATAATTTCTTACAAAATAAAAAACTGTAAATGAGAAATATGAAGTAGTTAAAGTTTATGTAGTGAAGGTGTACAACAATTTATGTACTATTTAATTTAGTATTTTAAAAGTTATAATTGTTAAAAAAATTCTACTAATGCTGCCATAAAACTCATATACTTAGGCAGCAAAAACATCTAGAGAACATTGAAAATTATACTCTTTCTTAAATGTAAACTTATTGATTTATGATCAAAGGGCGGTTACAAGTCTATCATAAATATATATTTTCGAGTGTTAATGGTTTTGTGTTTTCAAACCTTAAGTACAAGTTTGCTGCTAAAAATAAAACGACATTTTTTTTTTTGTGTGTATAAATTTTAGGTCTGGTCTGATGTCCGTTTACGCATTAAAAGGCAAAGTATGAAGAAACCCAAAAAAAACAAAATTCTCAAAAAACCCCAAAAAGAGCCAATAAACCCCGAAGAAGATCAGCTAATGGAAGCTTTAAACAGTACGTTTTCAATTTATGGAGTTCCAATTAAAACAGAACAAAGTAATCAGTCTTATGATAATTTCGAACAAGAAAGTCATGAAATATTTGAAAACGAATATTACGATGCTGCTGCTCAACAGGCATTAACTGAAAATCCTTTATTGCAACCTAAAAATGTTCAACAGACAGTAGTTGCGGTGGAAAAACATATGGATGAGCAAAATCAATTAATGCAACAATTAATAAAAGTGTCCTCAACCATGTCTGTACTAATGGATAGACATTTAAAGGCAGTGGAAAAGAAAACCTCTCTAATGGAAAGACAATTAAAATTAAGTGAACGTCATAATGTGTTTTTGAGACGACAAGAAGCTAGAAGATAACTGACATATAAAAGTAATCCAGAAATAAATAAGTATTAATAAATGAGACATTTTTTTAGTTTGTATGTAGGCTTGTTAAAATATAAAAAATTATTACCAAATAAAATACATAATATTAAAACAGAAAGTATAAATATTTTTAATAAAATTTAAGAAATAATTTGAAAAAGGTATGCACATTTGACAGATCAAAAATTTTTTTAATAAACATAAATCATATCATATTGCTATTTTAAAAATGTTATCTCAACTTTTTTATATTGTTTAAAACTAAAACAATTAATTACAAATCGTTTTTTTAGGTCTGGTCCGATTTACGTTTACGTAGTATAAAACGTCTCAGCGACGAACTTAACCCCAAACCGAAGAAAGTCAAATACAAATCAAAAAAGAATAAACTTTTAAAAAGTTTAAAGAACGAAGTATCCATTTACTCGTCATATAGCGAAAATTCCCAACAAAACTCCTACTCGTCACCTACAAATATTCACGATGAATCTTATGACAACAATCCCCTCGACGATGAAAATGAAGCGGATCTTCATAATACCGAACAACATTTTTTT
Organism: Phyto melanocephala; assembly: GCA_941918925.1. Classification (NCBI taxonomy): domain Eukaryota; kingdom Metazoa; phylum Arthropoda; class Insecta; order Diptera; family Rhinophoridae; genus Phyto; species Phyto melanocephala. The sequence continues at coordinate 24,100,200 of OW799236.1, read as the reverse complement.
AAACCATCGCATGACACCAGCTCTTACGATGTCAAATCCCTCGCAGAGGAAGAAGACATTTATCACAATGATTCCAATAATTATACCACAGATACTCCGCCACCGCATAACGCTGTACAGACGCAGTTTAGTGAGGATAAAATAAATTATTTAAATGAAACGCTATCAACCATAGAACGACAAATTAAAAATCAAAATATAGTTATGGAACATTTAACGAAAATCACCTCAAATTTAGCCGAATTAATGGACAGACATGTTACGAGTGTAGAGAAACAAAATAACATTATGGAACGGCAATTACGGGCCATGGAACACCATAATGCGTTTTTAAGACGACAAGAGCCTAAAACAATTATTATTGATAAAATCAAAAAAGAAGATGTGCAAAAATCTTAGCTAAATTAAGAAAACTTCAAAATTTCATTTTATAAGTTTACAAATAATTTTTTTAATGCGGTGTAATAACATTAGATATACATATTTATTTACCTTACATGCAGAAACTTGCAACGAGAGAGTAAAATAAAAATGTAAATATTTACTTTCCAAATGCTTTTTTATATAATAAAAAGTAAAAGAACTCTTTCAAGTTGCATTTGAAACGTTGACGACATAATGAAGAGAATTTTTTTTCATGTGGCTGGACAATATCATGCATTGAAAATTCTTTTTTAAACACCACTTCTATTAGATGCATCTTGAAAGATTTCCTAACAGAAATTAACAAATAAAATAGTGTATTATGGCGTAGATCGCAATTTCTTAACTGCTGATTTCTTCTAAATGAATGTTTTGAAAACATAAACCTAAATCAGCTGTTTAAGTAAATTCTTAAAACAAGAATTTGCAAAAAAAGATTTAAAATTTTTAATATCTCGTTGCAAATTTTTCGTGCAATAATTGTTTAAAATAATCGATAATTATAAGTTAATAAACAATCTATTTTTGTTTTAATTCATACTTTAATTTGTAGCATAAAATAATAATAAATGTTTAGTTCTGAGTGAAATGATTTTGAGTTTAAATATAAAGCTCATTTACTTCAATACCCAGCAAAAAATTTATGACAAAAAATTAAAATTTGCAGGGGTTCAACTGGTGACGAAGTGATTTTATTTAGGTGAAAACACAAATGATTTTAACATTAGCGTGTCATTGGAGATCATGTGTTTACATGAATATTTTAATGAACTGCACTCCATTCTAATAAGAGCATGGAACTCATGCATATTCGGTGACAATTATCGGATATTTCATGTGTTAAATTTGTTTGTTTACATAAATTCTTTAAGATATTTTGCATGATGTTGCATTCATTTTTAAGCACATCATTTATGACAAATTATTTTGCAGTTAAGAAGTCATTTAGAATTAATGCTTTTACACAATTGATTTAGAAGTCTTGTAAATGTAATTCGCTTTGCACTACTTCCAATTTTTTTTTGCTGGGTTATTTATGTTTTTTGTAAATAGTTTGTAAAAAAAAAACATCATAAGATTTTTAAACTAATTTGTCTCAAAATTATGTTTTTTAAGTTATTACGCTGTTGAGGTAAATAAGCGACAATCGTTTTGAAATGCTGAGATAAATTTTATCGATCCTAACACTAGTTCGTACCTTATTAGTTATTCAAAAAAATCAATTCGAACAAGAAAAGAAGTATGGAATAAGTTAAACAAAAAATTAATAAAAATCTTTAAAGTATTTTAGGAAGGAGAAAACAAAAATAGAAAAAGCGTCTTATTATTTTTCGATTTCAAAGTAATTTATTTTCGAAATCCATTGAAATTTTATAATTTATACATCAAAAATTACGCCAGCTTTAATTCTTTCCAATATCATTTTCTGATTAAGCCATCGGTTTTGGAGTTATTGAGAAACAAGTCGAAAAAAAATAATAATAAAATTTTTGAATACAAAAAATTCAAGAAATAAAATAAATCTTATTGCATGGAAATCCATATATAAATTCTAGTTTTATTCCCGATCAAATGAAATTTCAAGAATTTGTTTTAAATTAAATTTGCTAATTTAAATAATTAATAAAAAGTACTTGATTTTAAAACTAACAAATCAAAAAAAAAAGTAATTATTTTGGGAATTTTTACTTTTTGCATAGTGTAATAAAGGTGTATTACAATAAGTTTATTTATTTTTGTAACAATGCAATAACAAACTGTATTATGTGTAAATTAATTAAGCGAACTGAGTAACCAACACCAGTTACCCATTGTAGTAAAACAGATCATAATTTCTGGTGAGAATCGAACCCACAACCCCAAGACTGACAGACTAGCACACAACTGACTAAGCATTTGGGATACCCTAATAAATAATAATTTTTTTGATAAAAAAAAAAAGAATTTTAAAGTTAATAAATTTATAAAAAAAATTAAAATTAATAAATTTGCAAAAAAAGGGATCTCGTTTAATTTAAAGGAATCAACGTTTATAAAAGGTAAATTTTTTTGTAACAATAAACTCATTTTCATTTTTTTTCATAAAGTATATATTTGTGAAGACCTTATACAGGGTGTTTTTTTTAATTGGAGAAGTAATGGTAGCACTGTTTTCTGATTTAAGAATAGTTGAGTTTAGCAAGTACAAATGAATATGCTTGATCCGGAGAAACGCTAAAATATTACTTAATATAATGATTCAGTTCAGAAATATAACCACTAGCGATATTTACAATATACTGTTCAGTATTAAGGCTCATTTTAAAAAATAAGCTAATTTGGTTCATTCGTCATCTACAACACATTGAAGTTTGATGTTCCTCAGGGTCACTTGAAAAAAAAGCTAGCAATAACATTTATGGCGAAGAGTACCGGGTGTTTTTTCAGTGGTATAGAACTTCGAATTGAAATAAAACACAAGAAAATCGTTTTAATGACCATCAATTTGGCTTTATTGGAAGGATAATTTTATGCCATTAATGTTTAAATATGATTTCAGGCATGTGGCCGCCGCGGCTGGTTCGAATAAAGCCAATTCTACAGGTCCAATTTTTAACCACTTTTTCGAGCATATGGGGCCGTATGTCGGCAATAACGCCACGAATGTTGGCTTCCAATTCCCCTAACGTTTCTGGTTTGTTGGCGTAGACGAGCGACTTCACATATCCCCAAAGAAAATAATCCAATGGTGTCAAATCACACGATCTTGGTGGCCAATTGACAGGTCCATTCCGCGAAATTATGCGATCATCGAATGTTTCCTTCAATAAATCGATTGTGGCGTGCGCTGTGTGGCATGTAGCGCCGTCTTGTTGGAACCACAACTCATCCACATTCATGCCATCCAATTCGGGAACAAAATAGTCGGTTATCATGGCTCTATACCGGTCTCCATTAACGGTAACTGCCTCTCCAGCATTATTTCGGAAGAAGTATGGCCCAATGACTCCACCAGCCCATAGAGCACACCAAACAGTCAGTTTTTGTGGATGTAATGGCGTCTCAAGGGTCGCATGTGGATTCTCTTCACTCCAAATGCGGCAATTTTGCTTGTTGACGTAGCCATTCAACCAAAAATGAGCCTCATCACTGAACAAAATTTTGCGATGAAAATCAGCATCGAGATCAATCTCATTTTCGGCCCATACACCAAAATCACGACGCATTGCATGGTCTCGCGGCTTTAATTCTTGCACAAGCTGGATCTTGTAAGGTCGCAAGCCAAGATCTTTGCGCAAAATCTTCCATAAAGTTGATGGACAAAGCTCCAATTGCTGTGCACGGTGGCGAATCGATTCATTCGGGTGCTCTTCAACAATTGTTTCTTCGGTGCGCACTGTTCGACGTCTCTGCGGATGCGTATTATCACATAGAGTAAACGTAGTGCGAAAACGATCCATGGTTAACCGAATTAATTGCTCTGATGGACGATTATGTCGACCATAAAATGGACGGAGCTTGCGGTAAACTTCGCGAACTGAACCGTTATTTTCGAAATAAATTTGCACGATTTGCAAGCGTTGTTCTTTTGTCAACCTTTTCATGATGAAATGGCAAACCACAGTTTGTACCAACCAAAAAAAAAGCTAGCAATAACATTTATGGCGAAAAGTATAAAGTCGTGATTACCATTTTTGGGTACCAAATTGAACAGAAAGTTCAATCAATTACACTGTGTCAAAAAATCGACTTATTAGAAGAACTCTTTTGCGAGTGCATTCAAACTCAAAATATGTATTCAAAGTCTTTGAATTATTTTCTCTATAATTATGTAGTCATTGATTAATGCTAACAAGCCAACAGCTTTAGGCGACTTTAAAAGACAAATATATGATCTAAAATGCTCACACTACCCGAAGCGTCGATAAAAAAATCGATGATTTTATTTAGTCTGATTGATGCTGTATAATGATGAGGTAATTTTTAGAATTTTCACATAGCAACAGGTTGATGAAGGGTATATAAAATTCGACACTTCATTGCTTTATTTTTTCCGGCATATAGTACTATCTTAAAATTCTGGAATTTTTTTTTTTTTTATTTTTTTCTTCGTTTTTAATGGCAAGGTTTTAGAACCATAGAGCCAGGGTATTCCACACTGCTTCGGGTTGAAATGAAAAAGAATAACAGCAAAAGCAAACGTGTAGCAGAGGGCGAGTCCGAACCAAAAAATTTTGGTGTTTATAGCAGGTCGAAATATGTCTCGTTCAAGTTGGGCATTGAGAAATGCCTACTTTCTCGAATTTTACGCCGTATGTGACTAACGGTAGCTTTTCAAGTTAATTAAAAACGATCACGTATATTAGCTTCCTTAATAAAACTAATTAGTTGAGAATATATACCAATATCATGTGAGTGGCATTTTTTTATCAATTAAAATTTGCTAAATTAAAAAATCAAACTTCAAATATTTCCTAATTAATATATCATCAAATTAACCTACGTTTTTACCCGTTCTTTAAAAAGTTGATTATCTGGCATCATTCTCTTTTATTCATTTGTTTCTTACACTTCACAACACTTCATTTCGTATGTGAAAAACAAAATGTAAACAAAGTGAATGTGTATTCGCCAGCTGCATATGAACAAGAAGTGAAAAGTGATTTTCCCCATAGATTGCGGAACGAAAAACTATTAATATTTACTACTAATTTACCATTAATTTATAATATTGCTCAAACATGACTCAATATGTGTAAGTAATTTTATAATATAGCCAAAGGTGAATTTAAAAAAGGAATTTGTATTTCGAAATTTTATAAGCCGAAGTTAATAAAAAAGCGAAAGAAGAATATGGACAAGAATACTTAATTAGTACTTAAAAAACATGATGATTGAGAAATGTTGCTGTCGTGTTAAATAGTTATGAATTTATTGTTTTAATCAAACACTTTTATATCTACTTAAATTTAAAATCTCCGTTCAGCAAACTTTAATGTACATTTATTTTTTGCATTTTTTAAGCAACAATATACTTATATACATATGTATGAACATATGTGTGTATTTATTTAACTATGTAAATAAATAGGTACCTTGATAATTTTTTATTTATTTTTGGAACATTATTGTTAAATACAATAACTAAAGCTAATTATTAAAATTGTTTTATGTTATCTTAAATTTTATACATATATGTTTGGTAAAATTTTTAGGCTTTAAGAATTTTTGATTATGACTAATTTTAAAGATTATTGTAATAACAAATTTCTTCACGCATAATGTTGGTGGCATTAGTATTAATTCTGCCAGGTGGTAGGGTCGGATATCTTCTTCTTACTATACAAATCACAGACGATCGCTGACCACCTACGACAACATTCACTGCACCTTCAGCATATCTCAAAAATAGTTTGCATATGCTTATTTAACATACATAAATTAAAGTATTTCAAATCAAAAATATATACCCACATATATGTACGTGTGTGTTATGTCTTGATATTTCTAAAAGACTAAGATGTCTTTTATAGATACATATGTATGTACAACAAAAAGCAATGACAACAATAAAGCCCATAATATGTACCTACTTTTGTTGATGTGCAAACGTCAATATAAATTCGGTAATAAAAGAATTTTGTATGATCTTGTTATTGAGAATCCATTAGTGAGTTGACTAGTTCCATCTTATGGGACTTTGTATATGGGACATTGGGTTCGTTCGTTTACCTAAAGTATTGACTATTTTTTACTGAACTTTTCATATGGAAATTTGTGAAAACGATCTCAATCCAGTAGAGTTCATTTAAAAACAGACAATACTTTCGAGTAAACGAACAAACAAGTTGGAGGCAGAGATTTACTAGTAGGTGAAACAGGCTAATGGCCACTGAGACCATTACACTTGAGATTTTATTTGATTTCTTTGTAATAAACATTTTAATAATTCCGGTAAACACTTTTTTGGGATTTTCAGCTGTCCAATCATAGTTCTCGGTAGATCTCATCCAACTTAAAAAAACACCCTTTAATTTGGGAAGATTTGATGCTTCATAAAATCAAAAAATCTCTACACCTATCAGAGGCAAAGTAAGATGAATGTATATATCACCAGAAATAGTGAACATTTTTAAAAATTTGCGTAAAATGTTAACCTAGTTTTTAGAAATACATATACAAGACAAGTAATTTTAAAATAAATATGTATATATATTTTTTTTTAGAATACGGCACTCGGGCTATAAAAGGACCACGCACAAACAGTATAGCTTATTGACACACGAGATGTCCAGATTCACGGCTGTACAAAGTTCTGGAAGAAACGGAGATGCCATAAAGTTTTGGAACATATTGACAGAGAAACTAAACGCTCTTGGGCCACCCTATCGCACTGTACCACAATGGAAAAAGGTTTTTAAAATATTTATAGAGAGGCTATAAACTAAAAACACAACTTATTGATCATAAATACTTATTGTGTGTATTTACTTTTAAAGGTTTGGACTGATTTTAGACGTTTTCACAGCAAACGTAATTTTAAGTCGACCCCAAAGTTTAAAAAGGATGAAAAAATTGAGCAAGACAATGAATTACTTAATCTGGAACCGGAGGGGGAATTAGGGGAAGACGAGGCATCTCAGTCCGATAACAAACCTGATACTTCATTCAAAACATCACAATTTCATCATAATGAATGGGAGGATTATGAACAGAATTCTCACTCAAACAATTCCAATGATTATGGCGATGAATATTCTTATCCGGACAGACATTCCTCCACACAACAAGCTGCACAGCATGAAACATTAATACCGGATGAAACGACTTATGAGGATTCATACTCTTATGCTCCGCCCAGCGGTTCAATGACGCGGACATCTAGCAATTCTCCTTCCGTTGTCAATAATTCGTTGCCTCCACCTTTACAACCATCACATACGCGTTTGCTAGATCAAACTTTATATACCTTACAGAATCAATTGGAACATCAGACAAAACTTTTGGAACATTTATCAAAAATTTCTAGTACAATGGCTGGTCTAATGGAAAGACAAGTGACTGCAGTAGAAAAACAAACCGAATCTATACGTCGCCAAGCGTCGGCTACGGAGCATCATACTTTGGTAATGAATAATTTTGTCGAAATGATACGTGAGAAAATGCCCAAGGCAAAGACTAATTTATCTAATGGCAGTTTATGAAGGGTTTTTTGCTCAGAGGTTATAGTTTTTAAGTTAAATTTTTTTTTGCAAAATAATTTTAAGATACATACATATAAAATTCATACATACATATGTACCTACATACATGTATTTATCTATAGTTGTACATACATACATATTTACACTCTTAAAGCCTTGATTCACTATACTAAAAAATAGTACGATTCATTCAAAAGAAATCTTATATAGTAGTTATGTTTCACTTCAAAAAGCTTAATCTGTTTTTAGTGTCCCACTATCATACCAATTTTATTATTTTGTAAATATTTTTATAAAACTAACCTGTAAAAAAATCGTTCACACATATTTACGCTATCAAACATTTTAAGCATACACCATTTTTTTGACATCAAACGACTAAATCTGATAGTGAAACAAGGTCTTAAATGACAATAAACAAAGAATTGTAACATGTGTAAATTTTAAGGAAAATTTAAGACAACATTTTTATAAAACTTAAATAAATTACAGATTTTTATTCACTAAATTTTATTCGCGTTTTATCTTTGTTCTTTGCCATTAATTGTAAAATGGGACAAATCGCGATATGCCCTATTTATATTAAACCATTGATATGTAAGTACATTAAAAATTTCGACTACAGCGATAAGGGTCCAAAATTTAAGATTTTCTTATTTAATATTTTTAATATTGTACCAAATCAAATTAAGTCTAAGTGTTAATGTGGTTTTACTCGTGCTACCTATATATAACATTTTTAATTAATTAAACTACAGCGTCACTTCAAAATTAAATTCTCTGCAATACTTCGGATTTTTTTGCTGGGCTGTTTTGCATTTTTTTGAATCACAACATTTATGATAAGGGCAAATTACGGCATTCGAACGTGAACAGAATTTAAAAATCTTTGCACCTAAAGCACAGCGACTTCGATCGTTCGAGTAAAATTTCGATCGTGATCGAATGGCGTAATTTGGACCATATTTTTTTTTTTTGTATTTAGAGAATCATTAAGAATTATTTCTAATTTTTTTTGCAGGGTAGTTAACAAACAAAATAAATAATAAAAAAAAATCTACTTTACATTTATTTATAATTTTAATCTACTGACATGACTTTTTTTTTTTTTTGGCAATTTTTCACTTTTCTAAAGGTCTTTTAAAACACAGCCATAAATACTTACATATATATCCACTGTTAAAAATTTAGATGCACATCTATAATTAGTTTTTTTCACTAAAAAATTATATTTTATGAATTATAGTTAAAGATTTTTTAATACACCAAAACATATTTTTTTTTGTGGTAACGGCTAATCGGTTTTTTTTCTTTTTTTAAAAAGCAACAAGTTTTTTTTTTAAATTTAAATTTTTAAATATTCTACCAAGACGAATTAATCAGGTGACTGCATAACAACAAATGCAATAGAAGAACAACAGACATTTTTTTAGTGTTTTTGAGTACGTAAAATGTCAGTATTAAGGCGAATTGAAACTAGCATTTGTAAATTTTTGACAACTAACCTTGTCAATTGAAATATTAATTGTTTATTATCTTTAGTTTAATTTATGTCTTTATTTCAAAATTTTGAAACGAAATTCAAGCTAACCGCTGAAAGTTACACAAAAAAGTAGATCTTTGTTGTCTTAAAATTCATTCACTGCTGAAGTTGAGAAGAGCAAAATGATATTTCTTTAATTATAGATAAAACATGGGTGCCCCGATGGCACCTCACTTATATTTGCTTTTAACTGACAAAACGACTATCTTAATCCTTTCTAAAATAAAATTGAAGAGAGTTTGACTTACTCAGAGTTTTTCAGATTCTGAAAACACTTCTGAAAGCAGTTCTTACTTATCCTTTGCTCCTCTCCGTCTCTACATTTTGAAAAACCCTATGATAAATTAATCAGGCGCATCTTTTTGTTGTTGCCAATTTTTCAATGTGCGTTCACCCTTTAAAAATCCACTTTTTTATAATAAAAAATAGAACACATATTTAATAATTATCTGAATTTTTATTTTGAATCTATTTATTAATAAAAAATATTAACAATATTTAACAATTATCTGAATTTTTATTTTTAATCTATTTATTAATAAATTAATAAAAAATATAATTATAATTATCATTTAAAAATAGAGGGGGGAAATGCGTCATTTTTTTTTTGTTATAAGATTCATCAGTTACTTTCACAAAAAAAAAGGTTATATTTACTATAAATTTTTTTTTGTAATATACATATCTGGACGAGTAAATTCCTTACCTGCAAATAAGGGAGTACCATAAAACTCATTCTAATTATTGTTCAGAGATCTTCTTATTGATTTTTATACATTTTATCGTGGGTTACATAAATATATATCAAATTTTATTAAACAAATTATAAGAGCTCTTCCAATTCGCCTTGACAGAAAACATTAACTCAAAAGTTGCTTTGTTGTTGCCATAAATCGTTTTTTTTATATGAATTTTGATAACCCTTTGCACTGCAATTTATTGCATCCATGACGCAATTAAAAACTAATTGCTCTATTTGTTGATTGATTTCCTCCATGCAAATTAATAAATTAGTGGAATTTTTTATTTGCTCAATTTCCGTGTATGTCTGAACATAGTATCTTATGTATTTTTTTTGAATTGTAAGCGAAAAACAAAACTGATGCAACAAAAAACGTTTAAATGCAAGTTAACTGTTCTCTTGTTCTTTTAACTTTGTATGGCAACTCTATTTATTATTTAATTGACACTTACCAACACAGATTTTTGTGTGAAAACAAAAAGTAAACAAATGTGTATTCGCCGACTCAGACCAGAAAAATTGGTGAATAGTGAATTACGATTGCAGAAAAATTGTTAAAACTGTTATTTAATAAATAATATTTGACAAATATGAGTTCTAAATAGTAAGTATTTTACTTATCAGAGAATACGCGGTAAATTTAAAAAAATGTTAATAATGTAAATAAAGGCAGCACAGTTTCAGTGCAAATGGAACAAACATTGATAAAAGGATTTGAAAATGATTGCAACCACAATATTTTACGAGCAAGTGAATTATAGCACTTTTTTGTGGAATAAATTTGGTGAACTTGAAAAAAAAATCTAAAAATGAAAAAGTTTCGAAAGTTCGATTTCTATAGGGCAGAGGCGTGCAAAAATACGTTACTGTTTCTTTTTGATAAATGCATTTTTAAAGCAACAATTTTAAAAATTAAAAATTTCTATCCATCTGTCTTTGGCAGTTCACCATATTTAGATTTTTATGATTTTTAGTAATTTATTCTCATCATATTTATTCTTTGCAGCGCGGCACTGCCGAACTACAAAAGGACAACAGACCATCAATATAGATTACTAAAAACAAAAATGGCTATGCTCATACAGAAAACTAAAAATTCCAATCAAACGACTTCAGCGACGTATAAACAACATAACGTATTTTGGGAACAACTAACAGAGGGTTTAAACAGACTTGGACCGCCCTATCGTACCTTACAGCAGTGGAAAAAGGTAAGTCACTATTAACAATACAATGCGGTAAAAGCTAATGTTTCTCTTAAGGTCTGGTCTGATTTTAGGCGAAACGTCAAAAAACGAAGCGACAAATCTAGCCCTGCATACAAAAAATATATTAGCGAAAGCAATGAAGATGATATAAAAGAAGAAGTTGAGGAGGTATCTCAATCTCAATATGAGTCAGAGCAGGATTTTATAAAATCTGAAGCAGAAGACTTTGAACAAAATTCCCAACCTATGCATTTAACATATGCTAATGATTATGATCATGATGATTATACCTATCCAGATGAACCTATGCAGCAATCATATGAAAATAATAATGAAATTTTAATACCTGATGAATCTTCTTCTAGTTCTTATAACTGTAACCAACCCAATTTCGAAGTACCACAAACACAGCATACCTTTGTTAATCGACAAGCTGTCCAACTGCCTCCTCCACCTCTGCAGCCATCAAATGCTCGTTTAATGAATCAAACTCTGTATGCGTTACAGAATCAAATGGAATATCAAACGAAACTTTTGGAAAAAATATCGTATATGTCTGTTACGATGGCAAATCTAATGGAACGTCAAGTGTGTGCTGAGGAAAAACAAGCCGAAACTATGCGTCGTCAAGCAGTGGCTACTGAAAAACATACTTTAGTGATGAATAATTTTATCGATATGATACATGATAAAATGCTAAAAGGCAAACCAAAAGCTGAGTCATCGGCAAATGATATTTTGTGAAGATCTCATATAGGTACTTTAAAATAATAAAAAAAATTGTTAAATAGTTATCTATCTAGTATTTTATTTTTGATTTATTATTTTTAATACTATTCTTATTACGTAATTTATGTAACTTTATACAAGCAACAATTTGAAGCATTTGTCCAAGAAATCAATAAAATATGATTAATAGTTTTTAAATATGTAGTTATAAACATTTATTGTAATTAAAATTTTTTTATCGAACTTTTCGCTTTAAACTAATATTAAATTTTTATTTTGATTTGAGTTCATTTAATTGTTTTTATTTTTATAAAAAAGTGTAATTGCAATAACGAAATAATAATCTAAAAGTATATAAAAAAATTAAATATTAGTTCATAGATATTTAGTTTAATACAAATAACAGCGTTTACAAAATTTTGAAAGTTATTATTGCCTTGCGTTGACACATATTGCGCTTTGTGTGCTTAGAGCAATTTATCGTCAAACATCCCAATAGGCAATTTTGCGATCCTAAAAATTGAAAATTCTTACAGTTTACGGGTTTGCAAAAATAGTTTCAAATTTTTTATAAATATAGTTAAAAATAATAACTAAAATAAAGATCAATAATGTTTTTGTTTTACGTACAAACGCAAGAAGTATCCAAGCTTGTAATTATGTTTAACACTGATAACAGACATACTCTGCTGGACAAAAGGTATGTTAATGCTGATGTCTGGTTTGCTGATTGCTACAGATATGGTTCTAAACTATTGAATAAAACGCAACTGGATATTTTCATGAACCAGAGACCGATGATTACATCCGACTACTAGAACTTAAAATAGTCTTTCAATTTATGGTGTGAGTTGGTTTATCAGTATCACAAGCGAAAAGCGTCATCATACTCACAGTTAATAAGATGACATTTTGACCCAAAAAAAAAAAAACAAAAAAAAAACAAATGGTTAACCAATATGTTTGAAAACGGTTCATCATTTGGGGTAACCGAAAGTAAAAGCCATACTGATCTGACTACGCAGCTTCGAGAATCAATCTTAAAAACTTTAACGGTTTTTTTAGACAAGATTGAATGTAAAAACAAAAAAAAATATTTTATAATAGACGGGAAACCGGCGAATGTGATCTGGGAAGTTTGTCCATAATTCGATTCAAAACTAAAATTTTTCGAATTCGTATGCTTAATACATTGCAATTCGAATTGAATTACGGATTAACCCCCCCTGACTAAAAAAATCAAAAAAAACTAGGGTCAATAAGTTGTCCAACACAAAGACGTTCGCAGGTACCAGAAACAAGCTACGTAGATAGGTAAGGAAAGGGATTGCCGCTAGCTAAGAAACTTATAAACATGCATGTTCATATCCATATGTGCATACATATATGCTACATACCTGCATGGGTAAGTGTGTGTAAGATGAGAAAAAGAGAAAAGAAGAAATAATTGAGACTTGCAAGAACATTGGAATGTGTCTTATTTTATAAAAAAAAAAAATTAATAATCCGTAAGAGATTCAATATTGCGAACGGCTTTCGCATTCGTCTCTACTTGAAGTTCAACAAAAGAACCTCACCTCACGCCAGTTAAATAAAACTACCAATTTATATTTTATAAAATAGTTCTTTTTTTTTATTTATAGTTTGACTTCTTACATTTTATTATCAATTTGTGTTTTGTTGCTGTGGTTTTTTTTTACTATACTTTAAATTTAAATACGTTTTAAATGTACTTTTTCTTTTGACCAATCAATGAATTCAATTAATTTAATTAATTTGTTTAAACAAAAAAATCATACATAAAAATAGAAACTAAATACACATTCTTATAATTACTTTTATTTTTATTTGTTTTTATAATAATTTTTATTTTGTTGCTTCTTTTTATTATTACTTTAATAAATCTTAAGTTTAGCTTATTGATAGTAAATGTATTTATATTTTAAGTTTATTTTAATATTAATTTTATAATTAATATTTATTTAATATTTTATTTATATACACATCATACTGTTTTTTTTCAAAGGGGGGATTAAAGGTCAAAATGGGATTTTGTTTCATAGAAGAATAAAAATATAAAATTTTTCTTTTTTAAAAATGTTTTATTAAAAAATATTTATCTGTTTATTTTTAACCAACGTAAATTGAAATATTTATTTTCTTCTGGAATTGTTGCATTTTAAGGGAAATATTTTGTATAGACTAATTAAATTAAATTTAATTAAAATACATCGACGTTTTTTTTATTTATTTTTTATTTTTATTTTAATGACAAAATAGCACTTTAATTTGTTAGAAATAAACAAGCAAGTTTTTGTTTTGTTTTTTTTTAATTCATTTATTTAATAATAATTTTATAGTAATTGTTTTTGTTAATTTGTTTTTGTTTTAAGGTGGTTGTTTTGTAGTTGATTTCTCGTTTTATTTTTTGATTACAAAATTAAACTAATACTTAAATAAAAAAATTAAAAATAAAAAAAATTAATATTTTTTTATAAGCGAAAAACAATTTCGAAGAAAGAAAAAAACTAAAACTTAAAAGAATTTCTGAGACATTTTGCTAATTTTTATTTAAGAAAATTCTAATAGAAGGAAGCATAGTGTCTTGCATTTTTTTGTTTAATAAAATATATAATTGTGGCAGTTTTTGGTTAAAGTAAAATATTTTTTTTAGCATTAAAATTAATATCACTGTAAATTTTGTGGGAAGAAAAACTATGAATGAAAGCAATTGGAAATTAAATAAATTAAAAAAAGCTTACAAATTCATAAACAATTTTAAAATTATCAAAAGTTGCGGCAAAAAAATTTCGCATGCAAAATATGTTTAATGAATCTCGAATTTACAAAAAAAAAAAAAAATTTAAAATAGAAATAAATTTCATAAAATAGTGATATTAAATGGATGTGAAATTTATTAAAAGTTACGACTTTATAAATATGGAATTTAAAATGAAAAAAACAAAAAGCAACTTTAACTATAAAATTTAAATAAATTTCATCAAATAGTGATATTAATTGGATGTCAAATTTATAAAAAAGTTACGATTTAATGAAATGTTGTTTTAGGTTTCAGTTTTAAAACAAGGGTTTCTTAAAAAAATTAAGAAATTTTACAAATTTAGAAAAACCAAACAATTTTTAATTTAAATAGTTTTTCTCCCTGTCTTTCACTGACATATTCAATTGGAATTTATTTAAAAATTTTTAATCACATGTTTTTTTTCGAATGGAGTAAGAAGTACTTAATTTTGAATGTATTAGCGAAAGCTATGAAGTATGTGAGTATATTATTTTTAAGTTTAAAATCTAACACGGCGGAATTTTTTATATAAAAAAGCATTCAAATTTACATTCTTTAAATGCTTACAAATTACTTTTGAATTGAAAATAAACGTGTTTACTAATAAAAGAAATCAACATTTAAATTTCATCAAAAAGAATGTGGTATATGTATGTATTACCCTTAAAAACCATTACTAGCAATATACATATAACAAATCTTGTGTAAAAAATTTTGGGCGACAGCTAGAAATGATTTAGGAGGGCTTAGGAAACCCCAAATCTAGCAGATTATTTATTTTCAGAACAAGGTTTTACTGATTGATATTTTTTTTTAATTTTTTTTTCTCTAGATTGTTTTATGCCATCATATATTTAAATAACAAATTTTAAATGTTAATTTAAATAGATTTTAAAAATATATCTTTAATTAACCAAAATAATTGTAATTTTTAAAAACGTATGTTTTTTTAATTAGAAATGTCGATTTTTAATTAAATGCTAAATTTATAGGAAAATAAATATTTTTTTTTTCTAAATACAAAGTTTCAACTTTAACAAAATTAAGCTTTCAAACATAAACTCAATAGAAAAAATAGTTTAGGCAAATAAAATTTTAATTTAAAAAATTTTTATATATGTATGTATATGTATATTTGTTTTTCTTAAAAAATAACACATTGGACAGGTCCTTGCTTTTTGTTGTGTTTTGTATTTTAAATTTATCTTAAACCTTTATATTTTTGTTTGGAATTTTTTTAGTTGTTTTATGTTCAATATGTTCAAACTTTTTACATAGTTTTTGTTTTTTTTTTTGGTTTTTTAATTTATACTCCTTGTAAATATTTAATTTTGATTCTTTTTGTTTATGGATAATTTATTCGATATCGCTTAGCAAAAAATTTTTAATAACACTGTTTACGGTTTTTAATAATAATAATGTTTTTTGTAATTTATTAAGATTATTTGCATATTATTAGCAAATCCAAGTAATTTTATAAAAACTAATTAAAAACCTTGACTTAAAGGTAATAAAAGGAAAAGAGATTGGGATAATTTATTAAGTAAACCCAGCAAAAGAAGAAAAAGAGAGATCTTAAAAAAATGTTTAAGAAAAAATATCTAAAAAATACTTTGTAGGAAGTGATTTAATATATTGCGATAAGTTTCGCACATAGCAATTTTAATACAGTTTTTATTGTTGGAATAATTTTTCTAAAAAAGAAATTTAATTTTCTTTTCAATGTTCAAAAATTTGAACTTAAGTTCGATAATATTTGTCGTAATATCAAGGTAAATAACATTTCGAACATTAATTTTTTAAGAAAACTATATAAAATTTTTGGTTTTGAAAAAAATTTATTTTAAGGATAAAAATAAGCTTTTTTTGTAATGTTCGAAAATTCGAACTCAAGTTCGAAAAAATTTTAAGCCATTAAAATTTTTGTCTTAGCCTAAAAATTAAGAAAAAACAATAATTTTTTTAATTTTCTGGAAATTTCTTAAAGATTCAATGTTCAAAAATTTGAACTTAAGTTCGATAATATTTGTCGTAATATGAAAATAAATAACATTTCGAACATTAATTTTTTAATGTATATACATAATATATATATAAAATTTTTGGTTTTGAAAAAATTTCCTTTTAAGGATAAAAAATAAGTTTTTTTGCAATGTTCGAAAATTCGAACTCAAGTTCGAAAAATTTTTAGGCCAATAAAATGTTTGCCTCTGTCTAAAAATTAAGAAAATAACAATAATTTTTTAAATTTCTGGAAATTCCTTAAAGATTTGTTAACTTCGAAAGGATATATAAATTGATAGCATACATCAATCGTTGTAGTTAAAGATTTTAAGCTAAAAAAATTAAATTTACATATTTTAAAAATATAAAGTTATAAAATTTGTTTGTTTTTTAAGGTCTTTAAAATTTTAAGGAAATTGCGTAAAAATTTTTTTTCTTCAAAAGTGCTAATTCAGGTTTAAAAATATTAAGATTTTGGTAATATTCGAATATAAACAAAATATTTCTCTAGAACAAAAAAACAAAAATAATATGGAATTTTTAAAATAAAAATTATTGTTTATAGGCCGCATTTATAAAAAATATTTTAGGTTTATTGAAGGCTTATTTGACAAATTTCTCTACAAAATCTGTCAAATAAGCCTTTAATAAACCTAAAATATTTTTTATGAATACTGCCCTAAATGTATAAAAAAAGAATTTTATTCAAAAATGATAAAATTAAAAGAAAACTTGAAAGTTGTATAAAATTTCATTTTTGAAATTAACTTTTTCAGTTAACTCAAAGATTCAAAGAACTAAAATAAATTTTAAAACAATTTATTATTAAAAGGCTAACATGCAATACAAATTAAAAAAAAAAAAAATAATAATAATTATTATATTTTAAATTCTACATCAACTTTCTTCACTTATTTTTTCAATCAAATGAAAATAAAAATATTGAAAATTTAAAAACAAATTATTGATTAAACAAATTAATATTAAAAAAATATTTATCAAAAGCTCAATATTAAAAAAAATAAGAATTTTGAAAGTCTTTACTTGTGCTTGTTAAATGTTTTAAGTTAAGTTTTTAAAATTAAAAAAAAGGGTCGAATAAAATTTAAGATTAAAGTATTAGTTTTAAATATAAAAAATATAATATAAATTAAGACAGACTTATAAAATTTTTTTCGAATTAGTTCTTTTAGCAGTCAAATAAATCTATAATCAATTACTTGGAACTAGAAATTTTCTCTAAGTTAATCTTTTTCTGGGTTACTTTGCTTAAGACAACGATACTCAGTTTTTAAATAATTTTTTACTTAAAAAATAAAAAAAAAAAAATACTTGGGGAAAAAGCTTCAAATAAAATTAAATAATTTTATTAATAACTAAAGTATAAAAATTTATATTTTTATAACAGTATGTGGGATTAATTTCAATTATTTGTTGCTTTGTTTGTTGATTGAGTTTTTTGTTTGTTTGTTGTTTTAAATTATAATAATTAGCGTGAAAATACAATTTACATTTAATTTGGGTTCATTTGATTTTTGTATTTTTGTAGCAGTTGTTGATTTGTTGTTGTTGTTGTTGTTGTTTTTCTTCTTCTTAATATTGTTAATTAAACTAAAATGTTGCTGTTGTGTTGGTTGTGGCTGGCGCTGCTGATTTTCCGTTTGTCTTAATCGTACTTCATTTATTTGTTGTATGGTTGTTTTTATACTGTTTGTGTGTGTCTGTCAAACTTTATTATTGTTGGGTGCTCGGGCAGTTGCTTCATATGCACCACGTCCTAAAGCAGCATAAGCATCAGCGTATAAATCAGGATTATGCATAGATGGCGGTCGATTATAATTTACTGGTTGCGGAACGACGACTGTAATAAAATTTTATTTAAAACGGAAGAAAAAGAAAATAACAATTAATCTATTATTAAAAACTTTTTGATTATTATGCATGTATTTTAAGGTTACTGTTTATGGTTAGGTAAGTGAGTGTTAATAAAATTTTAAATTAAATAAAAAAAACAACCCATGCCAATATTAAAATAAATTTTTAGTATATAAATAAAAGTTATCGATTAACAGGCCTTTTTAAATTGCAGCTTTATTTTTTAAAGTGTAGCTAGCGGTTAATTAACTAGTCGTTTTTTGGAAAACGATTAAACAATATCTTAAAAACGACAAAGATCCCATTTAGATTATGTTGTCGGTGTGTTAAATTCTTCATGACACTAATGATATGTTCAACGATTACGACAAAATTTGTTATAAGACTATTGGTCAATTAAAAAGATTAAAAAAACTATGCTTTCTATTGTCAATATGTATGTAATTTATTGCGTCGAATTTTTGTGTTTTTGAACAAAACATGAACAAGCAAATAAATAGTTTTTTTTTTTTTTCATTAATTGTTTTTTTAAACCTTAAAAGGGGCACTGCAATTATACAGAAAAAATCATACATTTAAGTTTTTATTAAAAACAAATCGCACATACAATAAAATTAAAATTTACTATACAAAAAGTAAAAAACAAATAAATCATTGAAGTTATTTCATAGCATACGAAGTTTCTAATTGTTTTGAAGACTACATTTGTATTTTTTCGATGCGTCTGAACGAACATATTGTGACAATAGCTGCCCTTATTTCACGTTCGCTACATTTAATATTCGAACGAATGCACCAAATTATATGTTTATTATAAGTTTATCAGATATGCTTTCGAAATTTTTGCTATTGAAAATCATTGAAAATGTGGGCACATTAGGAGTTGATATATGAGCAAAGAAAACAGTTGCCTTTTTTTTACTTAAACAAAGTCAGATTTTACAACTCTTATGGAATACCTTGAAACGTTTGTTGGCAACATTTACAGAAAATCTTAGTTCAATGGGTTAATTGCCGACAGATAACGACGAAAAAAATTGAAAAAAAAAATATCAATTAAAAGCTCAATTATCGATTTTCTTAAAAAGTTTTTGTGACATTTGCAGCATATTTTCAGTTATGGTTTTGAAATTGTAGTGAAGTAAAAAATTACTACGATTTAAGCAATAAACCACTAGTACTTATTCTAAAAGTGTATATAGATGGTCACAGATAGAAAGGCCCTAACTCGTGTTTTTTTTTAAATTTAATTTCTTAGTGATTTAATACATTTCACACAAATACACCTCGATACAAAAATTTAATGCAATAGTATAAAAAATAACAGTTTTACAAGCAATTTTACAAAATAAATTACATTGTGATAATGCAGTTTCTATTACGTTTCTCGCCTTCCTTCTCCTGTAAAGTTACAATTCTTTGAGTTGTATAATAACAAGTGATCTCGAGCTCAACGAAAAGAAGAAATTATAAAAATTTATTTATTAAAATTGAAAAATAATTGTTTATGAATGTGGCGCACTCATTCATCGCTATTCTAATGGTGTTTTATAAATTTAAAATCTATTTAGAGGCATATTTTTACAGATATAAACAACGACGAAACCCTTTTGAGGGGTTGGCCTTCAAATATCCTTTTTTCCTCCGCAATGAATCCACGTCTATTCAAGGTAGAATATGTAGTAAAACAATATTTGAATCATGATATTATTATGGCAATGGCCGTCTGATAATTCAATTATCAAAGAAACTCGGTGTATACAAATTTAAGAGTTAATTGCGGACCATGTAAGTAATGAAAATTGCTTTCGAAGATTGCATATTTAAAAGGATTAAGTGAATATTGAAAAAATGATCCGTCTTTATCATAAAAACCTGTTTATAAATTTAAAGAAGCTATTTTTTCGAAGGAATTGTTATAAGGTGGTAAGTGTGTGGTGAAGCTGGTTTGGAAAGGGGTCCCATAGACATGACTATGGAATTGGTTGACCATGGTAGGGAAGGGCGATTGGGGGTTAACATCTACCTCCCGCTCAAGATGTGCTCTTGTAGTAGTTCTGTTTTTTTGCAGTTTTTTTTAATATTAAACCAAAATTTAAATTTAATTTTTAGTTGCAACAAATTAGAATTTTTTTTTATTTAAATGAAAACTGTATTTAAAAACAAGTAAGAGCGCTATATTCGGCCATGCCGAATCTTATATACCCTTCACAACGTGTAGTCATGCAATAAGAATAGTTTGTATCACCATTCCCCATATGAAATACGTACATACATATAAAAAACATACATATATCAAAACATCCCATTGAAAAATTATAAATAAATAATAAAAAAAAAAAAAAAAATTAAAAAAAAAACAAAAAAAAATTTAAAAAAATTAAAAAAAATTAAAAAAAAAAATAATAAAAATATAAATAATATATTAAATAAAAATTAAAAAAAATTTTTTTTTGGCTCAGCTGGGATTCGATCCCACGTTTACTTTAACCAATATACAAGTTTGTATGTATGTATGTTGTTGTTGTAATGTTGTTTTTGTGAAAAAAAATCGAGGTGGTCGTGGGTTTTTGCTCATATCTCAGTTGTTTATGAACCGATGTTTCTTATTTTTAATACCGATCTACTCCCGAATATTTCTGACATTTTTACACCTCACCATGCGATATCGGGGGGCTTCAAAAAGTTGATTTCAACATACACACGGACAGACTGACAGAGCTTAATCGACTCCCCTATTCATAAGCTTTCAGAAAATATATACTTTATGGGGTCGGAAATGAAAATTGTAGAAATTTCACACGGAATGACAAACCTATATATACCCTTTTTCACTGTGTGAAGGGTATAAAAATACATTTAACTGATACTTCCTAATAATGAAACAAGTTTTATGTCTAAAGAATGCTTTAAGAAATCAAAATAGATTTCGAGTGAATTAAAAAAAATTCCAAAATATAACCTTGAGGGATAATTATGACCCATTTCACGACAACTTTTAAATATGTATGAGTTATAGGTTAGTTAGATTAGTGGCATTCAATATATGTATCTATATGTTGGATAATTAATAAAAGAACTCGATAAATAAACTTGCAATTATAAGCAACAAGTTACAGACAAGTTTTTTTTTTATCGACAAACTAATATAAAATATAAATAAAATAACAAGTAATACAAAATATATGTTAAACTTAAAATAGATTAATATAAAAAAAAAAAAAAAATAAAATAATTATAAAAAATATCATGCACAAACCAAAAACAACAACTGTAAGATATTTAATTGAGAAATAAATTTGCACTGAAATACAAAAAAAACAAGCGAAACTAAATAAAAATTAAAAAATTAAAAAAAAATTAGGACTAAAGTAACTTAATAAATTAAAAAAAAACTTAAAAATCATACCAATTATGAGATCTTTATGATCACGTTTTCTTTTTTTGTAAAAAAATAGATTAAAATAGTATGTGTCTTTTTTGAACAGTTTTTTAGGTTATGCGTATATAGCGTGTGTTTTTTTTGTGTCCTAGGAATCAATAAACAATATTGCGTCGCGTTTTACCAGACTTTTGATTATGTGTTTGGTATTTAGCTTTGTGTTGGCCTTGTTTAGCCGTTGAAGAGGAGGAAGAGGTGTTCTTACGTGATGAACGGGATTTATTACGGACTTCAACTACAAAAGGTAAAGTAGGCATTTGTTGTATGTGAATTAAAAAAAGGCGATATTTTTTTTTGGATTGTAATTTTTGTAAATTTTGTTTTGTAATTTAAAAAAAAAAGAAAAGAAACTGACAACAAATTTTTTTTCAAATTAAAGCAAAAACAATTAATGAACAAAAATATTCAAAACTTAGAAGAAAAAAAAAATTAAAAGTGTATGGGAAAAGCAACATTTTGCCATTTTGAAATAAAGAAACTAAAAAAGATATAAGATTGAGTCTATTATACAATTTTCAATAAATTGTACACAGATTGTTTTATATATGTACATACATAAAACATTTAAGTTATAACAAATTTTTGAAATCAATTAATCAAAAATTTTTAAATTTAATCAATTTTAAAATCAAACATTGCAGTGGACTTTTACCAAAACATCTTAAGTCGAGATTAGATAAATTTTCAAGTTTCCTATTCGTAGAAGCAAAGACTTCAAGATGTTTTAGTTACACTAATCGATACTTTCTACATGTAATTAAAAAAATGTCATGTAGAAATCAAAACAAAAAATTTAAAATTGTTTTCCCTCCTTAAAAACATTGAAAATTTAAATACAGAGTATCTGTCCACTTAATGGCAATTCGTCTACATTGAAAATTTCTCTGTAAATCTTGCTTTCAATCTTATATCTTTTTATCCTAATCTCTCCTTCTAACTCTAGCATCATTGTTATCTTTTGAAACACACACACCTTTCGGCGCATAGTATGCTTGTTGTGGCAGTTGTTGTGATTGTTGTTGTTGTTGTTGCGTTTGTGCATTGGACGGCAGGGCGGGTAAAGGCATTTGGGCACGTGATAAAACACCCGCACCACTAGTAGATGAACCCGGCCCACCAATAATCGGTGCACCCATATGTAAACCACCACCAACACCACTCGCATTACTAGATGATGGTCCCACACTAGGTGGAACATCAGCATACCCATGTTGTCCAGCCGATCTAGAACCGCTCGGTTGTCTAGATCCATTCGAACGCGAACTACGGCCACCACCGCCACCAGCTGGTCGGCCACCTGCAGCCGAACGATTGCTAGCGGCCGGCAATGGCACCACACCTTGAGCAGTGGCAGCGCCTGAACGATGATG
This sequence comes from Phyto melanocephala, assembly GCA_941918925.1. Taxonomy (NCBI): domain Eukaryota; kingdom Metazoa; phylum Arthropoda; class Insecta; order Diptera; family Rhinophoridae; genus Phyto; species Phyto melanocephala. The sequence continues at coordinate 24,076,877 of OW799236.1, read as the reverse complement.
GCGATCCCATTCTGGAGGATAGTTGCGGTGATGTGCACGTGCGTCATGTACAGGCGGTGGTATGCTGCGTGGACCAGCTGCACGGCCATGGGGATGACGCTAGGGAACAGTATACAAGTTAAACACATTTCACCTCTTTTTCTTCACCAAAAAACTTACCATTCTTCTTAAGGTATTCATAGGAGCTCTAAGTGTTTCTGATATTCTTCTGGCTCTACGCTTTTTAGGATTCGAACTGGGCGTGTGTACGGCACAGCACTTAATGAATATGCCCATGACAATAATGAAACCTATACTCATCAGAACAACTATATACCAATTTTCTGTAACCCACTGAGCCACTGTCAAAAGTGTCTCACGATTGAGTAGCAAATTTTTAAGGCGCACCAAAGGACCGTCGGCATCGACGGCTCGACATTTGAGGAACACATCACAATAACCTTGGAAATTATCACAAGGTGAACCAGGGCGTAAACTTATGCCGCCCACTGGCAAAGCAAATAAATGAGCAAATTCTGATGTACTTCTACAGGTGGTTGTATCGTTGCCATTCTGACAAGCCAACTCGCATAATTTTCTCTTATCCACATGCGGCTGTTGCTGGGAGGTCAAAAAACACTCGGACATATTCCACAGCAAGCATATTGATCCCGAACATTCGCCTCTTATGCACAACGCTGTACCATTATTGCATTTGGTCTTATCATCTCTAGGCTTGGGTTCGGGACACTCGGCTGTGGTCCCATTGCAAGTACTCGACCAGGAACATTCTGTTTCCTCTTTGCACTTCTGATGATAGTTGGAGGGTACAAACGTACAGGAATTGGACAAACAGCAGGGACCCTGCGATGGAGAACACTGTGTCTTGGCGCGACGTGTACAGCCTCTGGCGGAACTATTAAGGGATAGATCGTATTCACTAATTAATCTAGGATAACAACATTTGTCTTTGCATTCATCTTCGTTAAAGCCACAATCGCATTCTTCGCCTTGTTCAACTATCTTGTTGCCACAGAAGGCTCCCTCGGACACCTTGAAACAATCACGTTTCATATTACCCACTAAAACGTCCAGGACATTGGAAATATTACGTATGGAACACGAAGAGAATTTTGAGTTATTAGGACGATCGCCAGAAGTGGCACTGGCAAACATTATGAAGTTACCACTGAGGCCACCAGGACGACATTCTTGGGGATAATCGTGCTGGAAAATAAGGGAGGGGGTTAAGTTGTTTAATTATTATATATAAAATATAAAAGTTATCGATAACTTTTTTAATAAAATAATAAAGTTTTACGCAAAAAAAGTTACCGGTTAAATTGAAATTTCTATAAAAAAGTAATTGATAAATTTTTTATTCATAACAGAAAGTTATCGATAACTATTTTATAGTAAATAAAATGTATCGATAAATGAAATTAAAACATTGAAAAATTTTTCACAGAAATAAATTTGTTGAAAATTTTTTTAAGGAAAACAAAATTGATCGATAATTTTTTCAAAGATAAGTTATCGATATTTTTTTCATAAAATACAAAAATGTTTCCATAAAAAACAAAAGTTACTGAGAACCATACAAAAAATGTTATCATTAACTTCTTAATAGGAAACAAAGTTATCGATATACAGAAAAAGTCATTAATACTTTTTTTGTAGAAAACAAAAGTTATTGATAACTTAAATTTAGAAGACAAAAGATATTGAAACTGTTTCTATAGTACACAGCAGTTAACGAAAGAGAAAGAAAAATAAAGTTTTCAATGACCTTTAAACAAAAAAATAAAAATTATCGATAACTTTTCGATAGAAAATTTATGTTGTCAATAATTTTTTTATAGAAATTTAAATATGTTTAAAACAAAGTTACCGATACAATTTTATACTGAAAACAAAGTTATCGATAACTTTTCTATAGAAAAAAAACATTGATACAATAAACAAAAGATAACGATAACGTTTCTATACAAAACAAAGTATATCGATAACGTTTCTATATTACACACAAGTTAACAAAAACTTTTTAATAGAAAAATAATGTTTTCAATAACTTTTCAATGGAAAATAAAAGTTTCCAATAACTTTTTTATAAAAAGTAATCGATAACTATTTAATAGAAAATTTATGTTGTCAATAATTTTTTCAAAGAAAATTTTAGTCTTCAATAACTTTGCTATGCATCGATGTTATCGAAAATTTTTTATACAGTTATCGATAATTTTTGTACTGGAAACAAAAGATATTGATAGCATTTCTATAAAATATTTTCGATTTCTTCTTCCACTGGAAATAAAAAAACTATACAAAATAAGTTATCGATAACTTTTTTTAACTCTATCGATAAACTTTTCTTGAAATAGCAAAATTTTTTAAATTTTCTCTTTCTTTTAATATTTACTTACCGGCGATCCAAAGTTATGCCCAATTTCATGTGCCAACGTCAATTGCGAAACCTTGGGAGGAACACGACTATTGTAGTTGACAAACGTTATAATGCCCGTATTTAGTGAACGTTTTGTACTCTGATATTGACCACCTACGGTCTCTGTATAAGTTTTGTATTTCTCACAAATGCCACCAGAAGCACCCGAGGCACTTGCCACCCACGCCAAACCCAATGTGCCACCCGTAAAATCTCTATAGGTGAACACATAGGCGAGACAAAAGTCTGAGTGATCCTCGAGGGAATGTAAATTAAGAAAATTCGAAACATCCATATGTTCATTACAAAATGCATTATGTGGACCATTGTACGAAGTACGGCAGGCTGAGTCATCATCAATTTTAATGCGTTGCACCTGTAGGAATACAGATAGATAAAAGGATGAGTGAGGGAGAACGAGTAAAAAACAAAAGTGTTAACGGAAATTGATTTTTAAATAATAAATCAAGGATTGTATTGTGTGTTTCCGATTGTTGTTTTGTACAATAAAATAAAAAACAAATTAAAAGAATTTATTTGTGGTTTAATAATGAATTAATTAAAATTCATGTAAGCACTTTTGCTTATATTGGTTGATATTGCTTGCTATTGCTGCATAAATTGAGTTTAATGCCAGCATAATGACCATTATTACCACTCTCACTGAACATAATCATAATAACAGTCTTGCCATTTTTGTTCACAAAACAAAAAAAATTAAAATTTTGGTTAAATTGTTTATAAAAACAAAAAAATCCAAGGCATATTTATTCATCAGGTAGTCTTGATTCGTCAGCTGATTATTTTTTTTCTTTACTTATTTTAAATTTCAGCTGTCAAGTCTATAGATAAAAAACAAATTTCACTCTTCTCTCATTTATTTCAAATGCCCAATTTGATATTAAAAAAATAATTTTTTTTTGCTGAACTGCGGTTACCTGATGAATTAAATGCCTTGAAAAAATCTTTGAAAAAAAATGTTTGAAGAATTAATTTTTTTCAAGATTTTTTACATAAACAATCTGGCATTTAAAATCAAAATAATTGGCAACATTGTACTATAAGCTGAGCACATTTTAACACACATAAATGCCGTAAGTGCCAGGTGAGTGAATATATTGGCCATGTGTGCTGTTTAAAACACATCTACCACCTGCAGGAGGAGTAAGAGTGACTTACCTCAAAACGTATATTACGGTGTTCGGTACGTCCATCGAATTTTGTATTGCGGTAAATGTAATTAACAGCCGTAACGTGATGTGCTATTAGTGATGTGATTTCCTCTCGCGTCTTAATGTCCCTTTCATATTTATGACTACGATCATGCTGTAATATAAGGCAATTAATATACATACAAACATACATATTAAATAAATAAAATTACGGAGAAAAACAGCCATTAAAACAATTCATTTAAAATGCAAACAACAATTGTAATTCATAATTAAAATATACTTAAATACAAAAATATGCTCAAAATGGTTGAAAACAACAACGGAAAAAATAAATAAAAAATGATTACAAATGTCCTGGCTACCGATAAATGTAAACAAATATAATTTTAAAGGCTTTGGAAAATTTATTTTTAAATATTTTAATTTATGTTTACAATAATTTTAAGCCCTTTTAAAAATCTTATTTAAATGCCATTATCGTTTTTCTTCTTCTATTTATATATAAAATCACAGACCAATAACACTTTAAACATGATTCAGCATCAAAATTGAGAAAAAAAGAATTCCAGACATTAATTAATTAAAATGCAAATTCATTGACTGACAAACGTACGAACGAACCACCGAACAATCTGACAAATAAACAGACTGCGCCAGTTGTAATTCCTCTTTTCAGTTCACATATAGAATGTTAGATGAAAACGGAATCTAAATCAAAAAATAAAAAAAAAGTAAAAAATCATTTATGTACCTAAAATTGCTGTTTCGTAATGTTAGTATGCTTAAACGACCCAAAGCGGAACGCAAATATGAGAAGAGTACACAGACAAGCAATCAAATATCTAGCAGAAATATTCTAACAAACTCTATCAGTTAAATAAGCCAGGGTAACAGATGCTTTAAAGAGTATTATCCTGTTATAAATGAAATAGAAGGGTCCATCAATAAAAATGTTTGCACAGTCATAGGTATAGTGATACCATATGATAAGACACATAAAATCGTTTGATTTCACATTTCAACAGAATGATGGTCTGAAAAAACAGGTCCAATTTCGATGACTTTCTAAAAATTGTGGCCATATATTAGTTGCCCTCCAAGTGATCAATCATTTTGGGCTTATCGACGTAGACTAGCGACTTATCCCCAAAGAAAATAGGGTAGAGGTGTTAAATTACATGATATTGGAGGACAATTCACGGGTGCGAAACCTGAAACTATGCAGTTACTAAATGCTTCAATCAATAAATCAATTATGGCACAAGCTGTGTGACATGTTGCGCTGTCTTGTTGAAACCAAAGCTCCTGCACATCATGGTTGTTCTAAAAATAAACGAAAAAGTCAGTTATCGTGGCTCAATAGCGGTCACCATTGACTGTAACGTGCTGACCAGCATTATTTTTAAAGAAGTACGGACCAATGTTTCCACCAACCCATAAAGCACACCAAAAAGTCAGTTTTTCTAGTTTTTCAACATACACTTGAGGTTAACAAGACTCCAAATATGGCAGTTTTGTTTCTTGACGTATTGATTTAAACAAAATTGATCTTCATCGTTAAACAAAATTCGCTTATAAAAATCGAGATCAACGACAATCTTGTTTTGGGCGCATTCACCGAATCTACGCCTTGCTTTTCATACGTCAGTCTATTAATGTTGAAATCGCAAACAAAAGTAAACATAAATCATTGGGCAGTAAACAAAATGTCCGCCAGTTAAGTAAGTGTTGCTAACTTGAAGTTTTTTTTTCTTTAAAAAAACATCCGAAATAAGTGTGTACTAAAATTCGCAAATAGTTCTTTTTAGTTTCTAAACAACCGAGAGCGTCAGTCTGGGTATCAAAGGCTTGACTAGAATATAATACAATATATAAAATATCTAAAATCCATGATGGCCGCTACTATAAAGTGCCTACAATAATTTTATATATAGATCAAATCTTCTATTTTATAATGTATACCCATCAAACTCAACAATTTAGGTATCAAATGAAAGGGCTAAGCCAGTTAAAATTCAAGATGGCGCCCTAAATAATATGGCGAATATGTGGCTTAAATATTAAAATTAAGGCTTTGTTCCCTTTAAGACCCACAATATTGTTACAAAATGAGAGGTTCGACCAGTAATAAACTAGAAAAAAATGTGTAAAATATCAGGATAGCGTTCGAAACAATATGGTGAGGAATTTTTTTAGCCCCATCAATATCAAGGTGTTAAAATAAAAAAGATTGACTAATTGAATCAAATCAAAGATAGCTTCGAAAACAATAACGCTAAATGGCGTATGGCATTAAATCCTAAACCTAGGTTTCGTAAATGTAGTGAATGGTATTATCAAAATCGCCAGGGTCGAAAACAGCACTCTTCATTGTTTTTTTTTGTTCTGCAGATTCTTATAGTGAATCGGCATAGAAAATCATGTGATCATTACGTTATAGGTATTGAATAAGTTCTTAATAGATCTTTGTTTAATATTACAAGAAACGTTTTTGAGAATCAATTAAGCACTCCAACTCTAAATTGTAATAGGTCCTATTGGAACTTTACGTGAAGAAACGCAAAAATATCTTCAAAATAGGGCAATGAGGTAAATAAATGTCTCACAGAAGTATTTAAAAAAAATTGGCCTGTAAAGCCAAGTATGCAGTTCGGCTTGAATTTTAAGCACGAAATTTTTAATTTTTCTCTTCATAAAAAAAAAACCAAGTAAGAGTGCTATATTCGGCCATTCTTATTCTTAAATACCCTCACAACGTGTAGTGTTGCAATAACAATTGTTTGTATCACCATTTATCTCGTTAATATGAAATACGTACATACATACATATGTATGTTTCATTATCTTTATAATGACTTTATCCACTTAAAAACATTGCATTGTAAAATTATAAATTGAGTTTATTTATGTATTTAAAAAATATATATAAAAAAAAAAATAAACAAAAAACTGGGATTCGAACCTACGTTTATCCAGTTTGTATTGGTGTGAAAAGACGAGGTGGTCTAGGTTTTTTCATCATATTTCAGTTGTATATAGAGAGATTTTTTTCAATAACGATCTGCTCCCGAATATTTCTGATATTTTGGTAACTTGCACGGGTCTTGGAAATGTCTGGAGGCATCAAAAAGTTAATTTCAACATAAACACGGACAGACGGACAATAATTAATTGACTCCCCTATTCATAAGCTTTCGAAAAATATATACTTTATGGGGTCGGAAATGAAAATTGTAAAAGAATTTCATACGAAATGACAAACCTATGTATACCTTTTTTCACTGTGTGAAGGGTATAATAATGGCTAAACAATTGTCAGAATAATTAAGTTGAAAAAAATAGCTGCGCGAGATGCAGCAGATAACAAATGTCTAAATTTTGTTAATATTTTTTCAGCTAGTACTCAGCCTATTGCCTAAGAAATTTTTAAATCCAGAATTTCAAATCGTTTTTGTACACAACCTGAAATTCAGGCAAAACTGCATACTTACCAGAGATCTGCAACGAATACTAATGAAGTAAGTCAACTTGAATCATTATTCATTCTTTCGTTGATTTGTATGCATTCAAACTTATTGAAAAGTCTTCACTACTTATACGCATTTTTAAATGAAATGTACTTACAGTATTCATATTCATCAACACGTATGAGTCAGTTGATTGCTATTGTCGTTCATGCAAGATAAAATGACGACCAAAAGCACGTATGACTCGCGTAGTCATTATAAAGATGTGTGTTTTAACTAGGCTTGCCAGATAACAATTTGTCATTTAAATAGTGATACTTGCAAAAGTTGTATTTTACACATTGAATCATTGCAAATTTTCTGGCGGCCAAAAAATATCTTGCACTATCCGACTTACCAACATTGTTTATGCTTCATACAAATGAGAGCTGTTTATGTTTTTGTTGTTGAGTCAACTTGCTTGATTTTATGAAGATAAGTAGTTTCTTAAAAATATGAATCAACGTGAGTAGTCTTGCAAATCATAAATATGGGACGCTATAAATATAAGTACGACGTAGTACTTATGTTCATTGTGAGTTGTACTTATAAATCAATCTTGTTGTGGATATGCGTACGTCAGCTCAGTTAAATTTCAATGATTTATACGCACTTGTACTCAAATTTTATAACTCTCTATGTCTATTGAAAAAGCGGCTCAAAGCCGATCACTGATACTTACTAGCCTCAATTCTTTGAATACACCGAAACTTTAACACCATTTTTTACAGAATCAGCGCATTGCCTCACAAAACCATATTTTAGGGGGTAAGTTTGTATGCAAAATTTTGTTATTGATTAAAATTTCTTGAAAAAATATAAAAAAGTTCTTTTAAAAAAGAAAATGTATGAAAATAAATCTTCGAAAGATTTATTCTTGATGATTTTTTAAGACACATTGGGTCTTATATTTTCATAAATATTTTCTTTTCAATACTCTTAAATGATTACAACTTAATTTAATTTAATAAATGTTTTTGGGATATTTAATAATGGAAAAAAATTATTTAAGCCTGATTAAAAATGACTTATAATAAATTTAAGAATTAAAAGTTCAAATAAATATTAATTTATAATTATAACAAACACACATGACACGACATTTAGGAATTCATCGTTCGGGGTCTCTCACCTCGATAGATTTATAAAAGAAAAATTAAAATACAACTTTGCTTTCCATACTGCCAGCCGAAGGATGAATGTAGAAAGCATAACAAAAATGAAAGAATATGGACATGAAGTAAAATGTTATTTGATGGGAAAGAAAATGACAAATTAAAAAATGCATGCTTTGCTTCTCTAATTCTAATTTCATTAACTTATTGTTATCATATCAAATTATTATGTGTAAGACGATAAAGAGTGCTGATGATGAAATCGTAGCTGGTTTCGAAAATGCATTCCACTCGGCTAATATCGGAATAGGTTTTCAATATTCTTAAATGATTAGAATTAATTTAATTTAATAAATGTTTCAAGGAAGTTGAATAAAGAAAAAAAAAGTCAGAATAAAGATGATTTATAATAACATAAAAAGATTTTACTCATTTAAATTTCTGTTATTCTATCAAAATATTTTCTGAAAACAAAAATTTACCTAAAAATAAACGAATTTTCATGAAAATGGCGATTCCCCTGAGTAATTGCCAGAACAGAAGAGAATTGTTGAAATAAAAAGAAAAATACCAAATTTCAGGATTTTTGCTTTTTCATTTCTTAACGGTTTTCAATGACTGTTTTTTTATTTTTTCATTTCACTTTTTTTTTAAACTTGTATGTGTGTTGTATGTAGTATATATGTACATATGTATGTATGTATGTATGTATGTATGTATGTGTATGTACTTACATCAGCGATTCCTTCACGTATATGACGCCAAATCAATGGATCTGTTTGTATGTACAATGAGCAGGTATTCTTATTATCCTCACGACGAGCGGAAGAGCCCGACGAACCGGATGCACGTCTTACGCGCTCATGAACACGTTTATGCCAGTCTGAATCGGTGGGTTGTAAACGCCGCCCTGTTTCGGGATCATAAAAATAACCAGCACCAGCTGTAGCAGCAGCCATCTCATCATCATCATCATCAACACCACCGTTCTCATTCTCATCATCAGCACCATCATTGTCACCGGCAGCAAAACGAAAATTTGCTTCTTTTGTGTATTTTTCAAAAGGATATTTAAAATCATCCATGGCACCATTGTTTTGGTTATTGTTGGCATATTTTTTCGGTGGTTGTGTGGAAGTGAATGAGCTGGAGGTTGACTTTGAGGATGTTGAGGAAGATGTGTTTTTCTGTGGTTTACTTTTACTATTACTGTTTTTGTTGTTACTGCTCTCCTCTTGCTGCCGTTGTTCGTCTACATCGTATATAATTTTATCTTCCGCTGGTGCACGTTTCGTGGGGATTCTTTCATCCTTTGACATTGGTGTAGGCAATTCTTCAACGGCTGAATTTTGTATATTTTCCATCCATTGGGAAACTTCATCTGTTATGCCACAACCACCAACATGACCTAAAAGTAAAAAAAGGAAACAAAATAAAAAAAATATTGTTAAAACAAGTGGCAAACAAAATAAGGCAACAAAAACAAGATACATAATTTAAAGATATTGTAACAACCAGAGAAGCGGTATTAAGGAAAAAAAAACATTTTCTATGAAACACACTAACACAGACAGGGGAAGGGGTAAAGTGGCGGTTCATTGTATGTCGATTGTTGCTGCAGTTGGTCTTAATACAAGTTGTGTGGTTTTTTTGGAAGACAACAACTTATTTTTTGTTTTTTTGTTTTTGTATAAAAAACTGAAAATGAATGATTTTTTTTTAAATTACATATATAAACAAAATATAAAAACGATAGATAAATGAAGTAACATCATGACAATGATGACCGTCGTCATCATGCTCCTACCCATCATGAATATTAAATGATGGTAAAAAAAAAGAAAACAAGCAAAAAAAAAAAAAATTTAAAAGGATGAGGTCATAAAACTGTCACAAGGATAGTGTGGCAAATTGTAATTAAACGACAAATAGGATTTATACGCCAACAAGTTTCTTGAATTAAAGTTTGAGAAAAATAAAAATATCGAATAAAAAAATTTAATATAATTTAATACGGTCAAAATTTAAGATTTATTTATCACAACACAACGAAATTCTGTTACAAATTTTAGATAGGAATTTGTATAGGAAATAACGTTACGTCCAAACTCTGTTTGAACATTCAAATGTTTTATTTTTTAATAAAAAAAATCAAATTTACGAAAATAAAAAAACAAAAGTTCTATGCAAAATCAAAATAATAATGCATAAATTAAAATTGGAATATTAAATATGAATAATTTATCTCTAAATATGTAATTGCTTTTTTTAATAAAAAAAATATCGACCAGTCATGCATATTGTATACAAATAATCTTTTGTCTTTGATAATTTATGCAGAATGTTATAAAAGTACATTTGATAGTAATTTCATAAAGACATTGACTAAACATGCTTTTTCCTCAACATATTTTTACGGCATTTTGACAAGTGACAGCAATACCATGAAAAGGTATTACTATCTACTCAAAAAATAAGCTGACAGGTTCTGGCTATTTTTGAAATTTCAACCCATAAGGGGAAAATATGGGTAACAACTGTTATTTAGCACTTTTCTTTTACCCTATGTAACTTCCAAATACGTAAAGTTATAAACAAAAATTTAAATCGTATTAGTTAATTTGCGAAAAAATATTAATAGAATTTTGACACTTTTTCCAAATTTGCATATAAAAGGTGTACAAATAGTCGCTCCTTTTTGAGCTTAAAATTTATTTTCCTTGTATTATTCAACAGTACACTAATTTATAATTATTATCGCTTAATATAATGTGGAGAATTATTAAGATGAAGTTTTTGGAAACTTTTAGGGAAACAAAAAAAAGGTACCAAAATGGGGAAAATACGGGCAAATATGAATAATTCCTAGTTACAGGGCCAATTGGAAAAAAAAATTGTAATAGAGATTTCACCAGACATAAAAAAATATTTAAAATAGTTAAAATTAAATATTCATAACAGCGAACAAAGAAGAGAATTTGGTTTTGGTAGTTTTTAGAACATAAATCATGTCTATTACAACATTTTATTGTTAAATACATATTTAAATATTATACACTTAGAATTTGTACATTAATATGGAAAACCCAAAAAAGGAACTTTTTCTATTTTTTGGTACTTTTTGTATTTTCGAAGTTTATGAAGTTAGAATTTTGAAATTAAAAAGTGGGTAAGCCATAGGGTATTTTTACGGTACTTATTGTAAAATTTTGAAATTAGTGACTATTGATTCGGTTTAAGACTGAAAATGTTATGGGTGACCGAAAAGGTACTTTTTACACTTTTATGGTACTTTTTACGTTTATAAAACTAAAGTTTTAAAATTACATTGCAACTATTGAACCGAGGTGGAACTGAACATTTTAAGGGCGACCAAAAAAAAGGTACTTATTTGCATTTTTATGGTACTTTTTGTATTTTCTATGTTTATGAAGGTATTATGTAGGTACTTTGTGTTTTTTCTACAAAATGTTAATTTTATTATTTTTATAGTATTTTTTGCCTTTTTGAACTAATGAATCTAATATTTTGAATATCCGAAGCATATGACTTGGCTGGGGTAAAAGATATGTCTCCGAAATATATTTCCAGTACTTTTAATTTTTCTAAATAAAATTTATTAGAGAAACATAAATTTAACAACAAATTAATTAGCATTTAATAAAAGAACTTGAGTATTCATAAAATAGTAATAACTGCCCTAGCAAAGTAGCGAACACTTTGCTACTCATGTTTATTTTAAGAAAACATGATGTCAACCTTCTATGTCATTTTTCTCAGTTCCGACTAAGTATGCCGCAAACTAATAAGAGGCTCACGATATACATATTATTTTCATTATTATTATTTATATTTTGAATAAATACTTGAGTAAACAATAACATTTCTATTAAGAAAAAAACCTCGAACAAACTTTCACTTCTGTTAAATTTTTAACCCTTATATGCACAAACTTTTATTTACCCTTAAAAATATATATTTTTCTTATATGGGTCAATTTAAAAAAAAAAACGCAATTTTTGTGTCCCCGCACTTTACACTACTATTTTAGATAAAAAAAACAACAACAAAAAAATAAAAAATTTGAGTGTGATCAGCAAGGAATATGTACCAAAAAAACGTAATTCTCAAATTTGTATGTTTGTTTTTTTGTTTATTCAGAATGGTGTTTTGTTTCTCCCTCGGACTCCTTCCATACAAAAGCATCTGTCCCCCGTTAGAATTTTTAGTAAACAAAATTAAATAAAATCCAGAAAAAAGTAAATATGCAACATTTAATAACAGTTTTCGAATTATTGAGTTTCTTTCTTGTGTTTTCATTTGTTATAGTCGTCAAAACTGAATTAGTGCGAATTTGGTATTGCAAAGAAAGGTTGTCCCCACAATTAGCATTGAGCGTCACTTTTTTTATAATTCAAGAAATATTACTAGTTTTCAATTTGCATTTAAATAAAGTCAATAACGTAAGGAAAGTACAAACCTTAATTATTACAAAAGTGAAAAAGCGAAAAAAAATCTTTGTAAAAAAGTGTGCATTTGCGCAGTTTTTGTGAACACCATGGTAAGGGCGCGATAAAATTTCATGAGCGTCACGCTAATTTTTTTAAAAGTGAATATATTAAATGTAAAAAATTGAAGTTGACAATCATTGTTTACATGGTTTCAACTCATTTTTTTATAATTTGTGAGTTTGAGGAATAAATTGCATACGAAAAAAAATCAGAATAGGCAAATATTTCATGAGCATCACTTTTGATATATATTGCTTTATAGCTTAAAATGCTTAATTATGATTTTATTTTTTAATTTTTAAGATTAAACCAACAAATTTATGGCGGCTGAATGAGCACAAAGATATCGAGAGAAAATAAAGCTCGATAAAGCGCGTAATGACGAATATAAAAGCAAGAAGAAAGAAAGGTATAATCGTGGTATATTTGAGTTTAATCGTGCTTTTGCAACGTAAACCTCTGGGGGACCGGAAATTTATGCAACTGCCACAAGCTTAATACGAAAGTGGTAAAAATTAATGAGAATAAAAAAAAAAACAAGGCCGCTTGTCATTTCATGAAGTTTATACAGATTCAGAATAAGAGTTCGAATGAAAATTTATAAATTAAATTAAGTTAAGTTATTGTTTTTCGTCAAATATTTACATATGTGTCTAAGTTTCTTCAAGAATTACTTCCTTTTTTCTATTTATGTTAAAGACATCAAAGAATATGTATATGTTTAGTTTTGTATGAAAATTTTTGTTTTTTGAAGATTTTTTGTTTTTTTTACTTACTTTTTGTAAAAGAATAAACTTTTTTTTGTTAAAATTTAAATTTGGCATTATTTCTTGTTTACGTGCAACAAAATCTATTGAGCGTCACACTTAGTTTTTTTTTCCTTGAGACGCTTATAATTATTTTTTTTTTAAATTAATTGTTACAAGCCTATTACTTTGCAAGTAACCTCTAAGTTCAAGTCTTTTTTTTACCAAAAATTTACATATTTTCATCTTAAAATTTTAAAATAACTAGTCACTTTAAAAAAAAAATTAAAAATCAAGGGGAATCGTGATTTTGTGTTTATAATTGAAAAGGTGATTTTCGCAAAAGTCAATCTTGAGAAACAAAAGAACATCGTAGTAAACTTGAATTTCAAATATTTATGAATTTTTAGCGATTTTTTATACATATTTGGTGTGTGACGCTCAAGATAGAAATCATAGAAAACCTAAAAAAATTCAAAAAATATTGATCTTTTTGAGAGCCTAAAAGTAACACCGGAGTCTTCATCAATTTCTACATAAATTGGTCACTCCTGCCGGCGAATTGAAAAAACTTTAAAAAGAAGCAAAAAAAACTCGATGTGTACGTTTTTTTGAAATTGACCCATATATAAAACAATTTCAAATACCACACTATATCAAATAGATAATGGTAAATAAGTAAATGAAATTTACATTCAAATAATTAGTACAAATTTTTTCGCATTATTTAGGTTTGTCATGCTATATGGCTTATTGACAACTTATTATTATAATTAATTTAACCATGAATGTAAAAAAAAATTACCTTACTTTTGCGCCACCTTGTATAGAAAAATTATTTACAAATTCAAAGTACAAAAAATCATAAAAAAATAATATCAATATCCGTGCTTTTAAGGGTTAAGAAAGTTAAAAAAAAATTTTTGCTCCTTGGCAAACACATCGTAGACATGTAGAACGAAAGAAACGAAAACGTCTTCATTAAAATGAAAAATACAAACGTTTTTTTTTTCTTTAAAAAAAAAAAACTTCTTAAAAACTATTGTTGAGTATTACTTAAGCAACTTGGTAACTTTGTTTCTTTCTATAACTGTTACTACTCGTCTAAATGTTTGTTGCAACTAAATTGTAAGTAAATCGTGGCGTATTTTTTTGCTTATATATTTCCTGCCACAAAAGAGTTTTGCTTCTTCTTTTTTTCTAATACTTCTCATAATCTACAACCATCTCTTTGGAAAATTAAGTAAAAATTTGGAGAAAAAAAGTTTAAAAAAGCGAGTTAACCAAACAATGTTTAAGATGAGGTTTTAGCTGTGGAATAAAAAATACACAAAGGAAAAATGTAAAAAAGAAACAAACATGAAATCCTGCAAAATGCTTATGAAAACTTGCATGGTTATGTGGCCACATATTCACACAACAAATGTAGATTCTTAGATACAATTTATCAAAAAACAAACGAAAAATAAAATAAAGTTGGAAAGGGAAGAAGATATACTAGAAACCTATGATCTTATTAGGCTGAACTTTTTGCAATAAATTCGAGTTGATTCAGGTTTTTTTTTCGTTCCGACAGATGGGTGGCCCTTTAGTCGAATTATTAATCAATTTTGTATTTATAAACAAACGCGACCTTAAAGCTGGCGGTGCAGACAAATTATTAAACGCATAAAAATATCAGCTCTTTGTATATATTTGAGTTTCACTGTAGAACTATAAGACCTATTTTCATTTTATTTCTAAAACTTTTGAAAACACTTAGGTGATCAAAATAAAAAGGGCGATGTTCTGCATTCAAAGTGGGATTAGATCATTTTGAATTCCCATAGCATTGTTGTTCTAAACAATATGGCAATACCGAGTGATTTAAATTTATACAGAATGCAACCGAGAATTGCTAACTTTGGTATCAAAAAAGCAAAGTGTGGATGCGATAAGACATATCTTACCTCTAAGAGAAAATATAAAAGAAAAGTGAAAATATGCCAGGAATGTTAAAAATAAACTTAAGCCTGTATACAAATTTAATTATTAATTTGAAAAAACGCTACTCTACCAAAAAAGAATAATGTCTTTGAGAATTTGTACAGGATTCAGAGATCAACCTGTAAAGCAATCTGTGCAAACTGCGAACTATCCCTCTAGCTAAATATTTAACTAGTAACGTTTTGAACCAGTCACATAACTAGTTGTAACGATCCTATATAATTGACTAAAATAAACAAAATCACCATCGCAAAATTTAAGAGTTCTTTGTTTTTTTAACATAAATCTTATTAGAATCAATTTGATGTAATAATGTGTTGGTGCGGTAGCCTGTTACAACTCCCAGCTGAGACAAGAAAAATTG